>OW052220.1:1398799-2648799 GCA_932526605.1 Nephrotoma flavescens
CTCAAACCAAACCCAGCTCAGATAATTTGGAAAAACGGATGCGACATTATGATATTAGAACAAACGCCGATTTTGATCGAAGAGTGGCACCAAATTACGTCGGAAGAAACAGGAAAACTTGTGCATTCATGCAGAATCGCCTATTTTAGGCTCAAAAACACTTGTGTGCCACTATTAATTAGATTTATTATTAATAATACTATTAACTGTAGTTTTTTTTATGTGTTTTTTCTCTTTGATTAGATTTTGTTATATTTTTGTTGAGTAAATGAATAAATTTTTATATTTTTTTTTAATTATTATATTATTAGTTAATAAAAAGAAAAAATCAAATACGAAAGATGTTGTGTGAAGAAAATATATGAATATCTATTGAAAAAAAATAAGGTGTATATTTTTTTTTGCGCAGTGTACGAGAGGGGACTAACAAAAATTCCACATAAAAGTTGGTGACTTTTAAATCTTTTTTAAAAAACCAAAAATACCAAATCCTTTGCAATTGTTTTATGAGATTTTCGAAAATTTCATACGGACGGTTAAAATGGAGATGAGAAAACGCAAAATAGATGAGGATGGATCAGACGGGACATTTTTCTGTAGAGGACAAGCCGCGAGAAGGTCGGCTAAAATCTTCCACCAATGACGTCACTGTAGCTCTGGTGAAGTCCAAAGTTGACGAAGATCCACGATTGACACAAGAAATTATTGATGGCCTTGAATGCAAGGCTGTATCGCGAAAATTAAGTAATCATCTGAGATATACGAGGAAATCTGCTCGATTGGTACCACCATGGTACCAGTCCATAGTATAGAACCCAACAGGAGCAAACCCACCTGTAAAAGGCTTCACCCGATCAATAATTGTAGCTGCTATTCCCCTGGAAAAGGGTTAGACGGTAACTGCAAAATAGTACACCGAAGACTGCTTACCAAAAGTTTTCAAAAATTTGTTGGAAAACCGGAAGAAAGAGCATTTGCGGCGCTACTTTTTACATCATGACAACAGCTCACACTGCTAAAAAAAAATAACGAGTAATTTATCTTTACGAGTAGCACCATGGTCGTATTTCTTCGATGTTCCCGGGATCTAGCGACTTGTGATTTCTGGTTATTTTGAAACAATTTTAAAAACTTGATGGGGGGTAACGCGGAGATAATTTATGCTGCGGTTAATGCTGAACTTGATAAGCTTAAAAAGCAAGATTTTGAACACTGTTTTGAGAAGTGGATCTATAGACTTACGAAATGCATTGAAATCAATGGCGATTATGTAGAGAAGATAAAAAAAATCGAAGATTGAGACTTTTTACACGATTTGCCTTAGGCACTTGGCGAAACACACTTACACTTAATAAACACATCCGATTAAACACTTGTTTTTATTTCGTACGAAATAAAAACAAGTGTTTAATAAAATGTGTTTATTAAGCGAAGATTAGAATAAATACGAAAAAAACTTATTTGTTTTTTTTTCACTTTTGTTAGTCCCCTCGTATATCTCTTTTTAAACCAGTGATTTTAATAATTCAAAGCTTGTTAAGAGCTTCATATATGTATATTTAATTTTTTTTCAATAACCATAGAGCAATTTTAACGTTTAAAACGCTTCAAAACCATAAATTTTTGTGGGAAAATGAAATTTCTAACTTTTAGATCTAAATAATTTATAAAATATCACTACTACCAGGGAAAAAGGTAATATGTGAAATAGTATTGTATATAAATAGAATAATACTATATCCCTCCATTCCCAGACACTAATATGCTTTTGTCAATCTATCTCTTTTCTCCATCAAATAATGGAACATGTTTAGTTTTTGAAACTTAACTCGTGGGCACAACGAAAATAATTGACTTTACCCATCCCAAATATGATATAAACCGAATTTTTTACCGGACAAGTGGTGCAGTGGTTAGAGCTTCGGCATTTGGACCGGGAGGTACTGGGTTCGAATTTGAGCAGAGGTAGGATGCAAAAGTGGATTTTCGTCATCGATTCGATCGGTTGAAGATGATAAACACAACTAAGACTCTCTGTTAAAGTGCAGAACTCAGCGCTGAGCCACCGTTCAGGTTACTGTACGGGTTGACATGTGCAGGTGGTATACCAGTATACTAAATCCATTGGATACTTTCTCTAAAAAAAAAAAGTTTGCCAAAAA
This sequence comes from Nephrotoma flavescens, assembly GCA_932526605.1. NCBI lineage: Eukaryota > Metazoa > Arthropoda > Insecta > Diptera > Tipulidae > Nephrotoma > Nephrotoma flavescens. The sequence continues at coordinate 1,400,962 of OW052220.1, forward strand.
TTGCACTTAACCCCCATTTTCGCTGCCAGTAGTGATATAATTTGTTGTAAATTTTATAAGGCCTTTCTTAAAACGCCTATAACTTGACGTCGGCCATGCACGTGGGAAGCGGTGCATGTAAAGTCACCTTAGTTTCGATCAATGAATCCAATGCTACCATATTTTGTGTTAATCACAGCTGTGGGACTACTGTATATATTTAAAGTTTATTTACTGTTCAATAACATTAAGAATACTACATTTTTCTAATTATAGAGCTTTGATCAATTTGATCTATCGTGCTCATTTTCTCTTGCCCAAAATACAATAAACTCTAGTTTCCTATTCACCGATATGTGACTTTTTGGTATGAGATTTATCTTCAGTTAAATCAGTTCAAATCTGTTGACATCTGCTATACGAGCAAATTACTTTGTACTAAACTAATTTATCCAAAAAAAATCCAAGACACATTTCAAAAAGATAAAAATGAAATTTCACCAATGGTAAAATATGCACATATGTACGCATATAGAGCTAATGTACGTTTACGTACTTTTAAAAACATTTATTTAAAAATGTTAACCAAAACAGAATAATTATAATATTCTTAATTCCCAATCTAGCAGAACATAAAATAAAAATAAGGAATTCATTTGCTATAATTTTAAGACATTACCAGAAAGTTATTATATTTTCGTTTGCTTTTTTATACTAATTTCTTACAACAATTCTTTCTTTCTTTAAAAGCAAATAAAAGTTAGCATTTGTTTTATAAAATTCATTTCTTATAACACTTTTAAGGTTTTTGTGTTATAATTTTTTTTTTTTTTGTAAACGTACATCTGCTGTGTATGTGTACATAATAAAAAAACCGATTCTTAGCCATTGTATTGTATTATTGTAGAATGTCTGACGACTAATTGAGGGACAATGTTAAAGTTAAATATTATAAGATCGCCTTAATGGTTGAAAAGCGCCGCTATATATATATATATATATATATATATATATATATATATATATATATATATATATATATATATATATATATATATATATTTATTTTTATAAGTGTTCACATCACCACCTGTGATGTGATAGCGAAAATGTTATCGTTGGACTGTAACGACTATATATTAGTTTAACGTTATAACTTTATGTATTGTACCTACAATACAAAGGGAACATTTATTTTGCAATAAAATTTATTAACTATTGTTCAAATGTAATATAAAAAATTATATTTTATTATACTAATTACATTACGTCAATATCAATATTCAGAACTGCATTCGAAATCATTTCCTCTGGTGCTTTTCTGTTTATTTGGTGGAACTCACTGTACTTTTCCATTCTTCCATTTTGTATTTGTTTTTGTTATATGGATGATAATAAATATGTTTCTTATGCCGGGTTTTATAATAAACATGGAATGGAAAGTAAGGGATAGAAATTTTATACCATTGTCACACACACATACACACACTACTGTAGAAAAATTAATTGAAAAATAGGGGAATGAATATATGTGGAGAAAAATTAATGAAATTTCATACGTTTTACTACGCCTTTTTGTTGTAGGGTGATGCTTAATTTCTGCAGATGAAAAAACCTGATATCGCCGGGCCAGAACAAGCTAAGAAATTAAGTTATTTCATTGTTATTTATTTTCAGGATTCATCCGGTCCCATCATGGATCTGTATATATCCGACTCAATGCAAGATATGCTCGACATTGACATTAGATCTGAGGTCGCCACAGTTGTTGGAGGTGTAAATGAATTTACATCGCTTATGAATTATGATCTGCCCTCACTTGAATTGGATAATAATTCAGATGATGGTGATATTTCGTGGTTGGGTGGACCAAAATGGTCCACTTCACACGATATATATGCTGATGTGGGTGCATGTGTCAATCCAAATTCGGTAATGCCGGTTATATCTTCGTCAATACTAAATTCACCAAAAGGACAGATAAACTTAAATACAAATATAAATTTACATCCGCATGATGCACTACTTCCGAGTCCAAAGGAAAAGAAAAGCCATTTAACGTTTTCACCGAGTACGATTAAAGTGCCGGTGGTGCACGAAAATCGTAAATCGAATTTTATTCAACCGCAGCGTGTCACAAGCGTCGACTCGATCAAAAAAGATTTGAAGGAGGAACTAGTAGATGAGAAGATAATCACGCACATAGTTACTACGTCGAATAATACAGGGAATACGAGTAATCTAATCACAACAACGGGCAGTACAATAAAATTAGCGGCAGGTGTCGGTGGTTTAACATTTGCTAATAATATGGCGTATACAAAACTCAAACAGAATAATATTAAGTCTGCGTTAAATAATAATTTAAGTATTTTAAATAATAAACGTGAAAGAGAATCTAGTCCACAACAACAACAACAAAATAATTTCAGTATAATTAATAGTAATCATAATCATCATCATAATTCATATACTAGTAATAGTAATAATAGTAATAGCGGCCAAACTCATATCCAGCATCATCATATAAATCAGCAGCAACATAAAATCATTAAAAACGGTATAATAACAAATCAAAAAGTTTATACGACATCGATAGGCTCGCCGAATACAACAAATCATATTAATAATAATAATAATAGTTTAAATAGTAGTAACAATAACCATAATAATAATAATAATAATAATAAATTACAACCCCAACCGACTGGACAAGAATTCCCCAAACCAGCATATTCATATTCCTGCTTAATAGCCATGGCATTAAAAAATTCCCGAACAGGTTCTCTCCCCGTATCCGAAATTTATTCGTTTATGTGCGAACACTTTCCGTATTTTAAAACGGCACCAAATGGTTGGAAAAATAGTGTGCGCCACAACTTATCGCTAAATAAATGTTTCGAAAAAATTGAGAAACCCGCGACAAATGGGGGACAACGAAAGGGTTGCCTTTGGGCTATGAATCCATCGAAGATTTCAAAAATGGATGAAGAGGTGCAGAAATGGTCGCGCAAAGATCCAATGGCGATACGCAAAGCAATGGTGTTCCCCGAACATTTAGAAGCATTGGAGCGAGGGGAAATGAAGCATGGCAGTACTGGTGACAGTGAGGGTGAAACAGAGGGCCCCTCAGATGCAGAACAGAGTGATTCGGAAGCAGAACCAGAAATTGAAGAGAATATTATTCACCGAACAAATTCGATTGGTGAAGAGGAAGAACCCGAAATCGATACCGAATTTGATGTGGAGGTAAGTCAAACAAACTGTTGTCTGTCGGGGAATGTAAGCTTTATTAAAATATTTCATATTTTCAGGTGTCCGATTTGTACGATGAAATCGATATCGATTGTTCGAAAGAGGCTTTACAATTAGCATTAAGTGAGAAAGGGCTTTTTAAATTTGAAGAGCATTTACCTATGGCGAAGCGAGCGCGTCTGGATGTAAATTATACGTTAACACCGGCTACGATTAGTTTACACACAACAACACAAAATCATCAAAATCGAAGGAAAATGCCTATGGTGAATCGAATAGCATGAATTAATACTAGGAGGGCTTCTAGTATGAAAAATTAAAAGTTGTGAAATTAAATTTTTTTCTGTTTTCGTTCAAATATTTTATAACTTACAACTTACGTAGTAGTATGGCAAATAGTATTGAAAATAACGCTTTTTTAAAATACAAAATAAATTTGTGTACAAAAATATGTAATTATAATTTATTTTCATTAAATTATGATTTATCAATAAATTCTTTATTTTTCTTGAGTTGTTCTAATGGAATTGTAAATTAAGTTAATTTTTTCCAATAAATTAAATACAAAAAGACATGAATTTTGACATGTTCAAAAGGTGCAATTTCCTGCACCATTTTCGATTGTAAATAAAAATAAATAATTGTGAAATTAACATGTAACAAAAAATATTGAAAATTGAAAATCTAGTTTTCCAGTGACAAATTTATTGAAAACATTTTAATATTAAGAGGAAAGCGCATCTCAATCACACAGGCGAAGTTGATTATAATTTAATTATTTTTTTTTTAATTTTATTTGCATTATTGAACTCATTTTCGAGTTTATAAATATTTTTTTATAATTTTATTCGATTTTTATGGCAAATCATAAAATATAAAATTACAAAAAATTAGTGTAATAGACGATATTTGTGACTATATGTGGCGATTTTCTTTAAATACGTTTAGATGAAATTGAATTCGACGTGAATGGGTTTTGCCTTGGATTGAATTCTATCTAGCAGAAATCGTATTTTATGAAGATATCCCTTGGGGTGTTGCAATTTATGACTAAATTTAGATACTTTAGATAGGCGAGGCTTTAGGTAGGCCCTGCCTGTATTAATTATTAAAAATACTTGTAATTTGAAATTTCTCAGCATTTACAAATATTGTCTATTATTGGGTATTAACCAAGTCAATTTTATTAACATATTGTTTTTATTTTATTTTTTTAAAAATTATATAAAACCCCTATTTTAAAAAACTTTTTTCTTATAAATTTCGTATGAAACAAATTTATGTGTGACGATATCTAAATGGGGGCTTAGAAATCCTACAAGTAAAAATCTCGGCTCAAAATATAACAAAAATTAAGAAAAAACCTTGCCAGTTCAGTATTTTTCGGATGTTGGTTTTGTCTCTTACATTAATTAATATTACATAATATAAAATAAATAAATACATAATTAAAATAAAAAACAAATTCCAGGACTATTTACTTATTTTAAAAATTATATAATCTACCTACTTAGTTTTTTGAGATATATAGCTAATTATTTGTATGTCAGTAATTTTAAATTAAAATACATAAAACCTAAAAAAGTAATAATAAAATAAAATAACTACTTAGTGTTAGTTTATTACATATATAAATACATATTTCAATTTTAACTAGAATTTTAAATTATTTATAAGTATACACACATTCAAACTTTTTTGTTCTCAACCTAAAATATTATAAAATTATTAGTAATATAAATAAACAAAAAAAAAAAATTATATATTATTATATTAATTAATTAATAAAACACAGTACAAATATAAAAATTTACAAAAAATAAATTAAAAAATATAAAAATAATTGAATTTATAATATTGAGCAAAAAATATAAAAATTGAATTTCTTTTCCTTTTGCAATACGTCTAATAAAACCGGTTGATTTATACACATATACAAAAAAGAAGATACCTTTTTTTTGGTTTAGTTATAAGATTTTTTGTAACAAAATTTTTGTATGAAATTTTATTAAAAAAGAAAATTAATAAAAAAAATTATGAAAATTTTGTTTTGTAATTACTCCATCTACGCACGTGTAATTTGAGCAACATAACGATGTAATTTTTCAAGTGTCATTTTGAAATTTTTTATTACGCCTAAATGTCATTAATATTAACTGTTAGCTTAGAGTTCCATTATATGTATGTACATATACATATGTAATTATATGTATGTACATATACATATGTAATTTTGTAAACTTCTCTTGTATTGTAATCCATACTTAAAGCTAGACTGATTTGTAATACCAGCACAAATATCGACAGTTCACAGTTGATAAGTTCCAACAATCAAGTTCACTTAACCTGATCTCAGGAAAAATTTAAGATAGGAGGACGTCACTTCGTACTGGTGTGGTGGGTTCTTATTTTGATATATAAGTTAGCCATATGCATTTTTTATATAACTATCCTGCTCTGACGAAATAGCAAATTTTAAATGGGAAAAAACATCATTCTCTCTACAGTTTTTACCTCTATTGGAAAAACGCGAATTTCCGACTAGCTTCTCTTTGTTGTTTCTCTTTTTAGTCGGGATTCACACTCACACTAGAATTTTGTGACACTTTTCTTTGGCAAGTAGAGGGAGTGTGGTTTTTGCACTCTAATTTAAACGGAATTCCATCGGTATTTCATATTGGGTAAAGACACGACTTTTAAGTGAAACCTTGCATAATATTTCCAACCTTGATATGTCAAAAAGCGACCATTGCTAATACGTCAAAGTTGTTGATTTGGTAGTTTCAATAAATATTCAAGATTTAAATCTGAAAAATAATTATTAAATAAATACATATCTAAAAAATATTAACTGCAGTATTGATTTAATTTCTGCTTTACATATGTAAATGTTACACACATCACCCAGTGTTAGTGTTGCATCATACTACACATTAGTTCAAAACGATTTACGGTTTAATTTAACTACAGGGCTATAAAACAATATAATTATGGCTCTTTCGGACACATCATGTTACACAATCATAAATTGTAACGATTCAGAACCATTCAATGAGATGCAACTGAAAGCCGATTTGGGTAAGGCACCATAATTATATACACATCATGTTGAGGTTGAGTAGTCTGATGTTGATTTCCTTATTTTTATAGAAAAAGGAGAACTGAACGTGAAAATTAATACACTTAAAAAAGTTATCCAGCTTTTATTGAATGGGGAACGGCTTTCGGGGCTCCTAATGACTATAATAAGGTTTGTGATGCCTATTCAGAATCATACAATCAAGAAGCTCTTACTCATATATTGGGAGATTGTGCCGAAAACCTCGCCAGACGGTAAACTGTTACACGAAATGATTTTGGTGTGCGATGCCTACCGCAAGGATTTACAACACCCTAATGAGTTTTTACGCGGCTCGACTTTACGATTCCTATGTAAACTAAAGGAACCTGAATTGTTGGAGCCTCTGTTACCTTCGATTCGGGCGTGTCTAGAACATCGCCACTCATACGTGCGGCGGAATGCTGTGCTCGCTATATTTACGATTTATAAGAATTTTGAATGGTTAGTTCCTGACGGACCAGAACTAATTGCCAACTTCTTAGATTCTCAACAAGACATGTCTTGTAAACGTAATGCATTCTTAATGCTGTTGCATGCGGACCAGGAACGGGCTTTAAATTATTTAGCATCGTGTTTGGATCAGGTCAATAATTTTGGTGATATACTTCAGCTGGTTATTGTCGAATTGATTTATAAGGTATGTCATGCCAATCCTGCCGAAAGATCACGTTTTATCCGCTGTATCTATAATTTACTAAATTCATCATCAAATGCAGTGAGATACGAGGCGGCCGGCACCCTAATTACTTTATCTACTGCACCCACCGCAATTAAAGCTGCCGCCTCGAGCTATATTGAACTTGTAATAAAAGAGAGTGATAATAACGTAAAACTCATTGTGCTTGATCGCCTCATCCAAATGAAAGAAAATGAGATTATGGAACGGGTTTTACAGGATCTTGTTATGGACATTTTGCGAGTTTTATCGGCTACCGATATTGAAGTTCGTCGTAAAACTCTCAATTTAGCGCTAGATTTGGTATCATCCCGTAATATTGAGGAAATGGTATTCGTGTTAAAGAAAGAAGTATCCAAAACCCATAATGTGGAGCATGAGGATACAGGGAAGTATCGTCAACTTCTAGTACGTACACTACACACAAGCTGTATTAAATTCCCAGATGTTGCGATCACTGTGATACCGGTATTAATCGAATTTTTATCTGACACTAACGAGCTCGCGGCCGCCGATGTTTTAGTCTTTATACGAGAGGCTGTTCAAAAATTCCATTCACTGCGGGATTTAATTATCGAAAAACTAATTGAAGCGTTTCCGGTAATTAAGTCGGTTAAAACTCATCGGGCGGCTTTATGGATTCTCGGTGAATATTGCTTCAAAAATAAAGATATTATTCAGATATTTGAAGTGATAAATCAGACTCTTGGTGAAATTCCAATTGTTGAATCAGAACAAAGACGATTGGCTGGAGATAATTCTGGGAACCTCGAATCAAATCCAATTATACAAACAGATAGTAGTACGCGTGTAACCTCGGATGGAACATACGCGACTCAGAGTGCATTCAGTGTTCAACCAATATCGAAGAAAGAGAAGTGGCCACCGCTTCGACAATATTTAATGGATGGCGATTTCTTTATAGGAACTGCACTAGCCGCCACCATAACTAAATTGGTTCTAAAATATGTCGATGTTGAGCCGAACTTGACATGCTCGAATCGTCTCTGCACGCAAGCCATGCTTATAATGAGCTCCGTATTACATTTAGGAAAATCCGGATTTCCGACCAAGAAAATTACTAACGACGATTCTGATCGTATATTTTTGTGTTTGAAAACTTTGAGTTTGCGGACTCCAGAAATTGTTGAAGTATTTAAAAATTCATGTCGTGATGCTCTTGCCAATATGCTGGCCGCTCACCATGAAGAAGAAATTCTTGCCATTAAAGAGAAACAGAAGAAAGCTGCTAAAGTGCAACCAGACGATCCAATTATGTTTTCGACTTTATCGAACGGCCGTAATGATCAGGTTGGGGAAAATGTATTCGATTTGAGTTTAAATCAAGCGCTAGCCGGCACAAAACCTACAAATCTGTCTGAGAGTGGAAATCCTAATAATAAACTCAATAAAGTTACGCAACTAACTGGATTTTCGGATCCGGTGTACGCGGAGGCCTACGTTCATGTCAATCAGTATGATATCGTGCTCGATGTGCTAATTGTAAACCAGACCAGTGATACGCTTCAGAATTGTACACTGGAATTAGCAACACTCGGCGATTTGAAATTGGTCGAGCGACCACACCCCGTTGTACTAGCGCCGCACGATTTTTGTAACATTAAGGCGAATGTAAAAGTTTCATCGACTGAGAATGGTATAATATTCGGGAATATCGTGTACGATACCTCGATAACTACAAATGTGGTTGTCTTGAATACAATTCACATTGATATTATGGACTACATAATTCCGGCCTCCTGTAACGATGCCGAGTTCCGCCAGATGTGGCAGGACTTTGAATGGGAAAATAAGGTTTCAGTGAATACCTCAATTACAGATTTACATGAATATTTAAGGCATTTGTTGAAGTCAACAAATTTGAAATGTCTTACGCCAGAGAAAGCTCTCTCGGGACAATGTGGCTTTATGGCGGCAAACATGTACGCGAAATCAATATTTGGGGAAGATGCATTAGCAAATTTGAGTATTGAGAAGCCGATTGATCGCCCCGATGCACCCGTAATTGGTCATATACGAATTAGAGCCAAGAGTCAAGGCATGGCATTGAGCTTGGGTGATAAGATCAACACATCGCAGAAAAACACCCACAACAAAGTGGTTGCGGCTGCTTGAACAATTTATTTTATCGAAAACCATTCTAATACGTATAATCTAATATACTTACTATTCAAATTATATATTTTATGTTGAAATCAATAAAAAAAATCAAAATTTATTCCCGTCTACACACGAATCTGAGTTTAGTAAAAACGAGAAATTTTAAACAATTTATTTAATTGTGAACTCTTTAGTGCAGTAGCATAACTAATATATGTCTACCCAACCGTGGTTGTATTTTTAACCGCAAGAGGGAATGAATTATTAATTTTGGTCCCAAATGTCATTTTGGTTTCAGTTATTTTCATTTGCGAATTGAATTGATGAACATAGTTCGTCGTGGCGTAAAGTTATTTCGAATTTCAATGAAATTATAATCGTGGAAATCTACATTTAAAAAGATAAAATCGGATTATCCATGAATAATAGACTGAACCAAATGAATTTGAAAGCAACAGTGGCGATCGTTGGAGTCTTTATAGGATGTTGTTCCAATGTGATCTTTCTTGAGATGCTGATAAAGTATGTATGTTGAGTTACTATAATATTAATTTGTAAAAATATAATTATATTCAAATTACAGGGCAGATCCAGGATCCGGTAACTTAATTACATTCCTACAATTCGTATTTATCTCTTTGCAAGGTTTTATATTTACAGCCAAGTTTGGTACAAAAAGGCCAAGCATTGGTCTTAACGATTATTTTCTTCTTGTTGCTATGTTCTATGTTGTAAGTGTATGCAATAATTATGCTTTTGATTTCAACATTCCCATGCCATTGCATATGATATTCCGAGCGGGATCACTAATCGCCAACATGATAATGGGAATTGTGATACTGAACAAACAATATGACTTTTCAAAATATTTATCAGTGTTCATGATTTCCACTGGGATTGTATTGTGTACAATTGTTTCAGGAACTGAAGTGGTAAGGAGATACAAACTTCATTAGGCTCTATTAGTTATGTACCTATTTAATTCTAGAAAGACACCAGTAATCCTGATTTGGAAAACGTTAAGCCACAAGATCCGGCCTTAGTATTCTACTGGTGGACAGTGGGAATTGCGCTTTTAACCATAGCCTTGTTTATTTCAGCACGCATGGGTATATACCAAGAAGTTTTATACAAACGATACGGAAAACATCCTAAAGAAGCGCTTTACTACACTCATTTACTTCCATTACCTGGATTTTTAATGCTGTACCGAAATATTTCTGAACATATGGTCATCTCAACTAATTCAACCCCAACTGTAATACCATTTCTAAATATACAGATACCAATATTATGGCTATACCTATTAGCTAATGTGGTAACACAATATATTTGTATCGGCTCCGTGTATGTTCTAACCACCGAATGTACATCACTTACGGTGACGCTTGTTATTACGTTACGAAAATTCGCTTCACTGATATTTTCAATATTGTACTTTAGTAATCCGGTTACAGCGTATCATTGGCTAGGAACGGTATTGGTATTTGTGGGTACTTGTATATTTACTGAAATTCCAAAGAGGATTAAAGAATCTCTGTTTGTTAGTCATAAGGAGTTTAGAAAGATAAAAACTAATTAGAATAATAAACTGTTTTTTTTTGCATTTGTTTACATTGCGGTTTTCAATAGTTATTTAACTGATTGCTATCTAAGTTTCTATAAAATATGTTATTGGGAAAACAAGTTTCTAAAAAAAATTAGAAGAGGGGTGCTCTTATCGCATGTACATACATTATAATGATCCATTTTGTAAAGTGATATTTCCGAAATTGCTTTATTTAATTCATTTAGCAACTGTAACGACCAATATTTGTCGTTTGTTTTTCCTCATTATATATTTTTTAATAGTTTTTATTTCAATAGTAGAGTTATACTACACTACAGAGTAGAAATTTTTTTTCCCCCATATAAAGAAGCATATAATATTTGCAATTTCCATTTGAGGCACGTCGGTGAAGGATGGTTATATAAAAAAGCATATGGCTTACTCATATTTCAAAACGAAAAACCCCAAATCAGATGTTTATTTATGTGCGCAGTGACAACCTATGGTGACGACTTAAATTTGTGCTTAAAAAATTATTAATTAAAATACATTAAAATAATAAAAATATTTAGTGGTTTATGTAGTAGTGCGTGGTAGTGCAACATTTGATAAAAAAAATTACAAACTTTTAATTGGAAAATTTCAAAAAGGCGTATCTTACCATCAGTAAGTTTACTAAGTGTTTATATAAAATAAAATGTAAATTATGTTAAGAAAAAAGTGATTTGTGATAAATTTATCCATTATTTAATTTATAAATCAGAGAAAATTAAGTAAACAATTTTGATTTCGGTGTGGGGTTTTTCATTTTGTGTGTGTGTTTTTAAACATATGTTATATTACCGGTGTCGCATTTCTCTTATTGTTACGTACATATTCTACGTGTTTTTCTTTTCATAATTATTTTTTATTTTGGCATATTATAAGTATAATTTTTTTATCGAAAATAAAAATAATTAATGCGTACTATATTCGAATAAAAATAATTGTGAATTTGAGAAGTTTTAAATTTCAATCGAGCAAATTCTAAATACGACCCGTTGATTTATATGCTTTCTCTTTTACCCTCCGAATTTGACTCACTTGATAGCTGTTTTCATTCACTCTCAGTCTCTTACTCTAAGATTTCAATACCCAAAATGGAAAAAACAAATAATTTGTACAGGCCTTTTAGCAGCTCTATCCGAAAAATCGAAAATTGTATTTTTGTTGCTGGAGTGTAGCAGTGCCCTCCAGTAGAACGTTGAAGTACTTGCCGCATTTGAGCTTCTGAAAATCAAGGGCCGTTGTTGAGCAGCCATTACATTCTTTTCGTGTTACTATATTGGGCTCTACGGGCCGGATGCATCGTTGGTTCAAATTATTTTGAAAATGAAGCGGATAACTCTGTTACTATGAGAATTGGTTTATTGAGAAACTGGTTTGATGGACTACTACTCTAATTTCCTATGTATAAAGCCTGCAAGCTATATGAACAAAAAATTGTTTCTTTGAAAATTTAAAGGTGAGGGTTATATACATACAATATTTCAGACTATTCAGATATATTACAACAGTTTCAATTCTTTTATTATTTTCATAAAATAACTCAACTCATATTAAATTGGCAACTTTTAAAACATGTACCTAATACGTAAAGACACATATAAAACCCAAGAAAGTCCCATAAATTCTTCATCTGACTCAATAAAAATACCTCTCGGATATTTTGATATTCCTCGAGAATTGGTTCTACCTCTTCATTATTTGAAACGCCACTTAAATTTTCAGATTCAACTTCATTGCCATAATCATGCGGTTCGCTTTCTGGAATCCGTTTCGAATACATTCAGCAGTTACTTCGTTCCAACTCTCGGAAACCCAATTAAACACTTCTTCATAGGACGCGTGCCTCTCATTTTTTTTTTGTTTTTGTAAACGGGAGTGTACTACTAACTATTTATTTCTCCCATGTTTTGCGGATGAGATTTTTGAACGTCTTATTAACCGTCAAGTCTAATGGTTGTAACAATTTTGTAAGTCCACCCGGTATTACAGCTAATTGCGAGTACTGTGTACTTTGAGTTTATTATCTTTTTGCCCTTTTTGCGACGCCAAACCTTTTCAAGCAATTGTCCTTGGACGATTTTCAACAATCGTCATTTAGGCGATTCGAAAACTAGAGAAAACACTATACCTATCGGAAAGTTTGAATATAGTATAAAAAACAAGTTGAAATTTGCGTGTTATACGAGTGTGTGTTATTATACTGTGAGTTATACGCCAGTTGCGGGCTATACCCAGGAAATTAGATTTCGCGAAGGGGATTTTGATTGACCACCAATAATGAGAATAACCCACAATTATACGAAGGTCTCTAAACCAACATCGTACATGTTATTAGAGAGATAAAGCCCCAATTATGTAGAAATGTGGTCGAATTTCAACCAACCGATCAACTTGTGCAAACGTGCTCGTGGTGGATTTTTGCCTGATATATTTTTCATCCATAAATGGTCAAGTTATTGGAAGACCTTGTACAAAAGAATAAAACAACTGCAATTTTTATGTTTGTATAACTCGCAGTCGGTAGCTCGTAATTTATTTGGGCGAGCAAGATCATATTAACCGAACACATGGCACAATGGTTAAAGCTTTGGTGTTATTAGTCGGGAGGTACCAGGTTCGAAACCCGATAGGGGTAGGATGCAGAACCGATTTTTCATTTGTGATGTAAATGAACACAATTATGACCCCTGTTGGAGTGCATAACTCATGGGCCGACCCATCTCCCGCGCCAGTACTATAGGCTGGCATGGAGCTATCAATGTACAGATGGTTCTATGCAAATCGGACCTGTGTTACTGTGTAAGGTAGGACCACAAAGTACTTATATGTACATTTATAAGTACTTTATGGTAGGAAGTTGAAGATAGAACAGGTTGCCTAGTTAACAAGCAAAAAAGAAAAGATCATATCACCTCCGATTGTTTGGGGGTTTACAAATTTTCCGATTCGAGGTCTAAAATCAAAATTGACAACTGGTTTCCTAAAAGTCGTATTTTGTATAATTCCCCTAGTTCAAATTTAATAAACGAAAATAAGTGTAGGATTAAAGTGACTCTTGTATACTCTTTTACTCACACATTATTCCGGTATTAGCCCCAACCTGGCCCAACTATCCCAGCCTGAAATACGGGGAAATCGATTTTCTAGTTTAAGCTGGGGTTCAACTTACATGCGGTCCTTTGAGCTTTTCTTAAATGGAAATAAATATTTTTAAAGTGTTCACAAACGCAATGTACCCCTTGATAATTGACATTTAAAAAGTCTTGCAATCATAAAAACAGACGAAATATTTTAAAATGATAAACAGTGAATTAGTGTTATGGGTGTGGAAGATGAAGATAATGCGTCACCTTCATCACCAAGAGGAAGATAAGGCGACAACAACATCGTCGAGCAACCATTGCTTGGGTTGGTATAAATTTGGATGACCGCATGGAAACGCGCAGAACATAAAGAAAATAGATAAAAAGGTTTTCGAACCAGTGGGACAGCTTCTCCAATTATATTCAGCGGTGAACTTTTAATGCAAGACGCCTGAATGGGTGGAATCGCCTTCATAGACGCTGCAACACACAAATTCTAATTGATGACTATTCGTCATCTATAATTGTGATTAGATGTAGAATAGTCGAACTTGATGAGTGCAACACGCATCTTAGAAGGCATTTGGTGCACAAATTTATTACAAAGATTCAGCGAATCTATATAGTACAAATTGCCATTATATACGTCAGAAGCAGAACATCACTCTTTGGTTGTTTGAAAGAAACGAGCGTGAAATCTGCAAAAGATTATTTAAAATTGTCATATAGGTAATACACACTTAACTATAACATTTGAGATATTATCAACCAAAAAATAAATAAATAAACTCTCGATAAATAAACCCTCGATAGTACCACATCGCCAATGTTGAGGCCGTAATTTAGCAATAACTATTATTGGTACATAGGACAATTTTGGGGAAATATGGGTGTCCCAACAAGAGCGTCGGATTTAATTTTAAAGAAAACACATTTATTTTTGAATAAGCAAACATTTTTATTTCGACCTAAAGAAAAATAGTTCCGATTAAACGTGAAATACAACATCAGGCAAATGGCCATCACGAAACCTCTGGCACAGGGTTATTCTTTTGTTGAAATGTTGAATAACTTTTTCGCATAAATGTGGCTGAATGTTACCAATAATGCGCCGTATTTCCTCTTTAAGATGTTCAACTGTTTCAGGCTTATTCGCATACGCCTTTTCCTTCACATAGCCCCGCAAAGAAAAAAGTCCATCGGTACGATCTTGGTGGCCCATGTTGATCGCCAAATCGAGAAATTACACGGCCTGGAAACTTAGTCTGCTGTGTGGCAGATCGCACCGTCTTGTTGGAAAAACATGTCCTTCACATCAGATACGGGCCACAAAAACTCCGTTAACAGTTCGCAATACCGCACTCGTAATTGGCGAACTGTTTTCGCAAAACTTTCACCATTTTTATAATGTGTTTTTACAATAGTTGAACGTTGTTGGTTTGAATACTTCTCCATATTCTTGAATCGCGTGGTCTGTACGCGACAAATGTTAAAAAAAAAACCACCGTACAACTCGTATTAACAAAATGGTGGCAAATTTAAATCCGGCGCTCTTGTTGGGACACCCGTTATTAAGCTAAATCGATCATGTATAGATGACAATTACAACACAACTAAAGCAGCGTTTTTTAAAATACTGATAATACTAACCGTTGAGACTCACTTCAATAGATACTCACCATAAAACTAACCAGACACTAAGAAACAAAGCAACAGAGATAAAAATATAACAGCAAAGGGAAGGGTTTCAAGCAGCATGAAAGTCTTCTATTGTGTACAGTAAAACTTACACATCCTAGCCTAACAAACATGAACCTACTTACACCCTTCCTGTTCAAATATCACAAACTAATAAAGCAGCATGAAAAGAATAAAGAAAACACTTGTGAAATGCCTGCTCTTCGACGTACCACTAATCTACAAGCGTTATGCAATATAAAAAAATGTTCGTACCTTATAGTTAAGCATTTTGATGAGGATTATGTTGGACGTGCATAAATTTGACTTTTTTGGTTCAACTGAAACTTTTCTTAACAGTAAAATTACAAGCCGGTCACTTCGCATTAATAACTATAAAATTTTCCGTTCTAATCGAGTAAATAATACACGTTGGGTGTGGGGTTTGCCTTTATTTCTGTGATACTTTAAAAATCAAGAAATTATTTGCTGGATCATTGGTAAATTGGAAGTTTTAGCATCGGCTTGAGGGATGTGGTGGTAAAATTTTTATTTTGTTTATTTATAATCCACCACCAACTCGTCCTGAAGATATTGATGATTTACAAATGATTTTTTCTCAATACTTATCCCAGTATGTAGTTGGTTAGTAATAAATTTATCTTATTGTTTAAATTTACACAACTTGTATTATTTACGGTTTAGACCAATTAGATTAGAAAATACCTTATTGGATTTAATAATATTATATAAATTTGACAAAGAAAATATTATATCTTTTGGACAGCTTGCAGTTCCTCCCATATCTGATCATGATTTAATTTTTGCCAGTTATAAATTTAGTCGAGTCAGAGATAAAATTTCATATACCTATGTTCCTGATTATAAAGCTATCAATAATCAAAAATTTTATAAACTGTTTCTGTTCATTAGACTGGTCAAATCTTTACTGGTTTTCTGATGTAAATAATTTACTCGACGCAGTTAATTCAAATTTTATATGTATGGATGTTTTGGATTCCATTTGTGCTCCTCGCAAAAGAATTATTAACTAATGTCTTTCTGCTCCTTGGTTAAATACTAATATTTTGAATTTAATTAAATGTAGAGAGCGTTCTTACAAATCCTTCAAGAGATCTGGTTTACAGATTGACCTTGTATCATTTAAATATTTTAGAAATAAATCGTGGTTATTAGGCTTTTTTTTTAATACAATTAAAAAACTTCTGCTGGTTGAAGCCTATATATATTTATATTTACTTTGTTATCATTTATAACAAATCGCCGACGTTTCGGATATCAATCATATCCATTTGTTTGTTTTTCTCAGTCTTGAAAATGGATATGATTGATATCCGAAACGTCGGCGATTTGTTATAAATGATAACAAAGTAAATATAAATATATATAGGCTTCAACCAGCAGAAGTTTTTAATTGTTTTAGAAATAAAACAGACAAAGCTTTTAGGAAAGCTAAACAATTATTTTATTTTGGTAATGTTAATAACTCTAAAGTATTATGGAATAAATTAAAATAACTGGGTGTTTCATGTTAATCAAGTTGTGTTTTCTGCTGAAGAAATTTTGAATGGGATTCGTAAATTAATTGACTGTAACGGTGTTCTACTTTTACCTCATTGAGAATTTTTTTGTACCAGTAACGGTGCTTTAGTATTTAATTGTGTAGATGAACCTATCAGAGGCTAATCGTGAATTTTTAAGTGAGGGAAGCTGCGATCCATAAAAGTAGTATGATTTATTGTAAACAAAAGTCAAATGTAAAAATTAATGTTCATTTATTTAAAATTCAATTCAATTCTTCGACTTTTTTGCTTGAATTCATTAATAACTAAATTATAAAATTCTGGCGACTCTTTCATTTCAGCTAAGAGTTTCTTTTCTATGGAAATTAAAGAAACGAATGTTAACCTTTAGTACTTCTCAAATACGTTTTTATCCTGCGTAAAGCCAAGAAACTTCTTTCGGATGATACGCTTGTTGACGGTATAGTTAGAAACAAGCAGCATAGATTTGTTACTTCAGTGAAATAAGTTGTTAAATCATTATCCATTAGAAAATGTAATATCGCGAATATTGATTTCGCCAAAAAATCCTGCCTGTGGCCCTATTCTGGTAATTCACCGGGAATAGGGAATAATTTATTTTTGTAGCAGTTATTCCCCAGATATTTTTCCCAATTCCCCGTTTTCCAAAAATTAATTCTGGCGATTGGGGAATAAATTTACGGGAATATAATTTAATTACTCGCGGTCTAGTGATCTGTGGTCTAGTTGGCGAGTGATCGCAATAAAACAAGGAAACAAAAGTCTAAAAATAGTTTACTACATTTAATTGGTTTTTGTTGGTATTTTAATCGAATTTTACTTAAAAAATAATTTTGTTTGTTAAAGCAAAACATTGGATTAATATTTCCAATAAATATTACCAGTTTTCAGTATAAATTTACAGTCATAACATTGCTATAAGTACAAAATACAATAAATTTCCGTTAAATTCTATTCCCAGTTAATTCTTTTCTAAAATAGGTATGGAATAATAAACGTCAAAACTGCTATAATGGGGAATAATTTTTTCCCAAAATTTTTTTCCCAAACGCCAGAATACACTTTTGGGGAATAGGGAATAAAACTGCTACAAAATTTAAAATTTCCATTCCCCGGGAATTACCAGAATAGGGCCACTGGTAACACAATTGTGTGGATACGGCAAAAGTACCATGTCAAAAATTTATTTTTGTATATGTTTTGAACAAACTTACACATTTGTGCATTCCTTTCAAACTAATTTTCGACCAAAAAAACATAATAACTATACATACAATTGTGCTGGTTTTTGTTCAAATCATACGAAATTTTTTATCAAAAACGCCATTACATACTCAGCGTGTTCACTGATGGTTTTCTGACATAAAAAATCGGTATATTTTTGACATATTTTACCCCGGTTAACTTCGCTTCAGTAAAATATACCAATTTTTTTTATTACACAGTTCATTATTTTAAACGTTAATTTCCTTTTATATAGGTTCAACCTGTATGGTGCTAAATGCAGTTCAAACTGTCAAATCGGATCCGATAGCATTTGATAAGGTAAATTTCAAATTAATAAAATTATTTATTGATTTATTCTTACCTCAAATCACTTTCATTATGAACTAGTGTTTGACAAAATCTGTTTTTCCTAATTTTTGGAAGGTAGCTTCTATCATTCCTCTTCCTAAGAGGGATGTAATTGGATGATTTTCGGCCGATAAGTATATTACCTGCTTTATCGAAGGTACTTGAGAAGATAATGAAAATTCAAATCAATGAACACCTGCACAGGTTTAATTTTTTAAGCAAATTCCAATCGGGTTACAAATCTGATCATAGTACTACTACCGCTCTTGTGCGGATGATGTATGCGGATGAATTTTGAATAAGGGAAATTCATTTGTTGTTTTAGTCTTTTTAGATTTTTCAAAGGCCTTTGATTGTGCTAATCACATACTCTTGCTTCAAAAATTACTCTTTCTCTCGAGCATTTACATCCCATGAAGGGATTTTGCCGCCCGCACTATGGTTCTCCATCCGTCTCGGTTCATCGCTCTCGTCCTCCAATTTCGACATCCTAATGCCAGTAGGTCTTGTTCGACGTCGTCACGCCAGCGCAGTCGGGGTCTTCCTCTACGACGTACACCGGCTGGGTGTTGATGGAACACTTTGTAAATCATTCGTTGTTGATGATACCTTGCAACGTGGCGGAGCCATCTAACTCGATTAGATTTGATGAAGCCGATAATATCGCTACCTCCGAGAAGTTGCTTTATTTCGTGGTTCAGGCGAATCCGATATTCATTGTTCACAACTTTAATAGGACCAAAGATCAAACGGATGACCTTCCTTTCGAAGGTAGATAATGATCTACAGTCGTTCGAAGTCATGGTCCAGCTCTCGCTTCCGAAAGTCAGCACAGGTCTTATTAATGCTTTATAAAGTGCGAGCTTGCACGACTGCGAAAGATGTTTAGATCGCAATAATTTTGATTGGGCGTAGAAAACTCGTTGTCCGGCAGCGATTCGGGCTTTTATTTCTGCCTGCATATCATTCAATGAGGTTATAAGTGACCCGAGGTATTTAAAATTTTCGACGCTATCAAAGTTATGGTTGCCAATTTCGAGATTTGCCATGGAGTGTTTCCTGGGTGTTGCTAAAAATTTCGTTTTGGTCACCTCCAAACCAAGTCTACTTGCGCAGCGATTGAACGGGATGAAACTGTCCTTGATGTCGCTAGGTCTTCGGCCAAGAAGCATGAAATCATCTGCATATCTAAGAATTTGGCCTGATTTATTGAATATACTGCGCGAAGTTTCAATGTTGCAATGTTTCAAGCGCCAAATTGAACAGCACAGGCGCGAGTGCATCTCCTTGTCGAACCCCAGATGTTATTTGAAAGGAGTCTGATACAGTTCCTTCAATTACAATTCTACAGATACAGATCCAGATGTTGATAATTTACACAGAGAAACAAGTTTCTCTGGAATACCTACACACTTAAAAATCTTGCTGCAATTTTTAATGCAACCCTTGCATCAAGGCTTATACGATGCAATCGTATATCACATTCTGATGCAAAGCATGCATTAAAAATAGTTATGATGCAGTGGCGACTAAAATTACTGCAGTAGTGTATTAAAAGAAAATTTCTATATAATCTGGGGGTTGACTATTTTTTATCAAATTTATTATAATTCGCTAAGGCATTGTGTATATTTTTTATATAAAAGCTTAAAATATTTTTCATATATTTGCTGTGTAAGGACGTCAGTTTTAGTTTTAATACAAAATAATATAAGTGTAATACAAATAATTGGAAATTTCTAATGTAATGTAGTGCAGCGTCGCCAGAATGACGATAATATCGTCATTTTGACGTTTTCGAATTTACAATACGATGCGACGTTTTCTTATAGCAATTTCTTTCCAAAAATAAAAAATAAATTGATTTTTTTGTATGTCAAAGAACACGATACACGATTGATTTTTTTGGTAGTGTATCTGTGAAAAAATGACATTCCAGTTTGACTTGAGTTTGTCAAAATATCACGGTCAACTAGTTAAAAAAATTATAATGTTTATGTTTATATTTGTGAAGTGTTTATGTTTATATTTTTGCCGTAAACATATTTATGTGTTTGTAAACGTCAAAAATAAATCTAACGAAATGTTGAGATTTTTCAAAAGTGATTGCGATAAAAAAAAAAATCAATTTTTTTACTTGGAAAGAAATTGCAACGGTATTTCGATCAAAAATTTTTGATCTCAAATCAATTTTTTTTTGGAAAGAAATTGCTATTACTAACTCGTAGAACAAAAATGACGATATTCGAAAACTTTAAAAAAAAACAGCAAAATGTTTCATAAAGTTATGATTTATAAAAAAAATATTTTTTTTCTGAATGTATTTGTTTAGGGAATTTTATTTATTGGAAGTAAAGTTCTAGCTCATTTTTTATTCGTATATTCTAGCATATACATGTACGCAACTCGCAATATAATTCATGACACATGTAACTTCAACCAATTTCACTTCAGTGAATCTTTTTTTCTAGCCGGTGTGGTGGAATAGTAAAAATGAACTACTTTTTGTTAACACTTTCCAGCCAAAACAAATTTTTGTTGCTTTAATTTAAATTCACCATATACAAATGTGCATGGAAATAACCACGCTTTGTAATGTCTTCCGGATTTTAATGGAACTTAGTTAAGTCGGAATTCTTATTGAAAAAAATATTATAATTTGATAACATATAAATTGTATAAAGTATTAATTATTTACTTTTGAGAACATATCAATTAATTTTGTATTATTATAGTTATAGTATAGTGTAATTTTTCGGATGAAAACAAAATTAAAAGGTATGCACAAATGTGTATCTAGATCCAAACTAGAAACAAAAATGAATTTTTGACCTGATTCTCTTACGTACACGGTTTTCACATACACAATTGTGTATTCGGGCCAGAGTAGTGTTAATATGCAAGGATTTTTTATCGAAATTTTTGTTACTAGGGTGATTTCAACGTTTTGACGTTCTGGGACGTTTTTATTGTTACAAAAATGACGATTTCAATTTATTTTTTGTGGCAACACTGATGTAGTGTGCTTTATACTGTTTAAAGAACTGGGCTGAGCAGTGAGCTATACAATTTTAATGCCACTTACGACAAAGAATGATGCTTCCAAATGGATATTTTAATTTATTTTTTTATGCAGTGTGCTGTAAAATTTTAATATAACTTGTATCAGTTTTAACAAAATATTCCGTTAAAGTTTAATGTAGACTATACAATAAAAATTAATACAATTAGCATTAATATCTAATATAATGCAACTTGTGCATTAGTTTGTAATGCAAGCTTGCGCTGGACCTATATGAAAAGCAATTTGTATTACATAGGCCATTTTTTTTTCAACTGTGTAGGCATATGAGCGCGGCCCAAAGGTTGTCGCGGTTTATACTGTCATATGCCTGCCGGAAGTCTATATATAGTTGATGAATGGTTATGTTGTACTCCCAACATTTTTCCAAGATCATCCTCATGGTAAAACACTGGTCAGTGGTCGATCGGTTGGTGCGAAAGCCACATTGATAGTCGCCAATGATGTTTTCGGCGAAAGGGATGAGTCTGGCAAGTACAACATTAGCCAACACTTTGTAAGCAGCGTTCAATAGAGCTATGCCACGATAGTTTTCACATTTAAGATGTGCAACGGACATATGAGCGCGGTCTTCCAATTCTCAGGCAGCTCTTCTTGGTCCCAAATAGACAAGATGAGATCGTAAAGATTTGTTGCAAGAGTAGCGCCTCCGAGTTTAATTATTGCTGCGGGGATTCCATCGAGACTGGGTGCCTTTCCATTTTTCAATCTACTAATAGCTGCGTCTACTTCCTCTACTGTGGGATATTCGAGAAGGACCTCTCACCTGGAGGAGCTATTGCTCTAATGGGGTCACGTCGTACAATTTTTTTAGGATGATCGAGCGACGAATTAAGCTGGAATTTTCTGTATTTTATGCATAGTTTGGTATATGGATGGTCTTTGTTGAATTATTTTTTAGGTTTTGGTTGCGGTTGAACTGCAATTTAAATAGTTATACTATACTGGTGAGGGGTCTGGTGGGATTTTGTATAATTGCAAATTTGGGGTTGTGTACTGCTGGAGTTTTGTTTTGAGCATTGCAGTGAGCCAATATGACAATAGAAATTTACATATTTTATTTAGGATGCCAGTATATATGGATGTATACTAATTATTAGTTTGGTTGTAGAGGTGTGTGGAGCAAGGCGGATGTCTTTAGTAGTTCGTGTGGAACAAAGCGGATGTTTTTGAGTAAAATCATATCGTTTTTATGAATTAACGTACATATCATATATTTCTCCTAAAAATTAATTAACTTGGCTATGCATCTGCAATCAATCAAAATGATTCGTGGGGAATAACGAAATTTATAACAAACTAAAACTTTATAATTTGAGGGCTTACTTAGTAGTTTTACATATATTTATTGTAATTTGAGTGTTTTCAAAATAATCCGATAACATTTTCTGTTAAAGACCCAATAAAAAATTAAGATGGTAGAAAATTATATAACCTGAATCAATCCTAATTAAATTGGCGAGATAAAAACTAAACACTAAACTGTAATTTCCTTCCAATTGATCGGAAATCAGAACTACAAACTACCTTCAAAAAGCGCATATTTTAGTTTATTTTAATTAAAACCAACCAAGAGTTGAACCGTACCGGTTTTATACATTTCCGATCCTCATTTTTATTCAATATACCAAATGCAATCCAAATCTGTTCAGAAATATCCTAGTTCTGTGAAACCCATAATGAAAGGGTTAATTCCCAGTGTTGAATCTCGAACATTTCTCAATAAAACAATATGTGATTTGAAACTTAATTTTCAAGCTTTTTAAGAATGGTTCAGCTGCACAAAGGTATTGAAAACCTAGATCTAGTTAACTACACAATTAGTAAGTTCTCTTTAAAGAATTTCTATATCTGTTCACCCCTTCCCAGTTAATTTTCTTGTATATTTATATATTTCGTTATTTTTGAGTCCTTTTGAATTTATTTATCTTATAGCTAAAGAGGACAGGAACGAATCAGTTACCGGATTCAAGTTACCGTAGTATGGATATGCACATAATCCATCCCAATGATGATACCGGTTTATGTGATAAAGAAGCTACATCCTTATAACAAGTTTATCAACTTCAAATTACAATACTACAAAACATTTGCTTTTATTAGTTTTATTTCGTCCTTTCTATCTTCTAATTTTACTCTCTCACATTATCATTCATCAATTAATAAAATTCTTAAAGAAAAATCAATAAATTTTATCACAAAGCCAACGATAGATAAAAGGATGTTTGACAATAAATAAAAGGTTCTTATTTTATGTGTTATTAATAAAACAGAAAGATTTTTTGTAAATCTTTAACCAAATTATAAATAACATAAACCTTCAGTTTTTATTTCGATTGCTAACGTATCGTAAACTCATCCTTTAATTTAACTCTCTCGCTCTCTGGTTTGTCGCAGCGTCGCAGTATATTAGATAGAAGATATTTGATATTTTACCATTTACAAGCAAACAATGTAACTGAATTGTTTCGACATTTCCGTTAATCATCACATCATCTTTACCATTTCTTTTGTATACGAAGATTATAGTTTTAAGGTACAGTACAGTACCGAATATCGATATTAGGTGTTGGCCGCTGTTTATTTTGATGTGTGTTAAACAAATAACGCTATCTCGAAGCTCATCACCATTATCGCCCAAGAAATTTGAATAATCAAAACATTTGCAAAAGATTGTTTTAATATTTTATATAGGGTCACGACAGAAGAATTTGAGGTTTCCTTTATTTTAATTTTAACGTAGAAAAAGACACAAATTCCCAAATAACAAAACATACAAAAAGTATTTAAATCCTCAGTACGAGTTTTGAAACCGAATTTTGGAAATGAAAAGAATTATCGTTACTAGTTCAAAAATTCGCAACTTGTTATGTAATTAGTAAACTGTTTGTTTTAAATCGTGCACGCGGTCACTCCACAATTGAGTAGAAAAAGTTGTTAGTTGTACATTACCACGCTGCAGATACGGATTTTCTTTGCGGGCCGTATTGGACTGAAGTTGGCTTCCTTTAAGCGACTTTTTACTTTTATATTTTACGTTGTTGTCGTTTTTATTGTAATAGGTTAGGTTAATAACCTAACCTATTGTAATGGTTTTGTTGTGATTGTTCCGTACATTGGTCTATTTCTACTTTTTACTGCCCGTTGACTAACAGCTTCATCTCGAACTTGTCCTAGCTCCTGCTGCACATCGACCCCAGTGAGATTGCGATTTCACAGTGAAATTAGGACTATAAATCAATCGTTCCTCTCAGATGAATACCGATACCGGCTGGTGTGTGGTCTCCAATTGAAGGTAACAGCTTCTTGAAACCTTCTGGATACTCTTGAGACAGCACATTGACTCATCTTTAGTTGACGAGCAACTTCTCGTTAATGGGGTTCTTGCATTAAAGCAACAACTTGTGCTGCTTTGTCTGGAGTAGTATCCATGATTTTGAGGAAACAACTAATGAAAGTGGTACAAATTTACTCATGCTAACGTCTGATAAGTTACGGTGGCAAATATCAGTCAACGTGGTATTATACAGGAGATTGCAGCACGTCAATTGTTTTCACCAAAACATCGCATTTTGCTACGAATGCTTTAATTTGAAAAGTACTATATATATTTTAATGATAAAGGTGTCCTTGTACAGATGAAATACTAAGCTGTCAAAAAAATTGTTTTATGAAAATCGATTAAGTCATTTTAAAAAATTACGATGTTTTGGACGCGGGGAGGTTTAAGTCGATTTAGTGGCTCGCGAGTGTATAAATTACCGTCAATTAATAAATTAAAATTAAACATTGAAAACTATTCACTTACGAACGAGGTGGATTCGTTTCACTTCAACCCTGGTAATGCTAGTTCTAAATTAACCAAATTGTTTGATTGGGGGTGCACGACCAAGCTTATCATTCAATATCTCCCGGAAGGTCGAACTCCACCGTGCAGCCTACTTACAATTAACAAAACCGAAGAGAGTTATATAGATATGATGAAGTAGGACCGGTTACTGACACCTAATAAAGCAATTAGTTAGTATTATTATCACAATGCAGCACAATTTAGTTTCAGGTAATCGTAAATAGAAATAAAACAATTTTATTTTTTCATCCAGGTGAACCTCACCTCGATGTAAAAATTATATCTGGCTATCACCCAGAATGACCCAAAATTTCAATTTCATTTTTAGTATTCTATATAAATATAAATAATAAACCAGCTTAATGATTAAACCAGCTTATCAGGAATCTTTAAGTAAATATAATAAATTATTGAAGCAATTCTTAAATCTTCAATACCTAAATAAAATAATATAAAATAATTTCATTCTAATCAGAAAAAGTAAACAGCTACACCGGAATGTGTAAGATGGATGATACACTCAATAAGTGAGACCATTTATGTTTGATAAAAACTTCAAATTATTTATTCGCATACGATTAAAGAAATTTAATTTTAAAAATTATTTATTTACGATGATGAAAAACAGTTAAAAACAGTCAATTTTCTTCAAGTGAGATTCAAAATTTCGGGGTTTAGACGTAAATCCTTCACCAGGTCCTTGATGTATTCTAATAGGAATAGATTTAGTTTTTGTACTATGGACGTACTCAGCTCGTAAAAGACTCACTAGTTAAAAGAGGCCTCAAACATCTCAAGCGCTAGTACAAAATAATTCATAAAACATGGGTGTGCGATGTACTATCAGCTACTTAACACTACTCAATCAAAACTTTAATTTTCTTATGTATTGCAGCTGATTAGAGCACGGATACCATTTGTTACGTTACGATCAACAGTGCAGCAGTTGAGTATACTTCTCCTGATGATATATGTAGTGATACACAAGAATTTGGAGGACGACTCAACATCGGGAATAATCTGGTGGCATATAAATCATTTATATCTCTGCTTCTAGCGATAGCGAAAGTAATGCCCAGTACCGTAGATATGATATTAAGCTGGATTCAGTGTTGCATTCCTTCGTTCCTTTTAAATCAATCAAAGTTGTTGAAAAAAATTCACAGGAAAAAAACTGAAATTCGTTTAAAAAAATTTCAGAACGAAGGAAGGAACAAACGAACGCAACACTGAATCCGCCTTTAGAGACTCTAGTCCATACTAAAAAGTTAAATCATTCGTTAGAGAAACTATTCTATGAAGAGAAAAGCGATGCTACTGGTTTGGCCATATTCCCAATAAAAGCACTAACGAAACTGAACGAGATGAAACTGCATCTAGCTATTATATGATCATAAACATGTTTCAAAACTGGTAAGTTGTTGTATTATATATCGTATTTTTTTGACCACTCCAACTAATTAAGTTTTTTTCATCATAGGCGATATTTCTAAGAAAATTAAAAGTATCATCTATATTAGAAAGAGCATTTCTCAGTATAGTAACGGACCATGTATATCACGATTGTAATTTACAAGGAAAGACAGGAAAGCATCCACTGTAGTCATTTTATATTATTTTAATACTGTCCTATTGGGTATCCAATTAAAAATCCGTATAATGTTTCTGTTTGCCATTAGATTCTTGTGCGCAGGCAGCTTCTGGAGAGAAAATTTCAAAAATGACATTTGAATCTACAATCAACCACCGTAATAATCGTACATGAATCTTTATAATAGCAAACAACATATGGATGTCGTACACATTTACTTTATAATATGTCCATATATGGTATCGATGCTAAAAGTGGTAACAAGACCTTTTGGATTCCTAAACATGTTCGTTAGCAATATCGATTTAAATTTGTCTGTATGACCAAAAATGTATTTAGAACAGGACAGAGGTTCACTATCATCATAGGAAGAGCATGGCATTTCTATACAATTTGTTCCATCTAAGATGAACGTGAAAGTTCAAATTTCATGAAAAAACCAGTTAGTTGTGGTCGGATTATCGATTGTTTGTGTGACTGTCAGTATAGCTTTGAAAGTCACCTTGCAAGGAAAATATAACTATGTATGTACTTAGTTTGCTATTAATAATCGACATGCTAATTAATCTCACGCATTATTTTAATAGAAGCAATAGGCAATCAAACCAAACAACAAACAAGTAACAAACGTTTCACTGTATAATTCAGTAAATGTGTATATGTATGTATAAAAATCAAATAAATGAATAAACAAATAAAACCAAATAATAAAACAAAAATCTTACAAAAATTAATAACTCAAAAACGAGTACTTGGCCGTTCGTTTTTTTTCGTTTCATTCTCTCTTCTATTCTAGCATTGTTATAACTTGGTGTTTTCTCACATAGAAAATAAAACGAAACAACTGAAGAAATTTTATTATCTCTCGCGCATTTGGATTGGATTATTCTATCGTCTCAATAGTTTATTTGTATCTTTGGTTTAAATTAAAATAAAAAATAATATAATTTTAGAATACATACGGCATTGCGTTGATTACAAATAAAATAAATAATAATTCAAATAGTAAATCCACGAATAAACTTTACAATAAATTACAAAAATAAAAACTAAAAGGAATTTTGATCTGTGTGTAGCTAATTAAAGTAAAATTTAATTAAAAACACAAAATGAATGAAATATCATTAAGTTTGTGTCGAATATGTTCAAGTGAAAATGGTGTAGTTTCAATACATGAAAATAAAATGGACAAGTTAACAATTATCGATATGTTAAATAATTTGTTAAACTTGAGTGTAAGTACAAGATTAAAAATTATTATTATTGTTACTTTTTTATTTTCATTTGTTTGTTATATTTGTTTTTATTGTATCGTGTATATTTTGTTTATAAAATGATTTATTTGATTCGGTCGCGGAGAATGAAACAAAATTTTATTGAATACAAGCGGTGACGTATTTTCTCATTTGTATTGTGTTTTATCATTATTCTCTCAGCAATGGTTCAGCGACGGGCAATGTTCATATGTATAAGGTACATTGGAATGGAACGCACATATGATTATGTTTACATATTAAGGAATATTAGCCATTAAAAAATTTTGAATTTAGCTTTGTGTGTTAGTAATAATAATAATTTAAAATATTCATATAAGCTGTTATACTTAATTTGGTGTAAAATCTCAAAAATGCGTAACAGTGTTTAAACAAGTGTTTGCTCTGTAGTAAGTTCACGTCCGTAGCTAGATAAGCAGATGCGAAATGGGTTTATGTTATTATTTACTACTATTATTTCCTTTCAACTACATAATGTATTTTGACTGTCGGTGGCTCTTAATGAAAATCGATAGATGTCTAAGTAATACATTTTTTGATTCCTTTTAATTTTTATTTTGACTACGTATTTTTTTATTTTAACTTTTCTATGGGCATATCTATACTAGAGTAATTTGTACCCGGTAACTTCTTCGTTTCTTTCCCCTTTATAAATTATTTTTATTTTGTTGGTAAAGGGGAAAGAAACGAAGAAGTTACCGCATTCAAGTTACTGTAGTATGGATATGAACATACGGTCCTATGGCACTGGCAGTAAACGTGTTAGCATTTTTTATTTAATTAAGAACAGGTAATATGTTGTTGGGAATTGTTATTATAATTTATAAAAAATATGTCTATTATTTAGAGTTATAAAAGATGTGTAAAAGTTAAACAACTTTGAAATTGTTCGCGGACTTAACGTTGTCCGTTACTGGTTGTTCTTTACATTACGTCGCTCATACATTCTCCCATTTACACGGGTAGAATTACAAAGTATTCTCACATCATTTTGTGCTGATACCGATTATTGTTTATAAAAAGGTTCGCTTTTATTTTGCCTCTGCTAAAGTTTATTCATTCCATATTATGCGCGTTACTAATGTTTATTTTTATTACCATTGTGGAAAAGGAGGCTATGTAGTATTGTAGTATGTACTACGATACTTTCAATGTTATTCCTTTCTCTATCTTTATTGCTTACTTTTGTATTTGGCTTTAGATGATTTGAATTATTCTTTTTACATGAAAGTCATACTTGTATATTATTTTTATTATCATCATTAATTGGTGTAATTAAATTTGTCAATATACATTTTGCTTTTAATGTAGGAACATTTTATTTTGTAGAATAAATCGATAAGGAAAATATAATACATATAGGCATAACTATAGATACAATAAGAATACACATAATAAGTAATTGATGGACGCAAATCATAGTATGTAGTAAAGATTATGATATCCTATGTTTGTTTGTATTCTTTGCGCATGACGTCATCTGCGCACAAGAGACACCATGTGTTTAATGATACAAATAAAACAAACCATTTAAGAAATCAAAGATGGTTTCGAAAAAGCGATTAGTTTTGCCATTACCTAAAATTTGGTCATTTTTTTCTAAACGTAATATGTAATATTTTCACTCTTGTATTATCTAGACAGCATATAAAAGTTTACAGTATCGTTAAGAGTGGTTGCTTCTTTCAACTAATATCCTTGTTAGCTAATATCCTAGTAGTGTCCAATAAATCCTCCCAGTTAAAATCGTTTGAATATTGATCGTTAGATATGTACAGTACTCGCGTTGCTCATAACATTTTAATAATAAAATTTTCTTCGATTTCAGATCCGAGTCAGTGACGAAGCTCCCTCGTGTATTTGCAAAAATTGCGACGAGAAACTAATCAGCGCCTACCAATTTAAACAGCAGGTCGAGAAAACCGAGAAAAAATTCATTAAACTTATACCACAGTCTTCGCAGTTGGTTATCAAACAAGAGCATGATATTGAAGAGATTATAGACTCAAACAGTATTGAATGCTACGACTTACTAGTTAAGGGTGAGGATGAGGACGATCTGTTGAATGACGCCAAAAGTGATAGCGATGAAGAATACGTTCCTAATGCCCTGATACGGGCACTTTGTAATCCAACCAGTAGTAATAAACGGGTCAAGCTTACGCCAGTACTACGATCATCGTCGAACAAAGATGGATGTGATGAAAGTAAAATTGGTAAATTATTTTATTTTTAGACTACCTATTCAAAATATGTACATATGTATATGTAATATTTAATCGATGTTTAAATCTAACCTTTAGATGAATATGAAGCGAGTGAAATTGATCGAGAGCGATTTGAAGAAGAGGTGAAACAAATTCGCGAAAACCTAGACTCCGGAGTTTATAAATTATCAAAGAAGCGTGGTACAAGTCGTGCGTGGGCCGTATTTGGTAACGTTATTGATAATAACAATAAGATAATAAAGGGATATATTGTATGCCGCGTTTGCCATACAGTTTCGAAACATAATCCGCTTGCAACTACAAATTTGTTGCGACATAAATGCTTACTGGATTTCTATGAACGACGGATTCCCACCATTCCACAAGACAAGGAAGATATTAGCGAAGCTGTCATAAAATTCTGTATTAAAAACTGTATCCCGTTTAATGTAATAAACCGCAACGCATTCGTTGAATTGATCGCGAGCATTGTAGACTCGGTTAAAAAATATCGTTCGTTATCTAACGTGGAATATTTGTTGCCACAGAATGAAGTCGTCACGCATGAAGTTATAATGTTGCGCAACAGGTATATCGAATCAACCCGTGAAAATATACAAAATATAAAAATATTTTCGGTGACTGCTGATTTCTGGACAATTCATTCCGGAAAAATTTGTATGTCACTGAAAATACATTACATAGATGGGAACACGTTTGGTGAACGCTTGTTGGGGGTTCGTTCATTAGAACCTGATCAAAATTTAAATGATAAAATTTCGGAAATATTCACTGAATATAGCATCTCTAACCCGGAAAATGTTTATGTTGTAATCAATCCAAATGTGGCAATCGAAAATAAAATCGCCAATTTTCCAGTTTGTACAACACTCGTATGCACTCATTACATAATCGATGCGGTTATAAATAAATCAATTGCCATGTTCGAACCGATCAACCGCCTAATCTACCAGTGCCAATGTTGTTTGGCAACAAAACCAAAATACAATTCGAAATGGCAGTTTTCACTTGATATTTTTAAAGCGGTAATTGCAGGTTGGAAGAAATATTCAAAATCTCAGCATGCCAAAGATATAAACGTGAATGAACTGATTGAGATTTCGAAACTGCTTGATGAATTTCAGATTGCC
Organism: Nephrotoma flavescens; assembly: GCA_932526605.1. Classification (NCBI taxonomy): domain Eukaryota; kingdom Metazoa; phylum Arthropoda; class Insecta; order Diptera; family Tipulidae; genus Nephrotoma; species Nephrotoma flavescens. Next base: position 1,432,766 of record OW052220.1, read on the forward strand.
ACAATACAATTGCGACGGTTTAATCTACCGACACTTCACGATGTGTATCCAATGTATTTAATGTTATTTGAGTTATGTAATATAACTGAAAATGCGAGTAATCTTGTGGGCACATTTAAATCGGTCTTAAAAAATACAATGATTGAAATTTGGTGGCCCAATATAAGAATTGAGCACAGAGTCGCGCTATTTTTATTCCCACTATGTAAATCGCTCACTAACCTACATGAGCAGGAAAAAGAAGATATATTTAATTTTATTGAACGCATTACGAATGTTGAAACGCCAACCCAAAAACCACCTGAACCGGCAACCCCAACATCATCTTCGCGTGTTTCAAATCGATTCGCTCGTTTTTTCGTACAAAAAGAAGACAAACCATCAAATGTGGTGCGTGAGGAGATCACCTGCTATATGAACGAACCGATTGATCCTACTTTTATGAATGTTCTGGAATGGTGGAACGATCGGAAAAATACGTACAAGTATTTATATCGAATCGTTCAGCGATTCATGTGCATCCCCGCAACAAATAATTTAATATTTTGGCGTGATATTTATGGGCTTAATATTAGTGTGCTACAGGATGCTGGCAATATCCGAGAGGATCGTTTGGATTCAATTCTCGTCCTTAATTCCAATATGCGGGCGGATAATACCTACTCTACGTTGTTTAAAGATAAAGTGAAGAAAGACGAGCCAATTATTGTATAAAATAAATGTTTATTTGGTGTAATGTAATAAAATATTATTTTATTGATTGCGTTGAAAATCTGGGGACGAGATCATGAACGCCGCACGAAAATTTTAGTCGGGTTTCAAATTTTATTTGGAAAAGTAGCAACAATTTTACCGGTTTTATTCTGTTATTTCAAAAAACCTTACAATTTGTTCGATTGTATTTATATGCCAACAACAACACAACAGCCAGCCGCCAGGAGCCTCCACCCAAATACTGAACGTAACGAAACAAATTTATTTGAAGAAAAATAATCGATCTTGCCAGGAGTCGAACCTGGAATCTTCTGATCCGTAGTCAGACGCGTTATCCATTGCGCCACAAGACCGTATGTGTTTTTGATATTATGAAAACTCACAAAACCTAAATTTAAATATACAAGGAGGAAATCAATGAAAAATACTAAAACGATAAAAGCAAATGAAGAGGATTGTGAAAAGTATTCTAAAAATAACAAACAATTCTTCTTCAGACAAAAAATTTCGTAGCTTTTTCAATTTTATTAATTTGATAAGTGTTTTCAATACAGTTAGTAAAATAATCTTAAGTGTATATAAAATAGTACTAAACTGGCTTATAATCCAATTTACTTTCTAACTTCTTGTTATCCGAAATCTTTCTAACCGCTTTCATAAAATCTTCTTGAATAACGTATTCCCGTTCTGCTCGAATAGCAAAGAGCCCCGCCTCTGTACAAACATTTCTTAAATCGGCGCCGTTGAAATTATCCGACAATTTAACAATGGCTTCATAATCAATTTCACCATGTTTAGCGATAGGTTGGGCATGAATTTTTAAGATTTCCAAACGTGCTTGTTCATTAGGAAGCGGAATTTCGATTTTACGATCTAAACGTCCGGGACGTAATAATGCCGGATCTAGCGTATCCGGACGGTTTGTAGCCATAATCATTTTAACCTGGCCCAAGGAATCAAAACCATCCATTTGATTAAGCAATTCCATTAGAGTACGTTGAATTTCACGATCGGCTGATGTACCTTCGGAAAAACGACGACCTCCAATTGCATCAATTTCATCCATGAATATAATGCACGGTTGATGATCACGAGCGTAGTTAAACATTTCACGGATTAAACGAGCACTTTCACCGATATATTTATCTACGATAGCACTGGATACCACTTTTAAGAAATTTGCATCTAATTGTGATGCTACCGCACGAGCGAGTAAAGTTTTACCTGTACCGGGTGGTCCGTATAGTAAACAACCTTTTGGCGGTGTTATACCAACACGCAAAAACAGTTCAGGATTCATTAACGGAAGTTCAATGACTTCACGTAGCTCACGAATTTGTTCGGATAGGCCGCCAATAGCGGAATATGTTACATCGCCAGGATCTTCGTGAGACATATTATAAACGAGGGGATCAACCTCACGCGGTAGATACCGCATTATTGTAAGTGTGGTCATATCAAGTGCTACCCTAGTTCCAGCCTTCAATTTTGTCTTGTCTAACTGACGTCGACATCCAACAACATATCGTGGCCCGTTTGTTGCTTTCACAATAACTGTAAAAATATAGATAAACATAAATTATCGTTTCACTGAATCACTATTGGAGGTACTTACATTTATCCTCAGTCAATTGTTTGAGTACCTCTCCGACAATTTGACCAACACTTTGCAACGCTTTTAAATCATTTTCTGATTTATCGAACTGTTTCGTTAGGTCTTTTAATTGCTCTCGCACTGAAAGTAAACATATAAAATACCAATTTGTTACATTTGCTTACAAAGTCGGAATGATTCTGCTATTTTCTCATACATAAAGAAGGTAACCTAACCTTAAAATATTTAATCAACTTACTTTCTTTTAATCGAGATTCGACTTCCTTGTGTTCCAATAGTTTTTTACGGTAATCTTGGAGGGATTTATCCCTTATTGGATCGACAACAGCAGCACTCATTATTATTTTGTTTTAATTTGCGATTTACGGTAAGCTAAACTTCGCAATTTGTGATTATTTTCTGTTTGAGTGTTTGATGATTTGACACAACTAAGTAAACATGGTCGAATTTTATTGTGCGTTAATTGATAGAAAAGTTTTAAAATTTTACGAGAGATGACTCTGTACACAATGCATGTTTTTAGGGTTTTAAATTGGTAATATCATAGAGCAAATATACATAAGAGAACTCATCTAGACTCCGAGGTTACTCTATTTTACTATTGGCAATCTGTATAATCCTAACAAGAACAATTAACTATAAAATAACTATGCCGATATGTTTATAACATATGTAAATCCCTTTGCTACCCGGTAACACAATTGTGTGGGTACGGCAAAATTACCATGTCAAAAATTTATTGTTGTATGTATTTTGACCCAACTTACACATTTGTGCAGTCTTTTTAAACGTATTTTGTGCAGTCTTTTTAAACGTATTACTTTGTATTAATACAATATATTTTGCTTTGGTTTTTGCAATTGTAATGGTGTTATTTGTGATTGTTCTGTATATTGGTATATTTCAGCACTCTCGAATTAAATACACAAATCGTAGGAAATTCTTCCATTTAGCGTCACTATCTGTGTGACAACGAATATGATAATCGACACTTACTTATACACAATCAACTTCCCAACCACCCCATACTTTCGTTCCTTTAACGCTGGATCGCGGACAAATTTGAATTTTTGACTTATAGATGCCTAATGTGTAAGAATCACAACAATCAGTTTCGAACAAATGAGACTATTGATTTGAAAAAATCAGTCTTCTCATTAGGTCGCGACGACTGATGTTGTATCATAGATAGGCTTACCTGGACCTATGATTTTGCTAACAAGCATAGTGGGATCGATGTTAAAGGAGGTTACTCAAAAGTTACACAACATTTTATTAATTTAGTTTCAAAATTTCGTACGTTCTGGTACATTATACCAAATTACACACCCGTATTCTGCCCCAAATTGCCCCAAATTTCGGGGATTAGGATTATGATCTAGCCAATAAATAACTTTCGTATCTTTCGGCTATAATTTATTTTTTCGGCTGGGATAGCAAAAATAATAGCTATATTACCATCTTTCGGCTGGGATAGCAAATGCACTATCTGCATTATCTTTCGGCTTGAATCTTTCGGCTAACTTTAATAGGGAAATCACCACATCCAATGACCCTTGGTGACCTAACATTTACTGGTGTTGGACCATCTACAACTCTCACTAGCCTTGGCCGATATCTCCTCCAGATACATTTTAATTCATGTTCTATCCAACGGAACTTCATCCGATTCATAAATTACCGCTCCAATTATCGCTCCAACATTGGACAATTTACACAGCAATTTACCGACGGGTAGTTGCAGAAATGAATTAATATTGCGACTATGTGAGGCTTAAACCCAAGCAAGGAAGCAAGGATTAAACGCGAAGCAAGGATTAAACCCAAAAAATTATGAGTTTGAAGAAGAAATAGAGGAAAAACTAGATGATAAACGAGATCGTGAGATCGTGGAGGCAGTTGTTGGGCCATCTGGAACTTTCGATATGACGCAATTATTAGCTGTCATAACTCAACAAAACCAAAAATTTGATCAGCTAAACCAAACAAGAATCAAAAATTTGACCAAATGGATCAAAAATTTGATCAACAAAATCAAAAATTTGATTAACGAATTAGAGAGTTATAACAAACGAGAGAACAGATTATCAAAAAGTTTGGTCAAATAAGTAACGATTTGACGCAAAATTTGAAACAAGATGTCAAAGGGATCAAAATAGGTAGAGAAAGAATCGAAAAGAAGCTGGATCACATGGTGGTATTTGGCATAACAAATGAAGTAGGCGATGCGGAGCAGAAAGTCGAGCATTCAAAGAACGATGGAGAGCAGATGTTAGAAAGGGCTGTGGGTAATATGGTGGAACCGGATGATAAGGATCAATCTCCCATTGGTCAGGAGGAACCAATGGGCTTTGTGGAGTCACAATAATTCAACCGGAATATTACCACAGTGCAAGAAGAAGGAATTGAACTACTCGATATTTTAGATGCTCAAAATATAAATACGCTTAATTGAGAATTTGCAAATTCTGCTTAGCTCAAAATTCCATCACACTAAATAATTCCACTAAACTAGAATGCATGTGTTGATCAACATTTTTTTCGGTAGGGAAATTTTTCAAACTTTATTCAGTGGTTCAGGGCTGGTGGTGAGTTTGTTAATATTAATGCGACCTTTTTAACCAGCGATGTCTGTATAATTGTGTATACTTATTTAATTTATGAATTATTATGCTGGAGTAGTAATAAATTAAAAACTTTAATGAGCAAATAAATTGTTATAACAAATCAAATCGTTCGTTTATCGAATATCAAGATTACTGTAGTCTAGCACTTGCGTGCTCACACTCATAAGACTAAATTAGGCCAAACGAATATCGAATTTGTAAGAATCAAGAGATTCTGACCCAATAATTAAATCCAATAAACTTAGATATCTGAGTCACGTTAATAGGTCGCCATAACCTCGGATGATTAAAACAAAGTGTTCCAAAAACTACAGGTCTATTATACGTATCTCGTAGTTTAAGAAATTGTTGTTCTATTTTGAAAAATTCGGAAATATTGATTTTTTTAATTTTCAGTTCGAAGCAACCAGTTTAATTTCAAATTAAACTCCGACTCAATAAAAATTTGAAAATGCAATTTTTATTTATTAAAAATTTATTTTAAGGGGCATAATTTAAATAAGTATAGGTGTTAAAATAAGCTAAATCTAATGGCCTTACAAATCTAAAGTTAATATACCTAAGACTACGTCGACGGTATCGGCGGTGTAAGAACTTCTGGCGTATTTTTTCCATCCACACCCGATGTTAGCACACAAGTAATGGGATTTGTATAGTAGGGTGTTAAAATCGGATGATAATGACCTCCAAAATTTGTTAAATAATGGCCTGCATACAACCCCTGTCGCTGTGCAATTTTTAATCGTGATGTCAACTGCTTCTTCCATTTGGTGCGACGATTCTGAAACCACGTCTTAATTTGTACTTCAGTTAAATTTAGACATTTTGACAGTTCCATGCGTTTACTGACGCTGAGGTATTTGTCGTGCTTGAATTCATTCTCGAGACGTTCTAATTGCTTGGCGCTATATGCTTGGCGTGGTTTTCGATCGACACCTGGTTTACGTGATCGTTTTCCTTGAGGCTTTGGAGCTGTAATGATTAAAAAAAAATGAATTGCCAATTAAAATGTCATGATATTATTGTTCTCTTTACAGGACGTCAAATTCAAAATAAATTAAATCCTATATTCTAAACTCTCTGAATCAGTTCCACTCAATGAGATAAATCGGGCTAGAACGAAAAAAAACCACACATGACGCACATATTTTGAATAATCAAGTTTTTTTGTCGGAATCAATAAATTTTTAGGAAGTTCATTTATAGTAGCGACATACGTTAATAACGCTACCTATATATCTTGACACTTATATGTTTGAAACGAATTTTTGCGATAAACCCAATAAATTAACGAAATACGTTCATGAGATGTATTCCAATACGGAGTTATCCGCTACCTACGATCATGCAATTGTAGTAACTAACTAAATATAAAACTCGCGAATCGTGTTCTTTGACACACAAAAAATCAATTTATTTTTGAGGTTTCGAGCATTCTAGGCTTCTATACAATGTTGATTGCGAATACAGATTATGAATCAAGAGATCAGAATTGATCAAAATGGCATCTTTTGAATCATAAAATCATCCAGATTGAGATGGTGAGGTCATGATCTTCGATCGCAAAACCGGATCGTAAGCCAATGAAAATGGGGTTTCGTAGAAGACCGCACCTACTCGATGGATGGACCACGTATAGATGGAGCTGCACATATCAGGTTCGAAACCTATCGGCATATAGCGTCGGCAGTCGGCAATCATTCCAGACCAAATTTGTATTAACAAAAATTTGAATTGGCCGATACGGAAGTATGGCTACAGTAATAGTACTTTAGTTTCGAAGCTCAGCTTCATCATCAATTTTCGTACGTACAATATTTCAATAAGTATCGTTAATAGAAACTATCAAAATGTGCATACTAATTACCTAAGCCACGCCTTTAATATTTATTGCGTTTCTACTATAAATGTCAACACTATTCCTTTAATTAATTTACGACCACTTTGACAACATTCCCGCCATATCATTTCATAAATACAGAAAATATGTTTTAAATACCGGCCCTCTGAAAATGACCAAATACAGTTTGAATTGCGAAAATTGCCCTATTAGGTACAGCTGCTGCAATCTGCAAAGAATGCCGAAAATAAATCTGCGTATAAAAAATGACGTGGACACACCAAACAAATATCAACTGTACACATTTCTCATTAACAATCTTGTGTACGATTATTATTCAAAAAAAAAAACTATGTAAATTGATATTTAAATGTTAACATTTATCAAAAAATATTGATGATTATTGTCGTCTCTCATATATATCTCTTCATTTACCATATAAAAGTGTATAATAAAGCATTTCAATAATAGTTCATTCGAAGGTGTTAAATTTTTATATAAACAAAACGTTTTATGAATAATTAAATCTGTTAAAGATTCATACACACATCTTAATAAATTCTTCTTCTTCTTCTTCACCGCAGTTCGTCTTGATGATCATAATTTAAAACCGATGTTGTTTCAAAGTTTTAACAAATTCTACTCTAATTTAATGTCTTTATAAATATTAAATATTAAAAGCGAGAAACTGTAATTTACATATTATTACATGCAGTATATAGAAAAAAAACGCGTTACAAATAGTTGTGATCTTTACGTATCTAACAACTTGTGGAAATAAGTAACCGTTAAAATAAACAATGCACGTTTGTATGTACTTCAGTTTTATAAACTAGCTTTTCGGTTTGACAGATTTTTAAAATGTATAATTTTTACATCACGCTTTGTTATACGAGCGACCACATTAGATCAATAATGTGTATTAATCGAATGCCTAGATGTCTGCGAAAATATGTTACAGTTTTCGAAGTTTTACAATAAATGCTTACTACTCGAATGGTAATATTTCGAACGTTTCATCTTAAGCGGATTGATATTTAATTGGTGGAAGCGGTTTCTTTGTCAAATTATCATACCGAACCAATGTTTTCTTTAACATTTTTTATTTGTTGTACCTACTTAATTTTGTAAGAAACAGTATTGTACTATTTTTTATTGAATTGTTTGTTTTAGTCGTCGTACATCGTCGGCCACCATGTTGTATGAAAACCAAGACTTGCCCTCTAGTAGATGTAACCTTTAACTAATAACAAATTTGTTATTCGCTGCAAATATGTTTGAGGCGTATGGTGAGGCAAAATTGTACAGTTTATGTTTATGCATGATTACCGTTCCTTCATGATGATCACGGCTGAAGAACCAACAACTGTCTAAATTCTTTAAATTATATTTGACCAGTACCATTTGACAGAGAGATCCTTTTTAATCGACTTTCTATGGGGCAGGAACAAAAAAATGTTGTTTGCAAAATGTCGAATGGCTTGAATGGCTAGAGCCTCTTTATATTTAATTTAAGATGTTTTTTAATCAACTTATTAAACATTTACATTATTTCCATATTTTTTCTTTATAGTTAATTTAAACAGAGTTACGGAAGTCTAGCTTTGTAGTCGTCCAGCTGGCTTTTGATCAGATTAAAATATGATTGTTGGTATAAAGAAACAGTTGTGCCTACTTTGAGGTACGTATGGCTAGTAAGTTTTATGTAGTTTTATGTCAGTCAGAGACTACTCAGAGCATCAGTTTTAGTTCTATAACTAACTTTATAGAACTATCTAAGTTTCCTGAAAAATACCTAAGTAATTCTAGAATTCGAAAATACAATACTCTGTATTAGCATTATTACAGCGTGCAGTATAGTACCGTATAGCATTTCAATATAACAGCACCAGTTGCGATCATTCTCTATCATCGTGTTTCGATTGAGGCATGTTAAATGAAGCTAGTGCTTGTTATCATTCACCACACGGTATCACCGTCGGGAACGGCTAGATTAAAATTTGGCATAATTTTTGTTAAGGTGATATGCTTTAATTATTCAAAACTATTTATTTATAAATGGACCAAAAATGTGTGACGAGAAATTATGGTATAAAAATTTGTTTAGCTTTAATATTTTTATATAAACACTTGGTTTGTATGTAAATAAAACTGTACACTTGACTAAACAACTATGTATATACCCGCACTATAAAACTCGGGTAGATGCTGGAACGTTTTGAGCTATGTTTTTTAGCAAAGTAAGCTATGTTTTGAGATCACAGCATCTCAGCTTACTTTGCAAAGCCTAAATAAGTGAAACTGAATTCGTGAAGCTTAGCTCAAGCCACTCGTATGCCCTGATTAATTTAATTTCTTTATTTAAACCTGTGAGGTAGAAACATAGCTCTCATCGCTCATCTTATGGACGAAATGAGCTAATTAAAAACCTCCAAAGCGAAGCAATATAATTATTTAAATGTTTTATTACATTGGGTTGATCCTGAAATTTATCTACAATCTTCCTCTTATTTAGAGTTTTTGAAACCAAAACCGTAAGTTGTAAAAAGAAAACATAGCTCACATCAGTCAAAAAGCTCAAGTGTGCGACGGGCCTGATTGTTTCGGTTGTTTACGTTTTATTTGCGACCTCGGAAAATGAGTAGCAGCCTTTTCATGTATTTCTATTTTACAATCGCAAAACAACACTTTACAAACAACTTACTTATTCTGCGCATAGTCTTAGTTAGCATACGTTTTAAAAAATGTACGACATGTGGGCTGGTGGTTATTAAATGAAAACACAGCTCACTTTTTTAATTAATTTTTTTTATTTTTTTTATTGCGATCGTGTAATTGGCGGCGATTTTCATTGAATGTAGATAGCGTTGGTTTCTACGTCTACAAGGAGGACGCGAATTGTCAAATCGATTGTTGTGACAGTTTTGATCCCCTTTGCCTCAAAGCAAACTGCGATTCACATTTTGCTCACCAGATGTCAGCTACTTTGTTGAAAATCGCGAATAGCGTCTATCCACTATCGATGTGGGTCTCGTTTTTTCTTTTTTCCGTAGCAAAAAGTTGTCCTTATTTTTTGTCAAAAACTAATGCCGATAGATGGCAATGTTCGTACCTTAACTCTTTGCTGTAATAAATTTTGATTTATTAATTTTACATGGTTTTGTGGTGTCGCCACATCACTCGGCCTCTAGAGAAAACGTGCGGGAATGGTCACCTTTCTTCCCAATCTGCAAAATCTCGACGTCGGTGGTTGTGTGATGGTTGGCTCGGTTGTTACCGGAACGGCTGATTGCAACTTATCTTCCGTGTATGTTATTGCTGCGGGTGATTTATCATGCTCGTTGATATTTGTAAATGCAGCCTTCAACCTGTCGATGGATACCTTTGATGATTTCCCGTTGATTTTGAGAACGAAATATTTATCGCATCATTCTATCACTTCGAATGGTCCATTGTATGGGCTTTGTAACGGTGGTCGTACGCTGTCTACCCTGATGAATACATGGGTACAGTCATTAAGGTATTCCTGGACGAATACCTTCCTTGTATCGTGGTGGGCTGTACTCGTTGGACGTATTTGATTCATGTGACGACGAAATTCCTTTATGAATTCGGTTTCGTTAACTTTTTCTTTGCTGGGAATGAAGAACTCTCCTTGTATCTTTAGGGTTGTTCCATTTACGAGCTCGGCAGGTGAAGCACTAATATCTTCCTTGAATGTAACTCGCAGGCCCCAAGTTTCACCCAATTGTATTCGTAAGTCTGTTTACACTTAATTACGGATTTAAGTCTTCTATGCCATCACTCTATTAATCCATTGGCCTGTGGATGATACGGTGTCGTTTTTAAATGCTTTACTCCCAATGTTTGGTTTAATTCTTTGAAAATTTGGGATTCAAATTTTCTACCGAGGTCACTTCGGAAATGCCGTGGAGGTGATTTGTCGCTTTTTTTTTGAAAATGCAATGGTCAATGGCTTGTGATCCGTATAGATGCAAAATTGTTGACCTTCCAGCATGTGTCGAAAATGAACTACTGCTCGATACATTGCTTCTAGCTCTCGATCATATGTGCTGTAGCGTTGTTTCGTTGCTGAGAGAGCTTTGGAGAAGAACGCAAGAGGCTCTGGTTGACCATTTTTGTTTATTTGGTGAATTGCAGCTCCTATGGCCACATCGAAGCGTCCACGAATAGCTGAATTTCAGCATCTTTTGCTGGATGTACTAAGAAGTTAGCATTTTCTAAATCACCGTTACAACGTTGGAATGCTGCACTGCACTCGTCAGACCATTCGATTGGTGTTTTGTCATTCTTGACGTTGCCTATTTTTGGAGGACCATTTGATTGTCTACCGCATGTGGGATAAATCTCCGATAGAAATTAATCATTGCCAGAAATCGTTTAACCTGCTGAGCTGTTTTTGATTGTTCGTACTGTCGTATAACTTTAACCTTTTCTGGCAATGGTTTGATTCCCGTGGCTGTGATGAGGTGTCCTAAAAATTTCAATTCTGGTTTGAAGAAATTACATTTCGCAATGTTGATGCTCAGCTGGTATTCCCGAAGTCGTTGAAATACAATTTGTAGGTGTGATTGGTGTTCGTCCACAGATGTTGACGAGATTGCTATGTCGTCAATGTATGGAAACACGAAATTTAATCCATACAGTACTTCGTTCGTTAAACGCTGTTGTGTTTGGGCGGCATTTCGTAGACCAAATGGTATAAACATAAACTCAAACAACCCAAAGGATGTTATTATTGCCGTCTTGTCCGCTAGTTCAACTGGGGCTTGATGGAATGATCTTTGCAAATCAACTGTCGAAAATATGGTTTTGCCATACAAGATACTTGCAAAGTCCTAGATGAATGATATTGGATACCTGTCGGGCACCGTAATCGTATTGAGTTGACGCTAATCGCCGAAATGGCGCCATTCTTCGTTGGGCTTCTGGACCATATGCAGTGGCGAGGCCCATGTTACTGCTTGACGGCCTGCATATGCCTTGTTTCACTCGAACTCTGCCTTCGCCTTATCTTGCTTATGTCGCGGGAGTCTTCTCGGTCGGGAAAATACTGGTAGGCCTTTCATGCCGATGTGATGGGATATATTTCCCTTCACTGGCTTTCGAATGTCGTGAGGTAGTGTTATGTCTTGATATTGTTGAATAATATCAGCGATAGGATCATTCACGTTGTATGTCCTGATACCACTTGTTTCCTCCATTGAAGTGAAGCCTTTTATAATCGATGAGTATTGCTTAGCTGATGTCATGTTGATGTGAAACGAATCGCATAGCTCGATTAACTTATAAGCCATTTTACCTATGTCGTCGACTTGGTCATTGCTGGTTGACACGGTCATCCTAATTTGTGATGGCAACCGTTGTAACCACATTTGCTTCAATAATGCGTCGGTTAATTTTTATTTCCACCTAGTTCCCGCATCTCGTTAAGAAGAGATGACGGTTTTTTATCACACAGCTGTATATCTTTTTTTTTTTTTTTAAAGAAAGTATCACGCACACACCCACCCATTCATCTACTCACACAACTACAGTATACCACCTGCACATTGCAAGCTCCATGTCAACCTGCACATTGACACGGTGGATCGGCGCTGAATTCTGCACTCCAACAGAGGGTCTAAGTTGTGTTTATTATCATCACCGATCGTAATCGATGAAGAAAATTTGCTTTACATCCTGCCTCTGATGGGATTCGAACCCAGTACCTCCCGGTCCAAGTGCCGAAGCTTTAACCACTGTGCCACTTGTACGGTCTTCTAGCAACGTTTTGAATTTCGTATGCTCGGAAACTGCGTAGCGTTCCACCAATGCTTTTTTAAAATTGACGTATTTTTGTTCTGTCGGTGGATTTTGAGAACAGCCGCGTTTATTTGTGATAAAATACTATAGTGTCGACCGCTGTCATTAAAGTATAAAATTTGGTACCATCCTGTGTGATACCGCCATGTACGAATTGCGCTTCGACTTGCTAGAACCAAATATCGACTTCGTTCTTCCAGAACGGTGGCAATTTCACCGACACTCGATGTATCACGTTACTTTTATTGTCTTCGCTTGTCATTGTATTTTTGATTTCGCAAAAATACACAAGAACACGACAAAAAAAAATGTCCTTAACCTCAAAAATGGATTTTATCGAAAAAATGATTGAAGTTGTACTAACACTTTTAAGAATAAACCGCACTAATTTTTACGTATTTATTCGCGTCGTAGGTCATCAATTGTGGGCTGGTGGTTATTAAATGAAAACACAGCTCACTTTTTTAATTAATAATTTTTATTTTTCTATTGCGATCGTGTAATAGCGTCTATCCACTATAGATGTGTGTCTAATTTTTTTGTTTTTTTCGTAGCAAAAAGTTGTGATTTTTTTTTTGTCAAAAACAAATGCCGATAGATGGCAATGTTCGTACCTAAACGCATCGTTGTAATAAATTTTGATTTATTAATTTTACATGATTTTGTAGTGTCGCCACAGACATTTTGGTTGATTTATGCGTTACCGTTTGATATTTTCCGATAAAATTGCTTTCAACGCAAAGTGGCTGACATTTAGTGAATTTTATTGTCCTGCGCCGAATGTGAAACTGGTAATTTCATATAAAAAAATATTTTTGGTAGGCAACTTCAATTAGAAACCAATTTTGACCATATAACGTAGATTACGTACTCGAATACAATTAAAATATGGTTTTGATTCATTTTATTGAAATTATTGAACGCACTGCACTCCTACCTCGTGTAATTTATTTAAAGTTGTGACAGGCTTGACACTTTGGGACACCCAACAGTTGGGAACATGTTGAGTAAAATCGCAGCAAACTTTATGAAAATGTTTAGCACTATGGAAGTTTCAAATCAAATTGGCGATGATTTTACTAATCATGATAGGGAACCTGAAATCGCCCATTGTGTTTATGAAAGTGTGCATTGTGGTTTTAGATCCGGCCGGTGTACTCAATTGTAAGAGTCTTGTTGTATTTGTGGCACCGAATAGGAAAAACTCAGAAATAATTTTGTTTTACACTTATTGGACTGAAGGTTGGACAATTAACAGGATTAAGGTTAATCCAACGAGATATTTATATGCAAAAATGTCTTAGATCGTTGAAACGTATAATAGAAACATTTTGATAGAACCTTGTGACAGTATTAGAGGACGATTGAAGGGTTATACATAGCTCTTAGCGGCATGACAATTTGACGTTTTCGATCGTTTCTCTATTTTCGATAGGAAACGAATATCGTATATTCGAATGCTGTTCTTCATCCTAGGTTGACCTTAAATTGACACAATTCGATTTTACTACCTAAAATAAAACAAACTGCTGTGCTGCTTGGTGTGTACACCCATACACATCCGATAGTGCGGGTTGCTTGAAAAATGCTGCGCTGCTCTTAGTGTCCTTTAACCTTAACCAAGTTGGACGATTGGGGCGGTGATTTTAGACAATTTTTCCCCCTCGAGGAAAAAATGAAATGAATTGATAGAGTGATACAGCGACGGAAGAAAATTTAGCAACTAGCTAATCAAGAATTGATTTAATGTTTAAAAATCGATCTTAGTAAAGTGGAAATATCTCCAATGCTAGAATTTTCTTATAAAAAATTGTTTTTGAATTTTGAAGTCCAATGATCGCTACTCGCAATTTTTTGGCGAAGTGAAAACCATCAACGAAGATATTAATTAATTTTTTTCACTAACCAAAAATTCGCTTGACGTGTTTTCAAAATTTATAGTAATCGACTGTGATTGCCTTAATTCTGCCAGTTATGAGTAGTTCAACAATATAATTACTTCAAAATAAGATAAAATATATTATAATTTCAAACATGTAGCATCTCTAGCAGGTGTAATTGTCATTTAGTATCCCGAAGAAGAATTATGAATTTGCGGGTTGCTAATCCTTTTGTGCAACACGAAAAAACTGTGATATGAAGGATAGCTGCAACTCTTCTTCATCGTCATTGAGCTTCGTACATAGTTTTGGATATACCGAAAGCACTAAAGGAATATTACAGCCTTGCTTCACAAAATTCACCGGTTAGCGGTCATATTTGGGTTCGGAGCCACTGCTCTTCAGTATATAATGCCATAATAAAAGGTCGCACGGTCCAGTAGAAAACTTATATACACTCTGTCAAGAAAGTAACAGGAATTGAGCATTTAAAACGCCCGATTAAAGGGATTGTAAAACTTTTTTTTTGTCGTTAAGTTGGCACAATTGTATTCTATCTTGACGTGAAGTTTGAGCGTGATCTGTCATTTAGTTTGTTTTCCGATTTTTGTAATGAATAAAAATATCGAACAAAGAAAAGAGAAAGAGAAAAAAGTACGCCGGAGCCATATCTGGTGAATACGGTATGGTCTCGATGATATTTGTTGAGTTTTTGCATATGAAATGTTTACTGTTCTTTTCTATTTTGTTTCTATGTTTACTATAGACGAACGATAGCCGGCGAAAATTACCATCGACTTCAATAGTAGGGCCCCCTGGCCTTTTACCATGAATTTCGAGTGCATACGATAGCACGATAATTAAAGAAAACATTCAACATTACCATGGCTTTTGACCGACTTCGGCTCTGTTGGAAGCCGTCATTCCAAAGCTTGTTGACTGTGAGGCTGGAATTGAGGTTTTATGAACGTTTTATGAATGTGAGGCTGGAATTGACTCGTTCTAGCATGTCCTCAGTGCCCTTCACGCGATTGAGTTTTTGATTAAAATTCAGGTCTTTCGGAACTAGTCGAGCAAGTGCTAAATACTACAAGTGCTAAATAACGATTTTCCGTCACCACTTCCTTCATTTTTTTGATGTTAACTTCAGTTGAAGTCTATGTTGGCCATCTCGAGCGCTGCTTTTGGCCTGCACTCGCTCGAGTGCACTGTACCACTCATATGCACGTGTTTTTGATAAAGTCAATTCACCGTAAGCCTTCTGTAATACTTTCAGCAATTCGGCACACAAAATTCTATTTTCAATTCAAAATTTGAGACAAATTCTTTGTACGATATTTTTATTCATTATAAAAATCGGGAAGCACGCTTGAGATAAACTGACAAAATAGAGGACTGTAAACAAACCTGAAGTTTGAGCGCGATTTGTCATAACTTCACGTCAAAATAAAGGACAGTTGTGCCAACTTAGCGACAAAAAATTTTTACAATCTCTTTCAGCGGATTTTTTAAATGACCAATTCCCGTTACTTTTTAACAGAGTGTATATGCTTTAAAAAGCAACAATCCTCTCATAAGAAAAGCTATTCTGATATAGTAAACCCATACGGACTAGGACGCACTGATGTGCTAGTGAGTTGGGTAGACTGCGGAAAACTTCTCAATACTGAATGAACACTGTTAAAATGAATTTCTATGATTTTATAGGTAATATCAAAGAGAGTATACGTATCCGAAGTAATAAGCCAATTGGTGACTCCTAAACTCAAGAGACCTTCGTCGCGTTCCGATATTTACGAGAACCAGTAAGGGACTTCCCAAAATTTTATTAGATCCTCTATACAGGGAGAGTATTTGATAACGTTACTGATCTACAGAAGAAAATCTACCCTTCAGTCAGAAACAAGTGCTAAAGTTTAGCAACTGGCTCTTAAGGTAGTGACTGCAGAATGATTACGATTGAACATCTTATCTCGGTCCTAATTTAAACCACCGGGTCCAAGTGGCATTTTCTCTGCTTCAGCTTCATCTTAGGACACTTTCGCATATACACTTGGGTGCAAAAAAAATCATACTTTGCTCAATTTTCCAGAAAAGTTCAAAAATATCAAAAAAATCCAATATTTGTTTAATTTTTTTTATTGCAGATTTAAATTCTATTTCAATACCTTTCCATTGGTACCTTTTTTGTATTTATACGTGCCATCAAACTGATTTTTGGGGGTAAACATCTGATTTACACGTTTTTGTTAATTTGTCAGCATGAAAATTAGGGGTAAAAATCGAATTAAAACATGGAAAAAAACAAAAAAAAAAACACACTTATAAGAAGTATTCATTCCTCTGGCCCTAATGACAGCTGCCATTCGATGCTGCATTGATTTCACCAAAGTTTTCACAAAATCTTGAGGTATCGCCTCCCATTCCTACGATCGCCTGTTACAGCTCCTGGAGACTCGTTGGAGCAACATCTCTGGCTCGAACCCTTCTTTTCAACTCGTCCCATAAATGTTCGATGGGATTGAGATCCGGGCTTCGACCTGGTCACTTCATAACAGGTACATCCACCTCTTGAAGGTACTGGTATACTATACCAGCCGAATGCGGTCTCACATTATCCTGCATAAACAGAAAATTTTCACCAATAAACCCGGCAAAAGGTACAACGTACTCCTCGAGTACTTCCTCAATGTACCGTTGAGAATTCATTCCTCTTGATCGACAGCCAGTATTGGCTCGTGCGATGAATACAAGATCTGTCTTCGCCTCTAATGATATGCCTCCCCAGAACATGCACGATCCACCGCCATACGAGACACGTTCTTCAATGCAACATTGTGCATATCGCTCTCCTTGTCTTCTGTATACTCTTCCGCGGCCATCGGTACCTTATAAACACATCCTGCACTCGTCAGAGAACAGGACTGTTCTCCATTCTTCTTCTGTCCAATTCAAATGGTCTCGAACGATCTCACGACGGGCTCGTCTGTGGGCTGCAGTCAATTTTGGGCCGTTTGCTGGTCTGTGTTCAGTCAGATTAACTTCTCGAAGTCATCTTCTAACTGTCCACCGACTGACTCCGACTTCACGAACTTCTTAGAACCGCCGTCCCAGTTGAACCGCATTAATACGGCGATTTCGCAACGAAGTTGTTACAAGGAAGCGGTCATCACGCTGTGCTGTTGCACGAATTCGGCCAGATCCTTGTCGCCGTCTGAAGCCACCAGTTTTCTGATATCTCCGCCACACTCAACGAACGGAGAATCGGCTTAAATTTAGATGCAGAGCCACTTCACTTTGGTGTTGCTCCGGTTGAAGAGGATCGTTCAGGTTAAGTGTCGATATGCGAATGATCACAATTCCGAGCGAGATATTCCATGGCATGCTATTTTATTGATCTTGTTGAATTATTTTTAGATTTTAATTCGAGAGCGTGCTATATGCATTTGACAAAAATTGATTTGTTGGCATGGTACAAGTACAAAAAAGGTACCACTGTGCGATTTTTTTGCACCCAAGTGTATTCAGAGCCTGTTTGACTTTAAATACGTTCCACAAGTGGCAGAATATAAAGGTGTTTTTTATGCCTAACGATGAAAAGCCATGGTATATTTTTTCAAAAAGTTTTCACCCAATAAGTCAGTTTAGAACGCCGAGAATAATAGGTAGATACTTTAGTTATAACTTTCTTAAGCCCTTTCTTATTAATCGTAGGCTTCTTGTCTAATTAAAGAAGTGGTAGTGCAAATTGAAGAATCAATGGACAACAGAGACTTTTCTCTAGGAGCAGTCTTGAACATTGGGCATACATACGATAATACATTCTCTACATTCGGCATGCGTGATTCACTAATGTACGGTAATGCTATACCATACCTAAGTCCATAAGAATAATCACTAACTTAAGTAGCGTTGCGATTACTGTGTCTGCTCGAAAAGGATATCCACAGAACGCAGTTCTGTCTCTTTCCCTCTGGTGTCTTGTTGAGTTATTGATGCCAACACTAGTTAGTTAGTTTTAATATTCTACCAGACAAGTTTTGAAGAAACAGTACTGTTTCATCAAAACTTGTCTGGGAGAATATTAAAACTTTAAATCGGCCCGTAAACTACAAGAATTTATATTACATCAGTGCCCGGTCATAAAGGCATCAGTGGAAATGAGAAGACAGTACAATTGATTATAGACAGCGCATCCACCATTTTCCTGGAACCTGAACCAGCTCTCGGCTCGATGATGTCGTACTTTAAAAGAAACATCTTTCAATTTTCGAAAAAACAGAGCCAACTCTCCTACCTGTCGAGTATCTAAAATTTTCTATGGATCCAAAAATTGGGAAAAAGCCCAAGTGCTTTTAAATTATGATAGACGCACCTTGAAAAATTAATTCAGTTTCGCGAAAAAGAGATTGTTGAACACTTTTCATGTTCCTGCCTCTCCTACTCCCCAATAGATTGTTTCGGTTTACGTTTTCTATTCGAGATAGATAAAAATTAGTTTTATTTTAACTTTTATCAGAAAACTGTTTCGAAATCACCTAGCAGATTTCAATTTTTAATAATTAACCTCGTAGAAGGATGTCGCTTCTGGTTCATCTTAATCGCCAGAGCAAATGGATACTCTCTATTTATAAACTCCAGAAGGTAATGCGATGATTTGTTGAAGTATAGTTATTCAAATCACCGGTAAGAACTGTTGTTAGGTTTCCAATCTTGACTTTTAAATTTGAATAAACACCTGTGCATATAGCTGCATAAAAATAACTACATACATTACTAGGTAGTTAAATGTTCAAGATGTGTCGGATAATCCGATGTCATGGTACATTGAAGATCAATAAAGGCGGGGAAGTAAAATCACAACTATAGTTGCTTGCCGCCACTTTACCGTAAAATTACCCACTGTTACCTAATGTTGTTTATAACCTGTCAATGTTCAACATGAGAGATAGACAAGATGCATGGCATACAGTTGGGTGATAAAAAACCACAAAAACTCAAAATGGCTCTAAGTTGAAAAATGGTGACTGATCAATCATTAGTCATTACTGATTATGAGTATGACTCTTGCTTGTGTTATACAAGCAAGCGCAGTACGGTAAATAAATAAACGTTTTCCGTGTTTGCAAGGTTGCATCTTCACATTTTTAACGCTATGTTGATTTTGATAAAATTTCTTGATCATACTTAACAATGCAGAAAGCATTGAAGCAAATAAATAGATCGAGTTATTCAGGTATATTATACAACAAACCGAATGATTTTGACAACTGCGGATAAACTGGGTGATGCTGACTTAGGTAAGTTTTATACAGAAACTGTTAGTTCAAGAGACCGGATTAACTGGCTACACCACTCGTTAAGCAATTTTGTGAGGACATTTTTCTGAATAACGATATACTATTCCGGGTCTATTTACGGAAATTGTAATTGAAATTAATTTAACATTATTCTCAATGGAACAGCGAGGTACGCCAAAATAGCATAATAGCGAACATTTCGGGTATTCCAAGTGGCCTGTAAGAAAAAGCACAAAAGGTAAATACTTTAAGGACATAATACACATTTGCAGTTAAATAATATGCCCGTGCTCAACGGGAACACATTCTTGAATTTATGTTTGCCGTGGCTTTAAACATGTGCCTGCATTTGTTGTCCTAGCGGGCCTATTGGAAAATCCGAGCCGAAGTAAAGGACGAAATAAGAAAAACATATAATAAAAAATTTGATATTCCCTTGCGTTTTGTTTCTAGGCTTTTTCTATGGATTAATAAGATTTTGGCAACGCTCTATATTTGTTTATTATAGAATACACATATTATGTAGTTAGTAATTCTTCATCTTCAGTTAATGATTCTTCACGCCCTCTTAAAAAAAACCCTTATAACAAGAAAAAACTGAATCGAGAGAGCTGGGTTCCTGTACCATGAACCGTAGTTTTTCCTATTGGTAAGTCGAAATCTCTAATATTTTATTTATTAGACATTTGAAATTTGCATATTTAGTTTTTCGCATAATCATTTATTTAGACCTTAAGCTTGACAATAGTTTACTAACAATCTTAAGTAAATCTCGAGTTTAAGACGATAAAGTTGATTTAAGATATTAACACGTTTATGTATGTTTGCAAAACCAACGAAAGGCATTCGTATAGCAACACGCCCATCTTACGTATATATATACATAATGGATTGTCACAAGTACGCGTCCATTAATTCATAAATTTGAATATTTATTAATTAATGTACGTATATATAAACAAATTAATTAGTTAATAAAACAAAACAAAATTTTAAATATTTTTAGAAGTAGGATTTTTTTTTTAACAATAATTAAATAAACACAAATAACTGAAGAAGGATAGGGCAAAGAAATTCTATAAAAATAAAATAAAAAACTTTGACATTAGAATGTTAATTAATGTAGAAACTAATATGCAAACTAAACACTATAAGAGTTATATTTGTTTGTCAACATGCAAGCGTCTTTTACCAAACGTTACACAGTTTATAATTACAACAAAGGTAACATTTTTGGGAAAATGTTAAAAAAAGTGTTACTTTCTAAATAAACCGAAGATATTTTGTTTCTGTACTTACAATTTAGGAATCAAAATTTACTTAGATTTTTAGGATAAATACGAAAATTCTCGTTAAATTTATTCTGAATCCAACTCCCTAAAAATTCTTTGTTTATTTTAGTTAATTTTTGAGTCAATATTTGTTTAAATCTATCGTTTCTCTATAATACGTATATATTTATTTACTTATAACTCAATTATGTATTTTAAAATATCTATTATATTTAAATCTTTGGGCCCGATCACAAATAGGGAGCCTTTAATTTATTTTGCGGCGAATATGTCACTTTACCTTGTAGTCCCAGAAGATAGTTGGGTTGTCCATTGGCCGTTTTCGCGTGCAATCCAATCCAATTCGAATACAGTAGATTATTGGTTGACGCCAATTGTAAAGCGTTCGGTGTATGTGCATATTCTAATGGATTTATAGAATTGGTTGTTGTGCGCTCGATTAAATTTGATGCGCGCGATCCTAATATTTCAAGTATATTGTGAGGCAATTGTGGTGGTTGTAGTGTCGACAGTGGGGATGATTTATTTGCAGCTGAAATTATATTTGCAGAAAAATAAGTTTTTAGTAAAACGCAATTTTTATATAGTTTGAATGGAAATCAATTACCTACTATTATTAAAAAAAAAAAAAAATCGGTAATGACTCTAATCAAACTAATTTTCGCCAACATGTTAATAACAATATTCAGTTTTTGCTAAATGTCATCATAATGTTAGTTAGTATATGATTAGTTGAAAATTACAAATTACACATTTCTATCTCTTTAGATGCAGCACTACGTTTATATATAACATCATTGAAATTAAGCCTTATAATAAACTTAACCTCAATAAATTTTCTGACAGCGCCTGCGTTCTGATATGGTGACATCTTTAGAAGACGGTATGAATTTAATCAGATCAGAAAATGGGAAAATATTTGCAAAATTTGACCCATTAGAAACGAAACTCGATAACGCCATTAGTAAAAGTGAAATCCGATGTAAATGCAAAAATACAAACCGCCGTCGATCATGTAAATGCCAAATTTGACTTCGTTTACTCAGAAATCAATACATCGCGAAAAAAGGCAACAACTTATGATTATGAAAAGTATGCAAATGATGTTTCCATTAAGGGAATACCGGAGCCTGATAAAGAAGATATTTCTGTCATTTTTAAAGCTGTTTGTGAGGTGATTGGATTTGACTTAAAACTTGTCGGTCCAGTTGAATTGTTTAGAATAAGGCCCGAAATCATCTAGAAATAACAGTATTGGTGCAACAAATAGAAACAAACAAAAATATCATCGCCCGATAATTGCAAAATTTCCGTCAAAAATTGACAAAAGTAATTTTTTTGGATGCTATTTTAAATGCAAAAGCCAATTAACTGCTGCGAAGCTGGGATTTCCGTCAACGAGTATCTGTCGTTTGAAATGCGAACAGTGTTTAAGAAATGTTTGGAAATGAAAAAGGCCGGCGCTTTTGTTAAAACCTATAATGAAAATGGATCCATCTTCGTACATGTGAAACAGGACTCAGAGATATACACAATATCAAGCTCAAATGATTTCGACGTTTTCCTTATGAATAAGGATCTCAACTTGGATCCATAGACATATAATAATAAAATCTTCTCAGAAAATAATGATTCGAACAATGATGGAGAAAATGGGACTATCAATTATTTGGCCGAGACGGGGGAAGCTAGTACTTCAAACGGTAAACACTAATCACTTTTATTCGAAAGAGGCTGCAAATAATAAACAATACTAATTATAATTTCAATAACATTAAGTCTTATATTTTTATGTTATCACATTTTATTTTATAGGACATAGCAATTTTCATCTGATATTTAATTTAATTTGATTTAGTCTAATTTAATTTGATTTAATTTAATTTAAATTTAATTAATTAGAATTGAATTCATTAATTATAGTAAATTTAAAATTTACTTCTTGTTCACAAAAACAATTTATTTTATTTCTTTGTTATTTTCAGTTTAAATTTTATTTATTTTAAAACTTTTATTTATTTTAAGACTTTTGTAAAACCCACATTATGATGTTTTTTCTACGTACCGCTCTTGATCCTTCTTAAAGCTTCAGTGTCGCTTAATTGTACTAATGCTAGTTTTAGTGACAGTGGTACTACACCAATTGTAAGCCCTACCCAATTTATTAGTAATTCACCGCAGTAAATATACCGAATGTAGTACTAAAAGCAACGTTAAGATTGAAGAGTTACGAATTACGACTTATCTTCTTGTCGACAAATATTCAGGCAATTTGTGTATCGGAAACGTGGCTTAAAGACCACATACCAAATCAAGCTATTTAACTTTCTGGTTTCTCAGTATTTCGAAATAATCGTACTTCTCGTATCGGTGGTGGTGTTTGTGTATTTTTAAACTCGTACATTAACTCGAAAGTTATTTATCAATCTCCAGTTTCATCAAAAATTGAGTCACTTTTTCTCGAAGTCAGATATGCTGCGCAAATTTTCCTTCTTGGGGTTGTTTATATACCACCAAGTATAAGTTGTATTGGCGAATTTGAGGGCGAATCTTAGAGTTTTAAATTTCTGCAATGCAGTTAATAATTTTTCCCTGACAATTTTCAATAATAATGCCTCGACCCACTTCTCTGCTAATTCTAGTTCTCTATAGTTAGATTTATTATTAACTAATCTCAATATAGCATATCATTTTTCAATCAAATTTCAATACCTGGAATATCAGACCACGACTTAATTTTCTTCTCAGTGGATGTGTACCAGCTTAGCGTAATCCCTGAAATTTACTATAGAGACTATAATAGTAGGATAATTCTTGATGAAATTCTTGTTAAGATAGCAAACCTTCAGTTCCAGAATATCTATCAAACAGAAAATGTGAACGACCAGATATTAATTTTCAATGAATCTATTAATTCGTTATTTATTGATTGTGTACCACTTCGGAAAGCCAATATTAAAAAGGATAAAACACCTTGGTTAAACGTAAGGGTACCGCTTCGTTATTTTATAGAGTGTGCTTATCGCTTATTGGAAATACTATCGCACGCTCAGGAATCATGCGACTAAGACCCTAAGGATTTCTAAATCATCATTCCTTCAAACTAAATGTGATCCAAATCTACCATCCAAAGTATTATGGAATAATTTAAAAAATCTTGGTGTTGGAAATGCTAAACCGAAGCAAACTATTTCATATTCGCCATCTGATCTAAACAGTTTCTTTGTGAATTCAGTCCAAGCAAGCTATACATACTAGCCAATAGGGGATTTTTCAAATCCCGCCATTTTCCCAACAGCTCCAGATTCTGAAGATACATTCAAACTTTATCCAGTTTCTGAAGACGAACTTCACTCAGCTATATTTCAGGTTAAGTCAATGGCGATTGGTTTGGATAGTTTGAATCTTAGGTTCATCAAAATTCTACTCCCTCATAAAACTCAGTTTATTCAACATATTTTTAATACAATAATTGGTACATCTTCTTTTCCAAAGGTCTGGAAATTGGCAAAAATCATTCCTATAGCCAAGTGTAAAAATCCAAAACCAGAAGCAGACTTCAGACCTATCAGCATCTTGCCGTCACTTTCAAAAGTTTTCAAAATTGTCGGGCTTTAGGGAAGGACATAGCACTGAAGCGACGTACCAAAATAAATGAAATGTTATCGCTGGAGTGGTGAACATCAACCCAATCGATGACTGGCAAATATATTGTTGCGTAGAATTAATATTAATTAATTATTGTTGACTGTCTTGGCCAAGAATACAAAATGTAGTGTTTTTATTACTTTAATTACAATATTTTTTCTGTCTTTCAAAACTTACAGTTACAATTGACAAAATGAAAGAGATAACTTAAAATTAACCCTACGTGCAGATCGATTGGAAATCGAAGTTTTGGTTTTACGTTATGAATTAGCTTAAGTTACGTAATAAAATTTAGTGATTTCACATTAGGTAAGCAATTTTATCATAAGAGTACAATTTAATTAATAAATGTTTTCTTTTCAGATTCACCGGAATTTATGGCATCTAGGAATTAATTATGGCATTAAATAAATTAAATGTATATAATATAAATTAAAATAATTGGTTTTGTGTAAATTTAATTTAACGAGGAAAGAAAGTAAGTATTAAGCGTTAGCAAGCACTACTATCGCTCTAGTTAAAATTCTAAAAATCATTTAGGCACAATATTGACAAAAGACGAATGACGATTTTAGTGCTTTTGGACTTTTCTAAAGCTTTTGACAGCATCGACCATCAATTGCTTTCTCATAAGCGCTCTAATAAATTTATGTTCTCTGAATCGGCTGTGAGGTTTCTTGTCAGCTATTTGAGGGGTAGGTCTCAAATTGTCGATGTTGATGAGACTTTATCGGAAGCTGTAGTTCTCCGATAGGTGCCCTGGGGCCACTACTTTTTTCCCTTTATGTGAACAATGTTAATTGTGTAAAGAGCATAAATGAAGATCTGTGTCGTATACAGGAGTGGGCATTTGAAAACAAACTAGTATTAAATCCGAAAAAGTCGCAAGCAATTGTGATATATAAGAATTCAATTGATACCAACAGCATGCCCAAAGTAACTTTGTGTAACTCTTCCCTAGAATACGTAAATTGTATCCGTAATTTGGGGCTTATTATTATAAACAAAACAGTGACATGGGATGACCATATTAAGGGAGTCAGATGTAGAGTGTATGGTATTTTGAGATTACTTTACTATATCGGTAATCTTCCCCATTCTCTATACTGCAATGTTGTTATGTTTGGAATGGGCAGGGGGTGTGAACACAAATATGTTCTTCTTTTTAATGCGTGTGTTCGTTACGTTTATGGTATTCGAACTTATTTCAAATACCCAGCTGTGGTGTTCCTATTCAAACTAATTAAATATAAAAATATAAAAAGCCTGGGTATCTTTTTGAGATTCTGACATTCGCTATATCAAGTAGAACTATGAATTTAAACATAACGCCTAATTCAGCAGTCCATCTCAATTCATCGTTATTCTTCTCGGGAGTAATGCTGTGGAATTCATTGTCTCTCTCGCTAAAATCAGCAGCATCGGTTTCAATGTTTTTTCGGGAGCATTCACGTTTTCGAGGGATCGGTAGGGGGTTTGTGGGTGAGATATTATGATCTTGGGTTTGTCTAATCTTTAATCTTTATTTTTTTAATTTTAATTGTAATTTTTAATTAGGAATTATATTTGAAATTGTTCTTTTCTCTTTATAATAAAATTAAAAAAAAAAAAAAATACTATAACATTAAATGTAATTAAATCAAATATTGAATTTATATGTACACTCTCGTGGAAATGTGTAATGAGTCTAATGGCTCAAATTTCTTTTTAAATAAACAAATACAAATACAAAGTAAACCTCATATGAATAACCTTAATTATTTGTTACGGCCTTTTATTCTGTAATCAAATCAGTACAGTGGTAAACGTCTAAGCCGATATGGCCTCACCATCAGAACTGAACCATATTTGAATAATATCTTCTTTGAACTTTCTAATCTTAGATTACACCGCAGGATTTTCAAAGTTAATATGAGCAAATAAATTGTTTGTGCTTTTGAACTTATTGGGCTGGCGTCGATATTACAAACCTTTAATATTTTAAGCCCATGCAACTCTCGTTTTTCGCTTTGCAGTATTTAAAACCACCAATCTTTTCATGGCATCTATAGTTTCTACACCGCAGATTAATTTTAATTATAATTCTTTGAAGGTTGGAAGAAGAGCCAGCCGTAATAAAAGTTATTTGTGGCCACTCTCTGGCCTTCGGGATGGTCGAGAGAACAGTCGACAACGCAGCATTTCTGAATGGCAAACCGATTCTCGTTTCAGTAGCTCTTAATTGATCCAACCCATTATTGCTCGTGAAAAGTTTTTTCCCCGGTTTTTGGGGAAAAGATGTTTGATCGTCAAACACGTCAGTTCTCAATGCGAGGGACTACGCGGTTCAGTCAATCTTGAACCATAATAGCTGAGGGCAAGCACTAAACCTCAGTAGATGATACCATACATCGTCGCCAATTTTCGAAAGTGACTGCGTAATTGTATTCAGAGACAGCTTGAAGTTATTTTGAACAAACACTGTAATTGTGTTGATTGTTTTTATTGTTGCTGATTTAAAAATGGTTTGATGGTAATCTGATATTAAGTTATATTTTTGTTTAGGAATATTGACCAAACGCCCGGTAAAAATATGTCAACTTTTTTCATACTCCGTAATTTAATATGCTGAATTCTAGCATGTTTGGTTCAGCATATAAAGTGACTTATTTCCCTGAGCTCTAATTTAGCAACTTAGATTCCAACGAAATTAGCCACTTTAAATGATGAACCAAAGATCTTGGAATTTAACTTGTTAAATTACAGTCCAAATAGGAAATATGTATGAGGGCAGAAAGGTATTGCACTCAAAATGCTTTGTATAAAAATTAAAAATCTCTTTGTGTGCGTGCGTGGTTTCAGACTGATTCACTGATCGAGGTGAAACTTCATACTTAATTTTTACCATAAATTTTGGGATCCCAGTGATTTTTGGCCGAAATCGATCGAGCAGCACTTGAAGCTCCCATAAGAGATTCTTGATTTTTGAAAATATTTTGAAACGTATGTCATTTACGAGAAAAACGACTGGGAACTACGAAGTTCTTAATTAAACTTGCAAAAATAAAGCTCCAGATCAAATTTCCAAAATTTAGAGATAATGCTTTTTGCCAAAAATCTGTTTTTTAACAAAAAAGTCTGGCTCTGTACAGTCCAGATAGATTGATTGATGATAGTTACCAACCAAACGGCACAGTGGTTAAAGCTTTGGCGTTTGAATCGGGAGGTACTGGGTTCTAATCCCGATAGGGGCAGGATTCAAAAGGGAAGTTTCATCAACAAATTACGATCTGTGATGAAATGGAACACAACTATGACCCCCTGTCGGAGTGCAAAACTCATGGGCCGACCCACTTTCCATGCCAGTGTAGGCTGGCATGGAGCTATCCAATGTGCAGACGGTGATAAAATCGAACCTATAGCCGTACGTCCTCGATTTGGCAAGCAATGCGTAAAGTAGGACGTGAAAAGCAAACCGCGAAAGAATTGGGAGTATTGCAGCCCCAGAACAGATTGCATAGATTAAAACATAAAAAAAAAATCATGATAGTTCATACTTAATCTACAAAATGGTCTGTGTGACCGCCAAAATCGCTCCACTAGAAGTGGCAAATAGTTTGAGTATATGATTTGAAAAATATATAGCGTTTACGAAAACGCAACTAAAATATATTTTAATGTTCAAACAAAATTCGTTCAGATCATTTTTAAATGTTGTTGAGATGCCCAGGCGGGACTATTCGGAATTAAACTTCATTTACACTTTTCTCATTAATTGATAGATACTTGTGAAATTTTGTGGAAATCTTTGTACGTTTTTTTGACTACTATAGGCAGTTTTACCAACAGTCCGGCAAATTTTTCACTTTAGAAATGATGTGTTGGATATTCGAAATCCTCCCTTTCTCACACCCGCTTTAATGACCCCCCTATTTTTTAATACAAACATATTGCCAAAGGAATGCTCCCTAAATTGTGATTTACAATCTGTATCACATGTCTCACGTTTGTAGAAGGTTTCAATTTATTTTCTCAGATTCCTCTAGCACATTGAATTTTAAGTATTTTAACAAACCGGCCATGGAAATAGAGATGCGTGTATAAAATTTACATTTTACCATAATGTATTATGGTCAGGAAAAACTACAAAACACCCTGACCAAGAAATATTATATTACAAAAAATTTAATAAATTAAAAAAATGTTTAACTTCCAATTCTTCAGCAACCGTTTGGTTTGTTTCCTGAAGTGTTGTAAAATAAATATCTCGGGAAATACGGTGTCGTCTAACTGGTTCCAATAGGGGTTTTAAAGTAAACCTATATTCCTAGAACTAAAACGAGTATTGGCCAATTAGTTAGACAAATAATTTCGAAGGAGTATCTACCTTAATAATATTTGTTACATTTAGAGCATCAAAATTACGTCTGTGCTCTAAAGTATCGAGGGAAGATGTAATGGATTCATCTGAATTCTATCGACATTCTAAATGGGTTTAGTAGGAGCCCCATAACAGACAGAAGAGATAAATTCCATAATAAGTGTAACGTAATCCTTATAAAATCGTAAGACCTCCTCATTAACTTGCCCGTTTAAAGATTGCATATATATGTTAATAGATTAAGTCAACATCTTAAGTAAAGATGGCCTGTCAATTTGGAGCCCATTAATTGCAGGTGCAACATAGTGTTGGTCTACTTTCGGGGAGAAAATACAAAATTGGAATTTGCAAGGGTTACATTCGGCTTTGTCAGATCTCCTCCATATTCTACTATCGATTGAATGTTTGAGAGAATAAACGTGTTCAGCTTCTCGCGATCTTTCTACAGACTTTCTACAGTTAATACACTCAGTGGAAGCCGACAGCATTTTTTTTTCAGCAAATGAATGGATATTGCAAGTTGTTGAGATCAATGAGACATTGAAGACAAGCGTTGGGGACAAGGACGATCCTTGTGACACACATTCACTTACCTCATGTGAACTTAAAGTAAATCCATTCAAAACAACCTGAATTTTTCAATAAATGAATTTTTCCATAAAACTTTTCCTATCCATTCTGCGAATCAAGTTTACTTATTTAACATGCATCGCTTCAAACAGTGCACCATGTAAGTTATGAGCTCACCGAACGAGGGTTGTTTCGGAAATTCGTATTGAAAATGAAGTTTTGTCAGCAAAATCACAATGGTTATTGTGATTTTCATCTAAAGGGCAATTGATGTAGTTGTTTAAATGGGCCGCCATTTTGATGAAACTGCTGACTGGCATTTTCCATTAAACTATTTATATTTAAGAGATTTTGTTTTCTTATATGACGATGGAATGAAATTATTCATCCTTAATACAATTTCTGATGTATTGGATGGTTCGAAAAGTAATTTCGTTTTTCCCAATAGAGGGCTAAAATATAATGCTTCATAGCCAAACTCAAACATAAGCTGCATTGTTATTATATATTTTGACAGCTGCGATATAACAGGGCCTATTTTAGCAAAAATTTGTTTGATTCTGCCTATAATAGTTTGTGTTTGGTGCCATAATAAATATGGAAAATCGAAAGCAGCATTTTCGGTATAATTTACTTTTTTTTATCGAAAAGGCAAAAATGCTGTTCAAGCAAGAAAAAGTTATGTGATGTGTATGGAAAAGCGGTATTGACAGAACGCCAGTGTTAAAACTGGTTTTCAAAATTTCGTACTGGCAATTTTAATGTTGAAGATGGACCGCGTTCTGAAAAGCCAGTTGAATCTGATGAAAACAAAAATAAAGGCATTGATTGATGCAAACCGCCAAATAACAACTCGTGAGATCACTGCCAGATTAAATTGATCGAATTCAACCTTTTATGATCACTTAAAACGCCTTGGTTTAGCTTCAAAACTCGACATATGGGTTTCACTTGTTCTTACAGAAAGAAATTTGCTCCGTCTCATTGACGCCTGTGATTTGCTTCTCACACATCAAAAAAATGATCCATTTTTGAAGTGAATTATTACTATGGGGACGAGAAATGGGTTGTCCATAACAATGTTAAACGCAAGAGATCATCGAGTAAAAAAGGTGGCGCAAAGTATGTTTCGAAGTACATACAGCCGATATTCATAAAAAAGGTGATTCTGGTGTTTGGTGGGATTGCAAGGCAATCGTTTTATTTGAGCTTCTGCCGAGCAATACCACGATAAATTCTTAAGTGTACTGTTATTAACTGGACAAATTGAATGATTCACTCAACAGGATAGCCCAGAATTGATCAATGGAAAAGGTATAATGTTCCACCAAGACATTGCGACCCTCATACTGCCACACCCACCATCTCTTTTTAGACGACAAAACCTTTTCTTCAAAAGAGGACGTCAAAGATGCATTGGACAGTTTTTTGCCAAAAAAATCAGAAGTTCGCGTTTGCGATCAAAATTGAGAATATTTAAGTCAATAAAATCTTTAAATACTATACAAAAATCGTCTTTCGTTTTCACAAGAAAAAACGAAATTACTTTCCGGACAACCCAATAATAAGTTGAGAAACTTCATCTACTTCATTGTTGCTAAAGCAAGTCTACCAGTCTAATCAATTCATTCATAAGATTCCATTTAATAGTTTGCAAATGTCAGATATAAACAAATAAATATATATAACTTAGTTTTTCTGGATTTTTTAAGAGATGGCATAACTTTAGTACTAAACAATTTAGTTTGTCATTATTCGTGAAAGCGTAAACAACATGTCACATTTCGTACCAACAAAACAGCGTTTGCGGGAAGCATTACTTTTTGGCTTTAATCACAAGGAAAACTTTTTTCGTTTTCTTCAAGAAACTTATGGTGAACATGCACCAACTCAACAGACTTGCGAAAACTGGTTTAAACGATTCAAAAGTGGTGATTTTGATATCAGTGACAAAATACGTTCTGGTCAACTAAAAAAATTCGAAGATGAAAATCAGAGTTCACTGATAGTAGTTTTAAAAAGCGTATGTTCCTATCGCACCTTTCTTCCACATTTTCTTTATGGTGACGTTGTTTTGTTTGGAATGCTTCAGGATAATATGAATGTTCTCCAAAGATGTTTCAATGCTTGTACTCGTTTCATTTTTAGTATTAAGAAATAGGACCATATTTCTCCCTTTTTAAATTTGACCCTTGGGTGTAGTTTGGTTGACTTTTATGAACTTCGTGTATGTCTTTTTATTTTTAAGCTTCTCAGAACGAAGCCATCACCCTATATATTATAAAGTAATTGTTCAGTAGGTCCCATTCTTCAAGTTTACGTTTGCCTCCCCCTATAAACCTGTGCAAATCTTTAAATACATCGTTTTCTGTTAGGGGTTAGGTGTTGCGCTTGAATGACAATACTTGTAGTACTATTTTTGTAATAATATTTTCATTTGTATTGCAATACAAATCTCCATAGAGACTTGAAGATGGAATACGTCACCGATGAAATAAAGAATCATGCAAGGAAACACGTACAGCGCTTATCTCTACACGAAAATGCAGATATCCGTCGTATGTTGGACACCACTAACGGCGTGAGGAGACTCCAAAGGCAGAAACCTCTGGAGCTGGGCAGTTTGTTTTAGAAGAAAGTACTATAAAATGAGTAACCAATAGGTTACTCATCTTAACCCGAGAACTTAATTTAAGAAAGATAAATTACTAGATGATCTCTGAATCAGTTGTAATATTGTATAAATAAATAAATTTATTAATCTAAAAAAAAAAAAAAAAAAAAAAAAAAAAATTTGTATTGCAGTGTTCTTCATTCAAAAGAAGAAGACTGAAGCCAACATTCGCATTTTAAATTTGTTTGATTCATGGCCTAACAAATGGAGATAATTTATCCTTAAGTTCATACAACAATTGTATAAAACTTGTAATCTTCTGCAACATAGTGGCGATGTTGGGTCTTTTAGTTCTTTTATTCGCTTATTATTGTGAATAGGACACAATATATGTTTGTGACATGCGGCGAAATTGGGCTCCCTGAATTAAAAAAAGCTGACTTAAAAATTGCGTTTTTTCGGACTTAAAACCAGCGTTTTATTTCATTTTAAAATTGACTTAAAATCTGTAATGAAAATGAAATAAAAAAGCTGACTTTATTAATGCATATCATAAGTCATTTTGAAAATGATTTAAGAAGTGTGTTTATAAGTGACATAACCGATTATCCGGCATTAAATTAACCGGAACACTCAGTTAACCTGAATTTTAATTTTTAGGTGTTTTTGTTTATTCAAGAGACTGGGTGTTCCGGTTGTCTCAGTGTTCCGGTTGACTGA
The DNA here is from genome assembly GCA_932526605.1 of Nephrotoma flavescens. NCBI lineage: Eukaryota > Metazoa > Arthropoda > Insecta > Diptera > Tipulidae > Nephrotoma > Nephrotoma flavescens. Next base: position 1,465,772 of record OW052220.1, read on the forward strand.
GTGTTCTGGTTAATTGAATGCCGGATAATCGGGTTTTTACTGTAATAAGAAAATTAAAGCCATTCCAAATTTTCAACTAATGCTTTCAATAATAAAAATATGCAAGAAACAATTGCAAATTTCAAATGAATTACAAAATGCATATCAAAGAGAAAAAAGCAAAAAAAATCCTAAAAATTAAAATTCCGGTTGACTGAGTGTTCCGGTTAATTGGATGCCGGGTAATCGGGCTTTTACTGTAATAAGAAAATTAAAGCCATTTCAAATTTTCATTAATGAAAATGTGCAAAACACAATTGCAAATTTCAAAATAAATTAAGAAATGCATATTTTAATTTATAATTAATACACACACAAATAATAATTCACAAATAAAATTTATGAAATGCATGTTTTTTATCTTTCTCTACAATACAACAAAAAACTGTAACAAGAAAAACAAGAAACCAGTTTAAAAACGTGAAATTACGCAGCATTTCTATGTGTATTAAAACCAATTGTAAATTTTTTGAATATAATGTGAAATAAAATATGCCTTTTTTAAGTCATTTTGAAAATGAATTAAAAAATATATTTGTAAAATGACATAAAATATGCCTTTCTTGTGTCATTTTAAAATTAATTTTTTTTTTATGTAAAACACCTTTGTTAAGTCAGAAAATTTGTTAAAAGTATGACTTAAAAAAGGTCCCAATTTTTCATGTAAAAACACCATTTTTAAGTCCACCTTTTTAATTTCAGCTTTTTTTAATTCAGGGAGCCGCGAAATTGTGATTAGGCACGTATACCTTTAGGCGCGTTGAGCTTTGGGCTATGCATTTTTAACTTCAAACAACGTGATCATATATTTGATGCTAACAAATATGGTATAGTTAATTATTGACCAGAAAAGGAACGACATGTGAAGCCAATATAAAAATAAACTTGCCAAATAACCCGAGAACAATTATTTCAGCAAACTTTACTCAAACTTGTTGGCTGCTTGACTGTAGCTTGCTATTAGTAAAGCGTTAGAATCTCCTTTTTTCCTAATACAGACCATATAAAACACTTCGATTGCACTAACTTAAAAGAGAAATTGTTTTCAACACTGCGTTTAAATACTAACTTACGGCAAACCGGCGGCCCACTTTATTAATCTTTAATATCGGCCGTCGGTATCTTCTCTCACTAACAATTTTTTAAATTAAAAACGTAAATAATTGTGTCAATTACCATTATTAATCGGCGCTGATTTTTTCATAAAATATTCATAATTTAATTTCGTCTGGACAAAATCGTCATTAATGATAATTTCCTCATCGTCATCATCATCCGGGTCCGTATCATTATCGTCACCATCACTACTATCGTTATTACTATTTTGATGAGTATCACTATTATCATTTATTTTATCACTATTTTTACTATTATTACTACCACTTGTATTATTATGATCTAATCCCAATATCGTGTCAATGCTAAAATTTTTCTTTTGGTTTGTTGACAAATTTTTCACTAACATCTGCGATTTATTATTATCATCACTATTTTTACTATAATCACTTGAATTTGTTCTACGACTATTATGATTGCCACTATTTCTATTATTATTATTATTTATGACCATTTCGTCATAGGACGAGCATGACGAATTATTATGATGATCGGATAAATTTCCGTTCATTTTGCATGGGTTGCAACGGTACACAGATCACTTGCACAAATTACTCTACACTTAAAATTCATTCACAATAAGCGCTTAGCGGTCCAATACACAAAAACGTACGTGCTTTCGATGATAGATAAATTGAAACTATTTCTCAAAAAATTTATTGTTGGTAAAAAATCTTAACGAGTGTGTTATTTGTATGATGATGATTTTGATGATGATGATGATGATGATTTTGTATCTTCTTCCGTTGCACGGTAGAGAGGTGAAATAAAAAAATGTTATACGTTATTGGTTACGCCCATTTTCTATTCGTTGCGTATTAAAGTAGATACCGTGTCCATCGCAACCATAAAGAAATGTATATTTTAAAATTGGATAATAAAAAAAAAAAATTCGTAGTAAATTGCTTGGTTTTTTATCTCATGACTTGGTGATAAATTGCGGAGGTAATGCGAACATAAAAAAAATGTTTTCCTGTGCGGTAAATAAATAAACAATAAGAGGTTTTAGTAGCCATTAAAAGATGTTTGTAATGCGTAAATCTCAACTGAAAACTTTTATAATAATTCGTTTTATTATAATTCGGTTTTGAATGGATTACAGGCGAATGAGGCTACATATTCCAGCAACTTAAACGTTGACCTACTCAAAATAACATTATTAACCGGTAATAAACGAAAAATACTGAATCCGTGACTATAAATTTTACCCGTTCAAAATCGGTAAGGCTAACCATCAGGCATTTTTGAAAAAATTGAAAATATTTTATTGTTTAAATTCCGGTTCAGTATGCTTCTAGGTAATGTATGCAACATATTAGGTAAGCAATTAACGGTTGGTTGCACTTGGAAAGCACGGTTATTGGAAATTTCGTATTTTGAAATCCGGTTAGATTATGTCATCGAACCTGGATTACAGGCGAATGAGGCTACATATTCCAGCAACTTAAACGTTGACCTACTCAAAATAACATTATTAACCGGTAATAAACGAAAAATACTGAATCCGTGACTATAAATTTTATCCGTTCAAAATCGGTAAGGCTAACCATCAGGCATTTTTGAAAAAAAATTGAAAATATTTTATTGTTTAAATTCCGGTTCAATATGCTTCTAGGTAATGTATGCAACATATTAGGTAAGTAATTAACGGTTGGTTGCACTTGGAAAGCACGGTTATTGGAAATTTCTTATTTTGAAATCCGGTTAGATTATGTAATCGAACCTGGATTACAGGCGAATGAGGCTACATATTCCAGCAACTTAAACGTTGACCTACTCAAAATAACATTATTAACCGGTAATAAACGAAAAATACTGAATCCGTGACTATAAATTTTATCCGTTCAAAATCGGTAAGGCTAACCATCAGGCATTTTTGAAAAAAAATTGAAAATATTTTATTGTTTAAATTCCGGTTCAGTATGCTTCTAGGTAATGTATGCAACATATTAGGTAAGCAATTAACGGTTGGTTGCACTTGGAAAGCACGGTTATTGGAAATTTCGTATTTTGAAATCCGGTTAGATTATGTCATCGAACCTGGATTACAGGCGAATGAGGCTACATATTCCAGCAACTTAAACGTTGACCTACTCAAAATAACATTATTAACCGGTAATAAACGAAAAATACTGAATCCGTGACTATAAATTTTATCCGTTCAAAATCGGTAAGGCTAACCATCAGGCATTTTTGAAAAAAAATTGAAAATATTTTATTGTTTAAATTCCGGTTCAATATGCTTCTAGGTAATGTATGCAACATATTAGGTAAGTAATTAACGGTTGGTTGCACTTGGAAAGCACGGTTATTGGAAATTTCTTATTTTGAAATCCGGTTAGATTATGTAATCGAACCTGGATTACAGGCGAATGAGGCTACATATTCCAGCAACTTAAGTGCTGACCTACTCAAAATAACATTATTAACCGGAAATAAACGAAAAATACTGAATCCGTGACTATAAAATTTATCCGTTCAAAATCGGTAATCCGTTCGAAATCCGGTTAGATTATGTCATCGAACCTGGATTACAGGCGAATGAGGCTACATATTCCAGCAACTTAAACGTTGACCTACTCAAAATAACATTATTAACCGGTAATAAACGAAAAATACTGAATCCGTGACTATAAATTTTATCCGTTCAAAATCGGTAAGGCTAACCATCAGGCATTTTTGAAAAAAAATTGAAAATATTTTATTGTTTAAATTCCGGTTCAATATGCTTCTAGGTAATGTATGCAACATATTAGGTAAGTAATAAACGGTTGGTTGCACTTGGAAAGCACGGTTATTGTTGGAAATTTCTTATTTTGAAATCCGGTTAGATTATGTCATCGAACCTGGATTACAGGCGAATGAGGCTACATATTCCAGCAACTTAAGTGCTGACCTACTCAAAATAACATTATTAACCGGAAATAAACGAAAAATACTGAATCCGTGACTATAAATTTTATCCGTTCAAAATCGGTAAGGCTAACCATCAGGCATTTTTGAAAAAAAATTGAAAATATTTTATTGTTTAAATTCCGGTTCAATATGCTTCTAGGTAATGTATGCAACTTATTAGGTAAGTAATTAACGGTTGGTTGCACTTGGAAAGCACGGTTATTGGAAATTTCGTATTTTGAAATCCGGTTAGATTATGTCATCGAACCTGGATTACAGGCGAATGAGGCTACATATTCCAGCAACTTAAACGTTGACCTACTCAAAATAACATTATTAACCGGTAATAAACGAAAAATACTGAATCCGTGACTATAAATTTTATCCGTTCAAAATCGGTATGGCTAACCATCAGGCATTTTTGAAAAAAAATTGAAAATATTTTATTGTTTAAATTCCGGTTCAATATGCTTCTAGGTAATGTATACAACATATTAGGTAAGTAATTAACGGTTGGTTGCACTTGGAAAGCACGGTTATTGGAAATTTCTTATTTTGAAATCCGGTTAGATTATGTAATCGAACCTGGATTACAGGCGAATGAGGCTACATATTCCAGCAACTTAAACGTTGACCTACTCAAAATAACATTATTAACCGGTAATAAACGAAAAATACTGAATCCGTGACTATAAATTTTATCCGTTCAAAATCGGTAAGGCTAACCATCAGGCATTTTTGAAAAAAAATTGAAAATATTTTATTGTTTAAATTCCGGTTCAATATGCTTCTAGGTAATGTATGCAACTTATTAGGTAAGTAATAAACGGTTGGTTGCACTTGGAAAGCACGGTTATTGGAAATTTCGTATTTTGAAATCCGGTTAGATTATGTCATCGAACCTGGATTACAGGCGAATGAGGCTACATATTCCAGCAACTTAAACGTTGACCTACTCAAAATAACATTATTAACCGGTAATAAACGAAAAATACTGAATCCGTGACTATAAATTTTATCCGTTCAAAATCGGTATGGCTAACCATCAGGCATTTTTGAAAAAAAATTGAAAATATTTTATTGTTTAAATTCCGGTTCAATATGCTTCTAGGTAATGTATGCAACATATTAGGTAAGTAATTAACGGTTGGTTGCACTTGGAAAGCACGGTTATTGGAAATTTCGTATTTTGAAATCCGGTTAGATTATGTCATCGAACCTGGATTACAGGCGAATGAGGCTACATATTCCAGCAACTTAAACGTTGACCTACTCAAAATAACATTATTAACCGGCAATAAACGAAAAATACTGAATCCGTGACTATAAATTTTATCCGTTCAAAATCGGTAAGGCTAACCATCAGGCATTTTTGAAAAAAAATTGAAAATATTTTATTGTTTAAATTCCGGTTCAATATGCTTCTAGGTAATGTATGCAACATATTAGGTAAGTAATTAACGGTTGGTTGCACTTGGAAAGCACGGTTATTGGAAATTTCGTATTTTGAAATCCGGTTAGATTATGTCATCGAACCTGGATTACAGGCGAATGAGGCTACATATTCCAGCAACTTAAACGTTGACCTACTCAAAATAACATTATTAACCGGTAATAAACGAAAAATACTGAATCCGTGACTATAAATTTTATCCGTTCAAAATCGGTAAGGCTAACCATCAGGCATTTTTGAAAAAAAATTGAAAATATTTTATTGTTTAAATTCCGGTTCAATATGCTTCTAGGTAATGTATGCAACATATTAGGTAAGTAATTAACGGTTGGTTGCACTTGGAAAGCACGGTTATTGGAAATTTCGTATTTTGAAATCCGGTTAGATTATGTCATCGAACCTGGATTACAGGCGAATGAGGCTACATATTCCAGCAACTTAAACGTTGACCTACTCAAAATAACATTATTAACCGGTAATAAACGAAAAATACTGAATCCGTGACTATAAATTTTATCCGTTCAAAATCGGTAAGGCTAACCATCAGGCATTTTTGAAAAAAAATTGAAAATATTTTATTGTTTAAATTCCGGTTCAGTATGCTTCTAGGTAATGTATGCAACATATTAGGTAAGCAATTAACGGTTGGTTGCACTTGGAAAGCACGGTTATTGGAAATTTCTTATTTTGAAATCCGGTTAGATTATGTCATCGAACCTGGATTACAGGCGAATGAGGCTACATATTCCAGCAACTTAAGTGCTGACCTACTCAAAATAACATTATTAACCGGAAATAAACGAAAAGTACTGAATCCGTGACTATAAATTTTATCCGTTCAAAATCGGTAAGGCTAACCATCAGGCATTTTTGAAAAAAAATTGAAAATATTTTATTGTTTAAATTCCGGTTCAGTATGCTTCTAGGTAATGTATGCAACATATTAGGTAAGTAATTAACGGTTGGTTGCACTTGGAAAGCACGGTTATTGGAAATTTCGTATTTTGAAATCCGGTTAGATTATGTCATCGAACCTGGATTACAGGCGAATGAGGCTACATATTCCAGCAACTTAAACATTGACCTACTCAAAATAACATTATTAACCGGTAATAAACGAAAAATACTGAATCCGTGACTATAAATTTTCTCCGTTCAAAATCGGTAAGGCTAACCATCAGGCATTTTTGAAAAAAAATTGAAAATATTTTATTGTTTAAATTCCGGTTCAATATGCTTCTAGGTAATGTATGCAACATATTAGGTAAGTAATTAACGGTTGGTTGCACTTGGAAAGCACGGTTATTGGAAATTTCGTATTTTGAAATCCGGTTAGATTATGTCATCGAACCTGGATTACAGGCGAATGAGGCTACATATTCCAGCAACTTAAACGTTGACCTACTCAAAATAACATTATTAACCGGTAATAAACGAAAAATACTGAATCCGTGACTATAAATTTTATCCGTTCAAAATCGGTAAGGCTAACCATCAGGCATTTTTGAAAAAAAAAATTGAAAATATTTTATTGTTTAAATTCCGGTTCAGTATGCTTCTAGGTAATGTATGCAACATATTAGGTAAGTAATTAACGGTTGGTTGCACTTGGAAAGCACGGTTATTGGAAATTTCGTATTTTGAAATCCGGTTAGATTATGTCATCGAACCTGGATTACAGGCGAATGAGGCTACATATTCCAGCAACTTAAACGTTGACCTACTCAAAATAACATTATTAACCGGTAATAAACGAAAAATACTGAATCCGTGACTATAAATTTTATCCGTTCAAAATCGGTAAGGCTAACCATCAGGCATTTTTGAAAAAAAAATTGAAAATATTTTATTGTTTAAAGTCCGGTTCAATATGCTTCTAGGTAATGTATGCAACATATTAGGTAAGCAATTAACGGTTGGTTGCACTTGGAAAGCACGGTTATTGGAAATTTCTTATTTTGAAATCCGGTTAGATTATGTCATCGAACCTGGATTACAGGCGAATGAGGCTACATATTCCAGCAACTTAAACGTTGACCTACTCAAAATAACATTATTAACCGGTAATAAACGAAAAATACTGAATCCGTGACTATAAATTTTATCCGTTCAAAATCGGTAAGGCTAACCATCAGGCATTTTTGAAAAAAAATTGAAAATATTTTATTGTTTAAAGTCCGGTTCAGTATTCTTCTAGGTAATGTATGCAACATATTAGGTAAGTAATTAACGGTTGGTTGCACTTGGAAAGCACGGTTATTGGAAATTTCGTATTTTGAAATCCGGTTAGATTATGTCATCGAACCTGGATTACAGGCGAATGAGGCTACATATTCCAGCAACTTAAACGTTGACCTACTCAAAATAACATTATTAACCGGTAATAAACGAAAAATACTGAATCCGTGACTATAAATTTTATCCGTTCAAAATCGGTAAGGCTAACCATCAGGCATTTTTGAAAAAAAATTGAAAATATTTTATTGTTTAAAGTCCGGTTCAGTATGCTTCTAGGTAATGTATGCAACATATTAGGTAAGCAATTAACGGTTGGTTGCACTTGGAAAGCACGGTTATTGGAAATTTCGTATTTTGAAATCCGGTTAGATTATGTCATCGAACCTGGATTACAGGCGAATGAGGCTACATATTCCAGCAACTTAAGTGCTGACCTACTCAAAATAACATTATTAACCGGAAATAAACGAAAAGTACTGAATCCGTGACTATAAATTTTATCCGTTCAAAATCGGTAAGGCTAACCATCAGGCATTTTTGAAAAAAAATTGAAAATATTTTATTGTTTAAATTCCGGTTCAGTATGCTTCTAGGTAATGTATGCAACATATTGGGTAAGCAATTAACGGTTGGTTGCACTTGGAAAGCACGGTTATTGGAAATTTCTTATTTTGAAATCCGGTTAGATTATGTCATCGAACCTGGATTACAGGCGAATGAGGCTACATATTCCAGCAACTTAAGTGCTGACCTACTCAAAATAACATTATTAACCGGAAATAAACGAAAAGTACTGAATCCGTGACTATAAATTTTATCCGTTCAAAATCGGTAAGGCTAACCATCAGGCATTTTTGAAAAAAAATTGAAAATATTTTATTGTTTAAATTCCGGTTCAGTATGCTTCTAGGTAATGTATGCAACATATTAGGTAAGCAATTAACGGTTGGTTGCACTTGGAAAGCACGGTTATTGGAAATTTCTTATTTTGAAATCCGGTTAGATTATGTCATCGAACCTGGATTACAGGCGAATGAGGCTACATATTCCAGCAACTTAAGTGCTGACCTACTCAAAATAACATTATTAACCGGAAATAAACGAAAAATACTGAATCCGTGACTATAAATTTTATCCGTTCAAAATCGGTAAGGCTAACCATCAGGCATTTTTGAAAAAAATTGAAAATATTTTATTGTTTAAATTCCGGTTCAATATGCTTCTAGGTAATGTATGCAACATATTAGGTAAGTAATTAACGGTTGGTTGCACTTGGAAAGCACGGTTATTGGAAATTTCGTATTTTGAAATCCGGTTAGATTATGTCATCGAACCTGGATTACAGGCGAATGAGGCTACATATTCCAGCAACTTAAACGTTGACCTACTCAAAATAACATTATTAACCGGTAATAAACGAAAAATACTGAATCCGTGACTATAAATTTTATCCGTTCAAAATCGGTAAGGCTAACCATCAGGCATTTTTGAAAAAAAATTGAAAATATTTTATTGTTTAAATTCCGGTTCAATATGCTTCTAGGTAATGTATGCAACATATTAGGTAAGTAATAAACGGTTGGTTGCACTTGGAAAGCACGGTTATTGGAAATTTCGTATTTTGAAATCCGGTTAGATTATGTCATCGAACCTGGATTACAGGCGAATGAGGCTACATATTCCAGCAACTTAAACGTTGACCTACTCAAAATAACATTATTAACCGGTAATAAACGAAAAATACTGAATCCGTGACTATAAATTTTATCCGTTCAAAATCGGTAAGGCTAACCATCAGGCATTTTTGAAAAAAAATTGAAAATATTTTATTGTTTAAATTCCGGTTCAATATGCTTCTAGGTAATGTATGCAACATATTAGGTAAGTAATAAACGGTTGGTTGCACTTGGAAAGCACGGTTATTGGAAATTTCGTATTTTGAAATCCGGTTAGATTATGTCATCGAACCTGGATTACAGGCGAATGAGGCTACATATTCCAGCAACTTACACGTTGACCTACTCAAAATAACATTATTAACCGGTAATAAACGAAAAATACTGAATCCGTGACTATAAATTTTATCCGTTCAAAATCGGTAAGGCTAACCATCAGGCATTTTTGAAAAAAATTGAAAATATTTTATTGTTTAAATTCCGGTTCAATATGCTTCTAGGTAATGTATGCAACATATTAGGTAAGTAATTAACGGTTGGTTGCACTTGGAAAGCACGGTTATTGGAAATTTCGTATTTTGAAATCCGGTTAGATTATGTCATCGAACCTGGATTACAGGCGAATGAGGCTACATATTCCAGCAACTTACACGTTGACCTACTCAAAATAACATTATTAACCGGTAATAAACGAAAAATACTGAATCCGTGACTATAAATTTTATCCGTTCAAAATCGGTAAGGCTAACCATCAGGCATTTTTGAAAAAAAATTGAAAATATTTTATTGTTTAAATTCCGGTTCAATATGCTTCTAGGTAATGTATGCAACATATTAGGTAAGTAATAAACGGTTGGTTGCACTTGGAAAGCACGGTTATTGGAAATTTCGTATTTTGAAATCCGGTTAGATTATGTCATCGAACCTGGATTACAGGCGAATGAGGCTACATATTCCAGCAACTTAAACGTTGACCTACTCAAAATAACATTATTAACCGGTAATAAACGAAAAATACTGAATCCGTGACTATAAATTTTATCCGTTCAAAATCGGTAAGGCTAACCATCAGGCATTTTTGAAAAAAAATTGAAAATATTTTATTGTTTAAATTCCGGTTCAATATGCTTCTAGGTAATGTATGCAACATATTAGGTAAGTAATAAACGGTTGGTTGCACTTGGAAAGCACGGTTATTGGAAATTTCGTATTTTGAAATCCGGTTAGATTATGTCATCGAACCTGGATTACAGGCGAATGAGGCTACATATTCCAGCAACTTACACGTTGACCTACTCAAAATAACATTATTAACCGGTAATAAACGAAAAATACTGAATCCGTGACTATAAATTTTATCCGTTCAAAATCGGTAAGGCTAACCATCAGGCATTTTTGAAAAAAAATTGAAAATATTTTATTGTTTAAATTCCGGTTCAATATGCTTCTAGGTAATGTATGCAACATATTAGGTAAGTAATTAACGGTTGGTTGCACTTGGAAAGCACGGTTATTGGAAATTTCGTATTTTGAAATCCGGTTAGATTATGTCATCGAACCTGGATTACAGGCGAATGAGGCTACATATTCCAGGAACTTACACGTTGACCTACTCAAAATAACATTATTAACCGGTAATAAACGAAAAATACTGAATCCGTGACTATAAATTTTATCCGTTCAAAATCGGTAAGGCTAACCATCAGGCATTTTTGAAAAAAAATTGAAAATATTTTATTGTTTAAATTCCGGTTCAATATGCTTCTAGGTAATGTATGCAACATATTAGGTAAGTAATTAACGGTTGGTTGCACTTGGAAAGCACGGTTATTGGAAATTTCGTATTTTGAAATCCGGTTAGATTATGTCATCGAACCTGGATTACAGGCGAATGAGGCTACATATTCCAGCAACTTAAACGTTGACCTACTCAAAATAACATTATTAACCGGTAATAAACGAAAAATACTGAATCCGTGACTATAAATTTTATCCGTTCAAAATCGGTAAGGCTAACCATCAGGCATTTTTGAAAAAAAATTGAAAATATTTTATTGTTTAAATTCCGGTTCAATATGCTTCTAGGTAATGTATGCAACATATTAGGTAAGTAATTAACGGTTGGTTGCACTTGGAAAGCACGGTTATTGGAAATTTCGTATTTTGAAATCCGGTTAGATTATGTCATCGAACCTGGATTACAGGCGAATGAGGCTACATATTCCAGCAACTTAAACGTTGACCTACTCAAAATAACATTATTAACCGGTAATAAACGAAAAATACTGAATCCGTGACTATAAATTTTATCCGTTCAAAATCGGTAAGGCTAACCATCAGGCATTTTTGAAAAAAAATTGAAAATATTTTATTGTTTAAATTCCGGTTCAATATGCTTCTAGGTAATGTATGCAACATATTAGGTAAGTAATTAACGGTTGGTTGCACTTGGAAAGCACGGTTATTGGAAATTTCGTATTTTGAAATCCGGTTAGATTATGTCATCGAACCTGGATTACAGGCGAATGAGGCTACATATTCCAGCAACTTACACGTTGACCTACTCAAAATAACATTATTAACCGGTAATAAACGAAAAATACTGAATCCGTGACTATAAATTTTATCCGTTCAAAATCGGTAAGGCTAACCATCAGGCATTTTTGAAAAAAAATTGAAAATATTTTATTGTTTAAATTCCGGTTCAGTATGCTTCTAGGTAATGTATGCAACATATTAGGTAAGTAATTAACGGTTGGTTGCACTTGGAAAGCACGGTTATTGGAAATTTCGTATTTTGAAATCCGGTTAGATTATGTCATCGAACCTGGATTACAGGCGAATGAGGCTACATATTCCAGGAACTTACACGTTGACCTACTCAAAATAACATTATTAACCGGTAATAAACGAAAAATACTGAATCCGTGACTATAAATTTTATCCGTTCAAAATCGGTAAGGCTAACCATCAGGCATTTTTGAAAAAAAATTGAAAATATTTTATTGTTTAAATTCCGGTTCAATATGCTTCTAGGTAATGTATGCAACATATTAGGTAAGTAATTAACGGTTGGTTGCACTTGGAAAGCACGGTTATTGGAAATTTCGTATTTTGAAATCCGGTTAGATTATGTCATCGAACCTGGATTACAGGCGAATGAGGCTACATATTCCAGCAACTTAAGTGCTGACCTACTCAAAATAACATTATTAACCGGTAATAAACGAAAAATACTGAATCCGTGACTATAAATTTTATCCGTTCAAAATCGGTAAGGCTAACCATCAGGCATTTTTGAAAAAAAATTGAAAATATTTTATTGTTTAAATTCCGGTTCAGTATGCTTCTAGGTAATGTATGCAACATATTAGGTAAGTAATTAACGGTTGGTTGCACTTGGAAAGCACGGTTATTGGAAATTTCGTATTTTGAAATCCGGTTAGATTATGTCATCGAACCTGGATTACAGGCGAATGAGGCTACATATTCCAGCAACTTAAACGTTGACCTACTCAAAATAACATTATTAACCGGTAATAAACGAAAAATACTGAATCCGTGACTATAAATTTTATCCGTTCAAAATCGGTAAGGCTAACCATCAGGCATTTTTGAAAAAAAATTGAAAATATTTTATTGTTTAAATTCCGGTTCAGTATGCTTCTAGGTAATGTATGCAACATATTAGGTAAGCAATTAACGGTTGGTTGCACTTGGAAAGCACGGTTATTGGAAATTTCGTATTTTGAAATCCGGTTAGATTATGTCATCGAACCTGGATTACAGGCGAATGAGGCTACATATTCCAGCAACTTACACGTTGACCTACTCAAAATAACATTATTAACCGGTAATAAACGAAAAATACTGAATCCGTGACTATAAATTTTATCCGTTCAAAATCGGTAAGGCTAACCATCAGGCATTTTTGAAAAAAAATTGAAAATATTTTATTGTTTAAATTCCGGTTCAGTATGCTTCTAGGTAATGTATGCAACATATTAGGTAAGTAATTAACGGTTGGTTGCACTTGGAAAGCACGGTTATTGGAAATTTCGTATTTTGAAATCCGGTTAGATTATGTCATCGAACCTGGATTACAGGCGAATGAGGCTACATATTCCAGGAACTTACACGTTGACCTACTCAAAATAACATTATTAACCGGTAATAAACGAAAAATACTGAATCCGTGACTATAAATTTTATCCGTTCAAAATCGGTAAGGCTAACCATCAGGCATTTTTGAAAAAAAATTGAAAATATTTTATTGTTTAAATTCCGGTTCAATATGCTTCTAGGTAATGTATGCAACATATTAGGTAAGTAATTAACGGTTGGTTGCACTTGGAAAGCACGGTTATTGGAAATTTCGTATTTTGAAATCCGGTTAGATTATGTCATCGAACCTGGATTACAGGCGAATGAGGCTACATATTCCAGCAACTTAAGTGCTGACCTACTCAAAATAACATTATTAACCGGTAATAAACGAAAAATACTGAATCCGTGACTATAAATTTTATCCGTTCAAAATCGGTAAGGCTAACCATCAGGCATTTTTGAAAAAAAATTGAAAATATTTTATTGTTTAAATTCCGGTTCAGTATGCTTCTAGGTAATGTATGCAACATATTAGGTAAGTAATTAACGGTTGGTTGCACTTGGAAAGCACGGTTATTGGAAATTTCGTATTTTGAAATCCGGTTAGATTATGTCATCGAACCTGGATTACAGGCGAATGAGGCTACATATTCCAGCAACTTAAACGTTGACCTACTCAAAATAACATTATTAACCGGTAATAAACGAAAAATACTGAATCCGTGACTATAAATTTTATCCGTTCAAAATCGGTAAGGCTAACCATCAGGCATTTTTGAAAAAAAATTGAAAATATTTTATTGTTTAAATTCCGGTTCAGTATGCTTCTAGGTAATGTATGCAACATATTAGGTAAGCAATTAACGGTTGGTTGCACTTGGAAAGCACGGTTATTGGAAATTTCGTATTTTGAAATCCGGTTAGATTATGTCATCGAACCTGGATTACAGGCGAATGAGGCTACATATTCCAGCAACTTAAACGTTGACCTACTCAAAATAACATTATTAACCGGTAATAAACGAAAAATACTGAATCCGTGACTATAAATTTTATCCGTTCAAAATCGGTAAGGCTAACCATCAGGCATTTTTGAAAAAAAATTGAAAATATTTTATTGTTTAAATTCCGGTTCAATATGCTTCTAGGTAATGTATGCAACATATTAGGTAAGTAATTAACGGTTGGTTGCACTTGGAAAGCACGGTTATTGGAAATTTCGTATTTTGAAATCCGGTTAGATTATGTCATCGAACCTGGATTACAGGCGAATGAGGCTACATATTCCAGCAACTTAAACGTTGACCTACTCAAAATAACATTATTAACCGGCAATAAACGAAAAATACTGAATCCGTGACTATAAATTTTATCCGTTCAAAATCGGTAAGGCTAACCATCAGGCATTTTTGAAAAAAAATTGAAAATATTTTATTGTTTAAATTCCGGTTCAATATGCTTCTAGGTAATGTATGCAACATATTAGGTAAGTAATTAACGGTTGGTTGCACTTGGAAAGCACGGTTATTGGAAATTTCGTATTTTGAAATCCGGTTAGATTATGTCATCGAACCTGGATTACAGGCGAATGAGGCTACATATTCCAGCAACTTAAACGTTGACCTACTCAAAATAACATTATTAACCGGTAATAAACGAAAAATACTGAATCCGTGACTATAAATTTTATCCGTTCAAAATCGGTAAGGCTAACCATCAGGCATTTTTGAAAAAAAATTGAAAATATTTTATTGTTTAAATTCCGGTTCAGTATGCTTCTAGGTAATGTATGCAACATATTAGGTAAGCAATTAACGGTTGGTTGCACTTGGAAAGCACGGTTATTGGAAATTTCTTATTTTGAAATCCGGTTAGATTATGTCATCGAACCTGGATTACAGGCGAATGAGGCTACATATTCCAGCAACTTAAACGTTGACCTACTCAAAATGACATTATTAACCGGTAATAAACGAAAAATACTGAATCCGTGACTATAAATTTTATCCGTTCAAAATCGGTAAGGCTAACCATCAGGCATTTTTGAAAAAAAATTGAAAATATTTTATTGTTTAAATTCCGGTTCAGTATGCTTCTAGGTAATGTATGCAACATATTAGGTAAGCAATTAACGGTTGGTTGCACTTGGAAAGCACGGTTATTGGAAATTTCGTATTTTGAAATCCGGTTAGATTATGTCATCGAACCTGGATTACAGGCGAATGAGGCTACATATTCCAGCAACTTAAACGTTGACCTACTCAAAATAACATTATTAACCGGTAATAAACGAAAAATACTGAATCCGTGACTATAAATTTTATCCGTTCAAAATCGGTAAGGCTAACCATCAGGCATTTTTGAAAAAAAATTGAAAATATTTTATTGTTTAAATTCCGGTTCAGTATGCTTCTAGGTAATGTATGCAACATATTAGGTAAGTAATTAACGGTTGGTTGCACTTGGAAAGCACGGTTATTGGAAATTTCTTATTTTGAAATCCGGTTAGATTATGTAATCGAACCTGGATTACAGGCGAATGAGGCTACATATTCCAGCAACTTAAACGTTGACCTACTCAAAATAACATTATTAACCGGTAATAAACGAAAAATACTGAATCCGTGACTATAAATTTTATCCGTTCAAAATCGGTAAGGCTAACCATCAGGCATTTTTGAAAAAAAATTGAAAATATTTTATTGTTTAAATTCCGGTTCAATATGCTTCTAGGTAATGTATGCAACATATTAGGTAAGTAATTAACGGTTGGTTGCACTTGGAAAGCACGGTTATTGGAAATTTCGTATTTTGAAATCCGGTTAGATTATGTCATCGAACCTGGATTACAGGCGAATGAGGCTACATATTCCAGCAACTTAAACGTTGACCTACTCAAAATAACATTATTAACCGGTAATAAACGAAAAATACTGAATCCGTGACTATAAATTTTATCCGTTCAAAATCGGTAAGGCTAACCATCAGGCATTTTTGAAAAAAAATTGAAAATATTTTATTGTTTAAATTCCGGTTCAGTATGCTTCTAGGTAATGTATGCAACATATTAGGTAAGCAATTAACGGTTGGTTGCACTTGGAAAGCACGGTTATTGGAAATTTCTTATTTTGAAATCCGGTTAGATTATGTAATCGAACCTGGATTACAGGCGAATGAGGCTACATATTCCAGCAACTTAAACGTTGACCTACTCAAAATGACATTATTAACCGGTAATAAACGAAAAATACTGAATCCGTGACTATAAATTTTATCCGTTCAAAATCGGTAAGGCTAACCATCAGGCATTTTTGAAAAAAAATTGAAAATATTTTATTGTTTAAATTCCGGTTCAGTATGCTTCTAGGTAATGTATGCAACATATTAGGTAAGCAATTAACGGTTGGTTGCACTTGGAAAGCACGGTTATTGGAAATTTCGTATTTTGAAATCCGGTTAGATTATGTCATCGAACCTGGATTACAGGCGAATGAGGCTACATATTCCAGCAACTTAAACGTTGACCTACTCAAAATAACATTATTAACCGGTAATAAACGAAAAATACTGAATCCGTGACTATAAATTTTATCCGTTCAAAATCGGTAAGGCTAACCATCAGGCATTTTTGAAAAAAAATTGAAAATATTTTATTGTTTAAATTCCGGTTCAGTATGCTTCTAGGTAATGTATGCAACATATTAGGTAAGTAATTAACGGTTGGTTGCACTTGGAAAGCACGGTTATTGGAAATTTCTTATTTTGAAATCCGGTTAGATTATGTAATCGAACCTGGATTACAGGCGAATGAGGCTACATATTCCAGCAACTTAAACGTTGACCTACTCAAAATAACATTATTAACCGGTAATAAACGAAAAATACTGAATCCGTGACTATAAATTTTATCCGTTCAAAATCGGTAAGGCTAACCATCAGGCATTTTTGAAAAAAATTGAAAATATTTTATTGTTTAAATTCCGGTTCAGTATGCTTCTAGGTAATGTATGCAACATATTAGGTAAGTAATTAATGGTTGGTTGCACTTGGAAAGCACGGTTATTGGAAATTTCGTATTTTGAAATTCGGTTAGATTATGTCATCGAACCTGGATTACAGGCGAATGAGGCTACATATTCCAGCAACTTAAACGTTGACCTACTCAAAATAACATTATTAACCGGTAATAAACGAAAAATACTGAATCCGTGACTATAAATTTTATCCGTTCAAAATCGGTAAGGCTAACCATCAGGCATTTTTGAAAAAAAATTGAAAATATTTTATTGTTTAAATTCCGGTTCAGTATGCTTCTAGGTAATGTATGCAACATATTAGGTAAGCAATTAACGGTTGGTTGCACTTGGAAAGCACGGTTATTGGAAATTCCGTATTTTGAAATCCGGTTAGATTATGTCATCGAACCTGGATTACAGGCGAATGAGGCTACATATTCCAGCAACTTAAACGTTGACCTACTCAAAATAACATTATTAACCGGTAATAAACGAAAAATACTGAATCCGTGACTATAAATTTTATCCGTTCAAAATCGGTAAGGCTAACCATCAGGCATTTTTGAAAAAAAATTGAAAATATTTTATTGTTTAAATTCCGGTTCAATATGCTTCTAGGTAATGTATGCAACATATTAGGTAAGTAATTAACGGTTGGTTGCACTTGGAAAGCACGGTTATTGGAAATTTCGTATTTTGAAATCCGGTTAGATTATGTCATCGAACCTGGATTACAGGCGAATGAGGCTACATATTCCAGCAACTTAAACGTTGACCTACTCAAAATAACATTATTAACCGGTAATAAACGAAAAATACTGAATCCGTGACTATAAATTTTATCCGTTCAAAATCGGTAAGGCTAACCATCAGGCATTTTTGAAAAAAAATTGAAAATATTTTATTGTTTAAATTCCGGTTCAGTATGCTTCTAGGTAATGTATGCAACATATTAGGTAAGCAATTAACGGTTGGTTGCACTTGGAAAGCACGGTTATTGGAAATTTCTTATTTTGAAATCCGGTTAGATTATGTAATCGAACCTGGATTACAGGCGAATGAGGCTACATATTCCAGCAACTTAAACGTTGACCTACTCAAAATGACATTATTAACCGGTAATAAACGAAAAATACTGAATCCGTGACTATAAATTTTATCCGTTCAAAATCGGTAAGGCTAACCATCAGGCATTTTTGAAAAAAAATTGAAAATATTTTATTGTTTAAATTCCGGTTCAGTATGCTTCTAGGTAATGTATGCAACATATTAGGTAAGCAATTAACGGTTGGTTGCACTTGGAAAGCACGGTTATTGGAAATTTCGTATTTTGAAATCCGGTTAGATTATGTCATCGAACCTGGATTACAGGCGAATGAGGCTACATATTCCAGCAACTTAAACGTTGACCTACTCAAAATAACATTATTAACCGGTAATAAACGAAAAATACTGAATCCGTGACTATAAATTTTATCCGTTCAAAATCGGTAAGGCTAACAATCAGGCATTTTTGAAAAAAAATTGAAAATATTTTATTGTTTAAATTCCGGTTCAATATGCTTCTAGGTAATGTATGCAACATATTAGGTAAGTAATTAACGGTTGGTTGCACTTGGAAAGCACGGTTATTGGAAATTTCTTATTTTGAAATCCGGTTAGATTATGTAATCGAACCTGGATTACAGGCGAATGAGGCTACATATTCCAGCAACTTAAACGTTGACCTACTCAAAATAACATTATTAACCGGTAATAAACGAAAAATACTGAATCCGTGACTATAAATTTTATCCGTTCAAAATCGGTAAGGCTAACCATCAGGCATTTTTGAAAAAAAATTGAAAATATTTTATTGTTTAAATTCCGGTTCAGTATGCTTCTAGGTAATGTATGCAACATATTAGGTAAGTAATTAACGGTTGGTTGCACTTGGAAAGCACGGTTATTGGAAATTTCTTATTTTGAAATCCGGTTAGATTATGTAATCGAACCTGGATTACAGGCGAATGAGGCTACATATTCCAGCAACTTAAACGTTGACCTACTCAAAATAACATTATTAACCGGTAATAAACGAAAAATACTGAATCCGTGACTATAAATTTTATCCGTTCAAAATCGGTAAGGCTAACCATCAGGCATTTTTGAAAAAAATTGAAAATATTTTATTGTTTAAATTCCGGTTCAATATGCTTCTAGGTAATGTATGCAACATATTAGGTAAGTAATTAACGGTTGGTTGCACTTGGAAAGCACGGTTATTGGAAATTTCGTATTTTGAAATCCGGTTAGATTATGTCATCGAACCTGGATTACAGGCGAATGAGGCTACATATTCCAGCAACTTAAACGTTGACCTACTCAAAATAACATTATTAACCGGTAATAAACGAAAAATACTGAATCCGTGACTATAAATTTTATCCGTTCAAAATCGGTAAGGCTAACCATCAGGCATTTTTGAAAAAAAAATTGAAAATATTTTATTGTTTAAATTCCGGTTCAATATGCTTCTAGGTAATGTATGCAACATATTAGATAAGCAATTAACGGTTGGTTGCACTTGGAAAGCACGGTTATTGGAAATTTCGTATTTTGAAATCCGGTTAGATTATGTCATCGAACATGGATTACAGGCGAATGAGGCTACATATTCCAGCAACTTAAACGTTGACCTACTCAAAATAACATTATTAACCGGTAATAAACGAAAAATACTGAATCCGTGACTATAAATTTTATCCGTTCAAAATCGGTAAGGCTAACCATCAGGCATTTTTGAAAAAAAATTGAAAATATTTTATTGTTTAAATTCCGGTTCAGTATGCTTCTAGGTAATGTATGCAACATATTAGGTAAGCAATTAACGGTTGGTTGCACTTGGAAAGCACGGTTATTGGAAATTTCTTATTTTGAAATCCGGTTAGATTATGTAATCGAACCTGGATTACAGGCGAATGAGGCTACATATTCCAGCAACTTAAACGTTGACCTACTCAAAATGACATTATTAACCGGTAATAAACGAAAAATACTGAATCCGTGACTATAAATTTTATCCGTTCAAAATCGGTAAGGCTAACCATCAGGCATTTTTGAAAAAAAATTGAAAATATTTTATTGTTTAAATTCCGGTTCAGTATGCTTCTAGGTAATGTATGCAACATATTAGGTAAGCAATTAACGGTTGGTTGCACTTGGAAAGCACGGTTATTGGAAATTTCGTATTTTGAAATCCGGTTAGATTATGTCATCGAACCTGGATTACAGGCGAATGAGGCTACATATTCCAGCAACTTAAACGTTGACCTACTCAAAATAACATTATTAACCGGTAATAAACGAAAAATACTGAATCCGTGACTATAAATTTTATCCGTTCAAAATCGGTAAGGCTAACAATCAGGCATTTTTGAAAAAAAATTGAAAATATTTTATTGTTTAAATTCCGGTTCAATATGCTTCTAGGTAATGTATGCAACATATTAGGTAAGTAATTAACGGTTGGTTGCACTTGGAAAGCACGGTTATTGGAAATTTCTTATTTTGAAATCCGGTTAGATTATGTAATCGAACCTGGATTACAGGCGAATGAGGCTACATATTCCAGCAACTTAAACGTTGACCTACTCAAAATAACATTATTAACCGGTAATAAACGAAAAATACTGAATCCGTGACTATAAATTTTATCCGTTCAAAATCGGTAAGGCTAACCATCAGGCATTTTTGAAAAAAAATTGAAAATATTTTATTGTTTAAATTCCGGTTCAGTATGCTTCTAGGTAATGTATGCAACATATTAGGTAAGTAATTAACGGTTGGTTGCACTTGGAAAGCACGGTTATTGGAAATTTCTTATTTTGAAATCCGGTTAGATTATGTAATCGAACCTGGATTACAGGCGAATGAGGCTACATATTCCAGCAACTTAAACGTTGACCTACTCAAAATAACATTATTAACCGGTAATAAACGAAAAATACTGAATCCGTGACTATAAATTTTATCCGTTCAAAATCGGTAAGGCTAACCATCAGGCATTTTTGAAAAAAATTGAAAATATTTTATTGTTTAAATTCCGGTTCAATATGCTTCTAGGTAATGTATGCAACATATTAGGTAAGTAATTAACGGTTGGTTGCACTTGGAAAGCACGGTTATTGGAAATTTCGTATTTTGAAATCCGGTTAGATTATGTCATCGAACCTGGATTACAGGCGAATGAGGCTACATATTCCAGCAACTTAAACGTTGACCTACTCAAAATAACATTATTAACCGGTAATAAACGAAAAATACTGAATCCGTGACTATAAATTTTATCCGTTCAAAATCGGTAAGGCTAACCATCAGGCATTTTTGAAAAAAAAATTGAAAATATTTTATTGTTTAAATTCCGGTTCAATATGCTTCTAGGTAATGTATGCAACATATTAGATAAGCAATTAACGGTTGGTTGCACTTGGAAAGCACGGTTATTGGAAATTTCGTATTTTGAAATCCGGTTAGATTATGTCATCGAACATGGATTACAGGCGAATGAGGCTACATATTCCAGCAACTTAAACGTTGACCTACTCAAAATAACATTATTAACCGGTAATAAACGAAAAATACTGAATCCGTGACTATAAATTTTATCCGTTCAAAATCGGTAAGGCTAACCATCAGGCATTTTTGAAAAAAAATTGAAAATATTTTATTGTTTAAATTCCGGTTCAATATGCTTCTAGGTAATGTATGCAACATATTAGGTAAGTAATTAACGGTTGGTTGCACTTGGAAAGCACGGTTATTGGAAATTTCGTATTTTGAAATCCGGGTAGATTATGTCATCGAACCTGGATTACAGGCGAATGAGGCTACATATTCCAGCAACTTACACGTTGACCTACTCAAAATAACATTATTAACCGGTAATAAACGAAAAATACTGAATCCGTGACTATAAATTTTATCCGTTCAAAATCGGTAAGGCTAACCATCAGGCATTTTTGAAAAAAAATTGAAAATATTTTATTGTTTAAATTCCGGTTCAATATGCTTCTAGGTAATGTATGCAACATATTAGGTAAGTAATTAACGGTTGGTTGCACTTGGAAAGCACGGTTATTGGAAATTTCGTATTTTGAAATCCGGTTAGATTATGTCATCGAACCTGGATTACAGGCGAATGAGGCTACATATTCCAGCAACTTAAACGTTGACCTACTCAAAATAACATTATTAACCGGTAATAAACGAAAAATACTGAATCCGTGACTATAAATTTTATCCGTTCAAAATCGGTAAGGCTAACCATCAGGCATTTTTGAAAAAAAATTGAAAATATTTTATTGTTTAAATTCCGGTTCAATATGCTTCTAGGTAATGTATGCAACATATTAGGTAAGTAATTAACGGTTGGTTGCACTTGGAAAGCACGGTTATTGGAAATTTCGTATTTTGAAATCCGGTTAGATTATGTCATCGAACCTGGATTACAGGCGAATGAGGCTACATATTCCAGCAACTTACACGTTGACCTACTCAAAATAACATTATTAACCGGTAATAAACGAAAAATACTGAATCCGTGACTATAAATTTTATCCGTTCAAAATCGGTAAGGCTAACCATCAGGCATTTTTGAAAAAAAATTGAAAATATTTTATTGTTTAAATTCCGGTTCAATATGCTTCTAGGTAATGCATGCAACATATTAGGTAAGTAATTAACGGTTGGTTGCACTTGGAAAGCACGGTTATTGGAAATTTCGTATTTTGAAATCCGGTTAGATTATGTCATCGAACCTGGATTACAGGCGAATGAGGCTACATATTCCAGCAACTTAAACGTTGACCTACTCAAAATAACATTATTAACCGGTAATAAACGAAAAATACTGAATCCGTGACTATAAATTTTATCCGTTCAAAATCGGTAAGGCTAACCATCAGGCATTTTTGAAAAAAAATTGAAAATATTTTATTGTTTAAATTCCGGTTCAGTATGCTTCTAGGTAATGTATGCAACATATTAGGTAAGTAATTAATGGTTGGTTGCACTTGAAAAGCACGGTTATTGGAAATTTCGTATTTTGAAATCCGGTTAGATTATGTCATCGAACCTGGATTACAGGCGAATGAGGCTACATATTCCAGCAACTTAAACGTTGACCTACTCAAAATAACATTATTAACCGGTAATAAACGAAAAATACTGAATCCGTAACTTTAAATTTTATCCGTTCAAAATCGGTAAGGCTAACCATCAGGCATTTTTGAAAAAAAATTGAAAATATTTTATTGTTTAAATTCCGGTTCAGTATGCTTCTAGATAATGTATGCAACATATTAGGTAAGCAATTAACGGTTGGTTGCACTTGGAAAGCACGGTTATTGGAAATTTCTTATTTTGAAATCCGGTTAGATTATGTCATCGAACCTGGATTACAGGCGAATGAGGCTACATATTCCAGCAACTTAAACGTTGACCTACTCAAAATAACATTATTAACCGGTAATAAACGAAAAATACTGAATCCGTGACTATAAATTTTATCCGTTCAAAATCGGTAAGGCTAACCATCAGGCATTTTTGAAAAAAATTGAAAATATTTTATTGTTTAAATTCCGGTTCAATATGCTTCTAGGTAATGTATGCAACATATTAGGTAAGTAATTAACGGTTGGTTGCACTTGGAAAGCACGGTTATTGGAAATTTCGTATTTTGAAATCCGGTTAGATTATGTCATCGAACCTGGATTACAGGCGAATGAGGCTACATATTCCAGCAACTTAAACGTTGACCTACTCAAAATAACATTATTAACCGGTAATAAACGAAAAATACTGAATCCGTGACTATAAATTTTATCCGTTCAAAATCGGTAAGGCTAACCATCAGGCATTTTTGAAAAAAAAATTGAAAATATTTTATTGTTTAAATTCCGGTTCAATATGCTTCTAGGTAATGTATGCAACATATTAGGTAAGTAATTAACGGTTGGTTGCACTTGGAAAGCACGGTTATTGGAAATTTCGTATTTTGAAATCCGGTTAGATTATGTCATCGAACCTGGATTACAGGCGAATGAGGCTACATATTCCAGCAACTTAAACGTTGACCTACTCAAAATAACATTATTAACCGGTAATAAATGAAAAATACTGAATCCGTGACTATAAATTTTATCCGTTCAAAATCGGTAAGGCTAACCATCAGGCATTTTTGAAAAAAAATTGAAAATATTTTATTGTTTAAATTCCGGTTCAGTATGCTTCTAGGTAATGTATGCAACATATTAGGTAAGTAATTAACGGTTGGTTGCACTTGGAAAGCACGGTTATTGGAAATTTCTTATTTTGAAATCCGGTTAGATTATGTAATCGAACCTGGATTACAGGCGAATGAGGCTACATATACCAGCAACTTAAACGTTGACCTACTCAAAATAACATTATTAACCGGTAATAAACGAAAAATACTGAATCCGTGACTATAAATTTTATCCGTTCAAAATCGGTAAGGCTAACCATCAGGCATTTTTGAAAAAAAATTGAAAATATTTTATTGTTTAAATTCCGGTTCAGTATGCTTCTAGGTAATGTATGCAACATATTAGGTAAGTAATTAACGGTTGGTTGCACTTGGAAAGCACGGTTATTGGAAATTTCGTATTTTGAAATCCGGTTAGATTATGTCATCGAACCTGGATTACAGGCGAATGAGGCTACATATTCCAGCAACTTAAACGTTGACCTACTCAAAATAACATTATTAACCGGTAATAAACGAAAAATACTGAATCCGTGACTATAAATTTTATCCGTTCAAAATCGGTAAGGCTAACCATCAGGCATTTTTGAAAAAAAATTGAAAATATTTTATTGTTTAAATTCCGGTTCAATATGCTTCTAGGTAATGTATGCAACATATTAGGTAAGTAATTAACGGTTGGTTGCACTTGGAAAGCACGGTTATTGGAAATTTCGTATTTTGAAATCCGGTTAGATTATGTCATCGAACCTGGATTACAGGCGAATGAGGCTACATATTCCAGCAACTTAAACGTTGACCTACTCAAAATAACATTATTAACCGGTAATAAACGAAAAATACTGAATCCGTGACTATAAATTTTATCCGTTCAAAATCGGTAAGGCTAACCATCAGGCATTTTTGAAAAAAAATTGAAAATATTTTATTGTTTAAATTCCGGTTCAATATGCTTCTAGGTAATGTATGCAACATATTAGGTAAGTAATTAACGGTTGGTTGCACTTGGAAAGCACGGTTATTGGAAATTTCGTATTTTGAAATCCGGTTAGATTATGTCATCGAACCTGGATTACAGGCGAATGAGGCTACATATTCCAGCAACTTAAACGTTGACCTACTCAAAATAACATTATTAACCGGTAATAAACGAAAAATACTGAATCCGTGACTATAAATTTTATCCGTTCAAAATCGGTAAGGCTAACCATCAGGCATTTTTGAAAAAAATTGAAAATATTTTATTGTTTAAATTCCGGTTCAATATGCTTCTAGGTAATGTATGCAACATATTAGGTAAGTAATTAACGGTTGGTTGCACTTGGAAAGCACGGTTATTGGAAATTTCGTATTTTGAAATCCGGTTAGATTATGTCATCGAACCTGGATTACAGGCGAATGAGGCTACATATTCCAGCAACTTAAACGTTGACCTACTCAAAATAACATTATTAACCGGTAATAAACGAAAAATACTGAATCCGTGACTATAAATTTTATCCGTTCAAAATCGGTAAGGCTAACCATCAGGCATTTTTGAAAAAAAATTGAAAATATTTTATTGTTTAAATTCCGGTTCAATATGCTTCTAGGTAATGTATGCAACATATTAGGTAAGTAATTAACGGTTGGTTGCACTTGGAAAGCACGGTTATTGGAAATTTCTTATTTTGAAATCCGGTTAGATTATGTAATCGAACCTGGATTACAGGCGAATGAGGCTACATATTCCAGCAACTTAAACGTTGACCTACTCAAAATAACATTATTAACCGGTAATAAACGAAAAATACTGAATCCGTGACTATAAATTTTATCCGTTCAAAATCGGTAAGGCTAACCATCAGGCATTTTTGAAAAAAAATTGAAAATATTTTATTGTTTAAATTCCGGTTCAGTATGCTTCTAGGTAATGTATGCAACATATTAGGTAAGTAATTAACGGTTGGTTGCACTTGGAAAGCACGGTTATTGGAAATTTCGTATTTTGAAATCCGGTTAGATTATGTCATCGAACCTGGATTACAGGCGAATGAGGCTACATATTCCAGCAACTTAAACGTTGACCTACTCAAAATAACATTATTAACCGGTAATAAACGAAAAATACTGAATCCGTGACTATAAATTTTATCCGTTCAAAATCGGTAAGGCTAACCATCAGGCATTTTTGAAAAAAAATTGAAAATATTTTATTGTTTAAATTCCGGTTCAATATGCTTCTAGGTAATGTATGCAACATATTAGGTAAGTAATTAACGGTTGGTTGCACTTGGAAAGCACGGTTATTGGAAATTTCTTATTTTGAAATCCGGTTAGATTATGTAATCGAACCTGGATTACAGGCGAATGAGGCTACATATTCCAGCAACTTAAACGTTGACCTACTCAAAATAACATTATTAACCGGTAATAAACGAAAAATACTGAATCCGTGACTATAAATTTTATCCGTTCAAAATCGGTAAGGCTATAACCATCAGGCATTTTTGAAAAAAAATTGAAAATATTTTATTGTTTAAATTCCGGTTCAATATGCTTCTAGGTAATGTATGCAACATATTAGGTAAGTAATTAACGGTTGGTTGCACTTGGAAAGCACGGTTATTGGAAATTTCGTATTTTGAAATCCGGTTAGATTATGTCATCGAACCTGGATTACAGGCGAATGAGGCTACATATTCCAGCAACTTAAACGTTGACCTACTCAAAATAACATTATTAACCGGTAATAAACGAAAAATACTGAATCCGTGACTATAAATTTTATCCGTTCAAAATCGGTAAGGCTAACCATCAGGCATTTTTGAAAAAAAATTGAAAATATTTTATTGTTTAAATTCCGGTTCAATATGCTTCTAGGTAATGTATGCAACATATTAGGTAAGTAATTAACGGTTGGTTGCACTTGGAAAGCACGGTTATTGGAAATTTCGTATTTTGAAATCCGGTTAGATTATGTCATCGAACCTGGATTACAGGCGAATGAGGCTACATATTCCAGCAACTTAAACGTTGACCTACTCAAAATAACATTATTAACCGGTAATAAACGAAAAATACTGAATCCGTGACTATAAATTTTATCCGTTCAAAATCGGTAAGGCTAACCATCAGGCATTTTTGAAAAAAAATTGAAAATATTTTATTGTTTAAATTCCGGTTCAATATGCTTCTAGGTAATGTATGCAACATATTAGGTAAGTAATTAACGGTTGGTTGCACTTGGAAAGCACGGTTATTGGAAATTTCGTATTTTGAAATCCGGTTAGATTATGTCATCGAACCTGGATTACAGGCGAATGAGGCTACATATTCCAGCAACTTAAACGTTGACCTACTCAAAATAACATTATTAACCGGTAATAAACGAAAAATACTGAATCCGTGACTATAAATTTTATCCGTTCAAAATCGGTAAGGCTAACCATCAGGCATTTTTGAAAAAAAATTGAAAATATTTTATTGTTTAAATTCCGGTTCAGTATGCTTCTAGGTAATGTATGCAACATATTAGATAAGCAATTAACGGTTGGTTGCACTTGGAAAGCACGGTTATTGGAAATTTCGTATTTTGAAATCCGGTTAGATTATGTCATCGAACCTGGATTACAGGCGAATGAGGCTACATATTCCAGCAAATTAAACGTTGACCTACTCAAAATAACATTATTAACCGGTAATAAACGAAAAATACTGAATCCGTGACTATAAATTTTATCCGTTCAAAATCGGTAAGGCTAGCCATCAGGCATTTTTGAAAAAAAAATTGAAAATATTTTATTGTTTAAATTCCGGTTCAATATGCTTCTAGGTAATGTATGCAACATATTAGGTAAGTAATTAACGGTTGGTTGCACTTGGAAAGCACGGTTATTGGAAATTTCGTATTTTGAAATCCGGTTAGATTATGTCATCGAACCTGGATTACAGGCGAATGAGGCTACATATTCCAGCAACTTAAACGTTGACCTACTCAAAATAACATTATTAACCGGTAATAAACGAAAAATACTGAATCCGTGACTATAAATTTTATCCGTTCAAAATCGGTAAGGCTAACCATCAGGCATTTTTGAAAAAAAATTGAAAATATTTTATTGTTTAAATTCCGGTTCAGTATGCTTCTAGGTAATGTATGCAACATATTAGGTAAGTAATTAACGGTTGGTTGCACTTGGAAAGCACGGTTATTGGAAATTTCGTATTTTGAAATCCGGTTAGATTATGTCATCGAACCTGGATTACAGGCGAATGAGGCTACATATTCCAGCAACTTAAGTGCTGACCTACTCAAAATAACATTATTAACCGGAAATAAACGAAAAATACTGAATCCGTGACTATAAATTTTATTCGTTCAAAATCGGTAAGGCTAGCCATCAGGCATTTTTGAAAAAAAAATTGAAAATATTTTATTGTTTAAATTCCGGTTCAATATGCTTCTAGGTAATGTATGCAACATATTAGGTAAGTAATTAACGGTTGGTTGCACTTGGAAAGCACGGTTATTGGAAATTTCTTATTTTGAAATCCGGTTAGATTATGTAATCGAACCTGGATTACAGGCGAATGAGGCTACATATTCCAGCAACTTAAACGTTGACCTACTCAAAATAACATTATTAACCGGTAATAAACGAAAAATACTGAATCCGTGACTATAAATTTTATCCGTTCAAAATCGGTAAGGCTCATCAGGCATTTTTGAAAAAAAATTGAAAATATTTTATTGTTTAAATTCCGGTTCAATATGCTTCTAAGTAATGTATGCAACATATTAGGTAAGTAATTAACGGTTGGTTGCACTTGGAAAGCACGGTTATTGGAAATTTCTTATTTTGAAATCCAGTTAGATTATGTCATCGAACCTGGATTACAGGCGAATGAGGCTACATATTCCAGCAACTTAAGTGCTAACCTACTCAAAATAACATTATTAACCAGTAATAAACGAAAAATACTGAATCCGTGACTATAAATTTTATCCGTTCAAAATCGGTAAGGCTAGCCATCAGGCATTTTTGAAAAAAAATTGAAAATATTTTATTGTCTAAATTCCGGTTCAATATGCTTCTAGGTAATGTATGCAACATATTAGGTAAGTAATTAACGGTTGGTTGCACTTGGAAAGCACGGTTATTGGAAATTTCGTATTTTGAAATCCGGTTAGATTATGTCATCGAACCTGGATTACAGGCGAATGAGGCTACATATTCCAGCAACTTAAGTGCTGACCTACTCAAAATAACATTATTAACCGGTAATAAACGAAAAATACTGAATCCGTGACTATAAATTTTATCCGTTCAAAATCGGTAAGGCTAACCATCAGGCATTTTTGAAAAAAAATTGAAAATATTTTATTGTTTAAATTCCGGTTCAGTATGCTTCTAGGTAATGTATGCAACATATTAGGTAAGTAATTAACGGTTGGTTGCACTTGGAAAGCACGGTTATTGGAAATTTCTTATTTTGAAATCCGGTTAGATTATGTCATCGAACCTGGATTACAGGCGAATGAGGCTACATATTCCAGCAACTTAAACGTTGACCTACTCAAAATGACATTATTAACCGGTAATAAACGAAAAATACTGAATCCGTGACTATAAATTTTATCCGTTCAAAATCGGTAAGGCTAACCATCAGGCATTTTTGAAAAAAAATTGAAAATATTTTATTGTTTAAATTCCGGTTCAATATGCTTCTAGGTAATGTATGCAACATATTAGGTAAGTAATTAACGGTTGGTTGCACTTGGAAAGCACGGTTATTGGAAATTTCTTATTTTGAAATCCGGTTAGATTATGTCATCGAACCTGGATTACAGGCGAATGAGGCTACATATTCCAGCAACTTAAGTGCTGACCTACTCAAAATAACATTATTAACCGGAAATAAACGAAAAATACTGAATCCGTGACTATAAATTTTATCCGTTCAAAATCGGTAAGGCTAACCATCAGGCATTTTTGAAAAAAAATTGAAAATATTTTATTGTTTAAATTCCGGTTCAGTATGCTTCTAGGTAATGTATGCAACATATTAGGTAAGCAATTAACGGTTGGTTGCACTTGGAAAGCACGGTTATTGGAAATTTCGTATTTTGAAATCCGGTTAGATTATGTAATCGAACCTGGATTACAGGCGAATGAGGCTACATATTCCAGCAACTTAAACGTTGACCTACTCAAAATAACATTATTAACCGGTAATAAATGAAAAATACTGAATCCGTGACTATAAATTTTATCCGTTCAAAATCGGTAAGGCTAACCATCAGGCATTTTTGAAAAAAAAATTGAAAATATTTTATTGTTTAAATTCCGGTTCAATATGCTTCTAGGTAATGTATGCAACATATTAGGTAAGTAATTAACGGTTGGTTGCACTTGGAAAGCACGGTTATTGGAAATTTCTTATTTTGAAATCCGGTTAGATTATGTCATCGAACCTGGATTACAGGCGAATGAGGCTACATATTCCAGCAAATTAAACGTTGACCTACTCAAAATAACATTATTAACCGGTAATAAACGAAAAATACTGAATCCGTGACTATAAATTTTATCCGTTCAAAATCGGTAAGGCTAACCATCAGGCATTTTTGAAAAAAAATTGAAAATATTTTATTGTTTAAATTCCGGTTCAATATGCTTCTAGGTAATGTATGCAACATATTAGGTAAGTAATTAACTGTTGGTTGCACTTGGAAAGCACGGTTATTGGAAATTTCTTATTTTGAAATCCGGTTAGATTATGTCATCGAACCTGGATTACAGGCGAATGAGGCTACATATTCCAGCAACTTAAGTGCTGACCTACTCAAAATAACATTATTAACCGGAAATAAACGAAAAATACTGAATCCGTGACTATAAATTTTATCCGTTCAAAATCGGTAAGGCTAACCATCAGGCATTTTTGAAAAAAAATTGAAAATATTTTATTGTTTAAATTCCGGTTCAGTATGCTTCTAGGTAATGTATGCAACATATTAGGTAAGTAATTAACGGTTGGTTGCACTTGGAAAGCACGGTTATTGGAAATTTCTTATTTTGAAATCCGGTTAGATTATGTCATCGAACCTGGATTACAGGCGAATGAGGCTACATATTCCAGCAAATTAAACGTTGACCTACTCAAAATAACATTATTAACCGGTAATAAACGAAAAATACTGAATCCGTGACTATAAATTTTATCCGTTCAAAATCGGTAAGGCTAGCCATCAGGCATTTTTGAAAAAAAATTGAAAATATTTTATTGTTTAAATTCCGGTTCAGTATGCTTCTAGGTAATGTATGCAACATATTAGGTAAGCAATTAACGGTTGGTTGCACTTGGAAAGCACGGTTATTGGAAATTTCGTATTTTGAAATCCGGTTAGATTATGTAATCGAACCTGGATTACAGGCGAATGAGGCTACATATTCCAGCAACTTAAACGTTGACCTACTCAAAATAACATTATTAACCGGTAATAAACGAAAAATACTGAATCCGTGACTATAAATTTTATCCCTTCAAAATCGGTAAGGCTAACCATCAGGCATTTTTGAAAAAAAATTGAAAATATTTTATTGTTTAAATTCCGGTTCAATATGCTTCTAGGTAATGTATGCAACATATTAGGTAAGTAATTAACGGTTGGTTGCACTTGGAAAGCACGGTTATTGGAAATTTCTTATTTTGAAATCCGGTTAGATTATGTCATCGAACCTGGATTACAGGCGAATGAGGCTACATATTCCAGCAACTTAAGTGCTGACCTACTCAAAATAACATTATTAACCGGAAATAAACGAAAAATACTGAATCCGTGACTATAAATTTTATCCGTTCAAAATCGGTAAGGCTAACCATCAGGCATTTTTGAAAAAAAAATTGAAAATATTTTATTGTTTAAATTCCGGTTCAGTATGCTTCTAGGTAATGTATGCAACATATTAGATAAGCAATTAACGGTTGGTTGCACTTGGAAAGCACGGTTATTGGAAATTTCGTATTTTGAAATCCGGTTAGATTATGTCATCGAACCTGGATTACAGGCGAATGAGGCTACATATTCCAGCAAATTAAACGTTGACCTACTCAAAATAACATTATTAACCGGTAATAAACGAAAAATACTGAATCCGTGACTATAAATTTTATCCGTTCAAAATCGGTAAGGCTAGCCATCAGGCATTTTTGAAAAAAAAATTGAAAATATTTTATTGTTTAAATTCCGGTTCAATATGCTTCTAGGTAATGTATGCAACATATTAGGTAAGTAATTAACGGTTGGTTGCACTTGGAAAGCACGGTTATTGGAAATTTCTTATTTTGAGATCCGGTTAGATTATGTCATCGAACCTGGATTACAGGCGAATGAGGCTACATATTCCAGCAAATTAAACGTTGACCTACTCAAAATAACATTATTAACCGGTAATAAACGAAAAATACTGAATCCGTGACTATAAATTTTATCCGTTCAAAATCGGTAAGGCTAACCATCAGGCATTTTTGAAAAAAAATTGAAAATATTTTATTGTTTAAATTCCGGTTCAATATGCTTCTAGGTAATGTATGCAACATATTAGGTAAGTAATTAACTGTTGGTTGCACTTGGAAAGCACGGTTATTGGAAATTTCTTATTTTGAAATCCGGTTAGATTATGTCATCGAACCTGGATTACAGGCGAATGAGGCTACATATTCCAGCAAATTAAACGTTGACCTACTCAAAATAACATTATTAACCGGTAATAAACGAAAAATACTGAATCCGTGACTATAAATTTTATCCGTTCAAAATCGGTAAGGCTAACCATCAGGCATTTTTGAAAAAAAATTGAAAATATTTTATTGTTTAAATTCCGGTTCAATATGCTTCTAGGTAATGTATGCAACATATTAGGTAAGTAATTAACTGTTGGTTGCACTTGGAAAGCACGGTTATTGGAAATTTCTTATTTTGAAATCCGGTTAGATTATGTCATCGAACCTGGATTACAGGCGAATGAGGCTACATATTCCAGCAACTTAAGTGCTGACCTACTCAAAATAACATTATTAACCGGAAATAAACGAAAAATACTGAATCCGTGACTATAAATTTTATCCGTTCAAAATCGGTAAGGCTAACCATCAGGCATTTTTGAAAAAAAATTGAAAATATTTTATTGTTTAAATTCCGGTTCAGTATGCTTCTAGGTAATGTATGCAACATATTAGGTAAGTAATTAACGGTTGGTTGCACTTGGAAAGCACGGTTATTGGAAATTTCTTATTTTGAAATCCGGTTAGATTATGTCATCGAACCTGGATTACAGGCGAATGAGGCTACATATTCCAGCAAATTAAACGTTGACCTACTCAAAATAACATTATTAACCGGTAATAAACGAAAAATACTGAATCCGTGACTATAAATTTTATCCGTTCAAAATCGGTAAGGCTAACCATCAGGCATTTTTGAAAAAAAATTGAAAATATTTTATTGTTTAAATTCCGGTTCAGTATGCTTCTAGGTAATGTATGCAACATATTAGGTAAGCAATTAACGGTTGGTTGCACTTGGAAAGCACGGTTATTGGAAATTTCGTATTTTGAAATCCGGTTAGATTATGTAATCGAACCTGGATTACAGGCGAATGAGGCTACATATTCCAGCAACTTAAACGTTGACCTACTCAAAATAACATTATTAACCGGTAATAAACGAAAAATACTGAATCCGTGACTATAAATTTTATCCCTTCAAAATCGGTAAGGCTAACCATCAGGCATTTTTGAAAAAAAATTGAAAATATTTTATTGTTTAAATTCCGGTTCAGTATGCTTCTAGGTAATGTATGCAACATATTAGGTAAGTAATTAACGGTTGGTTGCACTTGGAAAGCACGGTTATTGGAAATTTCTTATTTTGAAATCCGGTTAGATTATGTCATCGAACCTGGATTACAGGCGAATGAGGCTACATATTCCAGCAAATTAAACGTTGACCTACTCAAAATAACATTATTAACCGGTAATAAACGAAAAATACTGAATCCGTGACTATAAATTTTATCCGTTCAAAATCGGTAAGGCTAGCCATCAGGCATTTTTGAAAAAAAATTGAAAATATTTTATTGTTTAAATTCCGGTTCAGTATGCTTCTAGGTAATGTATGCAACATATTAGGTAAGCAATTAACGGTTGGTTGCACTTGGAAAGCACGGTTATTGGAAATTTCGTATTTTGAAATCCGGTTAGATTATGTAATCGAACCTGGATTACAGGCGAATGAGGCTACATATTCCAGCAACTTAAACGTTGACCTACTCAAAATAACATTATTAACCGGTAATAAACGAAAAATACTGAATCCGTGACTATAAATTTTATCCCTTCAAAATCGGTAAGGCTAACCATCAGGCATTTTTGAAAAAAAATTGAAAATATTTTATTGTTTAAATTCCGGTTCAATATGCTTCTAGGTAATGTATGCAACATATTAGGTAAGTAATTAACGGTTGGTTGCACTTGGAAAGCACGGTTATTGGAAATTTCTTATTTTGAAATCCGGTTAGATTATGTCATCGAACCTGGATTACAGGCGAATGAGGCTACATATTCCAGCAACTTAAGTGCTGACCTACTCAAAATAACATTATTAACCGGAAATAAACGAAAAATACTGAATCCGTGACTATAAATTTTATCCGTTCAAAATCGGTAAGGCTAACCATCAGGCATTTTTGAAAAAAAAATTGAAAATATTTTATTGTTTAAATTCCGGTTCAGTATGCTTCTAGGTAATGTATGCAACATATTAGATAAGCAATTAACGGTTGGTTGCACTTGGAAAGCACGGTTATTGGAAATTTCGTATTTTGAAATCCGGTTAGATTATGTCATCGAACCTGGATTACAGGCGAATGAGGCTACATATTCCAGCAAATTAAACGTTGACCTACTCAAAATAACATTATTAACCGGTAATAAACGAAAAATACTGAATCCGTGACTATAAATTTTATCCGTTCAAAATCGGTAAGGCTAGCCATCAGGCATTTTTGAAAAAAAAATTGAAAATATTTTATTGTTTAAATTCCGGTTCAATATGCTTCTAGGTAATGTATGCAACATATTAGGTAAGTAATTAACGGTTGGTTGCACTTGGAAAGCACGGTTATTGGAAATTTCTTATTTTGAGATCCGGTTAGATTATGTCATCGAACCTGGATTACAGGCGAATGAGGCTACATATTCCAGCAAATTAAACGTTGACCTACTCAAAATAACATTATTAACCGGTAATAAACGAAAAATACTGAATCCGTGACTATAAATTTTATCCGTTCAAAATCGGTAAGGCTAACCATCAGGCATTTTTGAAAAAAAATTGAAAATATTTTATTGTTTAAATTCCGGTTCAATATGCTTCTAGGTAATGTATGCAACATATTAGGTAAGTAATTAACTGTTGGTTGCACTTGGAAAGCACGGTTATTGGAAATTTCTTATTTTGAAATCCGGTTAGATTATGTCATCGAACCTGGATTACAGGCGAATGAGGCTACATATTCCAGCAAATTAAACGTTGACCTACTCAAAATAACATTATTAACCGGTAATAAACGAAAAATACTGAATCCGTGACTATAAATTTTATCCGTTCAAAATCGGTAAGGCTAACCATCAGGCATTTTTGAAAAAAAATTGAAAATATTTTATTGTTTAAATTCCGGTTCAATATGCTTCTAGGTAATGTATGCAACATATTAGGTAAGTAATTAACTGTTGGTTGCACTTGGAAAGCACGGTTATTGGAAATTTCTTATTTTGAAATCCGGTTAGATTATGTCATCGAACCTGGATTACAGGCGAATGAGGCTACATATTCCAGCAACTTAAGTGCTGACCTACTCAAAATAACATTATTAACCGGAAATAAACGAAAAATACTGAATCCGTGACTATAAATTTTATCCGTTCAAAATCGGTAAGGCTAACCATCAGGCATTTTTGAAAAAAAATTGAAAATATTTTATTGTTTAAATTCCGGTTCAGTATGCTTCTAGGTAATGTATGCAACATATTAGGTAAGTAATTAACGGTTGGTTGCACTTGGAAAGCACGGTTATTGGAAATTTCTTATTTTGAAATCCGGTTAGATTATGTCATCGAACCTGGATTACAGGCGAATGAGGCTACATATTCCAGCAAATTAAACGTTGACCTACTCAAAATAACATTATTAACCGGTAATAAACGAAAAATACTGAATCCGTGACTATAAATTTTATCCGTTCAAAATCGGTAAGGCTAACCATCAGGCATTTTTGAAAAAAAATTGAAAATATTTTATTGTTTAAATTCCGGTTCAGTATGCTTCTAGGTAATGTATGCAACATATTAGGTAAGCAATTAACGGTTGGTTGCACTTGGAAAGCACGGTTATTGGAAATTTCGTATTTTGAAATCCGGTTAGATTATGTAATCGAACCTGGATTACAGGCGAATGAGGCTACATATTCCAGCAACTTAAACGTTGACCTACTCAAAATAACATTATTAACCGGTAATAAACGAAAAATACTGAATCCGTGACTATAAATTTTATCCCTTCAAAATCGGTAAGGCTAACCATCAGGCATTTTTGAAAAAAAATTGAAAATATTTTATTGTTTAAATTCCGGTTCAATATGCTTCTAGGTAATGTATGCAACATATTAGGTAAGTAATTAACGGTTGGTTGCACTTGGAAAGCACGGTTATTGGAAATTTCTTATTTTGAAATCCGGTTAGATTATGTCATCGAACCTGGATTACAGGCGAATGAGGCTACATATTCCAGCAACTTAAGTGCTGACCTACTCAAAATAACATTATTAACCGGAAATAAACGAAAAATACTGAATCCGTGACTATAAATTTTATCCGTTCAAAATCGGTAAGGCTAACCATCAGGCATTTTTGAAAAAAAATTGAAAATATTTTATTGTTTAAATTCCGGTTCAGTATGCTTCTAGGTAATGTATGCAACATATTAGATAAGCAATTAACGGTTGGTTGCACTTGGAAAGCACGGTTATTGGAAATTTCGTATTTTGAAATCCGGTTAGATTATGTCATCGAACCTGGATTACAGGCGAATGAGGCTACATATTCCAGCAAATTAAACGTTGACCTACTCAAAATAACATTATTAACCGGTAATAAACGAAAAATACTGAATCCGTGACTATAAATTTTATCCGTTCAAAATCGGTAAGGCTAGCCATCAGGCATTTTTGAAAAAAAAATTGAAAATATTTTATTGTTTAAATTCCGGTTCAATATGCTTCTAGGTAATGTATGCAACATATTAGGTAAGTAATTAACGGTTGGTTGCACTTGGAAAGCACGGTTATTGGAAATTTCTTATTTTGAGATCCGGTTAGATTATGTCATCGAACCTGGATTACAGGCGAATGAGGCTACATATTCCAGCAAATTAAACGTTGACCTACTCAAAATAACATTATTAACCGGTAATAAACGAAAAATACTGAATCCGTGACTATAAATTTTATCCGTTCAAAATCGGTAAGGCTAACCATCAGGCATTTTTGAAAAAAAATTGAAAATATTTTATTGTTTAAATTCCGGTTCAATAGGCTTCTAGGTAATGTATGCAACATATTAGGTAAGTAATTAACGGTTGGTTGCACTTGGAAAGCACGGTTATTGGAAATTTCTTATTTTGAAATCCGGTTAGATTATGTAATCGAACCTGGATT
This sequence comes from Nephrotoma flavescens, assembly GCA_932526605.1. NCBI lineage: Eukaryota > Metazoa > Arthropoda > Insecta > Diptera > Tipulidae > Nephrotoma > Nephrotoma flavescens. The sequence continues at coordinate 1,504,339 of OW052220.1, forward strand.
ACAGGCGAATGAGGCTACATATTCCAGCAACTTAAGTGCTAACCTACTCAAAATAACATTATTAACCGGTAATAAACGAAAAATACTGAATCCGTGACTATAAATTTTATCCCTTCAAAATCGGTAAGGCTAACCATCAGGCATTTTTGAAAAAAAATTGAAAATATTTTATTGTTTAAATTCCGGTTCAATATGCTTCTAGGTAATGTATGCAACATATTAGGTAAGTAATTAACTGTTGGTTGCACTTGGAAAGCACGGTTATTGGAAATTTCTTATTTTGAAATCCGGTTAGATTATGTAATCGAACCTGGATTACAGGCGAATGAGGCTACATATTCCAGCAACTTAAACGTTGACCTACTCAAAATAACATTATTAACCGGTAATAAACGAAAAATACTGAATCCGTGACTATAAATTTTATCCGTTCAAAATCGGTAAGGCTAACCATCAGGCATTTTTGAAAAAAAATTGAAAATATTTTATTGTTTAAATTCCGGTTCAATATGCTTCTAGGTAATGTATGCAACATATTAGGTAAGTAATTAACGGTTGGTTGCACTTGGAAAGCACGGTTATTGGAAATTTCTTATTTTGAAATCCAGTTAGATTATGTCATCGAACCTGGATTACAGGCGAATGAGGCTACATATTCCAGCAACTTAAGTGCTGACCTACTCAAAATAACATTATTAACCAGTAATAAACGAAAAATACTGAATCCGTGACTATAAATTTTATCCGTTCAAAATCGGTAAGGCTAGCCATCAGGCATTTTTGAAAAAAAAATTGAAAATATTTTATTGTCTAAATTCCGGTCCAATATGCTTCTAGGTAATGTATGCAACATATTAGGTAAGTAATTAACGGTTGGTTGCACTTGGAAAGCACGGTTATTGGAAATTTCGTATTTTGAAATCCGGTTAGATTATGTCATCGAACCTGGATTACAGGCGAATGAGGCTACATATTCCAGCAACTTAAACGTTGACCTACTCAAAATAACATTATTAACCGGTAATAAACGAAAAATACTGAATCCGTGACTATAAATTTTATCCGTTCAAAATCGGTAAGGCTAACCATCAGGCATTTTTGAAAAAAAATTGAAAATATTTTATTGTTTAAATTCTGGTTCAGTATGCTTCTAGGTAATGTATGCAACATATTAGGTAAGTAATTAACGGTTGGTTGCACTTGGAAAGCACGGTTATTGGAAATTTCTTATTTTGAAATCCGGTTAGATTATGTCATCGAACCTGGATTACAGGCGAATGAGGCTACATATTCCAGCAACTTAAACGTTGACCTACTCAAAATGACATTATTAACCGGTAATAAACGAAAAATACTGAATCCGTGACTATAAATTTTATCCGTTCAAAATCGGTAAGGCTAACCATCAGGCATTTTTGAAAAAAAATTGAAAATATTTTATTGTCTAAATTCCGGTTCAATATGCTTCTAGGTAATGTATGCAACATATTAGGTAAGTAATTAACGGTTGGTTGCACTTGGAAAGCACGGTTATTGGAAATTTCTTATTTTGAAATCCGGTTAGATTATGTCATCGAACCTGGATTACAGGCGAATGAGGCTACATATTCCAGCAACTTAAGTGCTGACCTACTCAAAATAACATTATTAACCGGAAATAAACGAAAAATACTGAATCCGTGACTATAAATTTTATCCGTTCAAAATCGGTAAGGCTAACCATCAGGCATTTTTGAAAAAAAATTGAAAATATTTTATTGTTTAAATTCCGGTTCAGTATGCTTCTAGGTAATGTATGCAACATATTAGGTAAGCAATTAACGGTTGGTTGCACTTGGAAAGCACGGTTATTGGAAATTTCGTATTTTGAAATCCGGTTAGATTATGTAATCGAACCTGGATTACAGGCGAATGAGGCTACATATTCCAGCAACTTAAACGTTGACCTACTCAAAATAACATTATTAACCGGTAATAAATGAAAAATACTGAATCCGTGACTATAAATTTTATCCGTTCAAAATCGGTAAGGCTAACCATCAGGCATTTTTGAAAAAAAATTGAAAATATTTTATTGTTTAAATTCCGGTTCAATATGCTTCTAGGTAATGTATGCAACATATTAGGTAAGTAATTAACGGTTGGTTGCACTTGGAAAGCACGGTTATTGGAAATTTCTTATTTTGAAATCCGGTTAGATTATGTCATCGAACCTGGATTACAGGCGAATGAGGCTACATATTCCAGCAACTTAAGTGCTAACCTACTCAAAATAACATTATTAACCGGTAATAAACGAAAAATACTGAATCCGTGACTATAAATTTTATCCCTTCAAAATCGGTAAGGCTAACCATCAGGCATTTTTGAAAAAAAATTGAAAATATTTTATTGTTTAAATTCCGGTTCAGTATGCTTCTAGGTAATGTATGCAACATATTAGGTAAGCAATTAACGGTTGGTTGCACTTGGAAAGCACGGTTATTGGAAATTTCGTATTTTGAAATCCGGTTAGATTATGTAATCGAACCTGGATTACAGGCGAATGAGGCTACATATTCCAGCAAATTAAACGTTGACCTACTCAAAATAACATTATTAACCGGTAATAAACGAAAAATACTGAATCCGTGACTATAAATTTTATCCGTTCAAAATCGGTAAGGCTAACCATCAGGCATTTTTGAAAAAAAATTGAAAATATTTTATTGTTTAAATTCCGGTTCAATATGCTTCTAGGTAATGTATGCAACATATTAGGTAAGTAATTAACGGTTGGTTGCACTTGGAAAGCACGGTTATTGGAAATTTCTTATTTTGAAATCCGGTTAGATTATGTAATCGAACCTGGATTACAGGCGAATGAGGCTACATATTCCAGCAACTTAAGTGCTAACCTACTCAAAATAACATTATTAACCGGTAATAAACGAAAAATACTGAATCCGTGACTATAAATTTTATCCCTTCAAAATCGGTAAGGCTAACCATCAGGCATTTTTGAAAAAAAATTGAAAATATTTTATTGTTTAAATTCCGGTTCAATATGCTTCTAGGTAATGTATGCAACATATTAGGTAAGTAATTAACTGTTGGTTGCACTTGGAAAGCACGGTTATTGGAAATTTCTTATTTTGAAATCCGGTTAGATTATGTCATCGAACCTGGATTACAGGCGAATGAGGCTACATATTCCAGCAACTTAAGTGCTGACCTACTCAAAATAACATTATTAACCGGAAATAAACGAAAAATACTGAATCCGTGACTATAAATTTTATCCGTTCAAAATCGGTAAGGCTAACCATCAGGCATTTTTGAAAAAAAATTGAAAATATTTTATTGTTTAAATTCCGGTTCAGTATGCTTCTAGGTAATGTATGCAACATATTAGGTAAGTAATTAACGGTTGGTTGCACTTGGAAAGCACGGTTATTGGAAATTTCTTATTTTGAAATCCGGTTAGATTATGTCATCGAACCTGGATTACAGGCGAATGAGGCTACATATTCCAGCAAATTAAACGTTGACCTACTCAAAATAACATTATTAACCGGTAATAAACGAAAAATACTGAATCCGTGACTATAAATTTTATCCGTTCAAAATCGGTAAGGCTAACCATCAGGCATTTTTGAAAAAAAATTGAAAATATTTTATTGTTTAAATTCCGGTTCAGTATGCTTCTAGGTAATGTATGCAACATATTAGGTAAGCAATTAACGGTTGGTTGCACTTGGAAAGCACGGTTATTGGAAATTTCGTATTTTGAAATCCGGTTAGATTATGTAATCGAACCTGGATTACAGGCGAATGAGGCTACATATTCCAGCAACTTAAACGTTGACCTACTCAAAATAACATTATTAACCGGTAATAAACGAAAAATACTGAATCCGTGACTATAAATTTTATCCCTTCAAAATCGGTAAGGCTAACCATCAGGCATTTTTGAAAAAAAATTGAAAATATTTTATTGTTTAAATTCCGGTTCAATATGCTTCTAGGTAATGTATGCAACATATTAGGTAAGTAATTAACGGTTGGTTGCACTTGGAAAGCACGGTTATTGGAAATTTCTTATTTTGAAATCCGGTTAGATTATGTCATCGAACCTGGATTACAGGCGAATGAGGCTACATATTCCAGCAACTTAAGTGCTGACCTACTCAAAATAACATTATTAACCGGAAATAAACGAAAAATACTGAATCCGTGACTATAAATTTTATCCGTTCAAAATCGGTAAGGCTAACCATCAGGCATTTTTGAAAAAAAATTGAAAATATTTTATTGTTTAAATTCCGGTTCAGTATGCTTCTAGGTAATGTATGCAACATATTAGATAAGCAATTAACGGTTGGTTGCACTTGGAAAGCACGGGTATTGGAAATTTCGTATTTTGAAATCCGGTTAGATTATGTCATCGAACCTGGATTACAGGCGAATGAGGCTACATATTCCAGCAAATTAAACGTTGACCTACTCAAAATAACATTATTAACCGGTAATAAACGAAAAATACTGAATCCGTGACTATAAATTTTATCCCTTCAAAATCGGTAAGGCTAACCATCAGGCATTTTTGAAAAAAAATTGAAAATATTTTATTGTTTAAATTCCGGTTCAATATGCTTCTAGGTAATGTATGCAACATATTAGGTAAGTAATTAACGGTTGGTTGCACTTGGAAAGCACGGTTATTGGAAATTTCTTATTTTGAGATCCGGTTAGATTATGTCATCGAACCTGGATTACAGGCGAATGAGGCTACATATTCCAGCAAATTAAACGTTGACCTACTCAAAATAACATTATTAACCGGTAATAAACGAAAAATACTGAATCCGTGACTATAAATTTTATCCCTTCAAAATCGGTAAGGCTAACCATCAGGCATTTTTGAAAAAAAATTGAAAATATTTTATTGTTTAAATTCCGGTTCAATATGCTTCTAGGTAATGTATGCAACATATTAGGTAAGTAATTAACTGTTGGTTGCACTTGGAAAGCACGGTTATTGGAAATTTCTTATTTTGAAATCCGGTTAGATTATGTAATCGAACCTGGATTACAGGCGAATGAGGCTACATATTCCAGCAACTTAAACGTTGGCCTACTCAAAATAACATTATTAACCGGTAATAAACGAAAAATACTGAATCCGTGACTATAAATTTTATCCGTTCAAAATCGGTAAGGCTAACCATCAGGCATTTTTGAAAAAAAATTGAAAATATTTTATTGTTTAAATTCCGGTTCAATATGCTTCTAGGTAATGTATGCAACATATTAGGTAAGTAATTAACGGTTGGTTGCACTTGGAAAGCACGGTTATTGGAAATTTCTTATTTTGAAATCCAGTTAGATTATGTCATCGAACCTGGATTACAGGCGAATGAGGCTACATATTCCAGCAACTTAAGTGCTGACCTACTCAAAATAACATTATTAACCAGTAATAAACGAAAAATACTGAATCCGTGACTATAAATTTTATCCGTTCAAAATCGGTAAGGCTAGCCATCAGGCATTTTTGAAAAAAAAATTGAAAATATTTTATTGTCTAAATTCCGGTCCAATATGCTTCTAGGTAATGTATGCAACATATTAGGTAAGTAATTAACGGTTGGTTGCACTTGGAAAGCACGGTTATTGGAAATTTCGTATTTTGAAATCCGGTTAGATTATGTCATCGAACCTGGATTACAGGCGAATGAGGCTACATATTCCAGCAACTTAAACGTTGACCTACTCAAAATAACATTATTAACCGGTAATAAACGAAAAATACTGAATCCGTGACTATAAATTTTATCCGTTCAAAATCGGTAAGGCTAACCATCAGGCATTTTTGAAAAAAAATTGAAAATATTTTATTGTTTAAATTCTGGTTCAGTATGCTTCTAGGTAATGTATGCAACATATTAGGTAAGTAATTAACGGTTGGTTGCACTTGGAAAGCACGGTTATTGGAAATTTCGTATTTTGAAATCCGGTTAGATTATGTCATCGAACCTGGATTACAGGCGAATGAGGCTACATATTCCAGCAACTTAAACGTTGACCTACTCAAAATAACATTATTAACCGGTAATAAACGAAAAATACTGAATCCGTGACTATAAATTTTATCCGTTCAAAATCGGTAAGGCTAACCATCAGGCATTTTTGAAAAAAAATTGAAAATATTTTATTGTTTAAATTCCGGTTCAATATGCTTCTAGGTAATGTATGCAACATATTAGGTAAGTAATTAACGGTTGGTTGCACTTGGAAAGCACGGTTATTGGAAATTTCGTATTTTGAAATCCGGTTAGATTATGTCATCGAACCTGGATTACAGGCGAATGAGGCTACATATTCCAGCAACTTAAGTGCTGACCTACTCAAAATAACATTATTAACCGGAAATAAACGAAAAATACTGAATCCGTGACTATAAATTTTATCCGTTCAAAATCGGTAAGGCTAACCATCAGGCATTTTTGAAAAAAAAATTGAAAATATTTTATTGTTTAAATTCCGGTTCAATATGCTTCTAGGTAATGTATGCAACATATTAGGTAAGTAATTAACGGTTGGTTGCACTTGGAAAGCACGGTTATTGGAAATTTCTTATTTTGAAATCCGGTTAGATTATGTAATCGAACCTGGATTACAGGCGAATGAGGCTACATATTCCAGCAACTTAAGTGCTGACCTACTCAAAATAACATTATTAACCGGAAATAAACGAAAAATACTGAATCCGTGACTATAAATTTTATCCCTTCAAAATCGGTAAGGCTAACCATCAGGCATTTTTGAAAAAAAATTGAAAATATTTTATTGTTTAAATTCCGGTTCAATATGCTTCTAGGTAATGTATGCAACATATTAGGTAAGTAATTAACGGTTGGTTGCACTTGGAAAGCACGGTTATTGGAAATTTCTTATTTTGAAATCCGGTTAGATTATGTCATCGAACCTGGATTACAGGCGAATGAGGCTACATATTCCAGCAACTTAAACGTTGACCTACTCAAAATGACATTATTAACCGGTAATAAACGAAAAATACTGAATCCGTGACTATAAATTTTATCCGTTCAAAATCGGTAAGGCTAACTAACCATCAGGCATTTTTGAAAAAAAATTGAAAATATTTTATTGTCTAAATTCCGGTTCAATATGCTTCTAGGTAATGTATGCAACATATTAGGTAAGTAATTAACGGTTGGTTGCACTTGGAAAGTACGGTTATTGGAAATTTCTTATTTTGAAATCCGGTTAGATTATGTCATCGAACCTGGATTACAGGCGAATGAGGCTACATATTCCAGCAACTTAAGTGCTGACCTACTCAAAATAACATTATTAACCGGAAATAAACGAAAAATACTGAATCCGTGACTATAAATTTTATCCGTTCAAAATCGGTAAGGCTAACCATCAGGCATTTTTGAAAAAAAATTGAAAATATTTTATTGTTTAAATTCCGGTTCAGTATGCTTCTAGGTAATGTATGCAACATATTAGGTAAGCAATTAACGGTTGGTTGCACTTGGAAAGCACGGTTATTGGAAATTTCGTATTTTGAAATCCGGTTAGATTATGTAATCGAACCTGGATTACAGGCGAATGAGGCTACATATTCCAGCAACTTAAACGTTGACCTACTCAAAATAACATTATTAACCGGTAATAAATGAAAAATACTGAATCCGTGACTATAAATTTTATCCGTTCAAAATCGGTAAGGCTAACCATCAGGCATTTTTGAAAAAAAAATTGAAAATATTTTATTGTTTAAATTCCGGTTCAATATGCTTCTAGGTAATGTATGCAACATATTAGGTAAGTAATTAACGGTTGGTTGCACTTGGAAAGCACGGTTATTGGAAATTTCGTATTTTGAAATCCGGTTAGATTATGTAATCGAACCTGGATTACAGGCGAATGAGGCTACATATTCCAGCAACTTAAACGTTGACCTACTCAAAATAACATTATTAACCGGAAATAAACGAAAAATACTGAATCCGTGACTATAAATTTTATCCGTTCAAAATCGGTAAGGCTAACCATCAGGCATTTTTGAAAAAAAATTGAAAATATTTTATTGTTTAAATTCCGGTTCAGTATGCTTCTAGGTAATGTATGCAACATATTAGGTAAGCAATTAACGGTTGGTTGCACTTGGAAAGCACGGTTATTGGAAATTTCGTATTTTGAAATCCGGTTAGATTATGTAATCGAACCTGGATTACAGGCGAATGAGGCTACATATTCCAGCAACTTAAACGTTGACCTACTCAAAATAACATTATTAACCGGTAATAAATGAAAAATACTGAATCCGTGACTATAAATTTTATCCGTTCAAAATCGGTAAGGCTAACCATCAGGCATTTTTGAAAAAAAAATTGAAAATATTTTATTGTTTAAATTCCGGTTCAATATGCTTCTAGGTAATGTATGCAACATATTAGGTAAGTAATTAACGGTTGGTTGCACTTGGAAAGCACGGTTATTGGAAATTTCTTATTTTGAAATCCGGTTAGATTATGTCATCGAACCTGGATTACAGGCGAATGAGGCTACATATTCCAGCAAATTAAACGTTGACCTACTCAAAATAACATTATTAACCGGTAATAAACGAAAAATACTGAATCCGTGACTATAAATTTTATCCGTTCAAAATCGGTAAGGCTAACCATCAGGCATTTTTGAAAAAAAATTGAAAATATTTTATTGTTTAAATTCCGGTTCAATATGCTTCTAGGTAATGTATGCAACATATTAGGTAAGTAATTAACGGTTGGTTGCACTTGGAAAGCACGGTTATTGGAAATTTCTTATTTTGAAATCCGGTTAGATTATGTAATCGAACCTGGATTACAGGCGAATGAGGCTACATATTCCAGCAACTTAAGTGCTAACCTACTCAAAATAACATTATTAACCGGTAATAAACGAAAAATACTGAATCCGTGACTATAAATTTTATCCCTTCAAAATCGGTAAGGCTAGCCATCAGGCATTTTTGAAAAAAAATTGAAAATATTTTATTGTCTAAATTCCGGTTCAATATGCTTCTAGGTAATGTATGCAACATATTAGGTAAGTAATTAACGGTTGGTTGCACTTGGAAAGCACGGTTATTGGAAATTTCGTATTTTGAAATCCGGTTAGATTATGTCATCGAACCTGGATTACAGGCGAATGAGGCTACATATTCCAGCAACTTAAACGTTGACCAACTCAAAATAACATTATTAACCGGTAATAAACGAAAAATACTGAATCCGTGACTATAAATTTTATCCGTTCAAAATCGGTAAGGCTAACCATCAGGCATTTTTGAAAAAAAATTGAAAATATTTTATTGTTTAAATTCTGGTTCAGTATGCTTCTAGGTAATGTATGCAACATATTAGGTAAGTAATTAACGGTTGGTTGCACTTGGAAAGCATGGTTATTGGAAATTTCGTATTTTGAAATCCGGTTAGATTATGTCATCGAACCTGGATTACAGGCGAATGAGGCTACATATTCCAGCAACTTAAACGTTGACCTACTCAAAATAACATTATTAACCGGTAATAAACGAAAAATACTGAATCCGTGACTATAAATTTTATCCGTTCAAAATCGGTAAGGCTAACCATCAGGCATTTTTGAAAAAAAATTGAAAATATTTTATTGTTTAAATTCCGGTTCAATATGCTTCTAGGTAATGTTTGCAACATATTAGGTAAGTAATTAACGGTTGGTTGCACTTGGAAAGCACGGTTATTGGAAATTTCTTATTTTGAAATCCGGTTAGATTATGTCATCGAACCTGGATTACAGGCGAATGAGGCTACATATTCCAGCAACTTAAACGTTGACCTACTCAAAATGACATTATTAACCGGTAATAAACGAAAAATACTGAATCCGTGACTATAAATTTTATCCGTTCAAAATCGGTAAGGCTAACCATCAGGCATTTTTGAAAAAAAATTGAAAATATTTTATTGTTTAAATTCCGGTTCAATATGCTTCTAGGTAATGTTTGCAACATATTAGGTAAGTAATTAACGGTTGGTTGCACTTGGAAAGCACGGTTATTGGAAATTTCGTATTTTGAAATCCGGTTAGATTATGTAATCGAACCTGGATTACAGGCGAATGAGGCTACATATTCCAGCAACTTAAACGTTGACCTACTCAAAATAACATTATTAACCGGTAATAAATGAAAAATACTGAATCCGTGACTATAAATTTTATCCGTTCAAAATCGGTAAGGCTAACCATCAGGCATTTTTGAAAAAAAAATTGAAAATATTTTATTGTTTAAATTCCGGTTCAATATGCTTCTAGGTAATGTATGCAACATATTAGGTAAGTAATTAACGGTTGGTTGCACTTGGAAAGCACGGTTATTGGAAATTTCTTATTTTGAAATCCGGTTAGATTATGTAATCGAACCTGGATTACAGGCGAATGAGGCTACATATTCCAGCAACTTAAGTGCTAACCTACTCAAAATAACATTATTAACCGGTAATAAACGAAAAATACTGAATCCGTGACTATAAATTTTATCCCTTCAAAATCGGTAAGGCTAACCATCAGGCATTTTTGAAAAAAAATTGAAAATATTTTATTGTTTAAATTCCGGTTCAATATGCTTCTAGGTAATGTATGCAACATATTAGGTAAGTAATTAACGGTTGGTTGCACTTGGAAAGCACGGTTATTGGAAATTTCTTATTTTGAAATCCGGTTAGATTATGTCATCGAACCTGGATTACAGGCGAATGAGGCTACATATTCCAGCAACTTAAGTGCTGACCTACTCAAAATAACATTATTAACCGGAAATAAACGAAAAATACTGAATCCGTGACTATAAATTTTATCCGTTCAAAATCGGTAAGGCTAACCATCAGGCATTTTTGAAAAAAAATTGAAAATATTTTATTGTTTAAATTCCGGTTCAGTATGCTTCTAGGTAATGTATGCAACATATTAGGTAAGCAATTAACGGTTGGTTGCACTTGGAAAGCACGGTTATTGGAAATTTCGTATTTTGAAATCCGGTTAGATTATGTAATCGAACCTGGATTACAGGCGAATGAGGCTACATATTCCAGCAACTTAAACGTTGACCTACTCAAAATAACATTATTAACCGGTAATAAACGAAAAATACTGAATCCGTGACTATAAATTTTATCCCTTCAAAATCGGTAAGGCTAACCATCAGGCATTTTTGAAAAAAAATTGAAAATATTTTATTGTTTAAATTCCGGTTCAATATGCTTCTAGGTAATGTATGCAACATATTAGGTAAGTAATTAACGGTTGGTTGCACTTGGAAAGCACGGTTATTGGAAATTTCTTATTTTGAAATCCGGTTAGATTATGTAATCGAACCTGGATTACAGGCGAATGAGGCTACATATTCCAGCAACTTAAGTGCTAACCTACTCAAAATAACATTATTAACCGGTAATAAACGAAAAATACTGAATCCGTGACTATAAATTTTATCCCTTCAAAATCGGTAAGGCTAACCATCAGGCATTTTTGAAAAAAAATTGAAAATATTTTATTGTTTAAATTCCGGTTCAATATGCTTCTAGGTAATGTATGCAACATATTAGGTAAGTAATTAACGGTTGGTTGCACTTGGAAAGCACGGTTATTGGAAATTTCGTATTTTGAAATCCGGTTAGATTATGTAATCGAACCTGGATTACAGGCGAATGAGGCTACATATTCCAGCAACTTAAACGTTGACCTACTCAAAATAACATTATTAACCGGTAATAAACGAAAAATACTGAATCCGTGACTATAAATTTTATCCGTTCAAAATCGGTAAGGCTAACCATCAGGCATTTTTGAAAAAAAATTGAAAATATTTTATTGTTTAAATTCCGGTTCAATATGCTTCTAGGTAATGTATGCAACATATTAGGTAAGTAATTAACGGTTGGTTGCACTTGGAAAGCACGGTTATTGGAAATTTCGTATTTTGAAATCCGGTTAGATTATGTAATCGAACCTGGATTACAGGCGAATGAGGCTACATATTCCAGCAACTTAAACGTTGACCTACTCAAAATAACATTATTAACCGGTAATAAATGGAAAATACTGAATCCGTGACTATAAATTTTATCCGTTCAAAATCGGTAAGGCTAACCATCAGGCATTTTTGAAAAAAAAATTGAAAATATTTTATTGTTTAAATTCCGGTTCAATATGCTTCTAGGTAATGTATGCAACATATTAGGTAAGTAATTAACGGTTGGTTGCACTTGGAAAGCACGGTTATTGGAAATTTCGTATTTTGAAATCCGGTTAGATTATGTAATCGAACCTGGATTACAGGCGAATGAGGCTACATATTCCAGCAACTTAAACGTTGACCTACTCAAAATAACATTATTAACCGGTAATAAATGAAAAATACTGAATCCGTGACTATAAATTTTATCCGTTCAAAATCGGTAAGGCTAACCATCAGGCATTTTTGAAAAAAAAATTGAAAATATTTTATTGTTTAAATTCCGGTTCAATATGCTTCTAGGTAATGTATGCAACATATTAGGTAAGTAATTAACGGTTGGTTGCACTTGGAAAGCACGGTTATTGGAAATTTCTTATTTTGAAATCCGGTTAGATTATGTCATCGAACCTGGATTACAGGCGAATGAGGCTACATATTCCAGCAAATTAAACGTTGACCTACTCAAAATAACATTATTAACCGGTAATAAACGAAAAATACTGAATCCGTGACTATAAATTTTATCCGTTCAAAATCGGTAAGGCTAACCATCAGGCATTTTTGAAAAAAAATTGAAAATATTTTATTGTTTAAATTCCGGTTCAATATGCTTCTAGATAATGTATGCAACATATTAGGTAAGTAATTAACGGTTGGTTGCACTTGGAAAGCACGGTTATTGGAAATTTCTTATTTTGAAATCCGGTTAGATTATGTAATCGAACCTGGATTACAGGCGAATGAGGCTACATATTCCAGCAACTTAAACGTTGACCTACTCAAAATAACATTATTAACCGGTAATAAACGAAAAATACTGAATCCGTGACTATAAATTTTATCCCTTCAAAATCGGTAAGGCTAACCATCAGGCATTTTTGAAAAAAAATTGAAAATATTTTATTGTTTAAATTCCGGTTCAATATGCTTCTAGGTAATGTATGCAACATATTAGGTAAGTAATTAACTGTTGGTTGCACTTGGAAAGCACGGTTATTGGAAATTTCTTATTTTGAAATCCGGTTAGATTATGTAATCGAACCTGGATTACAGGCGAATGAGGCTACATATTCCAGCAACTTAAACGTTGACCTACTCAAAATAACATTATTAACCGGTAATAAACGAAAAATACTGAATCCGTGACTATAAATTTTATCCGTTCAAAATCGGTAAGGCTAACCATCAGGCATTTTTGAAAAAAAATTGAAAATATTTTATTGTTTAAATTCCGGTTCAATATGCTTCTAGATAATGTATGCAACATATTAGGTAAGTAATTAACTGTTGGTTGCACTTGGAAAGCACGGTTATTGGAAATTTCTTATTTTGAAATCCGGTTAGATTATGTAATCGAACCTGGATTACAGGCGAATGAGGCTACATATTCCAGCAACTTAAACGTTGACCTACTCAAAATAACATTATTAACCGGTAATAAACGAAAAATACTGAATCCGTGACTATAAATTTTATCCGTTCAAAATCGGTAAGGCTAACCATCAGGCATTTTTGAAAAAAAATTGAAAATATTTTATTGTTTAAATTCCGGTTCAATATGCTTCTAGGTAATGTATGCAACATATTAGGTAAGTAATTAACTGTTGGTTGCACTTGGAAAGCACGGTTATTGGAAATTTCTTATTTTGAAATCCGGTTAGATTATGTCATCGAACCTGGATTACAGGCGAATGAGGCTACATATTCCAGCAACTTAAGTGCTGACCTACTCAAAATAACATTATTAACCGGTAATAAACGAAAAATACTGAATCCGTGACTATAAATTTTATCCGTTCAAAATCGGTAAGGCTAGCCATCAGGCATTTTTGAAAAAAAAAATTGGAAATATTTTATTGTTTAAATTCCGGTTCAATATGCTTCTAGGTAATGTATGCAACATATTAGGTAAGTAATTAACGGTTGGTTGCACTTGGAAAGCACGGTTATTGGAAATTTCGTATTTTGAAATCCGGTTAGATTATGTAATCGAACCTGGATTACAGGCGAATGAGGCTACATACTCCAGCAACTTAAGTGCTGACCTACTCAAAACAACATTATTAACCGGTAATAAACGAAAAATACTGAATCCGTGACTATAAATTTTATCCGTTCAAAATCGGTAAGGCTAACCATCAGGCATTTTTGAAAAAAAATTGAAAATATTTTATTGTTTAAATTCCAGTTCAGTATGCTTCTAGGTACTTTGCATGTGATGTGGAGATTATGTTGGTGTGTAAAATTTGTTGTGAGTATGGTGAAGGTTGCATTTGGTGACAAATATTTTCATTTTGTCCTCGGCTCCAGATACTGTTTTAAGAAACTAATCGAATTTATAATTAATCTTTATGTCAACACGACACATCCGGATGTGTATTTTGGATTTCAAAATGTAAAATTGACCATGATAGGGAAATCCAATAAATCAAACTTTTCAGTAGTCCTCCAGAAATGTTAAATAAATAGTACAACAATACAAAAAGGATAAATTTATGAATATTGGAACTTTTCGAACTCCGTTTTGCCAGTTACGTTGCACATTGTTAGTTCTACCAGTTCTAAGCATGCAGCGGTTTTATTTCGCTTTTTCATAGTTTGACTATTCGCAAGACATTTAGATTATTCGTTTGGTCTATCGTCATTATACAGTTCATGTTTAACTCCATCATTGGGTCAACCGATTTGAGATTTTGACTTTGTGCGGTAAACTTATAAGCTGTCAAAAGCTTAAATCACGACTAAAGTATGAAATGTTATATCGTACTGCTAGCTTCTCTTAAGATTAAAATGATATTTGTAAAAATTTTAGTTCCTATAAATGATTAAATTGAACAATTGAAACCACCAAAAATGAATGGCATTTTAATTTATGGTAGCACTGGTATTTCTTCACATTACAATTTCTTCATATTCATAGTATCTAAAAACGCAACTCTCCATGCTTTCCCAGTAAGTAAACCGTACTTAGAGCAGTAAAAAAAATATGAAAGGTGAATAGGTTCTCTATGAGTACATTGGCCATAAGTTTGTGAACCGGCTGGAAGGCAAGCAACGTATATGTAGAAGCCAATATAAAAAGAAAAACACTTCCATTTTAAGCCAAATTGAGTCTGAGAGGAAAACCATCACACTTGGACTGTATATGTACTACCTGGGGCGGTATGTTGTACCATCACTTCGAATCAAAATTCGTAAAAAGTCGAATGGCGGTATATTGTATCATTTTCGAAAAACAAAAAAGATACAAATTTCACTTTTTCGATTCGACTTTTTCGAATTCGATTCGAAGTGGTGGTACAACATACCGCCCCTGATTTGGTTTATGATGTTTACGAAATTTGATATTTTTTGATATTGAAATTTTTATTTTCCTATTTATTCTACCAATTTTGTGAGTTCTCAATACATCTGAACATTTTTAAGTCAAACTTTAACTCAATAACTTCATTCCATTGTGATATAAGAAAACAAAAACTCGTAAGTTTAATCGAAAATGCAAGTCAACAGTTTCCATCAAAAAGGCGGCCTATTTAATGACCGTAAGACTCGTGAGGACATGAGAAGAAATCTGAACTCTGATCCTTTTAGCTCTTTGCTAATCCGGAAGGAATTTTGCTGGCTTCATTTGTATAAGAGGCGCTTGCCTTCTTTCCGATTTTATAAACGGATTTCGGAAACACCACTCGTTTGGTGAACTCACGATTGCGTACGTGGTAAAACAAAATTAAGTTGAGCGTATTGGATATTAACTACATCCATCGGACTAACCAATCAACCAAATTGGATGGTGCGTAGTGATGGCCGGCTGTTCTTTTCGTAGACAATATCCAAAAACTAACTGACTGTTCGGCGTGCAACTCTTTACTTCAGCAAAAAATTGAAAAACTGAATTAACTGAGGAGGTATTTTACTCGTGTAGTTATTTCTGATGTCATGGCGAGTCATTGGCGTCTTTAAACCAATACCAAATCAGCGTCTGTTCTCCAAGTTAAGGGCGGTTGAAGCGGGCGTCTGTCCTAGATCAAGTGGTTCGCTCTGCCTTAAGACCTATCACATGACCCACACACCTAAAACGTGGGTTGAGCGGGGAACTTAAAATCCCTCAAGTTATGAACCATACGGATCAGATTAATTTATCGGATACATTATAAAAACGACCTCGGAAAATATACACGTACAACGCTATAAAAATTTGAACGTGGAACCATGAGATCTCTAAAATGTTGCTACCCACAAGAGCTTAGGTGGTCTGGGATATCCGTGGACTAAAACATAAAAACTCCATGCTCATGTTACCAACCAGCTGTATAGATTTTAAACGAAACGGCTGTACAAAGAAAACCAGGAGCCCCACTCAAACTCATTTTCACTGATTGAAGATTAAGCCTTGGCTGATATTTGGTTTCAACAGGACGACACCACTGCCCACACAGCCAACGATACAATAGATGTTTTGAATCTTTTCTTCGAAAATGAACTAAAAGTTGCTGCACTATATAGTACAAGTTCAGTTGCATTCACCAGTAAAGTGATCAATAAAATTGGAAAGCACCATCAAATAGACCAGTTTGAGTCAATTGGTCATCAAAATTCGCTTGAAAGTTTTTGTACATTTGGATTCTCAGTTAAATTCGTTGAGTGGTCCAATTCATATTTAACAGACCGCGTACAACATGTATGATAATTGAATGTAAGAAATCCAAAGTAATTAAACTTACCTCGAGAGTTCCCCAATGATCCCACATTGGACCCTGGATTTTTCTTGTTTTCATTGACCGAATTACCGATATCATATGTAATTCTAATATATCATATACGTGGATAACAATGTTTTACACCATCAAAGAAACGCGAGATACTGAACGGGTACAACAGGACATTAACAACGGGTGGTGTGTCGGCAATAAGTTGCACTTGAATATCAACAAATTCAAGATAAAGTCATTACACAGAAAAATAAAACGCTCGTTATCAATTCTTACAGCATCAATAACATCGAAATGCAGAGAGTTTATGAAACAGCAGATTGGCGGATCATGATCATTTCAAATATGATGTTCAACAAGCACATTGACAATACTATTGCTAAAGCCTCTGTTAAAGGATGAACGGATGACTTCCATGATTTGTCTACATTACTTACGTTATATTTCGCGTTGTTAGATTTCAAGTATAGAATATGCAGTAAACGTCTGGAGCAGAAACACTACAGAAAAAGTTTATCTTGTTTTTATTAAGAAAACCGGTTGCGACTCTCTGTTTATAAGACCAGATGCCGCAGATTTACAACGTCTGCACTCTTGAAAATAGAAGAATTCTGTTGGGTGTCGCTTTATAGGAAATGTTTCTACTATGGGGATAACAACCCAATGAATAGATTGGAAAAATCTTTTAACATTGCAGCTAAAATATTGTGAAAATTCTAAAAGATAAATTTTCCCCAAATTCACCGAGCCAAACTGAGTTTCCCCAGTCAGACTGAGTCTGACGTTTTGGTATTAGAAACGTAACGGGATATATTGTATACCTGTGGGCGTTTTTGGAGTATTAGCCATAATCTGAAACTTAATTATTTGATCGGAAAAAAAAATTTACCTAGCGAATTCTAAACGATAATGTCCCTTAATTTTCTATTTAGATTGTTAAATTTCTAATCCAAAATTCAAATGGAACCCTGAATATTTAATCGTGTAGAATGCACAGATAACTTCATCGAAAATTTATGTTTGAATCCAAAAATTCCTAAAAACTAAATTTCATCATTAAGAATGGTTATCAAATGGCGAAGTTTAGTCTAGCGCACAGATCATAGAATTTATCCAAAACCAAAACTCACTTCAAAATCCCTATCCAAAAATTGTAATTATGTTTCAGCATAATTCGTTAAGAAATGATACCAAAATGAATAAAAATTGATCGTTGGTTATGAAATAACAACAGAAATTCTCTTTTGTGCTAGTGCTATCCCTTGTGGGGAGTAGCGTAATCTCTTATTTTTCACTGGCAAAACTACGCTGACTTGTACAGCAAGCAAAATTGTCAAGTAGGAGAGAACTGGGTCATTTCTTAGGCAATTAATAGTCGATAAAAATAGAATCCAATATTTTCATTAAAACATACCCAATTTCGAGACTGGATTAAATGGCTGTTTCCGAAAATATCAAAGTTGTATACCTGTTTTGGTTCAAATTCTCACCTCTCGGAAGCGGAATGATCCTTCAAGAATGTAACATGAACATGGAATACTAAAGCTTCAGTGCTAAATCCGAATATGAAAATCAGTTTTGATAGTCGCAAAACTTTAAATCAGTCTCAAATTGGCGGTTAAAGGGTTGGTGAGAAGCACAAGAAACGAGATTATATATATCCAGTAAAAATTATGATCCTTTGTCTATCGGGGCAGTTTATAATAACAAGAGTTCCCTTTGAATAGTTTAAAAGCAGCAGTTGCTTTTACGATTTGTATTTCTATTTAAATTGAATTACTTTAAGTTTATTTAACCCATTCGCTGCCAAGAATAAATTATATTGAGTTATTCCCATTGGAAATTTATATTGTTTGGAATTGTTTACCAAAGTTCTGTTATTTCGTAGTAAAAGCACATTTTTTCAAGTTTTTTAAAGACGAGTATACTCGTCCTTGGCAGCGAATGGGTTAACCAAAACCAACGAAAAGAAAATATTATAAAATTTTTAACTTCAGTGAAATTTTTCTAAGGTAGGCCACACACGTACAGTTTTAACTGAAGTTTTAACTGTACAGTTAAAGCTGTCAGTTAAAACTGTACGTGTGTGGGTATTTCAGTTCAGTTAAACTCAACTGTACATTTTAACTGAGAACTTTAAAATTTTTATATTTTTAACTTAAACAATTAACTGAACTGAACGTGTGTGGGGGTTTAACTGCACAGTTCTCAGTTTTGTGTTAAAATTTCATACACCTAGAGCAGCCAAATCGTTCCGCTCATTCAAATCCATGATAATAACTGAAGGATTAGACTGAACGTGTGTGTGCATA
The DNA here is from genome assembly GCA_932526605.1 of Nephrotoma flavescens. Taxonomy (NCBI): domain Eukaryota; kingdom Metazoa; phylum Arthropoda; class Insecta; order Diptera; family Tipulidae; genus Nephrotoma; species Nephrotoma flavescens. Next base: position 1,523,637 of record OW052220.1, read on the forward strand.
TCAGTTCACAGTTAAACCAGGCAGTTATAACTACACAGTTAAAACTGTACGTGTGTGGCCAGCCAGTGACTACTGAAGAATTCACAAGTTGTGAGAGGCATTTTATTGGAAAAGAAGAATATAACAACGAATTTCGAAGGAGTTTTGGCCACATTTTAAAAGCAAATTTTGTATCATACTATAAAGAACGGTGGTCAATATAAAGTAAACCCTTTCATCAATGTTATATGGTTCTGTGGCGCTGACCCAGAAAATTTGCAGGGTCGACTCCCGACAAAATCGGTAAAATTACTATTTTTCACTGCATATGTAAATTTAAGACCCCCTACATCATAACCGATCCAGTTCATGTAATTTGATCTGATATTCCTGATGAATATCGCGTATCATCATAAATCCACTTACAAATATTTTAAATTTATTTGTGTACCCCTTGACTGGAAACATGTGACCAATGTTTTTTTCTAAAATGGCAAAATACATAATATCATAGTTCGGAATACTTTTTGATATCGTGTTCAATGAGGGGTTAAAAATATAAAATGTAATAAAATATCTGTTTAACATACTTAATATAACCAGCGATTAGAAAGAAAATTCGTAACAAGGTATTAATTTCATCTAGACCATTTCGTATTTGTGAGTTATTAACACAAACTGCGTGCGGTACGATTTTCATGGCAATTCAAAAATGTTCATGAATATTTTTTATTATGAAAACACAATTAGAAAAAATTAGATACGGTTCATTTTCAAATAAAAATCTTAATGGATTTTAATTTACCAAAACACCAAAAGGAAGAAATTCCACGGTTCATAATTGATTTTTATTCACAAAATGCGATGGTGCGGTGTGATGATGGTGGGAAATTTAGCATACGGCATTGTATGGAAATATGGTTATTTACATTAACATTTTCAAATTTCCTCACACCATCATCTCCTTAAATATAAAGATGATTTATTGTAATTGCTTGTACACAGTTCTCGCTTGAACCTGCAAATAGCGTTTTAATTATGCGAATTGCTTTTACTGCAAAACAATATAATCGCTTTACATTAACGCTTTATTCAGATCAATTTAAATACTTGAGTCATAGGCGGCGCCAATGGCACTTAGCATATTTACTAAACAATGTGTTGAAGCAAGCACAATTTTAGCAAATATCAATGAATTATGAATTGGAAATTTACTTTAGTTACGCACACGGTATATGCGTATATGCATGTACCATACACAATAGCGTCTCGTCAGGTCGTCAATTCTCAGCCATACCTCATATATAATCGTATATGTTTGAAATAAATTTTAATAGGCACTTAAAAGTTTAAAAATAATGAAATGTCTATTGTCATGGTACTTATGCGATATTTACCTGTTCAATTATCTGGATATTATGTCCAATCTACCATAATAAGTCATAAGATGGAATTACTTAATTCTGTTTCTTTTGTGCTTTGCACATATAGACGATGTTTAAATTCCATCTATCTATATGTATACATAAATTTTTCGTTTAATTTAAGATGGTTTTACCAATGCCTTCTATACTACTGGCCTTTTACTACTCTCATTTTTCGCACATGACGTCAATTTAAGTCTATACCGAGACTGCGCAATAATAATTTTAGGATATTTACACTAACAAAGCAACTAGAGAAAGCAACAACAACGTCGACTTAGCGTGTCGTCATCATTTGGTGTACGCGGCCAGTAGTATAGAAGGCATTGGTTTTACAAAACGATAAAAATCGTATAATCGTAATAAGAAAATGGGCGGTTCCAATAAATTTGATTAGCGTTTATTAAAATGTTTTGTGTCATGGAAAATGTAGATCTCGTTAAATGTACGCAAACAATTTTTTACTTGAGTACGTGACTTGAGCGATTTCCGGCATTTTATATTTGATGTTTTGATGCTCAAAGTATTGAAAACTGGGAAGGGACAATTGAATTCCAAAAATGTAACTCTGCCAGTTTACCATCCACCATTATTTGAATTGGTTTGTCGTTGAGAATAACAGAAGAACTTAAATTTATAAGTAAAAAGGCTCTCTATAGGCTAATGAAATTCGCAAATTAAAAATATTGAGCTCCATTTCTTTTTGATTTGAAAGATGAAATTTATTAAAATAATCAATAATTTATAATACACCTTTGAGAATGGAATGATAAACCGAATTCAAATATTATACAATTTCGTTCAAATTGCCGCCCCTTTGGCAAAGTTTTTAGCATGCTTGCTCCAGTGACCGGAGGTCTCGGGTTCGATCCTGGTGGTGACAAGGAAACAATTTCACGGCTGGTTTAGGATCAATGAATTAATCACTCATTATCCGAAATGAAAATATGATTATGAAACCTCATTTAAGACGGGATAAACACAGGACTAGTTTCTTATGCTAGATCTACTGCAACAGAGTTATCGTTATACAGTGAGCACATCTTGGGCGACCATCTGGATTTCATTCAAACGCAGATCAACAACCAATCAGACCTTCCCCTGAGGATTATTTTGGAGAAATGTTATGAAAAATACATCCCTATTTATAGTCTGATTGAAGACTTAGTCAATGATGGCATTGAAATGATCAGAAACAAAAAAATATTTTATTTTTTAAGTTCAAAGAAAAAATCTCCTTTGACTGTCTGTGCTTTTATTCAGCCATGAGAAAAACACATTTTCGGTGTAAATCATGTGCTTGGGGTACTGTAGTTTTGAAGATCCTTTGAACATCAAATTTACACTCTATATTATTGACGTCGAGGTCATCCACAAGAATGGATTAGATCGAGAAATAACATTTAGAATTTTTATTTGTTTTAACCAACTCCCGAAAGCTGATATACATGTACTCGTGGATAGTATTTGGTTTGCAACAATTGTCCATTCTTTCTCTCTTGGTTCATAATTCATAAACTCATACTTATCGACCAAATTACGGAAGCTGATGTATATAGATGGCATTGATGGTTTTATCTCCCAATGAATGTAACGAAGCCATAAGGATTATAGTATCTTCCAGAAAGTGTCCCCTAATTAAGACATCAAGAGCAATAAGGATATCAGGACTTCAGGAACCATTAGGAGACCTTTATTAGTCGTGTGTTCTGGATCAATTGACAAATTTTTATTCGGTATATCTTCTAGATTTGTTGAGGCTTTCATTCTAGAATTACTTATCTGACCCACCAACCATTGAAAACAAAAACCAAAATTGGATAACTAACTGTTCTTAAACTTTAAAAAATTTTATTATCGATTTTTTGGAGTTCGTGTGAAATACACTTAAACAAAGTGCACTAAATAAAGGTCAGTAAATATTAGGATATGATTAGAAATCAAGCATATGTATAAATTTGGATAAATCTGAAACTCTTGACGCAAACGTTGTTAATATAATCTCGTATTCCTTCAGCATAGATGAGGGTATATAGTTAGAACTACAACCGTCTCCAAAACCCTTTAAACCGATAAATTGATACCTCCAAAATAACAAAAAGAGTTATTGATACGTTATTACTATGGGTTGTTCTTCGTTCGATGAACTAGTAGTGCTCGATGAACTAGTAGTCTATAGACTGGTTGAAAAAATGAAACCAATATGTCAGCTATATCTTTGATGTTTGTTGTTGTTTTAGGTCATTAGCGGGTATCCTTAAATTACAGCAGTAGAGGATTCACGTGCATAAGTTCGAGCCTTCATTAATTGTGAGCGTAGTCTATCATTAGTCACTGGTGAAAAATATCGAAATGATTGTGAGTGTCTAATTGATATTGCAACTGTGGCATTGGCATGTGATATACTATCGAACAGCTCAAGTGCTTAGAGAGATGATTCATATATATACAGATCATATTTGGTGTAGTCAATCCTTGAGTCTAATGGATCGTCATGAGTTTACTTCTTTCTATGGAGTTTTGAGCTGAAGATTAATTACACTGTGCTAGTTGAAAAAAGTGACAATCTGGGCACCCAGGGAGTAAACCTAATTCAAGTATGTTGAATTCAATGGTGCCATTTCAAAGTTAGTCCCCATTTTTGAGATATTTGTAAAAATTTGTCAAAATATACTCATTTTCACTTTGATTTTCACTTGAACCATTAGGATTTTCGTTTTGCTTTCATCAGCAAAGTTTGTAACAGTTTTTTTAGTTGATGGTTTTCTGAGCGCTTTGGTCAGTAAGTACGCGATGTTAGTTTGAACAAAATCTATTTTATTTGTGATTTTTTTTTGAAATTTTTAATTTTTACCAGTGGTCATATTCTGGTAATTCCCCGGGAAGAGGGAATAATTTATTTTTGTAGCAGCTATTCACCAGACATTTTCTGCAATTTCCCTTGTTCCAAAAGTTAATTCTGGCGATTGGGGAATAAATTTACGGAAAAATAATTTAATTACTCGAGGTCGACACACGACCGCAATAAAACCAGAAAACAAACGTCTAAACATAGTTTACTACGTGTTTACTTGGTTTTTATTAATATTTCAATCGAATTTTACTTAAAAAATAAATTTTGTTTATTAAAATAAAAATTGGATATTGATATTTTCAATTGATATTACTAATTTTTACTATAAATTTACAGCCATAATACATAAATTATACGTAAATACAATAAATTTCCGTTAAATCCTATTCCCAGTTAATTCTTTCCCAAAATAGGTATGGAATATTAAACGTCAAAACTGCTATAATGGGGAATAATTTTTTCTCAAAAAATTTTTTCCTCAAAAGCCGGAATACACTTTTAGGGAAAAGGGAATAAAACTGCTACAAAATTTAAAATTTCCATTCCCCGGGAATTACCACAATAGGGCCACAGGTGCAATGACATCTATCGGTTAGTAGTATTAGTAAGAAATTGGTGTTTTTTTATTTACCACTCGAGAAATATCACGTTGTCAAGTAACCGAACAAATGCACACCAAACTTTATGTCACAAATTTTTCTTTCGTACTCTCCCCCTTTCTCGCCAGTTGCACGATTTATATAGCCGGGTTTTCGCTATAATCATGATCTGCTATAATTATTTTTTTTTTTATTTAGGAGGGACATCTATAGTAAAAGGTTTTTACTTCACAACGTGATATTTCTCGAGTGGTAAATAAAAAAACACCAATTTCCTACTAAAACTACTAACCGATAGATGTCATTGCACATGGTAAAAATTAATAATTTCAAAAAAAAAAATACAAATAAAATAGATTTTGTTCAAACTAACATCGCGTACTTACTTACCAAAGCGCTCAGAAAACCATTAAATACAAAAAAGTGTTACATTACACCCTTACCAAAAGAAAAAAAATATTTCAATTAACAAATTGTTTGAAAATAATTTTTTTTTTCCTAACTACAAAAAAAAAATAAGAAGTTGGAGGATTGTTTCCCTGCATGCCGACTCTTATTGGTAGGAAAGAATTTAAACATAATCTTAATAAAGCTAAAGTATTTTAAATTTTCACAGTTCACTAACCACAGCATCCAAAATAATTAAACTTAGGAAAAAAAAATAGAAAACCGTGAACATAACGGTGTACTAATCATATAAGAATTTTGAGGAGTTAAACCAACCTCCGGACGCTATATAATGGCCCCAAAACCAAAACAAAAAAAAAATTAAAATTCTACCACTTCCGAGCGTCTCTTTACTTTTAGACAAAATAAAGGTATGAAAGGATGTCATGGCGCCCAATTAAATTTTTTTTTTCAATTTCTAGTTGACATCAGTGTTGCAGAAAAACTACAAATAAATTTCATTTTTTTCCAGTTTATAAATCCAATTGAAGTTATCGTTTTCTAAAGTTTTTTTTTTTTTTTGTTTGTTTGTTTGATTCTCAGGACCGATTAGATGAAGAAGTCTTACTTGGCCAAAGTGTTCGGGGAACCAAAATTAGACGATGTGCGTTAGCACACTGCGAACTCATTTTTTTGTTAATTCATTTGTTAATTCAAAACAATTTTTTTTGTTATAATGCCAATTATATTTTGTTAATTTTTTTTTATAATAAATTTAATATGATTTGTAATCGAAGAAAAATTAATTTTCGGTTTTTTTTTAAACACGCTACAAGTCAAGACAAACAACTTTGCCGAACATATTCAAAACCGACAAACCACATCCACCATATATGTGTGGTTAATTTAGGCCAAGGTTAGTTAAGTAAGGTTGGAGTAGCTGCTTCCGCACACTTAGACCAGTAGTGGCCCGTTGTGATACAACAGGACCCTTTTTTCCGTTTACCCCTGTTCAAAACTATTCAGAGCTACGTACGTAGCGCAAAATATCTCGCCCTCCACAGTCCGCGGGATCTGAATGGCTAGCTATACTGTACACGCCAAATACCTATGCCTTCTGTATGATAGTGCCGGACACGAGCATAGGAAGCTATCTAAAGTCTCTTCCTCCTCTTCGTCTATGCAACTTCTACGAAGCCATTCATCTGAAGACCCAGCTTTCTCGCATGTTCCCCAAAAAGGCTTGGTCTTGTCAGTTTTGGCAAACTCTATGGTAAACTGATCGAAAAATCTGTTCTAAATCCGGTTTTTACCAAAGTAAACGATTTACCCGACAATTGGCCCGCAGCCATAGTATAGTAAAAAATAAACCGAAGAAAAGATTATTCTCGAAACCGATATTTCTAAAAAAGTAAGATCGAAGTTATTAACATTGTTCTCGGAATTAATCAATCTGATGATTGACGAAAATATATTGAAAATATACTGTTCACTTTTCATAATATAAACGTTCGAATGTCTTCGTCTTCAGCTGAGAATCCGATGAGCACGGCGAGCGTTTTCACCAAGTGACGGCACGGCTCAAATATTGGTACATCGGCAAGAAAGCTACATGTACTCTTGGGTGACATTTGTTGGAATTTGCAAGAGGAAGAAGATTAAGAAGGGGAAGAAAGTTAAGAAAAATCACCATAATCAACTGAAACGATTTAATTTCCATAGTTTCTATTGTATTTGTAGATGAGTTGGCTATTCGATCAATTTCAATCGATTTAAATTCAAAAAATGAACAAAAAATGATAAAAAAAGTGTCGTCGAAATGAAAAACAAAAAAAGTAATACAAAACTGTGAATGTAGATGTGGTTTTTCGGTCTTAATATATTCGGCAAAGTTGATCGTCTTGGCTTGCGCAACAACTTTGTTGAAGAAAGGAAAACGAAAATCCTAATGGTTTAAGAGTTATCAACGTGAAAAAGAGTATATTTTGACAAATTTTTGACTCAGAGCCAAAACATATCGAAAGCGATATCTCAAAAATGGGGACTAACTTTGAAATGGGACTAGCACCATTGAATTCAGCATACTTTAATTAGGTTTACCCTCTGGGTGCTCAGTTTGTCACAAAAAAAAAGTTTGCGATTCAAGCACAGTGTTATTTATCTGTTTTATTGGTAATAGTTAGGTAGAACGCATTATCGAGCACAGCTGCCGATGATAATGTTGGTGACAGGTTAAGAAATTTGGCTCAAGTTCCTATGACGATCACAGTACTGATGTTACTATGTTAGGGTAGAATACCTTTAGAGCAAAAGCAACATCAGCAGGATATGTAAATATTCAGTCTTTGTTATAAAGCCACTTGCATGGACAATTACATTCCGACATTATGTAACCTATCAATGTACGGTATTTCTTTTATATTATACTTATGATATCCACAAGTCCTATATATCCAGCATGTATGTACTAATTAGCAAAAATTATAGGTTAAAATCAATTTTTTCGTGCTCTTTAATTTAGTGTCGCAGCAAGTCCTTTTTTTGAGCACACAAGATCACTGCCCGGTTGTCTTATCATATTGTCATATCTTAATATTTTCCTTAAAATAGATATTGTTTAACGAGTTGTAAGTCAAATGGTCTAACATGATTTCAGTACCTGACAACTATTATATTTTTAGCTGGCGTTTGCTGGTCGGGTTATCAAGATATTGCTGGGTTGCATTATCAAATATAACGTCACTGACTACTTAAAAACATAGTTTCCTGCAAAAAGAATACATTCATTCCAACTAAAACAATTTTCTAACAGGTCGATGACATTTTTGTAGAACGATTCATCTTTGGCTTCAAAATACGCGTTTGTTTCGGCTATGATTTTTGCATTTGAAGCAAATCTCTTTCTCTTGAGCAATTTTTCTTTTCTGCGCATAGGTAGTCCCTGGGAGCCTGATCCGGAGAATATACGATGGAGTACTAAGTAATTCGAATTTCATGTCGTGCAATTTTGCCATCGTAGCCAACGAATTTTGAAAGAGTGCATTGGCTTGGTGAAAGAGCACTTTTCCTTCTTCCTTCAAGCCACAGACATGAAAACAAGAAGAAAAATCATTGTTCATCCAAATTTCGTAAAAATCCATTTAAGACATTCATCTATCTTCGTGCTTTTGTAGTTGTGAGTACTAATTTTATTTTGATTTATCACGTTCTCTGCAATGGTAAAAAAAATTATTTTCGTATAATAACCGATAGCACATTGGAATACTGGCTGTCATTTCAATACATATTTATATTATTTCGTTTAGTGCGGGAAATATGTTTGAACAAAATTTTCATCGAACACTGAGTTGCTCTCGAACATATTCCTTTTTTAACCAAAAAAAAATGGCTCAATTAAAGTCCAAACCACATTTTTCATAGAAAATTTCGCTTGATTTGAAGTACAACCAACACAATTGTGAGTATAGTTATAGTGTTTTTTTCGGACGAAAACACGTTTGAAAGGAAAACACAAATGTGTAAATTTGTTGAAAACACATACAAAAATAAATTTTTGACGTGGTACTTTTGCCGTACCCACACAATTGTGTTAGTGGACAGCAAAAGAGATATACTGCACGTAAGTATTCGTATACTTCAACATATAGAACAGTAACGTTACAAAACATACGTATATCACGCAACTTCACTTTACGATCTACGAAAATGAATGTGTGCACTTTTTATATTTTCAGGAATAATTGCCGAGTTCGGGTGACCACAGCGTTTCGCATCATCGGTGTTTGTACGGCCACGTTTAATCTCAGCAAGCGAATATTCGACGGTTGCTTTCGATGGAGCAAAGTCCCGATAACACTTATTAAGCCTTTAGTTTGCTTGAACGGTATTTTTATTTGATTAAACAGTGTTGTCATCACAAAAAATGATAACCCCGAGATTTTTGCAGCTTTACAATTCGCTATATCGCCGAAAAAAGCAGTTTTTAAAAAAAATCTCTAATCTCTATCTAAAAGTTTGTGTTCTTTCTACACTTCCAGATGGGTTGACTAATCGGGGTGAAGCTATACTTCAGTTTTTCCCATAAATTGGAAAATCCCATTGATTTTTGGCTGAAATCGCCCCACCGGAAGTGGCGGCTTCCGAGCTTTTTCAGTTATTGTAAATATTTCAAATTTAAGAAAAAACGATTAAAAATAAAAAGATTGTAGTTCATAACCTCTTGTTAACTATAAATTTAAATGATGATATAGTCGAGACTAATTGAGACAAGTCAATCTTGTTATGTGTTTAAAATACGTGTATACGTAAAAAATAGTTGTGAGTTTGAGTTTCACAACGTTGAGATGCGAAACTATTACTCGGCCTTGGAGTCTTTGAGCAGTTTTCTGAAGATAAAAAATGCAATAAGCTTCCATTTGAATTGCACAGTGAATCTCCGATTTTGATCTTATATGAGAGTTAAAGCACATCAAATCAGCATTAACATCAAAAACCTCATCCGTACCTCGCCCTTGAAGTTACATGTTGAGTCACCCGGTTTTCATGTTTCTAAGTTGTTTGGCAGCTGTTTCTTTCGAAATTCGAATTCCTTAATGAAAAGTCCATTTGGCAAAGGCATCAGAATTCATCTTAAAATGAGTCATGTAATGTATAGTCATTTACTTAAAACATGTTATGCATTGGTAGAATACTAAATTTAAATGTAGTTTAGACCTTTTTAGTAAATAGATACTAAGAAAGTGTAAAAATATAATAATTACTCAAAGGAATTGTGACGAGATCTTTGATGGTATCAAATTTATGTTACTCACTGACAGATAGCATCAGAAATATAAACTGATAACTTTCATAGCCTTACTGCCTTAAACTACCAGCGTCTATATGTTTACATATATAAAACTAATTTAAAAACGATATACAGTTCTAGGTAACAGATGTTAAAGTCTCACGAAATGAGGTTGAGTGGCATCGGTATATAAAACTCATAAAATAATATATTATCTGTTTTATCTGCAACAACAATACCCGTAACATGATTGATAAATCATAATAAGATTTGTTCGTTTTATGAGAGTGGTTCGAGGTGAAATATAACGCTATACTTACTTTTAAAAGTGTTATTTATATAGACAAGTGATGTATTTTTTTATGGTAGTTTGATGGTTGCGTGATTTCAAAATTAGGCAATTTTATTTATTTTCGCACCCCCTTAAATTCCAGTAACCCATAATATAAAACCTAATTCAATAGGATGTTACATGAAAAATGATCTAATGACCAGATAAAATGGTTTTCACACATAAAAGAAATTAATTTTATTTTTTTTTTGTTTCTTCTGTTAAGATACACAGAGCTACCCAACAAAATTGTTTAACCATACATATTTGTGAAATTTGGTTGTTAGATAAAGAGCTGTGTTTGCCTACAACCATTAATTAATAAGTAGATTTATTTATGCACATAAATTTTAAACTCTTTTATGATTATTTAGTCAAAATTTCATATTTACCTGTGTTTACCAAACAATAAAACCCACTTGTTGAAATTTCATAACTAACAATTTTGTACAGAATTTCTCACGTCTTAATATAAACAAACTACATTTTTGAATATTATACCGTTTATATAAAAGACATGATCTTAAGAACAATCTTCTAGAGAAATAATAGTCCTTGGAAAACAGGACGAAAAAATATTAAAATATATAAAGTGTTTATAAATGGCGCCGAAGACGTGCGTTCAAATTTAACAAAATAATTAACATTTCTTTTTTATACGACGAGAATACTTTGACCAACCATTTAAAATGTATAGTGCGTGTATCCATGTTTGCATTTTAAAAAAATAATTTAGCAAGTTCCATAAAATTTTAACATGCTCATTAAAATAAAATATATTTAAAATGTCACGTTAATTATAATATTGTGCGGTATAACCAAACATCAAATTACTTCATTCGACGAACAAACAATGAGCTAATATTTTGGCAAATAGGAGGCACCTCGAACCGAAATGCCTATATGTAGATACGCTGAGCATTCTCAAAACGGTGCACACGCGCGTATATAAGAAAACTATCACTTGCGGTTAGAAGTCGTCCCGAAAATTTTCTATGGAGGACACATGCAATACTGAATTACTAAAGTCTTAATTCTATAAATCAATAATAGTTTATGAGTAATTACAAATTATAAGCAAAAATGTATATAAGTAGCGATTTAAATATTCTTCCCGGGCACGCCTATATTCCTGATTACATAAAAATGGTGAGTACCAAGAAGGCAGGCTATTCTCGTAATAGTTCGCTAAGGCACTGTGATATACTTTTTATGTAAGCTCAAAGTATTTTCAATATTTTTGTAGTTTGGTCACTGCAGTCTGGCAAGACGACCGAATTTATAAAATTTAAAGAATTCAAAGTTTCATTAGATCGAAATCAAACTTCCATCGACTTGGTAACTTCACTCACCGCAATGACTTAATTATATGTAGTAAGTATAGTGAAAAAATACGACCATATATGCACAGTACAGAGTAATACATCAAAAGTGTATAAATGGAACACATAGTTTTTAGTTTGCCATTGCCTTGAATTTGGTTCGGTTATAAAAAAAAATCGGTTATATGTTGTAAGAAAAAGCCAAATTTACGAATTTTGCCCAATTCAGAATTTTTTTATTTCATTTAATTAGTACAGTTATTTTTGTTTACTATTAAGTGGTGTTGCCTTTTTTGCATTTATGACAGATTGGCATCTTCTGTGCATCGGAAATTTGTCTCCAGTGAACTTAAGGAGATTGGATATAGTTGCACTCGCGTTGTAATTGATACTAAATGTGGCAGAATGGTTCGTTGAAGTTAAATATCCGGTTATTGTGCTGGCCATGGTAACACGTGGATTTCTTGTGCTTCAAACCAGTCTGTTCCGATCCTTGCTGTGTGTGGCCTGGCATTGTCATGCATTAAGAAGAATTCTGATACTTACAGACAAACAAACAGACTCATTTAAATAAGCAAAGAAGAAATGTGATAAACATTAACAACAACTATTGTAACCTCAGCCTTACCGTTCGTGAGACTTGTAAAATTTTGAAGGTTAACATATATGATATTGCTAATATGGATCGTTAAATCCAGTAGACAGTGTTGGTGATGTATGGATTAAATTACAAATTCCTCTATTCCAGTATCCACAGGCGTGGCACTCACAAGGTGAAGGTTGTATAATAAAGTAGATAATTTCTGTTTTCAAATTCTGAATCATTCCAAAGGTGCTTGAAGACATAAATATAACAATTTAATGGAAATTGACTTAAAAATTGGCCTTAAACTGTATTATTCTCTTATAGGTCTTGTAATGCAAGTCTTGCACTTTTTTCTTCTTAAAATATAAAGGCAAGCAAATACAAAATAGTAAGATCATATTCAAGATTGTAAGAAATCAATTGAGACCATTTCTGGATCATAATTCTCCCTTAAATATGCCTTCGACAGATCTCCCATGAGATTCAACTCTGGGTCAAAAATGTATTTCGTGTTCCATCGCCATTATCTAAATTACAGCATTTCCGTTTCATTGAACTACAAAAGTTAATTGCTGTATCGCTAACAGATTTGCGTTTAATCCAGGAGTAGTATTTTAATCCTAATAATGTTTATACTATACTCTTATTCATAAGTATAGTTGCTACGTCAGAGGAACATGTTGGCCTTATAAATTGGAGAGAAAACACTTCACTCTCCATGGTGATGCTCAAACATAAATAACAAAGAAGCTTCTCTGCCAGCTCCAGCTGTGAACCAACTTTTGACAATTCTGCTAACCGCAAATTTATTGTCATTAGTTTGTGGGGTTACCCACTTAATCTTACACTAAAAATCTTGCATATAAGAATTTCCCGGACATTTTGTAGAATCGCACGCGCGAAAAGTGCAAGATTTTGTAATGCAACATTAAGGGGCTAACCCCAGATGAAATAATTCTGGTAAAAGTTTAAATCGAAAAAGTGAAATCTGGAAAGGGATAAAATAAAAACAAAATTTTTAGAAGGAGTTTGATAACAGCGGACTAAAACTGATCAGACGTTGGTTCGCAAAAAATTGTTTTTGGGGGAGACAATTATGTTCATCCAGATAGCCCACAATTCTGGTCTATTGCAGATGTCAATATATGGGTTCAGAAATCTTCCCACGTACCCAAAACAATGTCGACGTATCGCACCGGCGTGCACGGCTTGCTGGAGTACATAAAATTACAACTACTTTTCTTTTCTACTTTTTTTTATAATAAAATGCGATAACTTAATCTAAACTCAAAAATAACTTATTGAAGTAATTAATTAAAAAATCATTAATTTTTATGACGCACGATTGTATCGCAGATGTATGATACTAAACGTAAAAAATTTTGTACTTGCAAGATTTATTTGCAAGATTTTGTACTTGCAAGATTTTGTAGCTGCAAGATTTTAGTTTGCACGATTCCGCACAAAAATGCAAGATTTTGTATTTACAAGATATTGAAATGCAAGAGTTCGGGGCGCTTTTCTTCAATTATGGAGTTACGAATAATATTCTGACACAACATAGTACTTCCTACAATTTCAATTTTAAGAGACCAAAGAAGCCTTATCGAAATAGAAAATTAAATGATTGAAAGTTTTTCTCAAAGGAAATTTGCGTTGCTTATCACAGACGCAAACATGATTTAGTACTAACTAATTCAGCTTATCGTGGCTAAATAACGACACTTTTAGTACTACTAATTTGGTTTCTCGTCACCAGAGCATGTTACTTTCTATATTGCACAGAAAATCCAACCCGTGTTTTTGAACTGCAACTCTCTTAGCTTAATTATACTTACGCCCATGTTATACATCCAGTTGAATTATGTGTGTTATACTCGCTTCTAAAGTAACTTAGATTGCAGTCAAAAATATGCCTAATTACAATGGCTATGCTATGGCTGTTTACGGTTGGATCTTGCTCCCTTTTAACGTCATACTAACTGATAACAAAATCGAAATATATTGAGTAACGCTAAATATTTTACAGATTTTTTTTTTTAAATTAATACTGGCCTCATGCTTAAAACGGCTTTTAATAAAGTAGGATGTAGAGCCTGTTTAGTGGGTTGTTGGGAACCGTTTCCTACCAACGGTCAAATTTTGATTTTCAGACCATTTCAAACCTCCACCACAATAAAATATAAGTGGACTACCAACATGAAATAGAGAAACTTTGAAAATTATGTGCCACTATAGGAAATGGATAACTTAAAATGGATACACATTTTCTAACCTAAACACACCAGACTGAGGAATATAAGCAAGGATTAGTTTTGAAGGGTTAAAAGAGATTGGGAAAAGCGCTTTATGTAGCCCGTTTCACATAGGCAACGTTAGAATTGCCTTGGAAATTTATTGAAGCAATATAGACAAATAAAAATTTAATATCCAGGTTATAGCTATGAGGTTAGGTCGAGAAGCCTGGATCTTACATTTTCCATGATCTAATGGTTTCTGGTAGTGATTAATATATTACTATTTGAAATCAATGGAAATATTCGGCTCCGAATACGATCGAGAATAATTCTTCAATCGCGCATTGAAGAAGATTGTTTTAATGGTACTTTAACTTCAATCGTTTAACTATAAAAATTCGCGTAAATTATCGAATTAAAAAGGAATTATTGATTCACAAAGAGATGTTATAGTAAGTATATGCTTAATATGTCTCCCATACTTCTGGCATGATCCAAGCCTTTGGCTTTGTTTCTAAATTTAGGAAAGACGTAGAGCCGTTTACCTAAAGCTTTTAAATAAGTTTATATTGACCCCAAGAACTATCATTCTATCACTCAGTCCGCAACCGTCTAAAAGCATTAGAATGTATTGTTGATAACTTTACCAGGAACCCCACTTATCGTTTAGTGGTAGATACCGTTATCTCAACTCAGTATTGTGCAATATTCTTACAAGATCAGTAAGTCCTGTGAAACGGCTTCATTAACTTGTTGCCATATCGAGAGATCGCCAAAAAACATGGAAATTCTCTTGGCATTTTGGTAACCGCATTTTCGTATTTTACGATTAATGCAAATTGATGATACTATTATTAAATGCATCTATGCTTAAATTTTGCCTGTCGAGTCTGAATTGGAAGGTGTCGCAGTTTCCGTCAAGTAACCAAAAGTTGTCCACAAAGCAATATAAGGTGCTCTTTCTTTGTTGTGGCTTTTGTTCAATGAAGATCCTATTTTAACTCAGGTCTAAAATTTAATGATTACTAAATAATACTTCTTCTACTAAAAGTCACATTTTGTCAAATTCCCAACATTCAAAAAGAATGGGTAAATCAGTTAAATCTACCTTTTTGTAACGATGCTTTAACCAAATTCTTTCTACAATTAATTAAATAAAATAACAACGAATATGACCGCGTAACTCGAAATTAATAGTAAAGTATATACGTTCGATACATCATAAAGTTTGCATTGCAAAATTAAGAACCAAATAAAACAAGGATAATCATAAAACATAACAAATTTGTCTCTTCCAGAATGCAGTTGTAACATGAAATATCTGATTACGCGATCGGAAGATTGTAGATCGACTTCTGTTTAAATTTTTTTATTGTTATTTGTTCACTTACCTATATCTTGGCGATTATATACTTTGTCGATGGTACAATCACGAATTGACGACGTTCTACATTCCTTGGTAAAAGCAAATACATACGCTATAGACAAAAAGTAAAACGAAAAATTGTTACCACTTTTAATTTAACGAGATCAAGTTGACGATGCCGACGCCGTTATTGTTTCATCGACAGTTTCATTCATAACATATCTTATAAAATTTAGAAAAAATGTGTAATTCAGTAGATTACAAAAATATAGTAATTCACTCCTTACAACTTCATTCTGTGCTACAAAAATAGATTGATTAAAAAGTGGAATGGATCCACTACAAAACATGGATACACTGTTAAATGCATATTTTATCCAATCAAAAAATATGCTTACAAAAAATAAAGCAGCGCAATTTTATAGTGTGTAGTAAATAGGCGGAGACAAAATTACAAAGATGAAAGAGCAATAAATGTTTGGATAATTCATTCCGTTTTACGTTCGCCAAGATGAAAAGAGTAAAAAAGAAAGCCATTCCATTGAAAACTTTTATGGGCTTCTACCATTGTTGTTGTTATTGTGCAACATAAGAGTTTGTAAATGAATAATGATAATAAAAAATTTAATATATCTTCTTACATCTTATTGTTGGTTGTTTGGGAATAAGATTTTATTTATTTAAGTTTTTATTTATTATAAATGTTTTATGAGATATTTAATGAAAGTGAATAATATTCTTGCTCACTGTTATTGGACTGGGTGAACCTCTCCTTAAAGATTTATTATAACATGAGCTCTAATCGTTTTATTAATGGATATGTACATGGGCTGACATATTATAATAAATCTACCAGTAAGTGGATATAGAGCTACTCGTACATAAACTGAAATTTTAAAATAATTATATTATTTTTTATTGAATGACGATGATACAATCGATGCGGTTGACATATTACTTTGTCGCAATTTACATTTAATCAATTGTGTGTTGTTTAGAAATTTTGCAATACAATCACTGCAAAATTGATCCAGTTCGCTAACAACTGAATTATACAGATAGACTCATTTATATGTTGGGAAATTGCCACAAAGTATATATCTATATAATTATATATACAGTTAGTTAACACTTTTTAAAATAGTAACAGTTTATTTTCTAATAATCAAATTATATTGTGAGTCAGGAGATTATTGGTCAGTTTTTTGAAATATTTATCCATTATTTCATTAGCAAGTATTGTAACTGATAATAACTGGATCTGTGCATACGATTTCGAATTTGGCAATCAAAATTGTTAAATGATATGCCCGCACGCTAATCTTGGTATGTGTGGCATTTGAAATTTATAAGTCATATATCATATTCATATTTGCTTAATAATATTACGTATATTATACATATTTAATGTACATTAATCATAGTGTTAATAAAATGCTTATTGCTATAGGTTAAGATTGTATTAAATATGATTGTCATCAACATCAATGAATGTTAAGTTAATTCACATCACAAAAATTATTATTTGAAAGAAATATTATTTAATAATCTCGTATTTCTTTATACAGAATAACTGATTCTGACTGTCAGTTACAACAAATTTTCCCAACTAAACAATTTAATTTAATACACAATGCATTTCTATAAAATTCCCAAAGACACCTGAAACTTTACTTTCAGTTACCTAGCCTAGAGCTGGGGTTCCCAAACTTTTACCAGTCGCGATGCACTAATTTAAATCCTAAGGTTTTCGCGACCTACCTGTAAATAAAAAGTAAAAAGCAAAAAAGTAAAAACTTTAATTCATAAATTTATACTTTTTACGCTATTTGCCGTAGGCACTTGGCGAAACACACTTACACTTAATAAACACATTTGATTAAACACTTGTTTTTTATTTCGCATTAGATTTTTGAATATTTTATTTATTAAACTTTTTGAACAAATTTTTTAATTAAAATATTCAAAAATCTAATTTTTACGAAATAAAAAACAAGTGTTTAGTAAAATGTGTTTACTAAATGTTTATTTCAATGTAAAGAGGAAGGTATGTTATTAAAATTTGAAAACGATATCCTTTTCATGAAATTTTCCATGGCCAATTCGCACATTTGCGGCTGTATGTCCTCGATAACTTCACGAATTCCAACTTCAAGGTCTTGAATCAATTATGGAGCATTGGCATATACCTTATCTTTCACGTGGTACCAATGAAAAAAGTTTAAAGGTGTCCAATTGTGGCCACCTTTAGACCATTGGAAACTTTTGTGATCACCTCTTCGACAAATAACACGGTCAGGAAACTTTTCTTGCACAATTGCGACTGTTTCGTTGCTTATGTGGCACGTAGCGCCGTCTTGCTGAAAATAAACGTCGTCCACATCAATATCTTCCAATTCCGGCCATAAAAAATCATTAATCATAGCTCGGTAGTGTAATCCATCGTCGTCAACAATACGAGGTATAGCAGCAATATTCTCAGTTGTTCTTGAGCGACGCACACGGTTTCGATTCTTAACATCACTAACTCGTCCCAACAGCTCAAATCACGATAACCCAAAGTGCTTTAGTTTTGCGAACTGTGACTGCAAAATTTTCACCATTTTTGTAGTAAATGTTAATAACTTCAATGCGTGGTTGAAGCGTGTATCGTACCATTTTTAGTAATGGCGTATAGTTTTTACTTGTTAAATGTCAAAAGATGACAGCTTAAAAATTGACAGCTGCCCAAATAGCAGGCTATTCAAAATGAAACCTCTTATTGGAAAAACATTTATAAAACGTTGTGAATGCAAGTAGTACTTTCAAAGCTGCACTGTGTAAAATTGATATGAATTTTGTATTGGCAACCAAAACTCTATCAATTTTAATTCGCCCAAAATTAATTTTAAGATCACTATCCTCACATAACTCTATAAATTCTTCATTCTTGTCGATATATCAGTAGCTGAACCATTTTGAAAAGGATTTATAACCCATGTACCTATATTTATCGAGAATTTTCATTTCGTCATGGAAATAAAAATCTAAATTTTCCATAAGTTTGTCCAAATGTTCGATTATTACAAAAATAAAATCATTATTTGGTGTTATTTCATTTTCAATGATAAAAGTTTGTAATGTATCAAAGCAGTCATAGTTACAACTTTTAATATTATTTCTCCACAACAATAGTTTTTTTGAAAAAGCTTTTATGTTATCATGAGCCGAAAATATATCAATTCTATTTATTCCTTGTAATTGCAAATTAAGTTCACATATTCCTAAACAGTTTTCCCAATTCAGTTCTTTCAATATTATATAATTGTCAAGCGTATTGAAAATTATTTCGCCAGTTCCTCGAATGATTGGTTCACAAAATAATATATTTTCAAAAACTTCGTTGTTCCATATAAAACGAATGGAAACTATTAGTTGGGATAACCCTTGTACATCTGTTGATTCATCCAGTTGTAACGGAAAAAGTCCATACTAACCTGAATTCTACTGATTAGTTAATTTTCTACCCATTCAGACATTACATCAATTCTACGAGCAACAGTGTTATTTTAAAGTGTAATTGATTCATTTCCCTTCTTCTCTCCAAACATAATCCCAACGGCACCTTTTATCGCTGGAAGTCTCCAATGGTATGGGGTTTACCAGATTGTACAATACGCAAACTAATGAGGTATGAGGCGAACATAGCTTTTTCGTTAATACTGGTAGAATGGGAAAGCAGATTTTTTGAATTCCTGCAATTTCGTTTTATAATAATCCATTGGCTTATTTATTAAATCAGGATGTTTCGTTTCATAATGCCGCAATAATTTACTAGGTCGCATACTCTCATATTTGCAACCACTTATCCATCGTAGCAATTTCTTTAAATTGAATAATTAGAATATGAAGAATTTTATTTTTACCGTGTTTGTACCTATTTTCGAACGTGTTATAATAATACACTTTTAATGAATTAAAATCGTAGAAAATGTAAATTCTATCGTTTTTGTTGACATATATGTTCCGATATATCAACACACCACAAAGGATAAACTAAAACTGCGTGAAACAAAGCAGCAACAGCGCAAGTCATATAGAATTACAAAATTATAACGGGGGTTTCCATAATAATGAGGTTGATTATGAGTTTATTTTATTTGGTTGCATAATTACAATGCAAGTTACAAATTTCTGTATTAAAAAGGTTTTTCTTATTAACAACTTATTTTAAATATAGGGTTTTCCAATAGGAGTGATATGAATTTTAAGTGACGTTTCGGCCATT
The DNA here is from genome assembly GCA_932526605.1 of Nephrotoma flavescens. NCBI lineage: Eukaryota > Metazoa > Arthropoda > Insecta > Diptera > Tipulidae > Nephrotoma > Nephrotoma flavescens. The sequence continues at coordinate 1,543,775 of OW052220.1, forward strand.
TGTAATATGTCATGATCTGTCATTTTTTGTTTCATTGTATTCAGTAATGTTTACAATTTCATCATGGTGAGATATACGCAAGAACAACGTTTACAAATTATTCAGCTTTATTATCAAAATAATCGTTCTCCAATTGCAACTTTTCGTGCGCTTTTGCCATTTTATAGTCGTAATTATCGTCCAAGTGTGCTCGCTGTTCGTCGAACTGTTGAAAATTTTGAGCGTACATTTTCTTTACATAATGTTCAAGTGCCAATAAGACAAAGAAACGCTCGAAGTAATGCAAATATTGACGTTCTCAAGAATTGGGACTGTCTCAAACCACGACCTGGCGGATTTTGAGAAAGGATTTGGGTTTGGATCCGTATAAAATTGTTCTCACTCAAGAACTGAAGCCATTGGACCACCGTAAACGTCGTGAATTTGCTGATTTTGCCTTGGAACAACTTGAAAACGTTAACGATTTTTTAAGAAAATCATCTTTCCGATGAGGCTCACTTTCATCTGAGTGGTGCGGTACACAAAACGGTCGATTCTGGTGCGAAGAAAATCTACAAATTATTCATGAAAAACCATTACATTCACCTAAATTGACAGTTTGGTGTGGTTTTTGGTATGGTGGAAACATCGGTCTGTATTTTTTCGAAATGAAGCTGATAACACCATTACTGTCAATGGAGAGGTATAGATCGATGATAACCAACTTTTTATGGCCGAAATTGGAAAAAGTTGATCTTGACAACATTTGGTTCCAACAAGACGGGGCTACGTGCCACACAGCAAGTGCAACAATTGAATTATTGCGAGAAAAGTTTGGAGATTCGATTATTTCAAGAAATTGTGATATTGAATGGCCTCCAAGAAGGAAGTGATTTAACACCATTAGACTATTTCTTGTGAGGTTGAAGTCATTGGTCTTTAGCAATAAACCAGACTCTCTTCAAGCTTTACAAGTCAATATTGAACGTGCTATTCATGACATACGACTTGATTTGGTGGGAAAAGTGCTCGAAAATTGGGTTCATCGAATTCGTTCCTGCAGAAAAAGTCGTGGAGGCCATTTGAATGACGTTTTATTCAGAACATTAAATAAAAAACATTTCATTTTCCTTTCCTTGTGTTTTTTTCTTTAAGAAATCATATCACTCTTATTGGAAAACCCTATAATTGCATGTATCATAGGACCGATTGCATACTATGATGCATGAAATGTTTTTTATGTCTTTATCTTTATCGAATGTTAGCATAAAAAAGGGAGATATGATTTATCTGTTCTCTTCCCAATTTATGTAACTTCTTTAATTTTCAGGTAGTTTTTTGGCTATAACTTTTATTGGTCGAGCATCTTTGTCCTCGTACCAGTACCATGTATTATCCTTTTCATTAAGAGAAAGAGTAAGTTTTCTGTAGTTATCTACGTCTGGAACATTTACTTTGAGGTCTCCACTCTTCAGTAATGTTGGTTGATATTAGCTGCATTTCTTAATTCTTGATGTGATCCGGTTCAGTTCATGTTTCGCGAAACAACAGAAAGGCGCTTACTAGATTTCAAACCAAAATATGGATTAGATTTTCCATATAAAATTTGAACGGATCCGGATCCGGATCCACTGGTGAGTCGCGAGCTGACTCAAGGTGCCGCCAAAAATTTTATTATTTAGTTGTTTGAATTAATTTACTTTTAATTAACTTGATGCAATATTTTTCTATATAGGCATGCACACTCGGAAAAAATATGATAAATACATGATTAAATTTACCATATTATGATAATATTAAATTATTGTGATAATCTATATAACACAATGATTAGAAATACTATCAAACTTAGTTTTATGATTAATATCATCATTGTGTGTTTAATACAATTATTTAAATGATTGATTGATCATAACAATGATGATACTAATCATATAAACTAAGTTTGATAATATTTCTAATAACTGTATGATAGGGAACATCACAATAATTTAGTATTATCATAATATGGTAATAAATACCTAATTTTATTTAGGTGCAATAAAAGCGATTATTCATGTACAAATTTTGTCTGACAGACATAAATAATAATCACTCTTATTGGTTGAAGGTCGGCCATAATTTTTTATCGTACGATAAAAATTAAAAATTGAACATTGCTCAATTTTGTATAAGATTTGCGGCAGTGAGAACAAAATAATACATATTCTAAAATATAAAAAAGCAAGAAGAACAAAAATAAAAACATTTTTTGGGTTGCTTGCTTTATAAAATGACAAAAAACATCCATACGACAAAATTTTATACATGTATCGCTTGTGTGAAGGCGTTTTTTAGACAGATTCAGTGTTGAGTTCGTTCATTCAAACAATTTTTTCGACCAACCATCTCTTGTGAAAACATGCAGCACTGATCCGCCTTATCGTTGCGTTCATTCCTTCATTCAGGCAATTTTTTTCGACCAATCATATTGCTCCAAAATGACGATTCTTTTATTCTGCATTTTTTCACAAGAGATGATTGGCCGTAAAAAATTGTCTGAACGAACGAACGAACGCAATCATAAATATGCCCTGATTTCGTTTTTATCGTATAAGACAAAAAAATATTAACCAATCAGAGAGATTATTATTTATGTCTGTACACAATTTCGACATGAATCATCGCCTTAAAAGTTTGAAAATAATTTGACAATGTACATATTCAAACTAGGGTAACTTCTTTTTGTTTCCCCTTTACCTATAAAAACAAAAAAATTGCGGCGCAGGAGAAACAGGTTTTATAGGTAAAGAAGAAAGAAACGAAAAAGTTACCGGATACAAGTTACCGTAGGGATCCGTTCATAACTGCATATTTTAAAATTGCATTTCTCAAAACTGCATATTTGAAAACGGCATAAGGGTTAAAACAGCACTTTTCAAAACATTTTTTAAAACTGCATGTTTCAAAACGACATTTTTAAAACTGCACAAGACAGAATGAAATATTTTAATCGATTATGAATCTACAATTGTCTTTTCATTAATTTCTGGAATATGACCAACAGGTACGGTTATTTATTACACGATGAAATTTGAGATGAATGAAATTTTTGAACATTTGTGAACGATTCTTGGATTAAATTCTAGGATAAAGTCAAATGAAAAGGAACTTGACTATTTCTTAGTTGAGTAAGATATAATTTCACATGTTTAGGTTTAGTATAGGTATGTTATAAGAAAGGACCTTCATGGAAATTAGAAATTATTTGAAGATTTAGTATGCATACAATATTCTCCTTCACCTAAAATTTTCTACCTATGTCGTTTCGAAAAATGAAATTTTGAAAAATGCCGTTTTGAAAAATGTCTTTTTAAAAAATGTCGTTTTAAGATATGCCGTTTTGAAAAATGACGTTTTGTACCTAGGTCGTTTTGAAACATGCAATTATGAAGAATACCGTGTTAAAAAATGCCATTTTGTAAAATGTCTTTTTAAAATTGCAGTTTATAAAAATACCGTTTTGAAAAATGCCGTTTAGAAAAATGCCGTTTTGTACCTATGTCCTTTCGTACCTTATATGCCATTTTGAAATATGCAAGGGGTCTATTATGAAATTTTCGACGCGCGTATTTTTTTCGACAACGTCGAAAATCGCTATTATGAATTATTTTTTCGACGATGTCGACAATTCGGTATTATGAATAATTTTGAAAATCGGTATTATGAATAATTTTGAAGGAAAATACACAATTGCATAAAATCATTTTTATTTCATTATGTTGTTTTGAGAAGAAAGGTGCTTAAACAAGAAAATATTATGCAAATACATTTTATTTGTAAATTTGAGGATTTCATTAATACATAATTTAGTATACATAATTTAGATTTTAATTTTGGTTTTAACACAAACAAAAAAAATCCGTTCAAAAATAAAATTGTGTTACTCGTTTATAATTAGGGACCAAAAGCATAAGCGCAAACATATTTTTTTAATATTTTAATTTATTCCTCAAAAGACAAAATAGTAAAAAGCGAATACCAAAAAGCCAAATCCGATCATAATAAAATTTTTCTCTTTCATTCTATTTCATTCCGGTCCTATAAGGAAAATTATATATAAAACACAAAAAAAGTTTATTGTTAATATAACAAACTAAAACACTAATATAAAAATTTACAAAATTTAAATCATACTCACATTTTGATAAAAAAAAATATAATTTATTATTAAATTTAATATTTATTGTTGGAAATTATCAAAAATATTAAATTTAAATTAATAATTTTTTTATTAAATTTAAATGAGGAAATTTTTATAAAATTTTATAAGTTTAAATTATTAATTTATTTTTACTAACAAACTTTTTTAACTTTTTTTATTTCTCAACACTTAACGTTTTTCTAATAAGTACTCGACACCTGAAGAGCTGTCGTAAAATATTCTAAAAAAAAATAAATCTAAAAAAACGCGTCGAGTATTTCATAATACAAAAATTCGACAACGTCGAAAAAAAAACGCGGTCGAAAATTTCATAATAGACCCCCAGTTTTGAGAAATGTTGTTTTTAATTACGTCATTTTAAAATATGCAATTTCGACCGGGACCCATTACCGTAGTATGGATATGCACAATAGGTACGTGCAAAAACAAGTTTTTCGTCCAGTATGACCCTGATTGGGTAATTAAAATGAAACAAATATTTAACATTTTTCCAATATTTCTTCTTTTTATTTAACTATTTACAAAAGCTTTTTAGCATTTTTTTTGTTTTTCAAATATTTATCTTTCATCTTTTTCAAGTTTACTTTCTTTCGTTTAAATGAGTTTGGTATAATTTAAATTAATTATTAATTTTGTTTAATTTAATATTCAAATTTTTTTGTCTTAACAATTCATTTCCTTTCTTTTTGTAATAATATAAATATAATTTTGCAATCGAATATATATTTAGATTTTTATTTTCTTTACATAAACATTTAGTAATATTTTATATAATATAATTATCAATAAACAAATGAATTTCTTTACTATATAATATATACATAATTATATAGTATATATTTTGTAGTTAATTAATTTTTTATAAGAATAAAAATATACATTTATATAATATATTTTGTAATAAAATAATTTATATAATTTTTAGTTTTATAATATTATTTAAATATAATAATAGCAACATATTGATTATTAGATATTTAAAAAGTATTGTTTTTAAATTTAAATTAAATTTTTAATTTAATTTAAATATTGAAAAAAAAGGAAAGTAAAAATGTTTAACATTTTATTTTTAAATTTATTATTTTAAAAAAATAAATATTTAAATTTTTTATTTCTTAATACAGGCAAAACGATTCGGCGACCACCATAAATCAATATTTATATCAAATGGAGTCATAATCATCCTTCAATTATATTTTCAATCATTTATTAAATTAATAATATTTTTTGGTGAATAATATGTAATATTAATCAGTAAAACTATTAGGATGCTTGTTTTAAATTATAATAATCATAATAATAAATTGTTAGTTAGTTATTTGTCGTTCGTTTCAAAAATTTATAAATTAAATCAAAACAAATGTAAAACGTATAAAATATATAAATATAATAACAATTATTATAAAATATATTTGGATGGAAAATTGTAGTGCTAAATGTATTGTAAATAAATTAATTATGGAGCTAAATGAATCGTAAGCTAATTATTCACTGCAATATAATAGAAATCAGAGAGTCACAATCGTAATTTAAACAAGTACTGCAAGTTCCTTCGAGTAGTTAGTGTTTCGGTTTAGTAATTATAGGCAAAAATCTGTAAGTCTAAAAATACTGTGTAGAATTCGGTTTTCGATTAAGGTAAATGACCATTGTTCTATTTACGTCTAGCAATACTGTTGAAATGTTACTTTTTGTAAATGTATTACGTACATACTATGTTAGTTAATTGTAGTTATGAATAAATAATATAAACGTTTTTCGGCTACTTGCAATACTAAAATTTAATTTTATATTGAGCAGAGATACGGCAGTAGAATTGTTCAGGCAAGGTGAACTTCATTGAACTTGCAGGTATACAATGTACGAAACTCCTCAAACAGAAACAAAATTTTCAAGAAAGACTGTAATTTACGAAAATTAAAACCGACGAATTACGTGGATAATAAATCACAATAATTTGTAGCAAAAACTGGCATATAAACAATAAAATCAAGAAACGCAATTCGCATAAAATATCTCGTAGAAAAATTCACCGAATTTGTAATTCTATTAATGCGTTCGTTGAATTAATTAGTGCGTTCTATAAATATGTTTTTTTTTTTCAAAATCAATTAGTTTACCAAAAACTACAGAACAACAATTCACCAAAACATAATGCAGATTACTAATTTGTAGAAAAATTTACTTCTAGAATTTCAATTTTGTGATTTTATTACGCTTCCTGCGAATACCGAGAATCATCCCTGATGGTCCAGCCCAAAACTCATGCTCTTTCGAAATTATTTTTAATGCTTCGAGTGTGTCGGCGTTTGTACATACTAAATACGGTTCGTAAATATAAATAAAAATTTTTCGTGTATTAAAATAATATAAATACATATTTGTTAAATCGGGAATAAATAAATAATAGGTAAACCATAAATACAACAAAAATAATATTCACCAAAAAACACTAAAAACTTCGCCACCTAATTTTTATTATCATCACCATTACTGCTCTTGGATAGTGTAGCCTCGGATTTCGATAATTGCAACCGTTTCTCACAATACAAACTGCCCGTCGGCGTTGTAACCGAAGACGATAAACTTTTTGTATAACCGGCCATAAATATACTACTAGTACCAGTCGATAAGGTAGGCGAAAAATTTTTACGTCGTTCCGTTATGGGAAATTTATTTTTTGTACAGCTCAAATCAAATTCGAGCGTGTGAAAACGGGGCCGACGATATTTATAATTCTCGTTACGATTCAATAGACTATCATAATCGTATAATTGTTTTTGATTACTATTATTTAAATTATTATTACTAGTACTACTGTTAATATTTAGGTTACAATTAGATTTTTTATTAGTGCCACCGACACTAGGGGCGACGGCAGACACAGCCGGTGAATTTAAAATTTTCCCTGCTGCACCAAACGATTCACTTAAATTTTCGGCACTCGCTTCATACACACTTTCCAGTGGCGGTGATTTTATATGTGATTTGAGTATATTTAAATTTATTTGAATCGATTGCGATATATCGTTTACGTTCGTTTCAGTCACGATTGGGATTTGGGTTTGCGATGATCCTGACGTAATACTATTGCAGTCGCTGTCGAAATCATTGATAGATAGATTATCCGTATTCATTGTCTCTTTCCGGATTATAATTTCGTTCGCTTCGTTAAAAAAACTATCGAAATCTAGATCGAGGAACAGCTCTTGTAAAAATCGACGAGCGTTTAATCGATAGGTACAGCGACCGAGTAGTTTGCACACCTCCGAATACAGACAGATATCTTGAAATGACTGTGGATGTTTCTGTTTAAGTTCGAGTAGTGACATTTTTGATTGTTTACTCCACACGGGATTCGACATACGCTGTACATGACGCAAAATATTTGCCGTAATTCGATCAGGCATGCTCTCCTCACTGAAAACGCTCTCGGGCGAATTAAACGAGACATCTGATAACTGAATTGATGAACTATGATTTGATTTACGTCGCGGTATATTTATATCACTATCAGTTCGTGGATGCATGCGATTCACTTTCGAACGACAACAGTATAGACACGACATCCGGTTATGTTTACCGGCCCATTTCGATTTTTTACTATTTGTCGATATGTCAGATAAACTACTTACGCAACTCTCGTCTCCCTCGATTATCGAATCATTAAAATATTGCTGTTGTTTGAACACCGATAAATTACCCGAATCCAGAGTATCCAAATCCGGATTACACCTAGAGATGTATGAAATATTCAAGTTTCGATGTGGAAACAAATCAAGAATATTCTTTGGAAGACAAATCCCTACAAAATAAATTTAATTAGCCTAGTACACTAAAATATAACGCCAAGGTTTACAGACCTGTATAACACGGTCCTTTGGTTTCAACTTTAAGCGTCTGCAGACGAGAGGTCGTATTCGACGCAGCATTCGTATTCGATAGTTGAAAATCATCAACCCTAGAAGATAATCCTGCCGATAAAAGTCGACCATGTCGATCAAGGCTTCTTACTTTTAGTTTTCGTTGCGGTTCGGAAATAATATGCTTCTTATTGCGTACCGTCACATTATCACTATCGATTATTTCAGCCAGCTCATCAGCAGCCGATTCGGACAATTGGGGTCGACAATGTCGCCGTAACGATCTTAATGTAGCGTAGCCCTGCAAATCTTGTGGACTTAGCATATTTTCACGTAAAGGAACTCCGGTAAGTGAAATACGCCGAAAGCGTTCTTCACTCGGTTTTTTTAATTCTAGTAAATTAGAGGAACTTGGAATAGGACTTAGTGTTGTCTGTTGCAGGTCGGAAATAAATATTTTACCAAATATTGAATCACAACTGCTCACGCCCGATGTATTCGAATCAGTGCCCGAATTGACTCGAGTCCGGACCGATGTATATTGTACTGCGGTTAATAAGCTTAAACCATCCGTTGTTTTAGATTCAGATAAGGAACCCGTGTGTCGCCGTTTTTGCGATATAGAACTCTCGGGAAGAGTTTTTGATCGTCCCGTACTTCCAATCTCACCATTAATTTTCTTCTCATAAGAGCTGCTTACATTTCCAACACTATCACGACTAGTATCGGCCCCTGGTTCGTCAAAATAAAATGAATTAGAACCATCACTGAAACCGAACTCTTCTTCAATTCCTGTATAGTTATATGGTGGAACTTCACCCAGTTGATGCCGCATCGGGGATAAATGTTTTGATAGCCAATCCTCGGGTTCACAAACAGGCCAATATGTATTGCGATCGTGTCTCACACAAAACCAATCAAGTTTATACAAAATGTTTGCACCGGCATTCGTACTTCCGATTAGCCCGAGTACAGTAAGTGCAGTCGACCGAATCGAATAAATATCACAATGTTTAGCCAAGTAAATAATCTTCTCATAAACTCTCGACATTGGGTCGTTTAAAAATTCCACCCCTTCTTGGCTGGTAGAGACGTGGCCGAGCGCCCATAAAGCAGATTTCAATATGAGACATTCATGCTCATCATGACTTTTTCCTACGTTTAAATACTCGATCAATTGAAGTAGATTGCCGTATTTCTGTAACTCGGCCATGCCCTGAGTGGTTTGCACAAGCTGTCCATACAAATGAGGTAGAATATTCGGTGGAATCATAGTTGGTCGTGACGAACAGCTTCTTCGGTTGTATGTACCATCCTCGTTTTTATAATGAAGTGTCATACTGGCATGAGTATCCGCCTCAAGTAGGAGCACATATCGCCGATTGTATTCATTCCTCCACAGTTCTATTTCGTGCTTCACATTTGCCCTTGTGTGCATAAGCCCTTTGGTAATCGAATAGAACCGAGTCATAATTAATTTTCCTGCATCACCCACCACATCTAAATCGGGCCACATTGTGGTTAAATGATCGAGGTATAATCGATCGTGGCATGCTTCATCCAGTATCTCGAGCGCGGATAGAACCACACTTTTTTCTTGATCTTTGATTTGATTTACAAGCATGGGTAGGCCCCAAATTTCAAAATTAGGTAGTTTTGCCCGTAACAGTATGAGCAAAAATTGTGTGGCATATAATCGGCCAGGTCGTATCGATTTGACTAACGCCTTTCGCAATATTTCACGCGGAAACGAATCTAAGGTGTAATCTAATCCGGAAACCGCTACCTTTATATAGCACACATGAGTGGTGCCCTCGATCACATCGGCTAGCTGATTAAATACATTCGTGTTCTTCAGTATATTGATCCCCTTCTCGGTTTTACACATTCTGCCAATAAATAAAAAATATTGTTGGCACATATTGTTTGCCATATGTTGCGGACTGAATAGACAATCGTGGGCACTTCGAGCGGTTGATAAAGTTAACAGTTGATTACTAATATCCGAGAATAAATCTGTTAGTAATCGGAGCGATTCAAGTTCCTGCGTCGACTGTAAAAGCCAATCGATTAACTCAACTCCAGCGACCACTGTCGATGGGATGTGCCGTCCATGTCCTAAATCCTGATGAGAGAATCTATTACTGCTTGGCTTAAAGTAATGCACTAGGCGCTTAATATATTTGATGTGATTATCATCGAATTTATTCAGAATGTCCGATTTAAAAATTGCGATTATAATATCCCAATCCCATGCATCCTGGTTGATTAGCACGTTGGACAGTTTAAGCATCCCTTCGCTCTCCTTGAAACCATCAAAAATATGAAGAATTTTTGTTCGTTTAAAACTTGTCCGCTTAATACCAGACAAAAAACTACTTGGGCTCGCCTCTTCTCTAGGTTCCGGCGTTATTCCGCCCGCCGAGCCCACCGAGTCATGCCTTATCCTGTCTAATGTCCCAAATTTCATTGAGAAATTATCATGCGAATTTAATTCGCGTCGAAATGTTTTCGAATTTATAATTAGCCCTGATTGGATTATATTGTCCAGGAAGAGGCTGCACGAAGCTGGACGATTTTTCAACATTTGATGAAAACTTTGCAAAGCGGCTACAGCTGCTCTTGCTTGGTGATTACCTTCCGTAGCTTTTGAAATTAATGTTGGAAGGGCCGGGCTGTTGCTGCAAATATCTGCTGGAAGCAATGAATGCATTAATTGAAGTAACTTTCCAAGCAGAACCGTTGCTCGGACAGATATAAATGTATCGCTCGATATGATCACCTCGACTAGTGCGTTTAATAGTCCCGTTTCAATAAAACAGTATAAAAGAACCGCTAAATGAATTTCACACACATTAGGCACTCGGCTCGCTAAAGTTGGGAGTACAAACCGCCCTTCCATAGCAACGAATCCATCTGTAAGGCGCCATGAATCTTGAAAATCCGCTGGATCAACCACAGATAGGGCGACAGAATATTCGTCAGTCCAAACCGGTTGTGGTAGACCGAGCAGTTCGTACAATAAATCCAATATAGCTTTTCGCACTTCAAGCTGGTTTAAATAAAGCACGTCCACGATGGCTTTCAACCCAGATGGATGGTTAGGATTGCAAAATTCTAATATTCCAGCCCAACTTCGGAGTACCGACAACAAAGCAAGACGGCTACATGTGAATCGTAGATCTCGTGCATCTTTATGCTTATCCATAATTCCAAGGCGATACGTAAAATCACAGTAAGGCGCGGCCAGGCAGTCTAACCGAACGCCGGCAATATTTCGAGTATGTGGCCATTCCAATAAATGTAACAGTACGCCACATAGACTTTCCGCTATCCGTGGACTGTGACATTCCAAAACATTTCGTGTAATAGCACCGACTCCTCCACACATAATCATTAAGGTTGGATTTAAAACTCCAAACTCACATAGCGTTGCAAGACAGGCCCTCAGCATTCGATCTCCATCTTCTACGCCACTTTCACCGAGCGATACTAAACATCTTACAAGCACTGGACTTACATTTTCTGGAGAGATAGCCAACATGCGACGTATCAATTTTAACGATTGCACACGCTCCTCCTCATTCTTGAGCAGAATATCCAAACTGCGACATAACAAATGTGGTAACTGGAGCCCATTAAATATCTGTATATCCCGCGGTGTCTGAATCAAGTGTCGCAAAGTGCGCAAGGATGCAGCTCTGATTTGAGTAAATTGGTGTGTTAAACTGGCACTTATACTGGAATTAAAATCCAAAAATTAAATTCATTCTATAATACAAGAGTGAGGTTATGTGCAATAATACCAATAGAAAAACTCTTCTGTTGTGAATCCAACTTGGATCTCTTTACTTTGTACAATTAACTTAACTAAACCATTTAATAAACTTAGTCGCTTGTTTTCGTTCGTCATTCGAGAGCTTAGACTTAGGTAAATATCGTATGCATTTTCACTGGGACTCTTCGTCACATCAAGCCTGTAACAATCTTCGGGTGGTGGACGACCTAAGTAGAACCCAAATAATTAAATTATTCCAAATTTATATATGTATAATTAAATTATCGAAGAAAATTGATTTGTTAAGATTAGAGAACAATTTAAGAGGAATTGTAACACTCTCTTTACCTTTCGATCTAGAACTCCGATTCCGGATCATCCAACTTGAAATTGCCATAATTTTATTTTGATCTCGCGGAAAACTTTTTTTTATCAATTACATATAAAGTATTTTCATTATTTACATTATATGTAACGAGATCAAAGAGAAAATTTGAAAAATGGCATTTTTGGGTATATGATGAGATGTGATGTTAGGCGACGACGATGAGTTATCTTATTGCGATGCGTATGACCCGTTACCTCGCACACGATCGTTTTGTAAATTAAATAAAAAGAAGATGCACGCACGTTTAAATAAAAATGGTTATTGATTCGTCTTAAATTACAATTTTTATGACTTTGTGATTATTTTAATTAATTTTTAATATACAAAAAAAATTCTCAACTTTTTCTATTTTACATTTGTTTTGATTTGACATTTATCCACTTATATATATGTATAAAATTCCTGACAAAAAATTTCCTGTCGGCGTTGTTAAGCAGGGTTGAACGGGGGAATTTTTTTACAAGAATACTGACACCTAGCGACGAGGATTTAAATTATAAAATAAGAAATTATGCTCGGTGTTAAAATTTGTTGTGGAATTTTTTGAATTTTACTTTATTTTCTATTTATTCACTATACAATATTGTTCGATTAGAATTAATTATATTTCCATCGTCCAATATTGTTCGATTAGAAGTACTCGTAAATCAATAATCAACTAACTTCATTAAAAAGCGAAATTACAGCGAATTCAAGATTTCCCAAATGTGAGATGATCTCCTCGACTATATCTCTTATTGTTTATTAATCAAAACGTCAAATTGAATTGGATAATTTGCGATTCCAATATTGACAAATAATATATAGTTAAAAAAATTTTAAATGTTGTTGTTTAATCTCTTGAAGTTCATGCTAAACAAATAATTTATTATCTACTCTGAAAATAGTTAATATTTGTATAATCACAAACATGGCTTCAGATGATGATGAATATGGGAAGGTTGCAAAGGGTAAATTGAAGCTGAAGCAAAATTGTGATATTAAGAAGAAGAAAAAGAAAAAAAAGGATAAAGAAAAGGAGAAAATCGAAAAAACCGTAAATAATTTGGAAGATGTTGCGCAAGAAGTGAAAAAGGTACCCGTAGGACGGCCACTCACCAAAGCTGAGAAGACGTTCAAAGACATGCAAGAAAAAATGGTATGTTCGTTTTTCTTTTTTTTGTTAATTAACAACGATTGATATATTTTACTTATTTCTTGATTTTAGCAAAAGAAACGAATCTTGGAAAAGGCATCCATGACTCATAAACAAAGGGTCGAGAAATTCAATCAGCATTTGGATAGTTTGACCGAACATTTTGATATACCAAAAGTATCATGGACGAAATAATACAAATCACGCGATTATTTTTTGTTTATTATGATTTTATTTAAAAATAAATACATATTTAAATTATCTTATTTTTATGTTTACTACTTGTTTATCTGTCAATATTTATTTCACTCACAATCGTGATATTTGACCATGATATCATCTGGCACTATTAAAGTCCATTTACAAATTTAAGATATTTGGTGTTCCAACTGTTCCGTCAAAAACGTTTTTATCGAATTTGTCTTTGTCAAAAGTTTGAATTTAGCAAATATTAGATTGAAATATATTTATTTATTGAACTAAAGTCAGTAATAATTTACAAGTTTTCATGTTATTGGACATTATGATTAAAATTTGGTTACTTATAAATGTATAAAGTTTAAATATAAAATGTATTTCGCCAAAACTACCGGATCCCTGCCTAGTGTGCAAATTGCATTACATTTTCTACATATGTATAAACAAAATTCCGGAAAATCGATTGATTACGGTTAACTTCGTGTGTCGTCGTTTTGTTGAAACTTCAAAAAAAAAATTCATATAAAATCATCAGCTGTTTATTAATTAGTTTATTATTTTCATGTCGATTGTGTAGCTGTGTTATTATAATTCCTAAATAAACTACTAGTTTGTGTTTTTTTATTTATATATTTGTTTACGACGGAAACCATGAATCAAACGATATAAAAAATTTTAAGCAACTCATAAAGAAAGTGAATTTTGTTTCTGTGCAGTTTTGTTTTATTCGTGTTTGTGCTGTATTTATAATCAAGTTGATTTTGTGGTAAAATGAAAATGCCATTGTTGTTGTTGCTTATTGTTTTGTGCTCGAATGTGGTTCAAGGTGCTCATAGTACTTCAAATAAAAATGGAAAACACAAGCGGAGTGAAAATGTCGCGGCTGATGGATTAATTTTTGTTCACGTGGTACGTAGCCTTTGTATACATAAAAATTAGCATAAAGACAAAAATCTAGTGAGAAAGTACGCAAAGTAATTTTAACCTATTTTCTTAGATTTTCAGACACGGGGATCGTACTCCAATAAATCCCTATCCGAACGATCCATGGGGTGATCCAAAATTCTGGACAACTGGATGGGGACAATTAACAAATGTAAGCTTGTGGTTTTGATAAAAGTAGTTATAAATGTGAAGGTCAACAAAAAGTTTGTTTTCTTATCGCTTATTTGTTGTGTTCCCGTCTTTTATCGGTGTAAAATGTGTATATGCGGCCGGGTCAGTGAAATAATTTTTATTAATTTTTAGTTCATTGTGATTGTATTATTATTATTTGCAAGTGTCTGAATTGAGGCTTATGACCTAGACATTGTAGGTAATTCTTATGTAATGTTTTGTAATCTAACATATTACATATAGGTCTTATGGATTAAGGTATTCAAACCTTAGCAAAAGAAATACAAAAAAAAATCTAACATATGGATTTATCACAATGAGAAGCTTTGGAGGCCAAATACCGTACTTTGTAACGTTTAATTAGGACGAATGAGACAAGATCATGTCTGAATAAGGATGTATCAATATAACTCCTCCTGTTTGTCTTAGACACCTTTGAAACCAACCTAGAAATCCTGTAACGAAATATGAAAGATTTAAGATCGGATCGTTAAATTACAGTCCTAAGCAATACCCAAATATGTATGTATTACATTTATGTGCTACATCAAGCTCGAGGTATGTGTTAAGACGCTTGTTGATTGTACGGTTGGTAGTGTATTAAACAAAGGAAGTTAGTCTAGAACGAATGAGTTTAAAACCACGTCAGCATCAGTGTTATAATATGTGAAAGTTAATGTCATCAACAAAGGCAACGGAACATTTCAGGGAAGACTACAAATACTATTAACGTATATTAGGTAAGAATAGAAGTTTCCTTGATTTGCGCTCACTATAATTTTTATAATGCAGGGCTCATCCCAGAAAAAACTGTATGATTTCAAAGGGCCGAATGGGTCGATTTTTTTTTGTTTTTAGAAATATATTTTATTTATTTGTTATTTAATTTAATTATTTTGTTTTATTTTTGTACATATACCCCTCTGATAATCAAAAGGCTGACATAGGGCCGGTTAGGCAGGTGGCGCATGACAAAATTTTCCTTCACCAAAATGTATCGCTGGATACGGGGAATTTCATGAATATCCAAAGATGAAAAATAGTAAAATACATAAATTCATAAGAAATTCATTTATGTTTAATAAAAATAAATTACAAAATATTCCAAACACACAAAATTATATTTCTAAAAACAAAAAAAAAATCGACCCATTCGGCCTTTCGACATTCGGCCCTTTAATACATTCGGCCCTTCGACGCATTCGGCCCTTCGACATTCGGCCGTTTGTACCCATTCCGAAAAAACCTTTACTCTGAACCACAAGAAGGACATCTTACTCAGACGCAGCTCATGATCAACCATACCAAAACTCTTTTAATATCGTTAAATAATAAGGGACCACTATTAATCCCTATACAACTAAACAGCCAGTGAATTGGCCCCGTACACTGGTGTTGCTTTCTAATGACATTGTGCCTTTAATAAGATTTTCAGTGCTGTTAATTCTAAATCATTTATTACTATGGGCCATCCATTTTCGATAAGTCATTCAAGCGTTACTAGCTCAAAATAGTAACGGAAGTCATTATAGCAATCGAGATTGGGTCTAAAAGGAGGAATCCTCTACCGAGTTATATGTA
Source organism: Nephrotoma flavescens (assembly GCA_932526605.1). Taxonomy (NCBI): domain Eukaryota; kingdom Metazoa; phylum Arthropoda; class Insecta; order Diptera; family Tipulidae; genus Nephrotoma; species Nephrotoma flavescens. The sequence continues at coordinate 1,560,017 of OW052220.1, forward strand.
GCATACCTAAATCCTGGACCATAATTTAAAATTAACCAGAATCTGCTTCGCTCGATCAAAATTTTGAGCTTTGTCCAAAATTTATAAAAAAAATCACATACCAGATATCAGACTCAATAATATTATGTACATGATTTTTTCTGGTGCCTTTTGCATTGCTTGTTGTTTTATGTTAACTCCTAAATATTTATTTTAGATCAAAATGTTAACTTTTAGTAGTTGATTTAGTAGATAACTTTTGAACTGATTTGAGGTATCGTTAACTTCTGATCTGAAATTTTTGGAAGCAGTGTGACTCTCCTCTATCCCTTTTCCGACCCTCGATCACAATTGTGCGTGTACGATGCCGTTATGTAAGTTCGCTCTTACTTTGCTCCCACGCTCAGCGCTCTAGAATTATGAAATTAAAATAAACGATTGAAATAAAATGAAAACTATGGCCCTAATATTATCAAAATAAGGTAATCAATTTAAAATTGAATAAACTACATAGTACATACACATTTTAGCAAATCACCTGGACTAATCTCGAGTTTAAACCTAATATTTGTTTACTACTCGGGGGCGAGTAGTATAGAGGGAACACGTATGAATAATAATTTTGGTGATGTAAAGCAACCATTGCAGTTAACACAAATTTGGGTGATCGCATGGGAACTCGAAGAAAAATGTGCAAAATGGAAACTCCTACCCCCGCATGCGAGTATTTCTTTTACGGCATATCTGGGAGCTATACTTACTCTAGTCAACCATTCGTCATACGTGTTAGCTATCACATACGTAAAAATTATTCAGTAGCGAATCACCAAACGCTGTCCCTTTAAATAAATATATAACGGAGAGAACGGCTGATTTGGTAAAAGAAGTATTTTTTTATTACCCTCAGTATTAACGAACACATATAAAAAAATTCGCACCTTCAATGGTTTTGAGGCGTAATAACTTGCCTAGCATCGCGTTAACATATTATTTAATATTATGTTTACATAAGAGGAACTCCCTACAATGGCAGAAAACAAAGATAAAATTTGACAATAAAACCACTTAAAAATTTTAAAACCTATCCCAACAGTGGTTGTGTTGTGTGTTGGAGCTTAATGCAAGTATAAAAATAAATAAAAAAACGAAAGCAGAAAGTCTAATTTATCTGTCTTGAGCGTATTCTTATTCGATTTAACGCCGACCAAAATTATAATACGAAACTAATGTTCGGCGTCCCATTATCGAGAATATGTATCATATTACGAATTCAACATTTGGTTAATCAAATGTAAAAACCACAAAACTATTTTTATAAGTTGCCGTGTGAACATAATTTTGTAGCATCAAAACATGAAAACGAAACGATTAAAATTAAATTGATTACAAAATTCCTAATGATTTTACAACTAAACTACAGGTGTGTGTAGTGTACACGTAAATCAATTTCTATTTCAAGAAATTTTACTTCGATTACATTTCGTAGAGCAATAAAAAAAACTCAAAATTGCGTCAAATTGGTTGATGTACTTTTATATTTTAGAGTCGCCATGATACATATCCAATATGTGATATGTTCGTAATATCAGCAGTAGTTGGTAATGTATGTTGTACCATCACTTCGAATCGAAAAAAGTCGAATCGAAAAAGTGAAAGTTGTATCATTTTTGCTTTTCGAAAATGATACAACATACCGCCATTCGACTTTTTCGAATTTCGATTCGAAGTGGTGGTACAACATACCGCCCCAGGAATTTATATCCATAATAAAGGTGCCACCTTACCAAGTGACTATACAAATATAACACATTAGCATAGTGATTTCAACTAAGTGTGTTTTCAACTAAGCATTTTTTGCTTTGTATTTCCGAATTTGAATTGAATTATTGAATATTCGAGTGATTTCTAAATAATCATAACCTTTCATAGATATGCGACTTACTACCCATGAACTTGATCATGTTATCACAAAAATATTTATTTCTTAGCTGCGCTTATTCTTATATAGTTTTAATGACGCGTTGCGTATTTGTTATTATTTCAATTCTATCTATCTAAATAATTCAATCTGGGTCAAGTTCATTAATTTGAAACGCTGGAGTGACTGGCATAAAAATGTACGGTTGTTAAATAATTTCGTATAATTGAAGATCGACTTTCGATTTCTATGCCATAACGAAAATCATTTACTTTTTTTCGATTTTAACAGAAAAAAAAATGGTTAAACATTTATTTGCTTCCACAGTTGAACTTTCAACAGTCCTTGTTACTCAAACGAAGAAAATGTAAATCTTAGCGTTGGTCAGTGATGTATTGTAGTTTTGGAAAAAACAATATAATCTTGTAGATTTTTCATATATTTTTGGGAGCAAAACCTAGTTTTATTACCCTCTGTTTAATTTTGAAAAGAATAACTCTCATTGCCACATCACATAACAAGAAATTTAATAAATTTAATTAGAAATTTCTGGTTTATTATTTATTTACAGGTTTAGTTTGTTATTAAATATAACTTTCATTACTTTGGCCAAAACTCTAAAAAAGTGGTCCAAATATATTGCAAATTTTATTGCTTTTGTTCCTTGCTAGTCATCCAAAAAGATCGATACTCCTTGGTTTGCAGGCCAGTTGAATTGTATTAAACACGAATGAACCAGTGACTCATTCTGATTAACACTTTATCTCAACCCTACCGGCTCACAGTTGCAATTAGAGACACAAATTGAAATCTTGCAAGATTTGTTACTATCAAATGATACTTTAACATACCAGACATTTATGTTTTACGTACAAAGGCTTCGCACAGATTGATAGGGATTTGCAATTTCGTTAAAGAAAATGATTTTCCATTATCCTATTTTCGATAATAGTTTACCGTGCAAAAGGAAGTTTGAAAACTGGTTGCACTAATGCAGAATCCAACCAATAATGCGACCAATAATGAAAATGGTTGATTCAGTAGTTGAAATAATAACTAAAAAACATAATATTTTTTGAGGCATATATTTTAATTTTACATAAGCATAATATTTATAGTGCACATAGCTACATATGTAGCTAAAAACATTTATCCACTTATTGTTGAAATTGCTAATTTCGATTTTATATTCTGAATATTTCTAGAAAGGTAAACAGCAACACTACGAATTGGGACAATGGTTACGCAATCGATACAAAACTTTAGTACGCGAAACGTATTCCAAAGAAGATGTGCACATTCAATCGACCGACATTGATCGCACGCTAATGAGTGCACAATCAAATTTAGCCGGACTTTATCCACCCACCGGTGCTGATATATGGGAGAAAAATATAGGATGGCAACCAATACCTGTGCATACAATACCAGAAAAAGACGATTATATATTGGCTGGTAAAAAGTTATGTGAATCATACGATTATGCGTTGAATAAACTTAAGAAATCTGAAGAATTTCAAGATTTGAATAAAAAACTAAGCGGGTTGTATAAGTATTTAACCGAGTATACTGGGATGCAAGTGAATGCGTTGGAGACAGTACAAAATATATTCAGTTGCTTGAATATCGAGTATTTAAATAATAGAACGTGAGTATCGCACTTTTATAAAAAATCATTGTTATCATTTTTAGCACACACAATAATTTGTGAACTGGAAACTGGTTTATATTAATTATCATTATCAGGAGCGTGCGACAAATTCGTTCCTATCACTTTGTTCGTGGAATTCAGTATACGCGATTATTTTGTTTGCTTTTTCACGATTCAATTCACAAAAATTGATATTTGATTACTCGTTAATTTTAAAATTGTGTGTGCTATTTATAGTTGTGGTTGTACATTTATGTGCCTCGAATTACATTTAACCTACCTACTCGACAGAAATTATTAACCATTTTCAATAAACAAACACACAGCCCTCAGGCTAATATGAGAAAGGAAAAATGAAAATCACTGAAGTGAACGTAATTTAATTTTAAAGGTCGTATCTCGGATAAACACAAATTGGGAGTTTTATATTTTGTTTCGTAATAGAAAATGTATTCGTTCATTTATACATCGGAAAGATGCTTATATGAAAAGCATATATGCATACGAATATTTCAGCGTAGAACTATATCCCTTTTTCAACGAAAAAAAATAAAAAAACGGCTCAATTAAAGTCCAAACCACACAAATGTGCGAGTAAAAAATCAAATATTTGATGGCGTTTTTGAAAAAAAATTCGCTTGATTTGAAGTACAACCAACACAATTGTATGTATAGTTATAGTGTTTTTTTTCGGACGAAATAATTTTGAAAGGAATGCACAAATGTGTAAGTTGGTTCAAAACACATACAAAAATAAATTTTTGACATGGTACTTTTGCCGTACTCGCACAATTGTGTTAGTAAATCACAAAAGGGATATGATTATGTTCTCTCTCTCCCTCTCTCTCTTTCTGGCACTATATCCCAATCCCATCAAGGGATTTGGCCGCCTCAAATGAGGTTTCATAATCATATTTTCATTTCGGATAATGAGTGATTAATTCATTGAGCCTAAACCAGCCGTGAAATTTTTCCTTGTCACCACCGGGAATCGAACCCGGGACCTCCGGTCGCTGGAGCAAGCATGCTGACCACTTTGCCACCGCAATCCAATATCGCATAATATTTGGAGGTAAAGACCAAGCGTCTAAGGAATAAAACTAAAACAATTTGAACAAAAGTTATCTAGTACTTTTTGCGTGCGTACATCAACGCTATCATTTTATTTATATAGAATTATTTATATAATATTAATGGTTGGCCTTAAATGGACGGACGTTAAATATATTTTTTAATTAATACTTTCATTACGCAAAACACTCGTCATTCATGAGTGTTGAATTCAACCCAACAGAATTTAAATATTTTTTCGCTGGTAAAAACTGTTTATCTTTTGAGATCAGTTGATGGAAGACCAAAATAATAAATAAACTCTGAGACGGTATATTGAAAATGGTTGCCATTTTTGGAAATAAAAGAAGTTTTAAATGAAGCAGCAATTAAAGGAATAAAATATTTACCAAACTAATTTTATAAATTTCGTTCTATTTTCAGTCTTCCAGAATGGACAAAATCCGTTTACCCAGACAAGCTGTCATGGGTCTCAGCGAAATCATTTGCTACTAATACCTACACCCGACAATTAGCACGTTTAAAATCTGGTCCTTTGCTAAAAGAAATTTTAACACGTTTCCAGAAAAAGTCTGAAGTGAAATCCAGACCAACTCAAACGTTGTGGATTTATAGTGGTCATGATACAACAGTTGCTAATTTTTTAAACACACTCAAATTATTCGAGCAACATAATCCACCATTTACAGCCACAATTTTGTTGGAACTGCATATGATCAATCAGGAACCTTTCATACAAATCTACTATAAAAATACGTCAGAGGCAATTTTAATGGCGATACCAAATTGTGGCACAATGTGTAAATTAAGCGATATGTTCAAATTGTACAGAGATGTATTGCCTGACGATTGGCAAAGTGAGTGTAAACTATCGATGTTGTCAATGACATACGAAGAGGCAAATCTTCAACCCGCATTAGCGTTGATTTTATGTGGCGCTCTAGTCATACTTGTGGTGTTGGTGATACTCTCAGCTGTGACATTGTATCGACGTCGTGATTATCAAGACCATCGGTGGTATTTACGGGAAGAGCTTTTAAGAAGTTAGAAAACCGATGCGATGTTGACCAATTCGTGTATTTTATATTTATATTTTTATTATTGATATTTGATAAGGTTTTGATTAAAAACGATGATTAATAAAACTAAAAGTTGCATTCCCTATTCAAAAGAAATGCTTCGTTCTCGTTTCAGGTTTAATCATAGATCGTTAAGTAAATGTGGCCAATTTTGTAATATTTATGATCGCATACATTTTGTTAACTTGCATTACATTTCTTTAAACAACGACTATATTGGTAAAATTCTAATCTTATCTCACCTTTATTATTGTTTAATTATCTTAGATTTTATCTTTTTGCATTTTCGAGTTAAAGGTATGTTTTGTTTGAAATTGTGAGTTACTAATTCTCAGTGTGTGTTCTGAGATACAAATTATTCGCGATTCATTCATATTTTAGTTTGTTAAGTTTATTAGTTTAAATTAAATGTATGTACTTGTTTTCTTAAATTGATTTTATTTTTAACAAAAATGTAATAATGATATTTGTCTAAACGACATAATGATGGACGTTAACATCTACATAAATTATTCGAAATTCCATCAGATAATTCGTTTTTTGATTTGTTTCTAAATTCTATGTTTAAGATATTGAAAATAAATAAAAAATTGTTGTAAGCTATTTCGAAGACTGTAAAAAAATATAAATGTTAAAAAAAATAAAAATTATGAAAATATATGTATATTTAAATAATTAAATTGAAAAATACTTAATTTTCTTTTGGTCTTTTGCAACATCGACTAGGTTATATTTCAAACATTTTAGTAAGGTTGATGGTATGGACGACCTCAAACAGTAGAGCATTACAATTAAGTTTGTATTTTTGAATAGGAATACGACTCTTCTCCTTCTCCAAAGACGTAGCCTTGCTAATGCGCTAAATTGAAGTTATCCGTTATACCAGAACTGTTGGATTATTCGGTATTGAAATTGTAACCAATCTAGGACAAATAAGAATTCAACCAGGGAAATCAATAATGAACAACTCTAACAGCAGTTAAAGTCAGTCATTAGGTTAGGTTTCAGTGGTTGAAATAGGCCAATTTTTGCCCATTGTGATACCACACATTCACGCCACATCATTAATCCATTCACCTATTCACCTACTCACACAATTACAGTATACCACCTGCACATTACATTGTAAGAAGCTCCATGTCAATCTGTGCATTGGCGTGAACAGTGGGTCGGCGCTGAATTCTGCCCTCTATTAGCGAGTCTTAGTTTTGTTTATTAACAACACCGCTTGTAATCGATGATGAAAAAATTCGATTTGCATCTAGCCTCTGATGGGTTTCGAACCCAGTACCTCCCGGTCGAAGTGTCGAAGCTTTAACCACTGCACCACTTATCCGGTTTTAAAGCCATTAATAGTAAGAAACATAGATACCAATATAAAAAAAAAAAACTACTGAAAATTGTGTACGTTTCGCTACAATGCTGTTAATTTGTTTCTTTCGCACCGTTACTTATAAAAACTAGTGCGTGCACATTGCAAAGCTTTTGGAATTTCGTCTTAATTTGGTAAATAAAATTATGTCTAAACTTTTAAATGATCTGCCAACGAATTGTATATCTCAATTTTGTAACATAACTGTAACTTTTTCAAAAAGAATTTTTACGTATGGAATCGAAATAAAATGTTTATGGTAAGTTTCAATTGTTACATTTTGTGTTTCGCACGTATTATCTAAATTAATTTCCGAAGTTTTATTTTTATCGATAGCCTTCCTAATATTCGTAGTTATGACGTTTCCCGGATATCCATTTTTCACTAAATCATCCGTTAAAATTTTCAAACTCTTAGAATGAAATACAACGTCCGGAAACCTCAAAATTTTTTCGTCTAACAAAAATGCTGTGTTATTTTCAAAAGACTGTGGGTGGAAACCAAAGTCATAATTTAAATATCGATCTGACCACCTAATTTTTATGATAAAATCTGTACTCACACTTTCAATTTCATTACGTATCCCTAAAACATCTAGAAAAGCTAAACGATTAATTTCACTGTAAATTGTATACCCGAATTAAAATTGTTAAATGCATCCACTTCCGATACCCACTTCCAATAATATGGGCAACAAATCTGTAAAAGAAAATAGATTCAACGGAAGATAGTTTCAACATTATTCTTGTAATTGTATTGGTTTTTGATTTAATTTTGTTCCAAAATTACACTTTTGGTAATTTTTAATTGTGAAACCTGTTACACTGTCCGCTTTTCCAAGACGTATCCAAGAACATTGTATTTAGATTAGTTTGAATGGGCGACATCCTAACTTTCCGAATACCGATATATATTCGGCTTTGTACCGAAGTACGGTTACGTTACGTGAATTTAACGGATTTGGAAATCCCTTTGGGCATTGCGGACTTCTAAAATTATAGGAAACAAATTTTCTTTGCCGTTTAAAGCAGATTTTGTTCATTTTTTTATTTTATTTTGATATTTACCTTCTAAAATAAATCGAGAGTAGCGCGTTATAATAAGTTGCTTAGCAAATATTCTATAATAGTCCTCCAGTCCATGTAGGCTGGAAGTTCACCTCCAAAACCTTTTGTTTGTGAGACGGTTTAAACTAGGACCGTATAATTTTATATTACGCTGTTACCAATTGAATTGGCCACCCGAGTAAAGATTCAAGTTTAAACCTGCTCTAAATAAACAAAACTAAAAATTTCTGAATTTTTTAGTGATCACTTTTATTGTTATAACAGAATAGTAATAAAGTGTAATAATAATTTAACAACAATTAAATTGTTTACAGCGTTTTCAGTATTTTTTAGTTTGTAGTTTGTTTATAACATAATCCAAAATATATTTATTATACTTTTATTAATATTAAATACAAAACTAAATAATATTTAATTTTACAAAATTATGACATAATTATTTTACATTACAGCTTGGGATGGTCACAGTAAAAATGAAATCCGTCGATCGATCGTTCTTAAATTAATAATTTTGTTTAATTGTTGGAGATCACAATACGGTTATGAACCATTGCATACTAGTACATTTGGTTTTATACAAATTACTAGAATCATTTCTTAAAAATTATTTAACATAATAAGAATGTTGTGTTCTTTTAAGTGCATAAAAAATTCTAAATTAAATTGTATTATTTACAAATTAAAATTATATATTTCTAAATATTTGGCACCGATTGGTATTTTTTAATATTTATTTCATTATTAAAAATATTTTTATTCTTAAATTATATAAATTAATATAGTGACATCATGTTTTTATAATTATTATATAAAAATTAAAAAATACATTATTTATAAAACTAATTTATTATTTCATAATTTTAAAATAAAACGGGATCAAAGGAGAATTTAAATTATGGGCAAAATTAAAAATTTAATAGTTAAACAATATAAAATATCACAAAACACTGTAGAATAAATAATATGTATTAATACCGAATATCTTAGAGTTCATTAGAGTAAATACACTAAATAATTATAATATGTGCTGCTTAAGAATGATGATGGCTTTATTTAATCGCTAACTTTGGCCCGTGAATGTTGATAGAGTTTACGAATTATTGTATATATAGGTACTGATTGGCAAGATATAAATGCAAAATTAATAAAAATTGCGGTGACAAAGCAGAAATGGTTGATATTATTGATCTAGAAAATTCGTTATAGTCCCTATAATCTAATATATACTGGAAAGGTTTGAAAACCTGCTAAATGTTTATATTAAATATCAACAGACAATAACTTTTCTTCTTCACCATAAGCGACATATATGTTGTCTGAAAATGAATGTTTATTTGACTTGCTCTATAAAATCTGAAAAAAGCAATTTCCAAGCGTCCAAAACAATAATAAAATAAAAAATCTTTTTCCTACGACTACCATGGAAAGAAGGCTTTTGTACACAAATTGTAAATTACAAAACGCCTACATTATTTTTCTGGGGCGGCATGTTATACCATCACTATTTTCAACTTAGTGTATGTCTCATTTTTCACGAGTAAAATGACAGCCTCAGTGTTCATTTCATTCTCGAGTAAAATGACAGCCTCAGCAAGCTGATTGCTCGAGTAAAACTTCACTCTATTATTGTTTTCTACGATTTCTAAGACTACTAGATTAATCGACTGTATTTATCACCAAAAAATTTTTTCGTGATACGTTTATACGTTTATATAGAAAAGAGAAAAAGCTCACAATTATATCAAGAGGTTGAAATCGCGATATAAAACACATAATTGTTTACGCGAAATAGAATGTTAATTGATTCCTGAAAATTGAGACATAAACTAAGTCGAAAATAGTGATGGTACAACATGCCGCCCCAGATTTTTTGTTTATTCAAGTAACAATTAATTAACACCTTCGTGTATAAGGCAACGAGCGACAAAGTACTTTGCCGCTCGCACGGCAAGGCGAATTGACACAACAATTTTCAATGCTTAGATATTGCGAGAATCCAACACACTGAGCAACTCACTACGTTTAGTAAGGCTCCATCCAATTGTATATGAAAATTGTCTTTGTTTTTATTGAGACGTCATTGTGCTGGATAACGCCCTTTGTTAGCTTGCTGTGAATTCAAAAAGTATTTTAGTTCCAACTATAGTGTGGTCAATTTTTCAAAATAAGCAAAAAAGAAGGTTTGTTCTACTACTACAGTACTATAGCATATCAATTTGTATGGCTTAGCACGCTGAGAAGTTTTGTTTCTCTGCTAGAGGTTAATAACATTTTATTATTGACCACTGGTTAATATTTCTTTTCTATTGCTGTTGCATCCTACTAGAACAAATATGAACAGTACCTCTTTGTCCATCTTCAATGAAGAGTATCGAAAACAAATTATTTGGTGACAGAAATAAAGTAGAAATATCACATTTTTTAATCTAGCAGCCTGGAAAATGTTATTAAACATGAAACAGTATTCCATTTTATTCTAAAGAACCGAGACTTAATCTTCGATAAATTAACGAAAATGTGATAACATGTCACCCCTCAGAAACCGATGACTACTTGTATTTCAACTTACCACTTTGGTTTTGTTAATATCATTAAAGAACAAGTATTTTGATTATCAAATTGACTTAATTATAAACAAACAAGAACTCTAACGAGGTACTTCTAGGAGTGGAAAAATAGTAGATACACCACACTTGAGAACTATTATAAAGCCATCGTCTACTACAACCCCCGACGCTCTGTGTTTCGAGTTATAAATGATATCGCACTAAAACAATTTTAAAAGACTTTATGTTTAAATTTGATTTAAAAATAAAATAAAATAAATTCTAGTAGTCATATTTCGAGTTGCAAATAGTTAATTTGCGACCAGATCGAGGACAAACCCTTTAAATACAATTTTTATGAAATTTTTATTGAAGCCGTTTTGTTGCTCTCGCATTGCTGTTGACTTCGGCAAAGGCAATTGCTTCACTCAAACAACAAACTACTACTTTGCGCTCTAGATACACAAATAACTATTATCTGACTGAAATACGTTTCAAGTTTAGGCAGCTAACAGATAATTCATTATATTCACCACAGATTGTGAGATAGTGGTTAATGGAACATAATGTCGTGTTTTTTATTTCATCAGAGGGATCATAGAGATCGATAAGCTTTTGTCCGAAAAAAATGTTTGTTTGATTTACTCTGTACAATCTCAAAACATTTTCAGATATCGACCAAATGGCAGAGTGGTTAAAGCTTTGGCGTATGGATCGAGAGGTACCGGGTTCGAATCCCGATAGGGGCAGGATACAAAGTGAAATTTCATCCACAGATTACGATCTGTGGTGTGTAACACATCTAGGACCCCCTGTCGATGTGGAAAAACCCGATGGTCTTTTACATACCCGCGGAAGAGCAGGGTGAGCCCCAAAACAGATCGCATATAGTTAGTTAACAATAAAAAAAACAAACATTTTCAGATAAAAAAATCGATATACCTATTAGAAAGTTTAAAAACAAAAACAAAAAATCCTTTGAACAACAAACTCTTGAATAATAATCGCTTCAAGGCTAATACTCGTATGGTACTCAACTTATCAAAACCGATGTTTACTAAAACTCATTTTTTGACCATGAAATATTACCAATTGACCAAATTCTTTCGTTAGGACGAAATCAAATTAGTACATAATTATCGAAATAAAATATTTAGTTTGTCTATATCTAGTTAGGTTTTAAAGTTGATCGTTTTTTTACAAACGTACAATCAATTTTTGTAATATTTTACATCAAAACCTAAATTATATTAAGTTGTAGATGAAGTTTGACTAGTACATAATGACGATAGTTGCACTTCACCCTTGTGTAATTAATTATAGCACCTATTATATGCTCGTCTAATGCTATTATCCCATTGCTATGAAAAAATTAAGAAACGCAAAAGGCCGTTTTATTATCAGTCTGTTCCCTCTGATATAATAAAAAACACGCCCTTAGTAGGAACAATCAAATTTCACGTTTAGCAGCTCATTACATTTATTACAATCAATACAACAAGTTTAAATTATATTTACACATTAATTACATGATACGAGCCCTGATGCGCAGAAACCAATCCCACATCAGTGTCTGTTCTACAGATTAAAGGGGTTCTCTTAGGAGTTCTCCTGATTCTCAAATAATTTCCCCTAGCATATAATAGAATTGAAGATTTTATATTACTAATTCCTGCTGAAAGGCGAAATTGCAATAATCTAATAAATTCTCAACTCATTTTTGTCTCTAATGTAACGTGGTACATTTGAGAAAAATTTAGTATAACTTTAAATTGCAGTACCTAATTTTTTAAACCTTTTCCATCACCATACTGCGTGACGACAAGATGACATTTAAATGAAGATTCCGTTTTTTTAAAAACTACCTATTTCCTCCCATTCAATACATGGAATGTAAAACATAAATTGAATTTAAAATATAGTTAAGCAAGACTTAACTAATAAAAAAGAGTGTAACTGACCACTATGGGGAACTCTAATAAAAAATAAGTCTATGCCTCAAGAATGAGTGGGCAAAATCTCTGCCTCTAATTAATACTGTAAAGTTATTCAATAAATTTTAGAAAAAAATAATAGTTGGTTTCTTAAAATCACATAGGCTATTTAAAAAGTATCTACAATTGATTTTTGTACAGCTTTCGATTGCAAAATGTGTTTATCACCTGAATATTGCACTGAATATTAAATAAATATTTCGCATAAAGAATTAATAAATCGTGTGCCCGTATATTAAATAGCCGCGCACAAAAATGATTTAATTTATTTTAAATTTACATTATTCATTAAGCTCGATTTGATTATATTGATTAGGTTTTTTTTACATAATTTGCTATGATTCTAGTAAATTATTATTTTCCGGTATATTATGATGTTCATTATCATTTTCTATATTTGAAAATAGTATTGAATTGATTTTCCTTACCAATGGAAATCGACCCGGATCGCTGTTATGTCGTGACGATGACGTTGATGGTAGCGCACAGTAGTCAATATGATCATCACAGTTCAATGAAAATATCATAGCTCCACCGAATCCATTTGATTTTATGTAGTTTGTCTAAATTTGGAAAAATATATATTCATTTATGCAAAAATACATAATCCAAGTCACATACCTTGCATTCCAAACTTCGCTCATTTTCATAAGAAATCCATTCGGTGCCCGCAAACAAATACGGCGAGCACGATTCACTATCGTATACCGTTGAAACATAAATATTGTTTTGTTTAAACCAGCAAACGTCCGAATATGTAACAAAACCTAAACTACCCACATTACCAATACCTTCGGCTGGTGCTCGCACCGCAGTGTTAAACGGATTAACTAGCTTAAACGAGTGTCCATACGTCGGAAGTCCAATCACGATTTTACTTTTACTCAAGCCCTGTGCCACCCAATAATTTATAGTATAGTTAATATTTAGCGTTGCCAAAAATCCACCTTCATCGTGCCGCTGATACAGGGGCGCATTAAATCCAGTCAAAGGGGTTACCCGCGTAAAAAAATGGTAGTCATATGTCATAATATTTACATAATCCGCGTAACTGTTAATTTCTCGTACATCATATGATTGGTCGATTATGGATTTTGGTGATGCTACCGCAACACTTAATAGATATGTACGATGTTCACGTTGATATTCGCGTCGTATTTCGTGTAGCAGTTGTGAAAAATGCATACGTTCCTTGTGGAAGGCACTTGGAAATTCCCAATCAATGTCGATTCCATCGAGACGATACTCTTCTAGCGTTGCTTTGAGGGATTGTATAAATAGTTTGCGGTTTGCATGGTTTACAACCATTTCTGTAAAACCACTACTATCAGCTCCACCAACCTGGAATTAGATTGAACGTGTCAAACAAAACTGTTAATCTCTTAATAAAAATTGTATTATAAAATTAAAAATTATTTTAAAAAAATATTAAATTTCAACTATAGGTTTTGCACTTTCAAATTCAAGATTTTGCAAATGATATTCAATTTTTTTTAGTTCATTCACAACTTTTTACAAGTGAACCACAACTTTTTACAATTCAACCATAATTTTTTATACTTCATTGTGCATAACCACACTAGGGTAACTTTTATCTGGTAACTTTTTCCTTTCTTTCCCCTTTTCTAATAAAATCGGTTTTATCTGCGGAGCAATTTTTTGATTTCATTTGTAAAGGGGAAACAAACGAAGAAGTTACCGGATACCAGTTACCCTAGTGTGGCATCATCAATTAACCTCAATTTTTGCAAAGCAAATTCGTGTTTTCTCAAAGTAGCTTCCATTTACTTTGCATTTAAAGTAAATTCAAATATTTTTAACACAAATTCAAGTTTTAATATTTCAAGTTCGTAATTTTTTTACAACTTTTTGCAAAACAAATTCAATGCTCCCAATTCGTAACCGATTATGATGGGATTGGGTATGTTGGATGGAAATCGGATTCTTAAATGATTTTTGGAAGGAATTCTGGAATATGGCCACATGGGGCGGAACTCGATCAATTCTTAACCGATTATGGTGGGATTGGGTATGTTGGATGGAAATGGGATTCTTAAATGATTTTTGGAAGAAATTCTGGAATTTGGCCACCTGGGACGGTACTCGATCAATTCTGAAACGATTATAATGGAATTTTGTATTTTGGATGGAAATGGGATTCTCAAATGATTTTTGGAAGAAGTTTTGAAATATGCTACCTGGAACGGAGCTCGGCCATCTCTTCTCCAATAATTATAATATTTTGGTTGGATGAAAATCGAATTCTTAAATGGTTTATGACAAAGTTTCGAAATGTGGCAAGTTCCTTCTGAATGAGTTCCCTCCCAGGTGGCCATATTCCAGAATTTCTTCCAAAAATCATTTAAGAATCCCATTTCCATCCAGCATACCGAAAAAATCATTTAAGAATCCTATTTCCATCCAACATACCCAATCCCATAATAATCGGTTAAGAATTGGTCGAGTTCCGTCCAAAGTGGCATATTCCAGAAATATTTTTCCAAAAACCATTAAACCCCTTAAGGACCAAACCCGAGATATTTCGGGACGTACTATCTGGTCCAAAAAGACCAAACCCGAGATAACTCGCGCGGTCACATGCTATACGTTCCATTATGTATTTGCTCGAAATAACTAGTGAAAATAATCTTATAACAAAATTATTATATTTAATAAATTAAGAATAATATCTTTTATTCTCTAAGGAATTCTGGAATATGGCCACATGGGGCGGCACATCACGACCCTGTATAACAAGATAAATTAGAAATAGTAAAAACTAACACTTAAAAAACATATTTCACTTTACACTTGTTTTCTATTTCGCAAAAAAATAATTTTGAATATTTTAATTAAAAAATTTGTTCAAAATGTTTAAAAAATCACTCGATCGATTTCGATTTGTTAGGTCATCATCAAGAGTATCTACTCTATTCACCGAGTAAATACTCCTGATGATGATCTAACAAGTTGAAATCGATCGAGTTAATTTTTAAACATTTTGAACAAATTTTTTAATTAAAATATTCAAAAATAATATTTTGCGAAATAGAAAAAACTAGTAAAAAAATAGTGTTAAAACTTGTAAAAAATAAAATTAATTCTTTAGAAACATTTGGCTTAGTTTTAACAATCGCTTTTCTCGTTAGTCCAAATTCCATCCCATTATTATAAACCTTATTAAATTCTACAATAAACTGAAAATGGAATGATGGAGGAAAATTATGATTCGTGTAAGGATTTAACTTGTTATTTTCAAACAAGAACACGTTGCTATCTAATTTCGCACACATTCATGTTTTGTTGCGATATTAATCAATATTTTCTTAATTCTTTTTCTGAAATGAACAAACCTATAAACTTTATTTTTAAGTGATATGCGTGATTATAAAAAACGAAAAGTTTGATTTTGAAGATCATTGTACAACAGTAGCGCGACGATAATTGTCTACCTGGTTGTTAGTTGAAGTTGTCTGGCCGGTAAAAATATTTAACTTTAGTTTGAATTCAACAAGCGTTTGTATAAAAACATTTGGTAATAAAATTAAATAAATCGCTTACCCAGAGCAAAACTTTTAAATTCTGATTTGTCTTCTTTAAATGTGTTGTCTGTTCGAAATATTCCATCATATTGTCATCGATATACAATTTATGGTTGACTAGGGGAACAATTCCAACATTTATATGTGTACACAAATGTGGATCAATATTTTTTGGATATAATTCAGTCGTTTGATTTAATTGGGATGGTGCCGCATAATAGCACACCAATTTAATTTGATCACTGTTTGCGGCTTGCTGTGAATAGATGTAATTTCCCAATTTTGATGGATATATTTTCTCATTGCCAATTAGTTTTATATTTTCGTTATAAATAATTGACTGATTCGTATTATCCGATGGTGTGGTAAAAGGGCCGCCACCAACATCACTAGTATCTTTAAGCACCGTCGATGCTAAATAATGATTTTTATTTGAATGTAATTCTGAAAATTTACTGGCCCGCGTCACCCATAGTTCTGGAATCTCTGGAAAATAACAAACAACAAATAAATTATTAGAATAGTTTATAATTTGCATATTACAATGCACCACCTACCTATTGATTTTGGTGGGTAATTAAAATTTTTCCTATATATCACTGTCCATGTTGCATATACTACTATACTAGACATAGCACATAGTGTGAACAAAAGACATACTTGCATGTACGTATGTTTTTGTCTAGCGGAATAGAAAATAGAATAAAATATATTGTAATTTAATAATAAATAAGATTTGTATCGATTTGTTTACAGTTTGTGTTATTTACAAATATTTATTATTTATTTTTAATTTTACGCGAAGGTGAACTTTAATGGTGTTTTATTTTTCATAATCGTGTTTACTATTTCATAAACATGAAATACCATTTGAACATTTTTAAAATGTTCAAGCCGGGCACCACACTACAGTAAAACTATCGACTATTATGCCGAATGCTGTACATTTAATACTATATGTAATTTAAATTAAAAGCAAAATAATTTATAAATCGTGGTTTAGATTGAAAAAAGCTGTGTTTACCCATATTAGGCGCCAATTTTTTCATTTAAATATTTTAGAGGAAGTAGTATCTCTCACTTAACAAGTATTCGGCATAACGAAAGAAAATTTTTTAATATATTAGGATTAGGCAATTTCGAAAGCTAAATTAACATCGATATTATGGTATGAAATTTCCTAAAAAATTGTTTGGTAATGGTATGTGAAATAGCGGTAACTTTAAGTGCAAGCAAATCAAATTATTTGAATAATAACAAAAATGCTTCGTATTACTCTGAGCAAATACGAGAATAAAATATTTGAACTAAATAAAACGAATTAATATAGTCCTTCATTAAAAATAATCTCTGCCGGAACTAAGACGATAGCAGATAATAATCGTGCACTGGCGATAGGAATGAAAGTGAAAAAATTATGAATGTGTGGTTCTCGTATAAAGAAAACCTATGAAAAGTTACCTGTATTCTTTGTCAAATGGATATTTAAATCTGAAAATAAAGGGAAATTTTAAATATGAATATTAAATTATTTCAAAACAGATACATTTTTGTCAAGTAATGCATATTTCTTTATTCTACACTAACTTAATCATACTAATCTTTTGCAATCTCATAATTTTTTCGAAAACGGGAGAAAACGTTAATTTAAACGGAAGGAAAGATTATTGGCCAATCAAATTTTGAAGGAAACCGCGACGTGTTCAAAGAAAACTTTTACCAAAATCCAAGCGCCCAGTTAAAACATTTAAAAAATATTTCCAATTTCAATTTTCCTAAATAAATTTTTACTGAGGTGCTTCATTTTAAGTACATCAGTTCGTAATTATTTATTTATGCCATCGTTAGTCTCGATTATGTCATCGTTTTTTCCACAATAATGTGCTTTACTGATCATGGTTTTGTATCTCTTATTTCTCGTGTGTCCTACTTAGTAATCTATCTTAGACTACATGCTTCCATACCAAGGTTTTGCGCCATTTTAGTGGTATGTCGATTATTTGTTTATTGCAATATCCCACTGTGGTGGTCCAGCATTGGTATCTTATAATCGATTCGTTCCTTATATTATTTTTTGTGTAATGTAGGTTACATATTCCACTGTTTTTGCCGGCATATCAGGTATTTCGTTGCCTCGAAGTTGTATAGATCTTTGGATTACAATATTTCGTTTGAATATTACCGGTTCATAATATTTCTTGGGTTTATTAATTCATAGAAGTACCAGCGCTTGTTAAAACCAATTTATTTGGTATCTATAGCCTAGCCTGACTGCTTTAACTGAAGCACCTCTAGAAAATGAAATGGATATATGAATATCGGTGTAATGTGTTTGGAGTATATTTTATGTAATTCCAAATTTATTGTTTTCCTTTTTAAACAATAAACACAACACGGGATATATATTTTTAATTTATACAAAAATCACGTTTACACTGCGACCCACTTGATTAGACGAATTTGCCATTTTACAATAAACTAATGTAAGTTTTACTACAATTTCTCGCGGAACCAAAAATATATTTTTATTGAGGAGAGAGAAATTAGTACTCAGTAAAACAGTAATGAATAAAAATTTAAACATAGCAATCTGACTGCACTTTTTTTGTTTTTTTTGGGATATAGTTTATATTACACGCATTTTATCGGTTCACTTAAATAGCATTGTAAAATTTAAGTATTTGTGAGTAAATTTCGGTGTAAGTTGCTAAAAAAATTTTCAAGATTTTCAAAATAAATATTCAGTATTTGATCAAGAATTAAAATGGGTGGAAACATATTTTAAATACGGCAGAAAGGGAGATAGCTTAGATGCATGGATGCATTTGGAAAAAGTTGTTTTTTCGGATGAATAAAAGTTTAATGATGGACCAGATAGCAATAATTATTATTTTCATGGCATTCTCAAACAGGAACACATTTGACATGGTACATGGACATCATGGTAGAAAAAGAGGAGTAATGGTATGGAGTGCAATTAAATATTGGGGCATTATTAAATTGAATTCTGCTTCTAATAAAATAAATGGAAATTCATATACGGATATGTTGCAATCAGTTTTCCCCTGATTTTAATATCATCAAAAATGTTTGGGGCTAGCTCACTCGCAAAGCTTGTGCAAACGATACGAACCCAACGAAGAGCTGATTGCAGGAATTGAAGCTTATGATTCTCTCAAAGACAAGATCTTTGAATTAATTTTAAAGAATGTGGGCAGTACACATTACTGAAAATATCGATTATGAGTTTATTGAGTAGGGATTTCTCTCTCTCTCTCTTCTTAATAAAAATATTTTCTTGGTTCCGCGAGAAATTACAGTAAAAGTAAAATTGCAAGTGCGTCTAATCACCGCAGTGTATAATATCTCATTTATTTTTATAACCACCAAATTTTTCCAATTTTTATGTTTCAATTGAATTTTTCGTTAAAAAATTGTTTTATTTTCAAACTAGTTTGATTGAGCTCTATTATAATTTTGGAAAGTTTAAATTTAGAAAATTATGTTATTTTTAACTATAAAACATCTATTTCTCCTTTATTCAATCTTCGTTTTCCTTTCCTTGATAAACTTCGCAGTTCTTTAGCAGAATTTGCAACATTTTTGTTTTGCATGAAAAATATTTATTGTTATGTCGGAGCGTCCATCTTTACATTATTTTGTTTCTGGTGTAAATTTTGTGTCAAAATTTGAACAATTTTACTATGAATTTCAGTGGAATTTTATATTTTTATATCTAAGTCGTGCGAATTCGTATGCTATTATTCTAGATTTTTTATTTGGATTTTCTATATTTTTATTTTATATGTCGATCAACTTCGTTCGGTTTACACATACAAAATAGAAGCGCAACACGTAGGAAAAATGATGATTACCTTTCTTGAATATGGCATCTCGGAAGAACAGAATTGTCTTCGAGCCTAACAAACTTAATTTATAATCATATTTTACATGAATTCTGGCGAAATTTTTAGAACAGGAGATCCAAACATGAAATTTGACAGAAGTTCTAGAATAAGGTATTCTAAAACGAAACATTTATGTGATGCAGCCCAAAACTAACTTTGAAAATGGTCTAGCGTATGATTGTTCGAAACGCAAGTTTTCATTATCTGCACTACCGGACCGCTACCCACTAAACATCGAGAGGCCATTGTACAACTGGTCAACTGATAATTAGCCAACAGAGTTTTACAATAATTGAGAAGACAGCCAAATCCTGTCCTAAATGGTCATATTCCAGGATTGTTACGGTGAGCACTTGAAAAATGTGTAATAAAATTCAATTTGGAGAAACCACGTTAGGTTATTACTTGTTCAAAAATGGCGATTCCAGAAAGTCTTGTATCATGAGTAGGTGGATATTACATTTTCACATTTATATAATTATATCGCACAAAATATAATTATATTTAGATTCATCAATCTAAATAAAGTTATATTTCAACAGCTTTTTACGACAAAAATAAAGTATTACATTTATATATGTAATTATATAAAGGGTTTTCCAATAAGAGTGATATGATTTCTTTAAAAAAAACACACTAATTGTTAAGCAAATTGAAATGTTTTTTATTTAATGTGAAATACAATCGATACAATTAAGTTCTGGATAAAACGTCATTCAAATGGCCTCCACGACTTCTTCTGCAGGTACGAATTCGATGAACTTAATTTTCGAGCACTTTTTCCACTAAATCAAGTCGTATGTCATGAATAGCACGTTCAATATTGACTTGTAAAGTTTGAAGAGAGTTTGGTTTATTGCTAAAGACCAATGACTTCAAATAACCTCACAAGAAATAGTCTAATGGTGTTAAATCACAACTTCTTGGAGGCCATTCAATATCCCAATTTCTTGAAATAATCGAATCTCCAAACTTTTCTCGCAATAATTCAATTGTTGTACTTGCTGTGTGGCACGTAGCCCCGTCTTGTTGGAACCAAATGTTGTCAAGATCAACTTCTTCCAATTTCGGCCATAAAAAGTTGGTTATCATCGATCTATAACGATCTCCATTGACAGTAAAGGTGTTACCAGCTTCATTTCGAAAAAAATATGGACCGATGATTCCACCAGACCAAAAACCACACCAAATTGTCAATTTAGGTGAATGTAATGGTTTTTCATGAATAATTTGTGGATTTTCTTCGCACCAGAATCGACAGTTTTGTTTATTTACCGCACCACTCAGATGAAAGTGAGCCTCATCGGAGAAGATGATTTTCTTAAAAAAATCGTTATCGTTTTCAAGTTGTTCCAAAGCAAAATCACCAAATTCACGAAGTGACTTTTGTTTGGTAGCTTCTAAGAGCAAACCAAATAAGTTGGCGTTGAACTCCCTCAATTATATTTATGTGGGCTTCAAGATATGGAGACCCGGCTTTAGCATATTACTTTATTAAATTTTCTTTTGTTTTCAATTTTAAATCATTTTTATTGCAATGGAAATGATTTCTCATACCTGTTCTCTCAAACTGTTTCATTCTACAATCATCTAAGTGAGCTGAGAACATCTATCCTCTTTTCTTTTTTGGTGTTCAATTTGGTTAATTTTCCAGTAGATGGCGAACCATTTCGAAAGAGAATTTCTGCCCTAGTTGATCATTATCGCAAATAAAGTCATTTTGTTCGGATTAGATATCTAGCTAGATTTTTTTATTTATTATTATAATTTCTAAATTTACTTTTAAGTATAAATTCATGTTAAATATAATTATTAATTACTTAATTTAAGGATTATCAGAAATTGGTACTATAAAAGTACGAAATTCATGGTGGGTACGATTGATGACTAAATGTGTTCATTGGAATTTTATGGGATAAAACTATTCTTGGCGGTGATAAATATTAGTTTTTATTTTGAATTAATTTAATTTATAATTTAATTATCTAACCACTTTATAAAAGTAATAATTAACATTTTTAATACATGCAATACATACATTTTATAGGACATTGAATAACAAAATTTTAATGATTTTGGTCTAGATTAATGATTTACAATATCCGAATCCTGATTAGGCTGTTTTATATTTAATTGCATTTATTCATTTATTTAGGTAGTGCTAACCATCTTATTATATATTTCAGTAACAAATGTACTAACTAACAAATCGACCAGTCAGGTGTCTGTAACCGGGTCGATCTCTTTATTACTAATAAACCTGTCCTATCTTTCTTATATTATGTGTAAAGAAGATGTATAGGGCGAGCCGCGTCATCCGGAACACAGGTTTAGTTAGTTTAATCAATCAATCAATGCTAGAGGAATATAATTTTTTTGATTCGCGTTAAGGGAAAGTAAATCCACAATGAAAGATTGGGAAAGTAAATCCACTGTCCACAATGAAAGATTTCTGTTCTGATGTTATATTACAAGACAGAATACAATTTAGCTCTGGGTCAAAATTCCAGATTATATGAATATTGGAAAGATTATAAATGTCCATAAGAACAAAAACTAAACTCGATGAATTTGTTGTATGAAGTTATTACATCAATCGCAGAACTATCGCACCTCTGACCAAGAACAACAACATACTCCTTATGCCAGGCGTTACTGAAGTTTCATAAATTGCATAAATAAGGTATATGACAAAGCTGTGTGTGGATCAAGTGGTTGAAAGTTGGCTCTTATACAAATCACATTTTGTGAAGATAATAATTTCGTTGAGCTTCATGGATCGTTGTTAACGCGTTGTTAAGCCAATTGATTTTTGATAATCGGTGGTTCATGTTATTGCTTGGTGACATGATCAAACATAAATATTTTTAATGACCGCAATGAAGAAGCAGAAACGGGGAGGTGACGGATATTCTTGATATAGTGATCACAAGTTTTAAGTTGCAACCCACATTTTAAATTACACTTTTGCTATAAAGAATTAATTTTATTAAACAACATTTCTTAGTTATCATTACTATGTAAGCAAAACTACTCTGACACATATCTATTGTATTAGAATCAAAACAATGTTATCAGCTTATAACTAATATTTATTTAAGAGCTCTAATAGTATCCGCCGAATTAAACAATTCTGAGAAAGCTTTACTCCCAATAATAACTCAAGTTTATCAAAATCCATAATTCCAATATAAAAAATAAATTTAAATACCAAAATTTTCATTTAAAGTCCATTACGAAAATGGAAATCTTTTATGTATGGTACATCCTATTTCTATATGTATAAACTTGAAATTCCAAAATAACTTTAGCTTTTCGGATTTATATAGTTTATTAGGTCAAATATATCAGGATTTGACATAGTTCATTCATCTTAGTAAATAAATTATTGATTACAAATTTTTGTTGTTGCAGATTCAATGTATTTTATAGATTTAGGTCAAAAACAATGTTTATTTAGTTTTAGGATTGTTATAAAAACAAATAATAAATATTTATTTTAAAGACGTATAAACATTTTTCAAAGTATGTACGTCATCATAAAATATATACGCAAGAAAAAGTTAATCCTCGTTAATACAATTAAATGCTTAAATCAGCTTAGTTTAACCAAAATTATTTCTTCATCTCGGTATTGATTTTGAGAGGTCAAATAATACAATGTGATTGAGGTTTATCATTTATGCCGAAATCCAACTAAACGATATCACCGAAATCTATTGGAATTTCACACTCAACCGAGATTACATTACAGCTTTAATACATTTAATCTCACAATAAAGCAATCAACCCACCAAAGTAATTGATATATTTTTATGATAAACTATAAAAAATATACCAACTATGTAGCTGTAATCATAAAAGGTTTCGTGCCAAACTTTTTTATGAACACGGGGAAAGTTTGTAACGCACACAGCCCAAGCAACTATAATACTATAAAAATAACTACAAAAACAACAAGTAATACTAATAAAATGAGGAAAATTAATTTAATTTTCATAAACGGAAAAACAAAAAGGTTTGGGGTTTCCGGCCGATGGTAATATTAAGGTTGACGTGGTGTAATTTAATATTTTATTTACAATTTTTTTTTAATAATAATTTAGTTGATTTTGGTGTGTTTTAGTTGTTCTAATAATAAACTCACCCATAGTTCTCAACTTTTCGTGTCCTTTTAATTTCGACTTATGTATAACATATGCTACAAATTTAGGAAAACGTATTTAGGTATTTATTTTATAATCTAGAGAGATTATAAAAATAATATTGTCCTTTAGTTTATTATAATAGAAAAGTATTCAACGAGCATATAATGATGGGTGCTACTCACGAGGATGGAGCTTACACGAGTATCGTAAATCATCCGATTGAATAGCATGCTCAGTTTTTCTTAGACAGCGATCGACAAAATTGGCGTAAAACTGCATGCTTAAATTTGAAAAAGTAATATAAAAAAGAAAGTAAATTCGACTTTTGTAAGCTATCGAGGTCCTTCTCTTTTCCTTATAACATTCGATTGATATTTCTATTTAATTCGTTTTTATATGCGAAAAGCATTAAACTCAGAAGATGAATCAGACGGATTCACGAGGGTTATTTTATCGGTATTGGAGTAGAAGCAGACATCGCGCGATCAATGACAATTTGGATTTTGAACAAAATTGTTTTCTTTTTCAGCAGTTTACAAATGATAAGGCCCGTGAGGCAATTGTAAAGACTAAAACATTTTCGTTATAACTTTTTTTTTATATTATGCTAGTGCAGTTTATCCAAACTAATCCAAAAAATACAATAACAACTAATTTATTGTAATAGTATTGGTGTAAGTAAACATTCAGGCGAATTTATATTGTGTAACTAAGACGAGATGTGATTTTTTAATAGGCATTAGGTAAATTCCAAAGTCATTCAAAGTATTTTCTAAGCATTTAGCATGAGCTTCAGTGATATTTGTAGACTGTTTAAATCCAAACGAGTATCCCTAGTAAATTATATGATGTTCTAATGGGTCTGACAGGGTGTTCTTAGAAAATACTTAGAATGACTTTGGAATGTACCTAAGGCTCATTAAAAAAAATCACATTTTTAGATCTCATGGAGCTCCCTGTCAGACCCATCAGAAAATCATATAACTTGTTATTGACACTGTTTTCGTTTCAGTAGTCCACCAATATCAATAAAGTTTATGCTAAATGTTTAGAATGACTTTGGAATGTTCCTGAGGGCCGAAAAAAAATCACATTTTTAAATCTCATGGAACAGCCTGTCAGACTCATTAGAAAATACATATACAATTTACTAGGGATTAAACAGTCTATCAATGGCACTGAAATCCATGCTACATGCTTAGAAAATACTTAGAATGACTTTGGAATGTACGTAAGGCCAATTAAAACATCACATCTCGTCTAAATTACATAATAAAAATTCGCCTGAATGTTTACTTATACCAATTGTATCACAATAAGTTTGTTGTTGTAGTATTTTTGGATTAGTTTGGATAAACTTCACTAGCATTTTATGTATAATTTAATTCATGTCCTTGTCCGTAGCGTTTTGATAAGAAGCTTTAAAAATTAAAAGAAAAGTTTCTATCATAGGGTAGCCCACTTTCTCCTCTGAAAATTATTTAATCTCTTATTTTTTAACTAAAGCAAATTTAATTAAATTAATCACCCCTTAAAATTATATATGATAAATTAATATTAATATTGAAATGAAATTTACCATTTCTTTACATCGAATAAACTTTTTACACTTCCTACGTACATCCTGATAAGTCATTAGGTCAAAATAGATTTAACAAATCGAAACAAACAACCAAACATCCTGTGTATTAAACATAAAATTACGAAAACTCCATAATTGCGACCAGAAATGAGTTAGCAATATTTTATAAAGCTCTTTAGAAAATTTTGAGTGATAGATAAAAGGAAAACGAAATGTTTGCGTGTTCTTGCCTAATCTACTAGACTAGATAATCATTTTTAAAACAGCTAATGATGGTCTAACAAAAGAATTGCGGTACGGACGGACAAATTATATAAAATTAATTGGGAAAACATGAGAAACTAAATTTATGCCTTCCCATTATAGGGATTGGCACATATGCGTTTATTAACTTAATTTTACATGAAAACTTTCATAGTAATTTTTTAACAAGACCAACGTCCTCTTGTTCTTATAGGCTATCGATTTAAGGATCATGATTCTATATAGCCTCAAACTTAATACTTTTAATATTGTATTGATTAAATTGTTTGTGTATAGTAAAAAACTATTTTTAGTATTTAGCTAGTTTCTTATCACCCTTGGCGTATTATTTATTTAATACAATATTAGAAAATAACAGACGCTCTCGTGAAAGCAATAGCTGTTTTGTATCACAATACTTGCATGAACTTATGAAAATTTTAATTAAGTTGTACACAAAGCTGATAAATAATATTGTTTACATTTTCTTTATGAATGGATGAAAAAAACGACTTTTGTATTTCTGTATTCAAATCAATTAGTCAAGCATAATTTTATTCAATGGGAACTTGAATTTTATATACGCGGCTTGTAGATTTTAGTTGCTTTTTTATTTGGTTAAATCAAGGCAACACAATAGTTTCGAAAAGCTAAAAGGTTCAAAAGTGCTAGAAACCGTAACGATGTTTTCCTTATTTTCAGAAAGCATCTTCTGTACTAAATTGAGAATCACTTTCAATTGCTAGGTAGAAATATTATAAAAATAGTCAGATTTAAAGGTCGATCGTCTTCGTATGCCCTTTTGTAAGCCAGAATCAACAAATATTTGTGATTATTTAGAAGTTTATAAAATCATAATAATAGTTTTAATCAAATAATTTAAAAGCTACGAAAACATTATCCAGCTTTGCTGGTCAAAATCCCTATTTGTTCGACAACTTTGGTCTCTGAATCAATTTAGCTTTAGGAAATTTTAATCAAAGTTCTGTTTTAATCAGTTCTTTACTTTTTTTATTTACTATTTCTGTATGTACATTTCTAAAAAAGTGCTAACTGCTTAAGCAAACAGAAAAAAATAGGAATAATCAATAAAAAGTTTTTGATTTCTCAATAATCCTGTTTAAGTATATCATTCTGCCTGTTACCTTCATTATAAATGTATTTGTGTAGTACAATTCTTAAACTTTCTGAGGGATGTAACATCCCAAATCTCTCTATGAGTTGCATTGAATTCCAGGAAACAATACGCCATACCTGGAATGGTTGCTGCTAGTTTGTGATCGAAAGTGCTTTTTGATTTTTTTATAAACCAGCGTATATGAGTTCAAATTCATTGAGCTCATTTGTTGTCAAAACTCGCCATGAATAAAATGAGTAGGTGTTAAGCGGGACAGGCCATACATTTCTTTAATAGCCCTATCTTATAGTTCCTTTATGTGAGTTTGTATATAATAGAGCCGAAGTCCGTTTTCAGCTCATACACCCAACGTGAATGAAAGTGGGCGAAATAAATCTTAAATTTTTTATGTACTTGAACTTTTTTCAAATATCACAAAACAAAATTTATTCACGTCGATTTAAAAAGTGTCTATTAATGGGTGTCCACGATGATAGACAAATAAGATCAGTTTGCATTGCTAACGTAAGCTCTTCTCGACTATCACATGAGAACACAATTTCAGCAACAAGGGCGTACATGATCAAATATTCATTCAGGTCCGGGCCTTGTGGCACCCCTAGGATTATTTCCATCTCAATATTCTTTTCATCATTAATCGCAACGAACTTGGTCATTTCTAGTATTAAACTACAAGGAAGTCGAACACATTTTTACTTCTTTAGAAATTCTACGTTTTCTTTCTCGAGACAACTGATGATTGAACCATATCTACGAAGTTCACGCAAGCTATACGAGTAGTTGTACTGGATATTGCGTGAAATCATACTGTTTAGGACTGATACTGGTGACGTTAAGTAATCTTCAATTTTCTTTTTCATAATTCGTTCAATCGGTTTAGGTAGAGCGGGCTAGGACGCTGATTGTAAACGATAATTGTAACTTCCCTAGCTTATATTTCTCTTCTAGCATCATTGTTTCTATCTTATTTATTAACGTATGGAGTGTCCATCATATTTTCTTTGGATCGAAGACTTAACTGGATAATTTGGCATCATATTATCTTTCCTTGCCAAAGAACGTCGGCGTGTGTTTCCGATAGTTCTAAGCCGGTTGCGAATAAATTCAACCTCCGGGTAGGTTTTTATTAATCGGTATATTCTTTTAAATCAATAAATATCACGATTTTTTTTGATCATGTGTGGCTCAAATTTGTACGTTGGAGCTCTAACTATTCTAGAATATGAATGTTCTAATTGACGACCCCATCAGCACCATCATCACAGAATTTTCGCCGATAAATGGACGATGATGGTGCTAGATAAGTTGACCCTCCTTCTTGTAGGCATATAAGTTGTTATCGAGTTGAATAGGCTCCGTTGCGATTGATTAACTGGCAGTAAGTATTAATGGGGCGTTTTTCCGCAACAAATTAAGATTTAAGCCATACATTTATAGAGACTATTATAGGGTGTCCCAACAAGAGAGCCGGATTTAATTTTAAGAAAAACATATTTATTTTTGAATTAAGCAAACATGTTTATTTCAACATAAAGCAAAATAGTTCCGATTAAACGTGAAATACAACATCAGGCAAATGGCCACCAAGAAACCTCTGGCACAGGGTTATTCTTTTGTTGAAATTTTCAATAACGTTTTCGCATAAATGTGGCTGTATTTCACCAATAACGCGCCGTACTTCCTCTTTAAGATGTTCAACTGTTTCAGGCTTATTCGCATACACCTTTTCCTTCACATAGCCCCAAAGAAAAAGTCCATCGGTGTTAGATCGCACGATCTTAATCAAAAGTTTTAAAAATCACTCGATCGATTTTGACTTGTTAGGTCATCATCAGAAGTATCGACTCCAGGGGTGACATTTTGCAACATCACATTTTCGATACTTTATCGAAATTTATGTCTCTTTTTCCTAAACTCAAATTGGTGACTGTTCATAAACTTCGATACATTTTCGAAAATGTGATGTTACAAAATGTCACCCCAGACACCAGAGTAGTCACGTTAAAAAAGTAGTCACGTTGAAAAGTCATGTTAAATAGAAGTATAAATATTGATTTCTACATCAACTAAACCACACCTTCGGTTATCTACCGTGGATAGCGCTCTCTTAACAGCACGGTAGAAATCAAAATATAGTTGCGTAACGGATTCAATATGCAATCTGCAGTTCCACATTTCTAAAAGGAAATGGAGTCAGGACCACGAATTTATTGAACGTTCCTCATATTAACACAACCAAGAAAAATTAATATACAATTTGCAACATGTTTTGATCGAAAATTACATGCAATTACACTTGTTCTTTTAGTAAATTATAATTTCATCAATTAAAATTTTCACATGGCGCATAAATTTTATAATTCAACCAACTTGTAACACACGCTTGGCACGTAATATAAAATTCAGTATGCAAAAAAACTTGAATAAATTAAAATCCATATACCATATACCTAATGTCCGGAACGTACGTATTGCACGTAACTGTGTTTTCAATAATGAAAAACGTTTTAATTAAATTTGGTTAGATTTTGCAGATTTTTATAGATTCTTGATCGATCAATTGTCATTAATCACTTAGAAGAAAATTACATCAAATGAGCGAATAATAACAGAGAATAACTACCTTGTCAAAATTGGCCTAACACGTTGTGATCTCGAGTTTAAATCTCGTCCTTGTCCCAAGAAATTCACCAATTTACCAAAAAGACATGTAATTACAGACAATTGTTCATAAACTCCATCGTTCGTATGACCGCCTTATAGCGTCGGCCAAATAGTTATAAGTTGGTTCAACCCATCACATTCAATTTTAACTCAATATAGACGATAATATAATCCAATCCTTTTCATATAATTCATAGTTTAATTAAGTCATATACAATATGCAAAGGGCTTATAGTGCACACCAATGCGCAATACCGATCTGCCACTCGCAGGGGAGACCACCAACGTACGTGCAAAGATCTATATGTTACATAAAAACTGAGCATAAGCTACCTCAAAAGCTGGGAAACTGCAAAGTGAATAAAGCCATCGTTATCTTTAAGCCAGTTTGTTTTGTTTTGTTTGTTGATAAAAGAAACTTTATATTAATCATCCAGTGGATTTATTGCCCTTTTAAGGTCAATTAATACTCCCCTTTTCATTCACGCACACACACACACACACACCTACTCACACAATTACAGTATACCACCTGCACGTTGCAAGCTTCATGTGAACCTACACACTGACATGGACGGTGGGTCGGCGCTGAATTCTGTACTCCAACAGAGGGTCTAAGTTGTGTTTATTAACATCACCGATCGTAATCAATGAACAAAATTTGCTTTATATTCTGCATCTGGTGGGATTCGAACCCAGTACCTTATTAAACCTTAAAGTTAAGTTATCAAACGAATTGGGCAAGTCCCATTTGTTGTACAACATTTGTTCAAGCGACTGAAAATCATAGCTGATCTTTCTTCAAATATAAAACATAGCTTTTATGAAAAAACATTATTAAAGGTCAAAGGAAATACTGATTCGTGTCCAATGAGATGTGAGTTTAATTTTGCTAAAATATCAGATAACACGCATATACCTCAATATGCCAATTAGCCAGTACACTAATCGACACTATATATTGGGAATATAGAAGGCTACTAAAAACAGCTTTCAGTCCTTGGCCAATAAGTGTTTACTCTCTTACTATTCCATGATTGTGAAAGAATCTTTAGAGTAATCCATGCTTCAAGAGTTGGAGAATAAACTCCAACGTAAGATATCGGATGAACAGTTTATGAATGAGTTAAATCTCAAACAAATGGGTTCACGGTAGCTTTCGATTTCTTGGAAGTAACAAAAATAATCGATGAGTAGCCAGGAAAATAAATATAAACTGAAATATGTATTATAGTAACTTTCCGATATGCCTATTGCACGTACGTCAAGACGTCGCAAGACATCTAGTCCTGTTAGTCATGTAATTTTTTTTTAGAGTTTTGAGATATTGAAATTTTTATAAAACGGTTCAAAAGTTCTAATGGAAAACTAATTTTTTTGTTCGATCTCGGAACAAAAGGAGTACAAAAGTAGCTAGAATTGTTCCTATTCCTAAAACCAAGAAATTCAATTCAATGTCGGACTTGCCACCTATCAGTGTTTAATCATTTTTGTCTAAAGCTTTTGAGATTATTGGAAAACAAAATTATGAACTGTTTGTTAAATAAGAACCTTTTTTCTAATTATCAGCCGACTTTTAGGCCTAGTACCACATCTGCCTTGCTTCACAACATTGATGATTTAAGGTGTGGTATTCAATTATGGCGTTCACGGCTCTTGTGTTGTTGAAGTTCACGAAAGCCATTGATATTATAAATCATTTTTTCTTCAAAGTGATTTATTCATATTTGTTAGGGAGATTTCAATTGGTAGACATTAATGGGATTTCTTCTGAATACAACTCCAGTGTTGTGTGTTATGTGGATCAGTTCAAGGTCGGTTCTTGTAACATAAATTTGATAACTTTTGTAATTGCAATGATATTTCGTCGCGGAAAGGTCTACTTTCTAAATGCATTAAAAAAACTAGAGGTTGTTTTGAAATAACGTTTTAAAAACTTATCTAGTTTATGTCCTTTCCAACGGTATGCTACGTGTCATAGACATAATTCATTTTGTAGTCAAAAGAAGAGGTACTATTATGCTCGGGTCAGGTTTAAGAATATTCTTTTTAAATTATTGATAAATTTTTACACAACTTGATTTATTAGATTTTTTTCAAAATGACCTCCAACACTCCATTTGCATGCAAGGTATCTTTTTCTTATAAAACAACATATTATATTAACATATTATATTAACTACCTCAACATGTAAGAACTTAAATTGTACGCTGGTTGGACCATTTCGACTAGCACTATGGCCAGTCGTGGCTGATCGATGAAATTTTATGATGTTTTCCGTTATTTTGACGAAAAAACTCTCGCTTAGGAATACTAACGCAAATGGGCCAGTCCTTTAAAGCAGTGATTCTTAACAGGGGGCCGCGGCCCTTTGGGGGCTGTAAGAAGTATGACGGGGGCAGCCAAAGTTTGCAAAATTTCCTTCAGAATATAATAAAAAGAAAATTGATGTACATATAACAGAACATCATATTGAAAAGTGAAATACGAAATACGAAAGTTTTCTTATTTAGTTTTTTTTATTTATTTCTTATTTCTTCCTACATACATGAGCCCTATTATGAAACAGGTCGCATATCGCATTTTTTGCGATTTTGCGGATCCAATCCGCCACTTGCGTTTCTATTATGATAGAATTTTAGTATCGCAAAAATCCACCATACCATTTTATAATATGGCGTTCGCATCCGCCCTTGAAAATATTAGTCTATAATACCAAAATGCGATATTGTATGAAAATGCGAAATCGTATTTTTTTCATAATAGGGCCCTAGCTTTGTTAGTACTGAAGAAATACAAATGCAAATATGTTACTTACACCGCAGAAAGCCCCTAAGTAATTCTAAGAAACTAATAATGCTTGGAATTTTAAAAATATGTAATTAGATTTTTTTTTTTAACAAAATACGAATGTTTAGTTGATTATAAAGTTGTTAGCAAAAGTTAGTTTACATATATAATACACTCGCGAGCAACTAATGTCGCGTACATGACATCGGAAATAAATATTTCCATACTCGCTAACGAACTCAAAACCAATCAAATTATTTGAAATGCTTTATACCACGCCTACTAGGTCCGAACTCGAGTTGAAATTGTTTTATCTTTGTTGTTGTTTTAATACATTTTGTATGCTACCATAGTATTTTTGCCGAACTAACTCACTATGTCATGAACGGACTATAAATCGACTCAAATTTTCAGCGCTCACAGAAAGACGATTTTTTTAAAACGGCTTGACCGATTTTCCCAAGATATTATGTTTTTGAAAGCCTGATCTTTTTTAATTTAAAATGACACTACTTTCATGAAAATTGGTTCAGTAATTTTTTATAGTGAATTTCGAATGAAAACGCAACCAAAATTGATGATTATGAAAAAAAATATTAGGGATATTTAAATTTAAATTTCAACAAAAAATTCAAGAAAAACAAAAACAATTATATTGGTTAATACATAGTATGTAATGCCCCCGCCCCCTCTCCATTGCGTCTACAATGGTTCGCATGCGGTTCCCTATTGACCTTATTAAGGTTTTGACAGACTTGGGGGATCGCACCCCACTTTTCATCAAACGCAATGTTGAGGTCACTGATGTTAAATGGTACCAAATTTCTGGCTTGGACTATGCGTTTTAGTTCGTCCCATAAATGCTCAATTGGATTGATGTATGGACTGAGGTCTGGCCACTTTATCGTCTCGACTCCAACCTCAAATATGAACTGCCGTGTGGTTCGAGCTGTGTGACACAGTGGATAGTCTTGCATCAATATGAAATGGTCCCCTATATATCCTGCGTAGTGCGCTACATGATCCAAGAGAATGTCCTCGATATATCGTTCAGCCATCAGACCTCCGCTACGGCCTCAACCAAACAAAATCTGTTTTTCCCTCAAGCGATATGCTACACCATGCCCAAACTGCCGCTGTACAACGCTGTTTCAGCACAACAGCACTGCGAAAATAGCTCTCTTAGACACCGGTAGACCTGGCCTCTCCTATCACTACCATGGAGACATATTCTGCAATCGTCAGTGAATAGAACGGACCTCCATTGCTCGATGCATAAAGTTCGCGAGCAAGTTCGAGTCGCTCTTTGCGGTGGTGTTGTGTCAATTTTGAGCCTCTAGCGAGCCGTCTTGGGGTGAGGTTGGCTTCCTTCAAGCGTCTTCTTACAGTCCATTGACTAACAGCTCCATCTAGAACTTGTCTTAGCTCCTGCTGCACATCGACGCCCGTGAGATGGCGATTTCGCAGTGAAGTTAGGACGATAATTCGCTCGTTCCTCTCAGATGAACACCGATACCGGCTGGTATGTGGATTGAAGGTACCAGTATCCTGGAACTTTCTGGATACTCTTGATACAGCAGATTGACTCAAGTTTAGCCGACGAGCGCCTGCTCGTTGACTGCGTCCTTTTTGCAATAAAACAACAACTTGTGCGACTTTTTCTGGAGTAGTATCCATGATTTTGAGAAAACAACAAATGATTCTGGTAGAGATTTGTTCAGGTCAACGTCTGGTAAGTGACTTATGGCAAATATCGGTCAATGTGGTATTATACAGGAGATTGCAGCACGATAATTGTTTCCATCGAAACATCGCATTTTTCTACGAATGCTTTAATTTGAAAAGTACTGTATAGATATAGATTTTAATGATAAAGGTGTCCTTGTAAAGATAAAATACTAAGCTGTCAAAAAAGTTGTTTTACGAAAATGGGTTAAGCCATTTAAAAAAAAATACGCATTTTTGTACGCGCGGAGGTTTAAGTCGATTTAGTTGCTCTCGAGTAAGTTTACTAAATTTTTATTGTTATTTGTATAACATACATGAATTTATGTTTATATTTTGTGTATAATGCCGAATCTCCAGTGAAACCGTAACACCAAATTGTGAAGTATGAAAGTTAAACTAGATAATGAAATAATAGTTATTTTTCATATTTATTATATTATATCAAAAAAATAAAGGAATAATAAAAAAATAAAATTATTATAGAGAATTTAACAAATAGTAGGTATAAATTATTATTAAAAAATGGGGGCCACAAAAAAATTATGAATAAATTGGCGGGCCACAAGTAAGAAAAGTTTAAGAACCACTGCTTTAAATCATCGCAGAGTATCGAAGCTGCCATATCCCTTTTTCAACCAAAAAAAAACAAATGGTTCAATATAAGTACAAACCGCACAAATGTGTGAGTAAAAAATCAAAGTAGGTAATGGCGTTTTTGATAAAAACATTTCGCTTGATTTGTACTTCAAATCAACACAATTGTGTATATAGTTAGTGTTTTTTTCGGACGAAAATAAGTTTAAACCGAATGAACAAATGTGTAAGTTTGGTCAAAACAGATACAAAAATAAATTTTTGACATGGTACTTTTGCCGTAAGGGATATATGCTAAATAATTACTTGTAGTATCGCACTGTAATTATTTTTTATCTAATTTTGTATTTACACGTACAAACTGAAAACATTCCAAAAGGCAATAAGAAAAGGTTACAGAAATAAAATACAAAGCGCAAAAAGTTGTGTTTTAATTTCTTTGATATATAAATTTCCAGGCCGAAATTAAAAGAACAAAGCAAGTAACAAGGTATATAGTACATATATGCATTTTGTAATTATGTATAAAATTCTGGAGAATTCACTGAAAGCGAATCATAAAATCCAATAATAATAATGATAAATAAAAACAAAACCTTGAAATATATTTTGTATGCAAATATTGTTGTTATTTGCACATAATTTTTTATTTAAATTATTGCGTATTTAAAAGCCAAAAGCGTCGATATTTCTCAAATTACATAAAAATTATAATAAACATCCGATTATTAATTATTTCGGGAGAGATTATTCGCATTATTCATCCGTAGGAATTAAAAAAACACAAATCAAAATACTTCCTGCTCTCGAAGTATCATAATTTTTCACCTTCACTAATTTTATTATTAAATTACACTACACAAATCATTCGAACCCCAATTTTTTACCTTAAATTGTGTTTTTCGTTTAATAATTCGTATTTTGCTTGTTGCATGTGCATTTTAGAAAATTTAACCAGTTGGTTGGTAACCACAAAACTCGTAATTTTAGACGAGGAAATACAAAAATTTATTGTTTAATACACTTTCAAATGCACTCCACTGTAATATTTTCAATGTAAATTCATTGACTGTCATCTTCAAACTGATACTGAATAAATTGAAAAGAAATTTTGCAAAACACAAAAACAAAAAAAAAACGATTTTGTCACGATAAAATTTTTGACATTAAAAATGTGTGCGGCTTATGTACAAACACTGTTAATAAAAATCAAGTTTTACATAATATCACGATAGTTGTGTATAAAACGCACTCCTCTATCATTAAAATTAGCTGAATATGGGGTGCACAAAAAAATAGACATTGGCATTTCAATTGGCAACTAATCTAAATAGAAAGTGTCAAAAACATATTTTTTGTTTTGTTTACAATAAAATTTCTGTCCAAAAAAATCGAAATATGAATTAAAATCTTTAATATTGAGTTCATTTTACACTAAGATGATCGAACGCCTGATTAAGCTAACGATTTTAATACTTTTTTCGATATTATGCGTTAATATCATTACGCTGAAAGGTGAGTGACTTTATCGATTTTTTTTATATGATCCATGGGACATAGCTGAAAATTCTAATGATTCGATTTTTTTTTTGTTTCTATAGGGCAGCTACATAAAAATTTGCATCATTATGAAACTTTGCATGTAAATGATATAACACACAGAACTATAAAGCGGGGTACCAAACCGAGTAATCATCCATTTAACACTATCAAGGAGGTGGAATTTAAAACGCTGGGGAAACAGTTCCGATTGATACTGCATCCGCACAAAGAGGTGTTACACAATAATTTCAAAGCATACAACATTGATGAGAACGGGAAAGAATCGATAGTGCATTTGGATCATGATAACTTTTATACGGGTCGGGTCTTTGGAGAATCAGACTCATCTGTGCGGGCGCATATCGAGGATGGAATAATTACAGCTTCGATTGTGCTGAACGATGAGACATATCATATTGAACCGTCATGGCGACATTTAACACATTTGTCTGATAAGCATATGGTTGCATATCGCGCTTCAGATGTTAAATTTAGTTGGAAACACGGAGAACACGGTGGGATGGGTTCAAGCTGTGGCTTCGTTAAAGAAGGACTAGAGTTGGAAGAAGATGACGATGAGGATGCAACTGTTTCGAACACTCCTATACCTCATGACACTGATCAATATTTTCCAACATCACAATGGAAATCGAGTGATGCGACAAATATGTCTCTGAATTTGGATCGAAAAAAGCGGCAGGCAGATCAATATGAATACACACCAACTAAGACTCGATGTCCTTTATTATTGGTAGCAGATTACCGTTTTTTTCAGGAAATGGGAGGAAGCAATACAAAAACCACTATAAACTATCTCATAAGCCTCATCGATCGAGTGCATAAGATCTACAATGATACGGTGTGGCAAGATCGTTCGGACCAAGAAGGCTTTAAAGGAATGGGATTTGTCATCAAAAAAATCGTCGTTCACTCCGAACCAACGCGAGTTCGTGGTGGTGAGGCTCATTACAACATGATCCGAGAAAAATGGGACGTCCGAAACCTATTAGAAGTAAGTTGCTCCCCTTGGTTTGCTATCGAAACCATCAAATACATTTATCTATTCCATTCCAAAGGTCTTTTCACGGGAATATAGTCATAAAGATTTTTGTTTAGCCCATTTATTTACAGATTTAAAATTTGAAGGTGGAATTTTAGGTCTTGCTTATGTTGGGTCACCGCGACGGAATTCTGTCGGCGGAATTTGTACACCAGGTTCCCAAGCCCGGTTTTACAACCACATATTTTACAATAGCCTAGTATTAATTCCGATTATTTTTAATTTTTTCAGAATACTTCAAAAACGGTTATACGTTGTATTTGAATTCAGGCCTGAGCAGTTCACGTAATCATTATGGGCAGCGCGTAATTACGAGGGAGGCGGATTTGGTGACGGCTCACGAATTTGGCCATAATTGGGGATCGGAACATGATCCAGATATTCCAGAATGTTCCCCAAGTGCTAGTCAAGGCGGAAGTTTTTTGATGTATACGTATTCTGTGAGCGGGTATGATGTTAACAATAAAAAGTTTTCACCGTGTTCGTTACGTTCAATTCGTAAAGTATTGCAAGCCAAATCAGGTCGATGCTTTTCAGAACCTGAAGAATCATTTTGTGGTAATTTACGGGTTGAAGGTGATGAACAATGCGATGCTGGTTTGCTAGGGACTGAGGATAACGATGCTTGTTGCGATAAAAATTGTAAATTGCGACGAAATCAAGGAGCCGTATGTAGTGATAAAAATTCGCCTTGTTGTCAAAATTGCCAGTATATGCCGGCCGGTGTTAAATGTCGAGAGGCACAATACTCTACTTGTGAACAAGAGGCTCGATGTACCGGAAGCCATGCTGAATGCCCAAAATCACCTGCAATGGATGATGGAACGATATGCCAAGAGCGTGGTCAATGTCGAAATGGGAAATGTATCCCGTATTGTGAAACACAGGGACTTCAGAGTTGTATGTGCGACATAATTAACGATGCTTGTAAACGATGCTGTCGCATGAGCATCAACGAAACATGCTTCCCGGTCGAACCGCCAGATGTACTTCCAGATGGTACACCGTGCATCCAGGGATTCTGCAATAAAGGCATGTGCGAGAAAACTATACAAGATGTGGTCGAACGCTTCTGGGATATCATCGAGGAGATCAATATCAATAAAGTGCTAAAGTTTCTTCGAGACAATATAGTCAGTAAGTAACTAAAAGTGATACACCTTCGACATATGTATGTATATGAAGTTCCTCGTTTTTTCTAGTGGCTGTTGTCCTTCTAACTACGCTGTTTTGGATACCAGCCAGTTGCGTAATCTCATATTTTGATCGGAAGAATCGTAAACGGGAAATAAAACAACTCGATTGGAGCCAGCAGCTCGATTTGATACATCCAAGTGATCGTCGGCGAGTAATTCATATTCGGGTACCACGCCAGAAAATCACCGTATCTCGAATGTAAAAACTAATCGACAAATATGTATTTAACGAGTAATTCAATAAATTGTATTTAACAGTGTACGATATAACAAAATAATTAATAGCATGTTCGTTAGAAATGTCAGATAACAAAAACTTACCCGGATTCAGTTGTCACGGTAAAAAACTTACACGAGCTGTCAAGGTAACATTTTGACACCAACCAAACGGCACAGTGGTTAAAGCTTTGGCTCCCGATCCAAACGGGAGGTACAGGGTTCGAATCCCGACAATAGGGGCCTCCGATAGGGGCAGGATGCAATCGGGAATTTCCATCAACAGATTCCGATCTGTGATGAAATGGAACACAACTATGACCCCCTGTGGGCCAACCCACCTTTCATGCCAGTATAGGCTGACAATATTTTGTCAGATTTAAAAAAAAATTACGCATACATATATGCCTTTTCCGGCCCGCGATCATCAGTACATCCTGTTATTTTTAACACACATTTGTGTGGGTTGTCCTTTAACTGAAGCAAAAAAAATTGTCTGGCAGGGAAAGGGAAATTATATACGATGATCATCAAATTAAAGATAGAAAAATGTAAAATTCTGAATGAAAACTAACTTGAAAATGAAAGACAATTTATTAAAATTAAAGGTTATGTTCAGAAAAATTAAAATGTAGTTTTCTGCCACATGTACGAGATTTAGATAAATAAAATCAAGGAAAATCTAAACCAACAAAAAATCGCACCGTTTTCCCACAATGACAAAGCCCATATATTTTGAAATGGTCGTACACATACATAGGCACTGGTTTTATGAATTCTCTCGCGATACAAAACTATAGCGCTTATTCCTTACAGCTCGATAGTCCTATCAATATTACAAATGTGTTCAGCCCTATTCCGCACAATTATCTATTGCTGAAAATTGCGTACTTTCAACTAAACAAAAACAAAGTTCATTGTAGTAGAAAATGCTGAAAGCACACACAGTGAAAATTAATCTGTAAAGTTAAATCAAATCTAAAAGAAAATAGAAATCGGATTTAAAAATATGCCGT
The DNA here is from genome assembly GCA_932526605.1 of Nephrotoma flavescens. NCBI lineage: Eukaryota > Metazoa > Arthropoda > Insecta > Diptera > Tipulidae > Nephrotoma > Nephrotoma flavescens. Next base: position 1,600,062 of record OW052220.1, read on the forward strand.
GAACTCATAAATAACAACTTTCTGCAATTCGTTTAATTACAAATAGGTGTGGATAATTCGGTGTACTGTGAAACTAAAGTCAAAACAAAAACGAGTGGTTCTTGATCTGTCAGAAAAAAGTGAAAACTTTTTCGCTCTCTGTGTGCGCGAGTTTTTTATACAGTGTATTAAAATTTAAAATATTGTGGAAATACATTTTAAAATATTCAGTTCAATTTGCTTTGACCTCAGTCAGATAGTGTTTAGTTTTGTGGTTTAGTTATTATTTATAATTATTATATATTGAAAGTGATACATAGTTTTTCTATTGTATGTACAAGTTACTGTATGTGTTAAAAAGTAGTAAGTAGAGAAATAACAAAAAAATGAGTTACGATGTGTTACCAAATCGATTGGGGGGTATACAACAACATGACATGATTACTACAAGTAATACAACAACTGGATCAGCTGGTGGTGTAGCCGCATCACTTATGTCATCGTCATCGATAGCAGCTGCTGCCGGATCACCATCATCAGGTGGCATCGTTCCAAAAAATAAATCACCTGAGAAAAAAATGTCTCTAGTATCCTCCTCATCACCATACATGAATAGTACGGGCGTCATTGGTACGGATGCACCAGATGGTATAACTCGTATACTGTCCGCAAATATATCGCGGCCACCTTCTTCAAAATCAAGTACGCCTTCGCGTAAAATATCCGGATCAAAATTTTCAAATCCGTTCACATCTCATTTTTATTCGTCGAGTGAACCGAGTGGTGGTGATTTAATCGATCCATCGAGTAGTCCTAATAATAGCGGTGGCACAAAAAATATCCGTACGAATGATGATTCGTTTCCCGAGCTCAAGGTTAAAGTGGAATCGAAATTAATGTCAATGTGGCATAATGTAAAGTACGGTAAGTGGTTTTGAATTGTTATTAGTTAACTTACGGCGATAATTAAATCGCGACGTCACGATTTTGTAATATGTAACATATTGTTTAAATCTCGGTTATTAAGAAACATTTGTCGGCTTTATACTTTATTTCAATACTTAGTTAGGGCCTCCATACGGGCATTGAGCCATTTTCTAGTTGATGAACCAACGATATTTACCACGCGCTCCATGCATTGTTTTTTTTTTTTGAGTTCTGAAAAATATACTGAAAAACTTAGCCGAGGCAGACTCAATGTCGCGCCATTAGCTTCCTAATTGAAAGGCGATAACTTTAAAATTTTATTGAAGAAGCAAAGGAATTTTAAAATAAGATATATAAAAGTAGGCAAGTAGTGAAGCTTCTCTACTCGTGACGTTAATTTAATACGTCAAATAAAACGTGCACTAATTGGGATATTCCTATAATTGTTCAGTTAGATTATTGATTTAATTAATTAAGAAATACAATGTAAAATTTTATGTTATTACAATCATATATCAAGTGAAAATTAATAGGTCTAAAAAAAAAATTGCACGCCTTTTGGAAACAATGACAACATTTAATTTTGGTGAGAACTAGGGAAAATAAATATCCAAATGATATTCGTATCGCACAAACTCTCAACAACATAGAAAAGCAAATTCAGTTTTCAATTTAATGGAATTTTGAATTAATTCTTAACTTATCGAATTAAATATTATTTTAATTTATAAAATCTAAACTTTGTGTTTTAATTGTATCCCAAAATTCCTATTCCATTTAAATACAAATAAATGTAAAAATGTAAACAATAAACATGAATATTATACTTAATACATCACTGTGTATCCGCCATATTACTTCTGCGCGAGAACTGTCAGAATTCCAGCGAGATTTGAATACTACTATACTTGATTCAAGTTACCGTAGTACGGCTCTGCGCAATGAGCCATTCTACACGGGTTGTCAAGAAGCGGCTTCATATTCGTTTCTTTCCCCGTTTACCTATGATACCGGTTTTAATTGCGACTCATTTTTCAATAAAAAAATTTTCTGTGAAGTAGCTTCAACAAAAATAGAAATAACATAAAAAAAATTTAAGGTCAATTTTGAGATGTAATTCAGTTTACATTTTATTTTCGAGAGAGCCGAATAAAACAATACAAAAAAATTTGTGTTTAAATATAAAATCAGGTTTTAAATTAGCAATAAAAAATCTATTACCACCTATTTTGAAGCCTGAAACCAGACTTCATTTGACAACCCGTATGGAACGGTTGAATCAGCCGTTCTACACGGGTTGTCAAATGAAATCGATTTCACGCTTCAAAATAAGTACCTAATAGATTTTTTTTTTTTTTAATTTTTTTTTATTGGCGCGTGAAGCACCATATCATCGATTTCTGCCCGATCAACATGCGGATGTGCACGGTCAGACTTCGCACTAAGAAATTTAACATCACGATCGTTAATGTGCATGCACCCACCGAAGATAAATCGGATGACATCAAAGATTTATTCTTTGTCGAGCTGGAGGAAGTCATCAATAACATACCACGACATTAAAATCATCGTGGGCGACTTTAATGCAAAAATCGGTAGGAGTGCAGAAAATACATCGCACATCGGTCCTAACAGTCTGCATCTAACTAGTAACAACAACGGCCAACGCGTCACCGGCCTGGCATTAATGTACAACTTAGTTGTATCAAGTACGTTTTTCCCACATAAGAGAATCCACAAAGTAACGTGGAGATCGAATGATGGAAGAACGGAAAACCAAATTGATCACGTCATGGTGTCTAAGAGACACTCGTATATCTGACGTTAGATCCTACAGGGGTGCAGATATGGACAGCGATCATATGCTTGTCGTATTTAAATATAAGTGCAAACTGTCATCAACGTTCAACAGACAAGCACAATAAACCGTTCGATGGAATATGGATGCTCTAAAAGACCAAACGTCACTGCAGAGTTATCAATCAGCTGTCACTAACTATCTAGAGCGGCCTAGCAACAACGAAGAAGCTCCTTCTAACATCCAGGAGCAGTGGCACACAATACAGTCAGCCATTACCACCGCGGCGCAAAACACTATCGGAAGAAGACCTCCGAGACCCCGCAATGGTTGGCTCGATGATCAATGTCGCCTGATCGTCGCAAATAAACAAAAGCTTCGTAAAAAATGGTTGGCTCGCAACACTAGAAGCACACATGCAGAATATCTCCGCGCCAGGAAAGCCACGACTAAATACCTTCGTCAAAAGAAACGCGATCATATGAGATTATGCATCGAAAACATCAGCTTCCAAGCGCAAGTAGGAAATTCAAGGGACTGTTTTGCTAATGCCAGGAATCTCACTAAAGACTTCCACCCAAGAAGTACAGCCATCAAAGACGGGAATGGAGAATTGAGAACAAACGTGGCTGATGTTCTCTCAGTATGGCAGACCTACTTTCAAAATCTACTAAATCGGAATGACGACGTGACCCCCATTAGAGCAATAGCTCCTCCAGGTGATGAGGTCTTCGTCGAATATCCCACAGTGGAGGAAGTAGACGCAGCTATTAGTCGATTGAAAAACGGCAAGACACCCGGTCTCGATGGAATCCCCGCAGAATTAATAAAACTCGGAGGCGCTACTCTTGCAACAAGTCTACACGATCTCATGGTATGTATTTGGGACCAAGAAGAGCTGCCGGAGAATTGGAAGACCGCGCTCATATGTCCGTTGCATAAAAAAGGCGACCGTCATAAATGTGAAAACTATCGTGGTATAGTTCTATTGAACACTGTTTACAAAGTGTTGGCTAATGTTGTACTTGCTAGACTCATCCCTTTCGCCGAAAACATCATTGGCGATTATCAGTGTGGTTTCCGTCCCAACCGATCGACCACTGACCAGTGTTTCACCATGAGGATGATCCTGGAAAAATGTTGGGAGTACAACATAACCATACATCAATTATATATAGACTTCCGTCAAGCATATGACAGTATAAACCGCGATAACCTTTGGGCCGCGCTCATATGCCTAGGAATTCCAGAGAAACTCGTTTCTCTGTGCAAATTAACAACGTCTGGGTGTGTATGTAGAATTGTAATCGAAGGAACTGTGTCAGACTCCTTTGAAATAACATCTGGTGTTCGACAGGGAGATGCACTCGCGCCTGTGCTGTTCAATTTGACGCTTGAGTACGTAGTGAGGAAAAGCAACATCGAAACTTCGCGCTGTATATTTAATAAATCAGGCTAAATTCTTGGATATGCAGATGATATCGTGCTTCTTGGCCGAAGACCTAGCGATATCAAAGACAGTTTCGTGCCGCTCGATCGCTGCGCAAGAAGACTTGGTTTGAAGGTGAACAGTAGCAAAACCAAATTTGTATCAACACCCAGAATCATCCCCATGGCAAATATCGGAATTGGCGACCACAACTTTGATCGCGTTGAAAATTTCAAATACCTCGGGTCAGTTATAACATCATCAAATGACATGCAGGCAGAAATAAAAGCCCGAATAGCTGCCGCACATCGAGTTTTCTACGCCCAATCAAAATTATTGCGATCTAGACATCTATCGCAGCCGTGCAAGCTCGCACTTTATAAAGCACTCATAAGACATGTGCTGGCTTTCGGAAGCGAGAGCTGGATCATGACCACTAATGATTGTAGATTGTTATCAACTTTCGAAAGGAAGGTCATTCGCTCCATCTTTGGTCCAATTAAAGTCGCGAACAATGAATGTCGGATTCGCATGAAACACGAGATAAAGCAAATTCTTGGAGGTTGCGATATTATCGGATTCATCAAATCCAATCGAGTGAGATGGCTTGGCCACGTTACAAGGTCCCCACAACAACAGATGACCAATAAAGTGTTCCATCAACAACCAGCCGGTGTGCGTCGTAGAGGAAGACCCCGACTGCGCTGGCGTGACGACGTCGAACAAGATCTACAGGCACTAGGATGTCGAAACTGGAGGTCGAGAGCGATGGACCGAGACGGCTGGAGGACCATAGTGCGGGCGGCAAAATCCCTTCATGGGATGTGAAGCTAGAGAGAGAGAGAGAGATTTTTTTATTGCTAATTTCAAACCTTTTTGTTGAAGCTACTTCTCAGAAAAATTTTTTGTTGAAAAATTAGTAGCTATTAAAACCGGTATCATAGGTAAACGGGGAAAGAAACGAAGATGAAGCTACTTCTTGACAACCCGTGTGGAATGGCTCAATGGGTGTAAAGGTTTTACTCATATAAAATTTGCTATTTCATGTGTCACAAGTCAGAACACTAAGGTTATATAAAAAATGGGAACCACTCGAAATGCGATATTTCGAAACGCGATATGGTACGAAACGCGATGTTTTAAAACGTGATACAATTTCAAAACGAGATATAGTGCAAAACGCGATATGGTACAGAATTTGCATTGCGAAACGACGGGAGCGCAGCAACCCGCCTGATATAACCCGGCCCTATAATGCCGCTCCTATCGATTTTTAAATTCCTATAAACTGAAATTAAATTTCCCCTTCACCCGTCTGATATAACCCGATCCTAAACTCCCACTCCTATCTATTTTTAAATTTAAAATTTTTAAAATATCGCGTTTTGTACTATATCGCGCTTTGAAATATCGCGTTTTAAAATATCGCGTTTCAAATGGGACCCATAAAAATTACACATGGCTTACTCATATCACAAAATATAAACCCAACCCAGTTTTTGTTTTTGAACGAAGTGACGACTTAATTTTGTGCTTTTAAACTTATTAATTAAATTACATTAAAATAATAAAACATTATAAATTAACAAGAAAGGGTCCGATTACATATTAAATTTGTCGGTGCTGACTGCGGTAGGGCATACCTATAAGGTATGGTTAACTATTTAATATGAACTCATGTCGTTTCACAACAGCATCAGAGGATGTTACGGAGAAGATGTTTAGGAAAACCAAAAGTGATTGCTCCCCATGGTATGATACCATCACATCTAAGATACTCAAGAGATAAAATAAAATTCTTCCTAATGTATATATGTAATTGACGGAATGTTGATCTCGGGTAAATTTCCCAATGAACCGAAAAAGCTAGGAGTGACTCCTCTGTATAAAGGTGGTGACACAAATGACTTAAAAACTTTAGAATGCATAAGTATTCTACCTATACTATCGAAACCATTCAAGTAAAATATAGTATACCTATATAAGCAAATATCTGAATATTTGCAACAAACCAATGACCTTCCAAAAACCAATTTAGTTTTATAAAATATTGAAGAAAAACGCAGCCTGTACCTCTTTTACAAATGCAATCCAGTCATCACTGGATGGATAGAACGCATACTTATTATGTCGATGCCCCTTCTGAGTCTGGCCAAGGCATTCAACTCTCTAAACAGCGACTGTCTATTTAAAAAGGTGTATGGTGTGGGATTGGAACATCTGCGATTAATTTAATAGACATCTATTTGACTGAGAGTACGGTTCATCAAAGTCAGAGATGTCAGATATTATGAGGCGTGCTGCATTAATAGAAAATGTGGTAAATTAATAAATAAATAAAATTTGTTTCTATCGAAATTTCTTGTTTATCTAAAAAAAAAACGAAAATATTCCATATTATTGTAAACACCATTCCAATTATTGGCGTTCTATTCTTAAAAAATAACAATAAGATTGTCATTATTAAACCTTCTAATTGAAAGGTAAGCTCTGCGTAACGAATTACTAAAGTGTAAATTAGTTGATTGTTGGAATAATATTGGGAAGACTTAGCGGTGAAATAAACTGCGCTTATATGCTAATGCTCTTGACCTATGTTTATCTAAAGTGTGGCTGTAGAAAACAGCTTTTATGATATTTGGGTCAGCTAATTTCCCTAACAATTAAGTTTATAATCGTAGTAGTATCCCAGATTTTTGTTAGATGCTTCATATTATTTTAACAATTGACGAATACATCACAGATAGATGATCTTGTTTCATCCAAAACAAAAGTAAAATCTAAATATGTATCTTAACATAGCTGAGACTGGAACGTTTTCGAATTGCCAGATGTTAACGTGACTATGACCACAGACACAACGATAATGGCTTTGTTTCATAGAAGCGTATTTAATCTTTAATGGGATGTAAATGCTAGAGAGAGAGAGTATTTAATCTTTAATGACCATGTCAGCCCAATATTTTGATATATGTAAGTACTTATTCTTTAAATATGTAACTCAAAACGAGACGCTAACAAATTCGCATAAATTTAATATCTCAAAGTAATTTTTCATGCTATGAAGCAGTTATTTTTGGAATTAGAATACAATAAATACATAATAATTTTAAATGTTTTGTGTATTAAAACTGAAATATAATTATTTTTCGTTGTTATTTATTATTTTATTTAGGTTTACTATCTAAGATAAATGCGACCCATCAAAATTTTTATAAAAAAAATTTCTACACCACTGAAAGCTGCGCAGAACAGTTAAAAAAAATATTAATGTTATATTTTTAATAAATAATACTAAAAACTGTTTTTTATATAAAAATAAATTTTTTTTATTATTTTATTTTTTACTTTTTTCTTTTTGTGATATATAAAATTTTAAAATATAGGTCAGAAGACCGGTTTCGGACATTCGTCCTTTGTCGATTCTTTTACTACTCTAGTAGTAAAAGAATCGACAAAGGACGAATGTCCGAAACCGGTCTTCTGACCTATATTTTAAAATTTTATATATCACAAAAAGAAAAAAGTAAAAAATAAAATAATAAAAAAAAATTTATTTTTATATAAAAAACAGTTTTTAGTATTATTTATTAAAAATATAACATTAATAGTTAAAGTGATATAATACACTGACCAAAAACAGTATGGATTTATACTATCTGTATTCCAATTAAAAAAAATATTACTATAACTTCTTCATTTCTTTCCTCTTTATCTAGAAAATTTATTTATTTTTTTGGTAAAGAGGAAAAAAACGAAGAAGTTACCAGATTCAAGTTACCGTAGTTACCGTAGTAGTATGCACATTCTATAGTAAATAATTCTATGATCATGACTAATTTAATTATTGGCGGTGATAAAACAACGAGTTTTCAGGAAGTATCACTATCTGGGTTCTCGAATGGCATCAACTTGAGAATATTACATTCTTCTCCATAATATATCTATATGGTGTACTGAAGGATTAACAACAAATTGAGTTGGTGGTGCTACACTTGAATGTATAAAAAGAAGCTACATGATAACAGATTTTTCCTTATCTAGGAAACGAGACAGCCGATCTCTGCGCATGGGTAGATGTAGAGGGTAAATAATACCATCGGGGCAGAAAGGGGTAAGAAAGCTCCAGTGGGTGTGTGCTTCAAATGCCCAGCTGATGCACATGGTCTGTTTCCTGCATTTTCATCAAAAGCTTTATGACCCGGCTTGCATAAAGTAATCCTATATAATAAAATGGACCTATGGTTGAACTGAAGAGCCAGTGGGCGATGTGGATCCAATATTCGTTATATCGGCTTTCTCTCTTTATCCTTTCTAATATATTAGATTTTCAGCTTAGCGGGCAATATTCCTTATATACTCAAGGGACTTTTCAAGAGGGCAAATGTGAAGAAAGTTTCCACAGATTTTCGCTGGCCACACGCGTGTTGAGATTTCGACAGCTTATTCGGTATTTAATCTAAAGCCTTTGGGAGTGCAATGAATGTGTTTCCCATAGGAATGACATAAAGTTCTGGGTTGATTTTAAACATAACTTCAAGCCAAGTAAATGGCCGGTTGGATGATACCATGAGGTCCTACCAAATTTAATGGCTTAGAGTTGTTTAACGGCCGCGGATTTATCTCTTGTTTATTATTTGGTTTACGAAACCTAGAAACCTGATAGCCCTTGGCCCTTGTGGGGCGTTTTCTGAGCAACAAGAAAAATAAATTTCCATTAGCAACTTTAAATATTCCTCGTTTGTGGCGCGTATTCTGATTCAACTCTTCCTGTTATGACGATCGTTAATATGACAAGTGTGACAATGTGAGAGTTGCTTTGTCGATTAGTCATTTAATCTAAAATCAAGGGGAACCAATAAATCTGATCGAGTCAACATTAAATCAAATATCTAGTATTTTGAACACTTAATTCATATTCTATCAAGATACGTTATCTGGTAAAAGAATATGGAAACGATCACTAATTTTAATTAACTTTCTGATAACGAGTTAACACTGAAAGCAATAGTTGTAATAATTAAATACAAATATTGCTCGACCTGAATATTTTATAAGTTAAAGGGGGAAGTATTGATAAAAATTAATTATGTTTTTGATTTTGAATAAGATAATCCTTGTTACTTTGGAATTTCCACATTACGCTAGACTAGGCGAAACTAAATCAGACGTTTAACCCAGCAATTATTATATGGTAATTTTTAGTGGAACTGGAATTACCATGCGGGATAATCGCTATATTGAAATTTCATATAAAAGTTAATGACGAAAATCCTATGTAGATTAGATTAGGTTGATCATTATGATTGATTGATTCAATTATTTCACTAATATTTACGTCTATTTATTGAACAACATTAATCCAGTTGATAAAACATTGTTTGATTATATTTTACAATTCCAATTACATAAATAATGAGTATATAGACGGTTTATTCACTACGAGTATAGAGCTTTCGCCACACTACCGATACGGTTCCGAGCACAAATTTATTGCGATACCTTACATATATTTTAGCAAATTATCGAACTTAAATCAAATTAATCAAACTTATTTATTCTTGAAAACGTAAGTTGTTACAGGTACAACTTTCTTATCTCTTATCGAATTGTTTAAAACAAATAGCACATGACCTTTCCGTTCATATACGACAAATTATATCGGTAAAACGCTTAAAATACTTTAGCATGTGACTAAAGCATGTGAGTTAAGTATTTGATAAATCATTCGAGTAATTTAAAATTAAATTAGAAATTGTGATACTCAAACCAAATCGTGAGAAGTGACCAAATGCACGTCATTAATTTGCATTTTCTTGAGTATGGTTCATAAATGAATATGCCTTTTCCGGGCAGACATTTTTTTTCTTCAATTTAAGCCCACCGTACACAAATGTGTCACATGTTTAAATCGGAATTCTTTTTGAAAAAAGCATAATAATTATTTTATTATTATTATAGTTATAGTGTTATTTTTCGGACGCACATGCTTTAACAGGTATGCACAAATGTGTATGTTAGTTCAAAATATATACAAAAATAAATTTTTGACATGATTCTCTTTCGTGCACGATTTTTACACGCACAATTGTGATCGCGGGCCGGAAAAGGGATATGAGAAAATTATTTAGAAAGCGATAACTCAAATTTATGAACGTATGGAATGTTAAATAGTAAACAAAATTTAAATAGTTGTTAGAGCGCACTGCTTCGCACATGCACGAGATCGTTCATTGTATATAAACAATGCGGCTCCGCTATTATTTATTATCACTATCAGTAAGCATTCTTTTATGAATAAGCGTATTCTTTTCTTTGGCACTCAAGCGCTCCTTATCAAAAACGCGGCCTATTGGATTTATTTATAACTCGCGCGGTATTCAGCTTTGTAATCGATGTACGTAGTATATAATAAACACAATAAAGTTTTGTTTGCACTGTAATTTGTAATATTTACGATACAATATAATTCTGACTAATGTGATAAATAGTAAGTCGCGTTTTATGATTTCCGAATTCGATTGAATGCACGTGAGCTATTCGATGTACTCACATATACTTGAGAACGGTTTGTAAAGAATTATAGATAATTTATAGATATAAGATTAGAAGTTTATTTCTAGCTTATTAGCTTGAACAAAACCGCCATCCAAAGAAGCTAAAACCATTCTATTTAAATACCGGAATTGACTTTTGCATAATGCGGAGAAATATGCGACCAACATTCATAGAGAAGCCGCGCCGCGAACCTCTGATTTGAGTGATTTACCGCGCAGGTGAGAGAACACTAACCTGTCCGAACCAATTTTGCTGACAAACTTTGCGTGTAAAGATGCTGACGTTTAATTTAATTAAAACAAAATAATTAATTTCTCTATTTTAAGATAATAAAACAATAATTTTGACAAATATCTTAATATTCGCACGAAAACTTGAAGTTGCAAAAATCTGAATTGAACCGACTAGGTAAACGACATCATGGTGAGCCCAAAAGGTAAAATCACACCCTACGAGCTTAATATATACTGTGGATCGGTGTTCGTAAAAGGTGGTGATTGGTTTAGTTTATACACCTTCCATTAACTCATTGATCATAAGTACTTAACTTTCTACTTCCATAAACTGCCTGAACAGGAAATTCTCATGCAAGAGCAGTAATACACGTTGTGTTGTAGCTGAAAGCATTCCACTTTGGTTTATTAAATTTTTACTTACCTCTAACATTAAAAGATAGGCAACTGGCCATTTGAGATCTATTAATGTTTACTAACGCGTTCGACAAGGTTGATCATTCAATGTTAGTATCCAAGTTAGATTATGAGTTTAAAATTATGAGTATTTACATTAGCGGCGTCTATCAGGCGAAACGAAGCGATTTCAATATCAGCTGGTGTCCCACAAGGCTCAATCCTTGGGCCAATACCAGTTCATTATAACGTTCTCACAGATGGCCTACAAATATGATCGTTTACATACTGCATTAAATAACTTGAATAAATAATAACTATTATAATATAAATATTATAATCAATAATAATCGATAATCACAAAATCGATTTTCATAAACGCACGTCAAAAGTTTAGGTTATTGATAATAAATTGAAGTAGGGGGTGTGATCCGAAAGTTGTTTTATTAGAATTCGAAAATTCGTGTCGAATTTCAAATATATGTACATGTCCGGCTTCTGAGATATTACATAATTTTATACTAAAATTGTTATGTCGATATACAAATAACTAAATAATTTTGTTCAATTTGTGTAAAACTGGAAATATGTGGAACAATATTTAAGCAACCTGGAAATTATGTTTTAAATTCGATTTGGTAATAAAAACTACGAATTTTAATAAAAACAACGTTTAGGCAATTTTCATTTTTGAAACAAATAGGCTAATAAGTTAACATAATATAGGAACATGACTTATGTTTGGAGTGTCTGTTATTAACGATGCGGCTAAACAGAATCCACGGCCTCGTCTATATCTTTTCTCAATATCCGATGGGCTCTATTCTATATAGCATAAAAAATAATCGAACAGTACAAAATCAAAATTCCATTTCCCAAAAAACGGACAAATCCAACCGACAGCTCATCATTCTACCAATAGTTATAGCTAGCTATAATGCAGCCGTAGAGCAATCGAATTAAACGGAGATTATCAGTAAAAACTGGACTACACAATTATTTGTTCTATTTTGATTATTGTATTGATCTGCAACAATGATGTGAAAATATTTCCAAAAATATCGGGTAACTTTGACCTCTTATAAATGTTAATTTACATTTTGTATTGCTTATTTGAATTTTACGCTACAGATAAAGTAGTCTTTGTCCGGAAACTTTTTTCGCACTAGACGTTACTGTATTCAATCACAAGTTGTGATCTATTTATTGTTGCAAAATTAATCCTAGACATGAAGGTTTTTATGGCGAAAATTATACAAGTGTCATATTTTAAGGAAACCCCTAAAAGGTTTTATTTCAAGATGAATCTTAAAAGGGAAAATGAGCAAGAACACTTCCTAGGGGCCTTATATAAATCAGCAACTGAAAGTTAGCAATATACTGCTACTACTACGCCTACGTTCTTGTTGACATATTTAATTTATCTGACTATATTTTTCGATTACCAGTGCATTTCACGCAATAACGACAAACTTTGATTTATGGGATGACACCATCTGTCACCAATCGAAAGTAAGTGAAATCTTGTGATTTAAGAAACCGAATCACGTTTGTCTTTTTTGATCAGTCATTTTGATTTTCAGTTGTAAAACAATATAAAAGGGTATAATAAAAATTCATTAGTTCATTTTAGAAAATTAAAATAATCTATAATACCACAAGCTCCACAAGATCAGATTGTCTGATGTAAAAGGGTCTGCTACGTAATCTTGGTTTTTAAATCACTTCAATCATAATTTTATATATTAAGCGCGGATATTCCTATCTGAAGCAGGCCTCCAATCTAGAGCGCACAGTAGTATTTTGTTGCTCGAGCGAACTAACAACTGCCACGGGAGTGACATGTAATCCTTCATTTCATATACTCTTAGCTACTAAATCTATTTTTCTAAAAGTCGCCTAATTACAAAATCTCCTACTTTTATAATATCCTTGTTGGTTGTTTTTAGAACGGCTGATACACATGCACCGAATCTTTATTATAAGATTCTTTAGAATTGGACTAAGTATCGGTCATCAAACTTTTATCAAGAAATGCTGCGTCGATGCCAAGAAAATTCGCAGTTTTTTAACAAAATTTTATGGAGTGGCGAAACACGTTTTAAAGGGAGGGGATATTCAATATCCATAATTTGCAGTAGTGCGGCGTAGTCGGTTTCAACATCAATTTGGAGTGAAATCAGGCGGAAATAGTCGACAGAAAATTGATTGGCCCATTTGAACTCCTACGTTGGATGAACGGAGAAGTCTATAGGTTTCAGTAGGTTTCAGTGGTTTACACTTAGACCATTTTGGCCCATTGTGATACCACGCATTCACGCCACATCATTAACCCATTCACCTATTCACCTACTCACACAACTACCACCTGCACATTGCAAGCTCCATGTCAACCTGTACATTGACATGGACGGTGGGTCGGCGCTGAATTCTGCACTCCATCAAAGGGTCTTAGTTGTGTTTATTAACATCACCGATTGTAATCGATGATGAAAATTCGATTTACATCTAGCCTCTGATGGGATTCGAACCCAGTACCTCCCGGTCCAAGTGCCGAAGCTTTAACCACTGCACCACTTGTCCGGTCTATAAGTTTTCTACAAAATGACTTGGATGAATTACTTGATGACGTTTCTCTACACACACGTGTAAATATATGGCTGCAGCATGATGGAGCTCCCCCTCACTCTGCACAAGAGTGAGACAATATCTGAACGTAAATTATCCAAGCCGATGGATTGGAAGGGGAGCGCCAATTGCAAGTCCACCGCGGTCTCCTGATCTAAATCCTTTAGAATTTTACTGTGGGGTTATTATAAAGAGCTGCTTATGAAAGAGTAAACCAGACCGGTCACGAGATGCGGCAACGAATAGTCAATGCGTCGAATATTATTAAAAGTAACGAAACGTTCAAACACACTAAGCAACGATTAAGCAAAATTTTATACGGCGATGCCGATTATGCATTTTGGCAAATGGTCGGGCACTTCGAACACTTAATTAATATTTAAAATTAAAAAACAAATTATTTTATTCATTTTGTTTTAATTCTGACAAAACATCGATTTTAGAAATCAAAATTTTGTTACGTGCATTTTTTAATAAACACGACGTTTTTGTCAAAACTATTAATAAAAAACATTCTGCTGTGAATAGCCCGGTATGTGATAACATTTTAAAAGCTGCATTAGTGTCGCATATTTTTCTGCTGGCGGGTCGAATTTCTGTAGTACATTCTTTCCCCCTGATCCCCCACATAAACAAAAATTTTTGATAAACAAAAAGACCTCAAAAAGCCATTGTTTTTGACAGAAGTTAATGCAGCTTATAAAAATAGTTCTATTGGAAAAGCACACTCTTCTAGATCGTATTAAAAAATAAAGTTATACAAAAAAACTCTTGATTTTTCTTAAAATAATTTTTTGGTGGATGCGCTGCGATTTCACTAAAAAACACTAAAAGTGGAATAACTTTTCAACATCAACAGTTCGAAAAAACTTCACTTGGCTGTTTCAGTTGAAAATGTGCTCCTCTATCACTTTGCTTCGTTTGATCTTCCAATTTTGGGACACCGAATTCCTCCAACGAGATCGATTGCATTCGTTATAGAGAATATGACTATTCGACCGACTTGGCACCTCTCTATTCGCATGCCGTCGAATACAAATTAAATAATTTGTATGCTGACGTGCGAGTATCCATTCCTCAATGACGTCTATACTTAAAATTTTTGCTTTGGTCCAATGTTCCAACAAAAATATTCCAACTGAATTTCGACCGTATACAAAAAATTCACATCTCATGCATACAACAATTGCATTTTGTGTACATACTTATGCCACTAATTTATAAGTAAACATAGTAAATAAAAAATATTGTAATAATAGTAAATTTTCAGTATTTAGATTTGTGATTACCACAAATATGCGCCATCGATCATGGTTCGTCAACAATTTTACCGCACTCGTCAAATAGATTCAATAATAAGTCTAATTTTGAAGAAAGGTTACTTATAAAGAACGGATTTATCTTGTTATCACATGCATAATAGGCGTGTAACTAGTTACATTCATAATCTTTAGATCTAAGATTCTAAACGTAATACTGTATTCCTACAGATTATCGTCGAACAAATATTTTCAAATTACATGAAAGTACTTTGAATGCCTTGATTTAGTTTTTAATTGTTTCTATGATACTTTTTCGCAATTGGGTCAAGAGTAAGCGATGCCGAGTACATCTAGAAACAATTACTATAATCGTATGTTGTCTAGTACACGTACTCGGTAAAACCTAGACATTTTTCTAAATTAAGATTTTGATCAAATTTGATTTTGATTACGTTGAATTTAATCGGAATAGTATTGATTTTGATATAAATTAATTTGATTTGATCAATATTGTACGTAGTTGACAAATCTGATGATGCGACGAAATTCTTGTAAAAAGTATTTATAGAAGAATAAGTTTATAAAAGAATTAAATGAATCAATATTTTTATGAACTCATTGTGTAAAAACAACAAACACCCATATGAAATTGAACGTCAACCCGCAAAATAATAAAATTTCGTAGCTTAATATCATTAGTTTCTTAATAACCTACGAAAATTTAATTAAAATCAAATACGGTTATATCATGTAATGATATAAGTTATTCAGATTCAGGCATTAGAATTTTTTTTACGAGTGCGATAGCATTCGTCAACCTATCTAGGTTGATGATTTTTCAACTGTGGATGATCGAAGGAATTTTTCCCCCAAATTTTGCAGAATATTCATCATAATTGCATCAAAACACGCAAAGTTCGTCGAACGATATGAACATGGTCGAATAAAGTTCTTGTAAATTTTGTAAACCTTTTGCTTTTGATAGAATATGATCATAACACTTTGAGTTTATTAAATATTGGTGTACAAATATAAGCAATCGGATTGAGTCCACCCAAGAAAACTTCGGTGTTTACCACCTTTGAGTTTTTATTGAAACATATTTTACGAGGAAATATGCATATTTCTGTAATTTATCCATTAAATGCTAACAGTTTTTTTTTAAGTTTTCTTAAACCACACAATAGCTATTTTACTACATCATAGCGCTCCGAAGTATCCGCCCCGAAAAGCCAATTTAATTTGTATTCGGTACCTATGAGATTCTCTGCTGTTTTGAGTGAGATAGAGATGAGTCCTAATTATGAATGCCCATCTTCCTCATTTTTCTCACCAGTTTTACTACTATGCGTTCCATAGCGCCTTGTTTTGGATCAGTAGGTGATGGCTTTTTTCATTCGTCTCGTTTCTGCAGTGTAGCAAGAAGATAAAGGAAATATTGGGGCACTTAATTTCATCCTCCCCGATAGTTTTTAGATTTTAGGTCCCATAGTTTTAGCGTCGGACTGTTGTGAGACATATCGTTAGTTAACCAACCATTTTTCATTCTCCAGCCTAGAAAGTTTGGACTAACACCATCCTTTTAAAGTACCGCTACCGTCTTCATGACGTGGTCTTGAACTACTGTTTGAATGGTTGCTAGCGAGACTTAGAAAAAATTTTGACCGCGATGACGCTATCCGATTGATTTTTAACGTGTCACTGTAACGAGGCTGTTTTAGCCTGGTTCGTTTATTATCCTTAGTCCTTTAAATATTTCCAAGGAAAGAAATTTTTTACTGACGGATTTTGGGCTGGGATCAAACGATCGGGTCGTTTGCCTTCATGTGGACTGTTCTTTCCTTGATTCTAATTTAGCACTGTGCCAAAGCGTGATCATGAAAAGATCCGATTCTTTTAAAAATCCCAGTCGTTTTTTTGGAACTCCGCTTAGTTGTCTTCTTTTCTTCTACCCTACAGTTCTAAACTTGCCAGTTCATCTCAGTTGGAAATTATAGACTTATAGTAGATGCGAACATGTTATTCTCGCGTATTGGCATGTTGGCTCCTTGTGCTGGGAAATCCACAGGGTTTGTACTAAAAGAGTCAGGCCGTTCGTAATACATAGTGTCGTAATAGCTCGAGGGTTGTGACCGAGGTCCTTGTCCATACAGTAAGTTGGTTGAGAAAGAAGGTTTGCCACAGCAGAACCTCTGGCTGTGATAAGAGTACTTAAAAACCAGCGGCCACCAGGTATTCGGAGTTCGGTGCCAGCGGCCAAAGTGTTGTCTTGGCCACTTATCCCTCTGCGCCCATGTCCCACCAACTTCTTGGTCTATGCAATGACTATGTTCTCTACCTTACATTAAGATTGTTTTATGGGGGTTTTCTCCTCTAGATCTGCTAAATTTTACTAGATAGTCATCTCGAATAGAATTGGTTAATCGCTCGTTTAAACGGTCTTGGAACATATCTCACATAAGATGGTTGTTTGGAAAAGTTCGTGCCTCCAAACCGAATAGTACCACAACGGGAAAAAACAGATATTCCGGCAGAATTTTTTTCGAAATGATAAGACCACCCTACTGATATTAAAATTGAAATGGATTTGATTTTATGCACTTCTTATCTCCATTCTATCTAACCATTGAATGTTTGGTGACTGATTTTAACGGAGAATAAATAAATGATAAGTTCATGAAAGATCGTTCAAAACCGAATCAAGGAGCAACCACTATTTTGAGGAGCTTGATTTCGCCATTGCGAAATGTTACATATAATTGACTCGATATTTCATCGCACTCAAACTATGCACTTGTACAACAAATACGTCGCTTCTTTTTCTAGACGCGGTACCATTTGGTTGCTACATTATATATAGTAATGCATTAACTTTAAAAATTTCAATTGAACCGGATATTCCTACTTCCTTTAAAATTTCACATTGGGCTATTCCAAACATGGAACCTTTTAATTTTTTTCGTATTTATTTAAAATTTGGCTTACAATATTATCGAAATACCGATTACCGAATTTACTCAAAATCGGTTTAAAAACTTCTGATATTTTTCCAGCGTTGTTGATATTGGTCATATTGCTCAATTTTTTTTTAAAACATTACATAAACTGTATATATGGCCCAAGGTGGCCCAGATTCATGTAGCTATGATAAACCTTGATCATCTAAAACTTCGGCAAAAGCATGGATTGATTTTAGTACATTGCAATTATTTAATATTTTCAAAACATCTTGGTACAAATTTAATTTTTCTGTCTGAACATTGCTAATTTATTTGTGCTCCATGTTTGTTCAATATCAACAAATGTTATTTCTTTCGATTGCATTACAAATTTTAATAAATTATTCCATAATACCTCCTACCAGGCTCGTAACACTGTACAAAACAGTAGATTTTTTTAAGCAAATAATAAATTTAATCAAATTTAGATTTCGGTCCCATCCTCCGTCATACTACAACGTGAATGATGTTTATTTTTGTAAATAACCTTGAGGATACGATTTATTGGGTTGGTAGGTATACGATGTGTACTCAGTTAGGGTATAATCTGAAATATGCGTAGCACACCAACCTCAAAATCGCGCAATCTTACAAAATTATTAACATAAACATTCCAAAAATGATTAGAATGGGTGTTGTTGCTTATGTACAAACACAGATATGAGAAATATAAATAGGAATTTATTGTTAATACTTAAATAACCCAACGACAAAAATTACGTTTCAGAATATTTGTATCTGTTATCAAATTTAATTATCGCCATAAAAATATTTTCATCCCACGCAAAAAATAAATACAAATATCCAATTTTTTTATTCAAACTTTCTTTAAAAATAGGCTGGAGTGGAAAAATGAGATCAAATTTTTCAAGAGAACAGCCAGTTTGGTTATTAGGACGTTGCTACCATCGGAAATTCTCACCTACTTCTTCGATGGAAAATTCTGCTGAGCTTACAGCTAATTTAGAAAATAAATTAACGATAAACGACCCGCCACCGCCATCATTGCTCCAAAATCAGATTTCGCCAACACAGCAACCGCCACAAGTATATCAGCTAAATCAGGACCAAGCTAATTATAATGGAGACGATGGTAACGCAACCACGCCCGAAATTGGGACGGATGTTATATACATCGATCAGGTAACGGAAAACGCTTGGGAAGATGAAGGAATCGAAGGTTTCAAAAAGGATTTCAATAGTCGCATTTGGATGACATATCGACGTGAATTTCCAATTATGAACGGATCAAATTACACATCGGACTGTGGATGGGGATGTATGCTGCGAAGTGGCCAAATGATGTTGGCCCAAGCGTTAGTTTGTCATTTTCTTGGTCGTAGTTGGCGATTCGATCCAGAAACGCAAATTCATTCGACTCATGAGGATAACTTACATCGAAAAATCGTTCGATGGTTTGGTGATTCGTCATCAAAGAATTGTCCATTTTCAATACACACGCTCGTTAATTTGGGCACAGAGGCTGGTAAAAAACCGGGTGATTGGTATGGTCCGTCATCCGTTTCACATTTACTTAAGTAAAATTTTTCAAAATTCAGAAAATCAAATTAGAAACTTATTAAAGATTTTTTGTAATTGCAGACAAGCTGTACGATTGGCATCTCAAGAAATTAGTGACTTAGATGGACTAAACGTATATGTTGCTCAAGATTGTACCGTATATCTAAACGATATAGCCGATGAATGTGAAGTACCTGATCCGTCAACAATCAGTATTGCACCGTGGCAACAAAGTGCATCAAAATTAACAACATCACCGACCCACCAGCCCAATGTGAATTGGAAGTCACTAGTGCTACTAGTACCGCTACGATTAGGCACCGAAAAGCTTAATCCTATTTACGCAAATAGCCTTAAAGCGTTGCTAAGCACCGAATACTGCATCGGTATAATTGGTGGCCGACCCAAGCATTCACTTTTTTTTGTCGGCTTCCAGGAGGATAAACTCATTCATCTTGATCCACATTACTGCCAAGAAATGGTCGATGTAAATCAAGAAAATTTTCCAATGCAATCGTTTCATTGTAAATCGCCACGGAAAATTAAACTCTCGAAAATGGATCCGTGCTGCTGTATCGGATTTTATTGTCAGACGAAGAAAGATTTCGATAATTTTGTCGCAAGTGTACAGCCGGTAAGTCAAAAATTATTTGTTTGTTTTTAATATTTTTCGTATACATTGTGCCTTATGCGTATTTTATTACATCATGAGAATTGAAATAATGATATTTAAGACAAATGCGAAATTTGAGGTATAGTCGATTACATATTTTAGCATGATAATGACAAAAGTTAAAGTTGATACAAAAAAAAACACGTTACGATATAGCTACTATGCGATTACGGGGTTTAACAAAATGTTAAATTTTTTATTTATAAATAAAGGGCACTTCCTTAATTCCTTTGTAACACTTGTACGTGTAGTTGTTGCTGGTTTTCTAGTTCCATCGTTGTTGTTGGCTCTGTTGTCGTACTAACACTTGATGTTCCTCCTGTTGCAGTTCTCGATTTTGCACCGATTAGACTCTATATAAAATGATATAAAAAAAATTAATTAATAATATATCAATGTATCAATCAATTTATATGATGTATTATGTTCATCGAATATTTACATCAGAAGTGTTCTTATCTGGTGGTGTAGTTCTTGTTCGGAATGTGGTACTTGTTGTTGATAATAGAAAATCTGTTTTCGAGTGATTCCGTTCCAAGTGATTTTTCATTTTGGGCAAAACTGAAACCTATGTGGAGACAGAGACGTGATGTGTTCATTATAACACATAGCGCATAATTTTGTGGTCTTAAATTCCCCTATTTCCAAAATGTCTGAATATGTTTTCAATGCTTTTAATAATTTTGGTTGCGGCGTTCGTACATATCCCGTCATTGGGGAATTTACCGCTATTTTTGTTGAACCAATAACAACAAGGGTTTTTGAATTTTTTTTATTACCAAAAATAATTTATAAGCCGATTTTTCCAAATATATTTTTGAAATTTGAGTCGAGCAACTTTTCTTTTATAAATTCGTTTTGTTTATATTGACAGGATAGTTGAACAGCTTTTGTTTTTTTCAAAAAGATGATAAAAATAATCGTTAAATTTAATTTCTTCAAAAATACCATTTTCCTAATTTTTCATTAAACACAAGTGAAAATATATCGTGAGCATTCCACTGAAAGAGATGGTATCTCCTCGACATCGTTTTGAATTTTGTAAAAAACTAAATCGTTCTTGCACTGGAATACTTGGATCTTAATCCACATTTTATATTCGAATATTTTTTTTCTAATAACTCCACATCTTCACCCTTTCGCTTGGGCATTTCTTAAACGATTTCTTACTTCTTCGTTGTCGTACTAACACTCGTGATGTTCCTCCTGTTACGGTTCTCGATTTTCCACCGATTGAACTCCCATTGTCCTGTTCGTGATCTGGTAGTTGTTGTTGTTGATAATACAAAATCCGTTTTGTATTAAATTTTTGTTTCTATTTAGACTTTAGAGACTTGGTTCGCGTGTTTGTGGGCTCGAAACAAATAATTATACTTCATAACTTTTGAAGAATAAGAAGTTTTTGAAAACCATGGAACATACAATGAAATGAAACAAAATAATATAATAATGAAACATCTATCTTATTAAACGAACAATAATTGTAAATTAAGATTATTTTATTTGTAAGATTATTTATTTAAGGTTATGTACAATGTGTGTGATTGTCGTTGCATAATAAAACTCTGGCTACAATAATTAGGGGCGGATTTGTGTTTTTTTTTCTAGTTCAGTGTTTAATAATCATATAATTCACTAGGAAACGTGGTTAAAGTAAAATTGATAGTATCATATGAAGAAATCCTATTGAAAGAGGTTTTTACAAATATACAAAATTTCTCTCTGCATTAAATAATTTATATTTCAACGTTATCTTGGGCAAAATAATTGTTAATTGGATTCCGAATTTTACGAGGCTTTAGAAACAGATCGTTCAATTAGGCTGGATCAGGCTGATGTGCAAGCATTGTCACAAGCTCTTTATCTCCACAGCATCACGATCAGCCTGAGTAGCTTCATAGCAACATTTTTTATCAAGGCGCCCAAATTCCAAAAACACAGTTGATTACGACGCTACCTAAACCTAAAAAGCTAAATGTTTTTCATTTCATTCGAGATTTGATTGTATGCGTACGAATTTTACTATAAATTTTTTCAAACATAAAACAACCATATAATACAACGAGCGAAACATACCGATAGATGAAAAACATTTTATTTTGTTATGTTGAGCATAAATCAAAGAACTGCGTTTTTTGGGGATATCTTCAAAAAAAAAATTATTGTAGTTTCTGTGGCAGGGTATTGGCTACATAGACTACGGAATTATAACCTTAAATCCCATGTTACCAATAATTTAAGTCCGTTGCCCAAGTACTTATATCGATTACACCATCCTATTTCGCAATTACATATTACATAAACGAATAAATTTTAATGCATATTATTTTTCTGGGTAATTTCTCAGTATTTAATGCCCATTCGGCAGTCACCACAACATTCAGAACGCTCTGGGTCATCATCGGCGAGCAACGATATAAATTATCCAATGTTTGTATTTTGCCGCGGACGAAGCAGTGATCAATCTCGTGAAATGTCAAGTCTTGTTTATAATCCGCCGCAAAATCAGTATACAAGACAAAATTATCCGTACGATGATGATGAGGACGACGAGACCGAAGAATTTGTTATAATATAATAATATAAACTTGTGTGTTTTAATTATTGAAAACCATAACTACATAAATTTTAATTTAATTTTATTTTAAGTTTAAAGTTTTGATTTATTTGCAAATGTTTAAAATATTTTAAATTATTTTTATAATTATTAAAAAAAACATGAATATTACAATTATAAGACCCACTTGGCCCTTGAAATTCATATATAGAGAATCCCTCAAAACAAAATCGACATAAAGTTTGTTTCTTTTTATACAAAAAAAAATCAACAATCAAACAAGTGCTTAACTACAATTAAATAAAATAATTATTTTTTATGATTCTTAATTATAAGTCTCTTTAAACATAAGTAATAATATAATTAATTATTGAATTATGATTTTCTTTTTTATTTTTAAAATTTTATTTATAATATATGATGAATTAAAAAAAATTAAATGAACTTAAAATGCAAGTCGTTATTGAAGTTTAAAATCGAATTTTCTTTTAATTTTTTACTGATAAAAATGATTTTTTTGTTAGTTTACATTAATTAAGATTTTTTTTTAATTATACATAATTACATACTCGTTTTTTTATTCATTTAATTACTAATCATTTATTTCGCTCTATTTCAGCTTGGCGTGTGACATCAAACGATCTAATAAGCAAATAGATCAATTTTAATAGACGGTTGGTTGATAAGCCCGGCATAATTATGTGAGCAGTTTATATAGTCAAGGTGTAGTATTTTACGGATGAGTTATCATTACAAATGATTGCTCGATTTATTTTTTATATACGATGGGACTAACAAAAGTTCGCTAGTTGATGACTCTTAAATCTTTTTTTTTTTAAAACCAAAGATACCAAATCCTTTGCAATTGTTTTATGAGACTTTTCAAAATTTCATAATGATCGGTTAAAAAAACGAGAAAACGCAAAATAGCTGAGGATGGATCAGACGAAATTCCACCACCAACGCAAACAGAAATTCGCAGACTATTTCCAAGTGGTTCCGAAGATTCCAGACGGGACATTTTTCTGTAGAGGACGAGCCCCGAGAGGGTCGACCAAAATCTTCCACTGATGACGCCACTGTGGTTCTGGTGAAGTCCAAAGTTGACGAAGATCCACGATTGACACAAGAAATTATTGCTGATGAATTGGCCATGAATGCCATGGCTGTATCGCGAATATTAAGTTATCATCTGGGATACACGAGGAAATCTCGATTGGTACCACGAATTTTAAATGAGGCCCAAAAAGAGGCTCGAGTGCATTTTGCTAAATTTTTCATAAATAAATTCAAAAATCTTTAGTAAAGTCGTTACTGGTGAGTCTAGCATCTTTAGTAAAGTCGTTACTGGTGACAAATCTTGGTTCTATAAGTAGAATCCGGAAACCAAACAACAGTCCATGATGGTATGGGGCCCAACAGGAGCAAACCCACCCGTAAAGCAATAAAAACCGGCAACAAAAGTAATGATGCCAGTTTACTTCACCCGATCAAAAATTGTAGCTGCTATTCCCCTGGAAAAGGGTCAGATGGTAAGTCCAAAGTGGTATACCGAAGACTGCTTACCAAAAGTTTTCAAAAATTTGTTGGAAAACCGGAAGAAAGAGGATTTGCTCACCCTGCTAAAATAACGAGTAACTTTATTGCGATCTCTGGCTTCGAAGAAATACGACCAGCACTGTATTCCCCAGATCTAGCACCTTGTGATTTCTGGTTATTTCCAAAAATTAAAAACAAATTGAGGGGAAAGGTTTCTAACAGTAACGCGGAGATAATTTATGCGGTTAATGCTGAACTTGATAAGCTTAAAAAGCAAGATTTTGAAGACTGTTTTGAGTAGTGGATCTATAGGCTTAAGAAATGCATTGCAATCAATGGCGATTATGTAGAGTAGATAAAAGGACGAAGAAAAGAAATACGAAAAATATTTTTTTTTGTTTTTTTTTTGGATGGCCAACTAAGCGAATTTTTGTTTGTCCCCTCGTATCTAAGGTGTAGGTTTCGGTTATAGAGTTAAATTTACTTTTTGACTTTGGTCTCAGAATGAAGTTTGAATACCATGTTATGATCAATGAAATTTGTATTATTGAAACAACCTGCGGGTTACTGTCAGCTAATGGTCAACTGAAAAACCTAACATAGTAAAAACATTCTCCACTTGCAATAATTTTAGGCACTTCTGAGAATGTCTTTTTTTAAAGGTACTGTTAGTTAACTTAGTTTAATGGCATCCTTGAATATTATGTTATACATTTTCAAAATATCCATGTCCATTGCGAATCTATTTTTAAGCCTAGCAATGAAAATTAAGCATGAAACTCAAAATTTAATTTGAATCATTGTAAATGGAGCACAGTACTGTACAGTTGTGTACAGTTTCCTAACGAAAATTTCACTGGCTGTTTTTTTTTTTTTTTTATTGAATAAGAAAGTAGATAATTATCCAATGGATTTAATGTCATTTTATTAAGTAGTACCCCCCTTTTCATTCACGCACAAAATTCACCTACTCACACAACTACAGTATACGACCTGCAACATTGCAAGCTCCATGTCAACCTGTACAATTGACATGGACGGTGGGTCGGCGCTGAGTTCTGCACTCCAACAGAGGGTCTAAGTTGTGTTTATTAACTTTACCGATCGTAATTGATGAAGAAAATTCGGCTTTTGCATCCTGCCTCTGCTGGGATTCGAACCCAGTACCTCCCGCTCCAAGTGCCGAAGCTTTAACCACTGCACCACTTGTCCGGTAAACTCCAAGGTTCACTAAAGGTGACTCTAAGGTTCACTAAAATCTGCGTTTTCATTTTGGTTTTATTTCATGACATCTACCAAATTAACGTTATTTCTGGTGGCGCCCGCATTCCAAAAATATACAAATTTTACAACTGTATCGCAATTTAACTTGTTTTCCTTTTTTCTGTATTTTTCGATTGCTATCGTACAATTTTTTTTATGTGTTCGAATATTATTTTTTTTTTTATTTATGTTTTAATCTATGGAATCTGTTCTGGGGCCGAAGAACTCACTACCAACTCTTCGCGGTTCGCTTTTCACGTTCTACTGCATTGCTTGCCACAAATCGAGGACGCACGGCTATAGAGGTCCGATTTTATACCCATCTCATCTGCACATTGCATAGTTCCATGCCAGCCGATACCGACATGGAAGATAGGTTGGCCCATGAGTTTTGCACTCCGACAGGGGGTCATAGTTGTGTTCCATTTCAGTTGTGTTCCATCACAGATCGTAATCTGTTGATGAAAATTCCCTTTTGCATCCATCTATTGGGATTCGAACCCGGTACCTCCCGATCCAAACGCCAAAGCTTTAACCACTTTGCCGTTTGGTCGGATATTATTTGGTTGTTTTGTTCCAAAAAATGGTACGCATACAAAAAATTGCTAATGATATGGAGATAATTTAACTTTGTTAGGTTGAGATACAGTTGTAAAAATTGTACATATTTGGGATGAGGGCGGCATAACAAGTATGTTTACGTACATATTTCAGCTCTTACAAATTGACGGGCTCAAATTTTGCCTGAATTAAATAATTTCCATGAGAAAGAAGAAGTTTCGTGCGAATCATGTCGAAAAAAGGTGGTACTCTATCGAAGAAATTTTACCATTCTACTCGTTTTAATTACGTTCACCAATAAAATATTATGGACAAAGGCCGTAACATAACTAACAGAGCAAGCACTCTACTAACTAAGCTAACGAAAGCGACAAAGCGAAATTTGTTCAAAATGGAATATTATTTAAAGAAGCTACCAACTATATATTTGAAAATTATATTACTACCCCGATTACGCTAGTCGTGTCGTTTGTCATTTCAAGTGACTGTTTTAATATGAAACCATAGTCGCCTGCCATGCCAATATATCTAATATGTTTATTATCGTAGTCACTTCAAACGACAATCGGCGTATTTTATGTTTTTTATAGTCACTTCAAAATTTCACACGACTCGAAATGACAGTTTTTAATTGTTTTTTTCGTCTCTAGTCACTTATTGGCATGGCAACTGGCTAATTTTCCATACAAATAGCATATTTTTATTGTCACTTGAAACGACAATCGACTCGACTAGCGTAATCGGGGTGTACGTATTTTAAACCCAATATCATAGATCTTCATCAATGTGTAGAAATAATTTAAAACAAATTTTAAACATACAACAAACAAATAAAGAATAGTTCTGGGGCTCTATTCTTCAACTATTACGAAAATTTTTGGTGCCGACTTAACTGTGTCGATTCAATGTGAACCTTCTATTTTTCTTTTCTTCTATGCTGCTATTTTTACAAGGAAAACTCAATGCATTTAAGCACGAAGAAGTTAACGGATACAAGTTACCCTAGTGTGGAATAACGAATTGCATCCTTCCTGCCAAAAACCACAAGGGTATCAATGTTCAAGTTCTGTGTAAAATCGACCATAAAATGCCTCGGAAATATAATTGTTTTGCAAACTGTTCAAATGCTTCACAATGAATTATGTAAAGGAATTATATAAAGTTATATAAATTAATGTATTAGAGAAATCCAGCAAGATAAATAAACACCATTGGATGGATACAAGAGCTTGAAGTCTCAAAAATATAATAACGAACATATATCTGTCTTTGTAGAGGTTTGTTTTTGAATCTTAATCATACGTTAAGAACTTTATGCGCTAACCAACCATTAAGAACTAGAAGACGAAGTCTACAAATACAATTTGCTAAAGTATTAGAATCATACCTTCAAGGAAGTCGCAGGGCGGCGCATTATAAGTAGAACCAGAAGGCCTACTATTGCTTTCGAACGTTTTCGATAATTTTCGTCTATCGTTCAACTATTAGCGATCGTATTTCGTTAGTTTCGGTACTACTGCTTTCGATTATCAAAATAATATTAGTACCAAAACTAGTTAAGTGTTGTCAGGGTAATATTTTCGCATGGGGCTCTAACAACCGAGTACGAGCAATGTAATTACAGAAACTCTGACCATACTGCTAGAAAATTTATGTTCGGAAGGGATTTAAACGTCATATTTTCGTTAACGTTCACAGTATGCGAAAGTCGTAGTACAAAAAAATTGGTAGCGCGTAACCAACGAAAACGATCGAAAGCAATAGTAGGCCCTCAGTGCTATACATACTGCATCTTTCTGAATTAGACAACAATACTGTTATAGCGACTTTTGCTGATGACACGGTCATATTACCTATTGCAGTGCAGAACCAAACGTACAAACAGAAGATACGATGCACTGTTACTCAAATAAATAATAAAACCAGATCAAACGGAACAAACAATCCCTGACCCTCTACACATAGGCACAACAATACTAGGCACGAGATTATGGATTTAACTTTATTATTGCGAAATAAAATTGAGCTATTAAGTAATTATAAAAAACCTAGAAAAAAAACGTTCTCAAATATGCTTATCGAACCTACACAACTTACCCTTACTTTAGTAAAGAAAACTCTTAAAGTAGGTGAGTAACATTCAATTGACGTTTGTAAAAGTTAGAAAAGCTTCGCTGGTGATGCTGGGGCCCTATTCCTGAATACGATACGAAAACGGAAGTACAAGATTCCTCTTCTATTTTAAATAAGAACCGTACGAATCTGAATCAATTCAAATATGAATTTTGTATTTTCGTTTTCATATCGTATTCAGGAATAGGCAGCAGGTAGCAACTAACAACTATAAAAAAACATGTGATATGCCGACAAAATCAGTCTTGTGTAATATTATTGGTAAATATGAATAATGATTAAATTCGATCATTATCACTTGAATTCGGCACCATCATATGGTAAAATACTTTTAAAAAGTAAAGAAAAATACGTGAGGCATCCCAGAGGCTAACAATATGATCTGCGTGATATTGAGGAAACCGTTAAGAATTGCGGTGGCAATACATATTATGATATGGGGCTGCAGTAGTAATAGTGGCGAAGGCCTTTTACTTTACAACGAAGGAGTTTTACTTAAAATGTAACATTTAAGAATAACACGATCCTTAATTTTGTTAAGGAATATTCGTTTAATTACCTATTTACTTTACTGTAAATAGCTTTTCATGTTTTTTTTTTTTCATTATAATGCCACAATCACAAATTATCCGAACGATTTTTAGTTCAGCACCCAAATTTTCACCCCTTTTTTAGAACAATAAACAATTTTTGTACTTATTTAAAATTATATTAGGTATGTATTAAAATAAAACAAGAAAATGTAAATATAATTAGGTATATGTATTACTTAAATTGGATTTTATTAACGCTGCTTGCCTGTCGAAAGCAAAGTACCTAAATGCGATTTACCTGAATATGAAATTTGCAGGACGGCATTGTTTGTATTTCTGCAGTTACCGTACTCGCGATACCTAAATTAGATAAACTACCACGTACCAAGCCGCACGTAAAAGCGGCATATTTCGGTGCAAATTCTAGGTACTGTGAATTGGACGATATTCGTGTGAGAAGTCGAAAATTGTTATCTTGTAGGACATAAACTCCCTGGTGATTCGTACGTAAATTATCGATTTGCTTTTTGTAAATTGCAGTCCAAAAATCGGTGCATATAAATTTCATGGTCTCGAGCTCATCTTTGAAACGGGGCCAATCTTTTGTTAGGCGCTCTATTATGCGAAACCCGGTTGAATATCCTATGTACTCCAAAGCAGATAAATCATTTTCCTGTATTATAAAATACAATTTTAGAAATTATCACCTTAAACAGGAAAATTAGAGTCATACATTTAAACACAAATATTCGACTATTTCAGAATGTAAATAATCAAATAATGCGTCATCTGCCATTTAGAATATTTTACAGTGTGTTTCAACTCACAATACTCTACAATCACTATTTTATTTGTTTATTTTTATTGATATTTTTCTAATTTATAAAGGAAAATACATTTACAAAATTATTACGAACTAGAACAAAAATTTGAACTTTTGTTTGACAGCTCCATAAAAAGTTACGAATTGTAGAGTGGAGCATTGGCGCATTGACGATTTTTATCAAATGTAGATAGGTTTGGTTACAAGGGGGACGAATTGTCAAATTCATTCCGCACTTTGATTCTTTCGTCGTAATTCTTTCCTCGTTTCCTTCCCCTTCACTAACAAACTTACAACAGATTGTTGTTGAAGGTGGCCACATGAAAATTATTCCTCTCTCGAGCAGAGCTAACATATTTGGAATAGTTAGAAATGTGTGGTGATACATTAGCAAATTTTTGTTGTACATTACTGTGTTGTAATGCAATTGTTGTTGTACCGCCTTTTGAGATCACACATTTTTAACTCTGCTGCTGGCTCGAAAGTCAGGCAAATTACATGCGGCCTGAAGCGGGAAGGAAACTAGGAAAGAATCACGAATAAAGAATCAAAGTGTGGAACAGCGGATTGTTATGACAGTTTAATCGCCCCCCCTTGCTTTATGGCTTCATTTGACATCCCATATTGAACGGCTGATTGAGCTTAAAATTAAAGAGATTAAAATTAAACACTACAATTGTTTGCTTTAAACATTAAACTTCAATAGTTGTGGCACATAAACTAAAAATTACAAATAAATTTGTTTGTTCTTGATTGCGCTACAGATTCAGCTGTCAAAGTTTTTGGAGGAAAATTTCCTTTATGTAATGAGTTCGCCGTTCAACACTGATATTTCCGTCGTGATTCTTTCCTCTACATATAAAGTAATTTTGCGGCGAGAAAATTTGTAATTCTTTTTTCAACAAAATTTTGTTTTGATTTTTCAACTGATTCCACACTACCTCAAAGATAAAATATTTCAAGCCATTTTGTTTATTTGTCGTTTTTGAATTTTAGGTTTTTTGCTTCGAGTGGAAAAATATTAACATTTTTCAAAAAAGGTAGCAGTTTGTTTGTTTATTAACTACACATTCTGTTCTGGGGCCGAAGCACTCCCATTTCTTTTGCGGTTCGCTTTCAATGTCCAACCTTACGCACGCCAAATCGAGGACGTGTTCGATTTACGAAGAGCCATAACCATCACCTGCACGCACTGCTTCATGCCAGGCCAGCATATAGTAGTGACATGGAAAAGGTTGGTCACCCCATGAGTTCTACACTCCAACAGGGGCCGTTGTGTTCATTTTCCTCATCGATCGTAATCAGATGATGAAAAATCCCTTTTGCATCCTCACCCAACAAAACCTTCGTTATATTTTAGCTGTCACTTAATAAAAAACAGTGCGCGCTATTTTTCGCTCGAAAATATTAAAAACTTAAAAATACGATTTGTTGTTGTGTTTTATATACAGCGGCGAAGAAAATGAATTTTTGATGGATGCGGTAGGCAGCGATATTTGTTTTGCGTACATTTTTTTTGATTACTATTTTATTTATTAAGTAAAATTATTTTTATATTTTTCCAGATTGTGTGATTAGTTTTAATAATGTGTGATAAAGTAAACATGGTGTTTTAGTGAATTTTGTTACAAATTAATTTGATAATGGTATGATATTATAGTCGGTGTAAACGCTATTTTACTACTATATTTTAATTTTGTTTAGTTTATTTCCTTTTTCCATTGTGTTGTTAAAGCATCTCGTGTATGTGTACATTTTCAAATATGAAGCATATAAATATATAAAAATATATAACAACATGAACAAATATGACAATTCTCTAAGGCATTTCACAATAAAGAAACAGCTGTTTGTAAACGAACAGCTGTCACTTAAGATTACTATTTTTGGATGGGTGGAATGTCAAAAAAAGAGAACAACAATTGATTTCGTCAAAAATTCCTATTTTTTAATAAGTTTTTATTCCAGGTTGGGCCATAACTTACAAATTGCGTTCCATTGAACATCTACTCAAGTACTTTGCTAACGCCAATGGAACACGGCAAATAAATATAAACGAAACTATTTATTTTATTGGTATTTTATCAAAAACTGTTCGAAAAAAGCTTTTTCAAATATATGTCGAGCGTTGCAAACTTCATGGGATAAATTAGTTTAGTCCAATGACACTGCCTCAGCGACATCAAGAAAAATAAAAAGGAAAATTTCGTCAAATTTTTACTTTAATTTTCATTTTATTAAATTATCTCCAAGTTAAATAAAATTTAATATATTTTCGTCGATTGCTTAGTCCCTGTAGAAAATGTGAAAAGTGATAAAAATTTTAATTGGTGTTCATTACTTAGTGTATAAGCACGAATAATACGGAGAAGTTGTCAGTCGTTTAGGTTAATTACGTGTAAGGAAAGAAAAAATTATTTTGCTTAGAGAGAATAAAGAAAATTTGTACAATCGCGGACCTTTATCTGTCCTAATCAATTCAGATATGTCCGACTCGGGTAATGATGGGCAACGTGATTTATGGAATAGTGATTTTCATAATCAGACACCGTCCCATCATCGACTGTCCAATTTGTATGCGAACCCAGAGAATTTGTCGTCATATACAAATTTGACACAACAACAGCAACAACAAGAGCTTAATCATCCTTCGCCTTCAACAACACAAACACCCGGAAGTAATTACACGATGCTTTCAGTAGGGCACGGGAATTATCTCAAAGTGTATCATAACACAGATGAACGGGACGATTTTACGAAGTACGAGTTGTTCTCGAGTAAAACATTTATTCCGCATTCACATAATATTATCAAGCAATTGAACAACAGCTCCAATAGCATTGGTGGCAGTGGTGGATTGGGAAGTGGAAATAATTCTGGAAATTATGGTCCAAATACAAACTCACTATTAAATCAGTTAGTCGGAAATTTTAGTGGATCGCAAAATATATCCGGAACTTATTCTCCCTTCGGCGAGGCAATGACGATCCCGCAACAAAATCTAAATTCTCCGTTGAGTATGAATCACCATACGCATCATCACACTACGTATATAAACGAGCCACAGAACGTCTTACTCGTTAATAATTTATCACCTGGGGTTCCTCTAGCTGCCACCAATTCAGACGAGTTAAATGATAATATAGTCGATAGCAAGATAAAAGTTCCTCAAAAACAGCCACAAACCGATCCGATAAAGAAGCCACGTATCGTAGCAGAAGTAAAACCAATGCGTATGTCCTATTCGGATGTACTGAGCCAAAACGTTTCCATCAATGCTAATGAAAATGTGACTAATGCTAATCCTGTAAACATTGTTACTAACACGCCGATTAAATCCACCACAGCTTCCGCTAATTCAACCACTCATAAATCTTCTAAGATTACTAATTTTACGTACGACAAGAAATCGGATGATAGTCGTAAAAAAAACGGGAATCAAAAATCGACAGGAAGTACCATTGGAGGCAACTTGAGTAGTTTTGGGGCAGCTACCCTAAACGGAAGCTCAAGTAGTAATGATAATCAGATACCACAATTCCAGTCTGCTGGTTCTGGTATCGATAAAGACCGGAAAACCGCTTCGGCTAGTAGTGGAATATCTGATAGTGATTCGAAATCAAAACGAAAGATTAACAAAGCATTAAAATCGAGTAAATTCGGTAATAACTCACGGAATGAAAATTTCCGAAAGGCGGCTGTGTTTAATATCACCAGTAATAATCTTGACGAAGATGATAACGATGATGATGACGATGAAGACGACGAGGATGTGGATTATATGAACGAGAATAATAACGAATACTACGGTGTTACAAAAACTACCGATCCAAATTCGGGTAATAATCCCAATATCGAAAAAATTCAGCCTATTAAAAAAAACCGTCTCCCAAATCCGGCAAAGAATCCTAAACCCCAAACTAAACTATCGTCTTCATCATCGTCGTCAAAACGTTCGTATAAATCTTCTGCTTCTATAAATCGTCGGTCTCGCCAATACGTTTTTTTACAAAATTTGCTTGAAAAATGGATGGAATGGATGTTGAAATTCGTTAAGTGGCTCTTCGTTCTAATCTCGGATATTGTATTACTCAGTTTTAGTATTCTGTGGGATCATGTAAATTTCGTGGGAAAATATTTGATGAATATGTGTTCACATGCCCGTAGCGAAATCAAAAATAATAAAAATAACATTTTCCGCTTTACTCTGAACTGGTTTAAGAAAATGTTTAAGAAATTTGATGGTCGCTTTGCCAAGACATCGAATTGGGCGATATGGCGAAAGATTTTCATGAAGAAAAAACTGGTTGAGCCTGTATCGGATTTTTATAAAAATGGTCGACTACCTCAGACTGGGGATGAAGCAATGTACTCTTTGTTAAATTGTAAAGGGAAAGATGCTTATAGGTTACTATAATAAATGTTCGTATAACTTTTACCAACAAATTATAAACCCTAATTCATTTTTAGTATTCTTGGTGTTGCGCCCGATTGTACACAGGAGCAAATAAGGAAACATTACAAAAAGATCGCTGTATTAGTGCACCCGGACAAAAACAAGCAACCGGGTGCCGAGGAAGCATTTAAAATACTCCAACGTGCATTTGAACTAATCGGTGAACCAGAAAATCGTAAATCATATGATCAAAGTGTAGCTGAAGCGTTGCACGCCGAAAAAGCATGGTCAGAACTAAATGATTTACTAGCCCAGCTCCACACTAAGATTGCAGAAGCTGCTAATACAATTCGGTAAGTATCTTAATTTTAGCAAAGACTGCCTATTTAATGTATCTGATTAAATTATTTATCTAAAACAGTTGTAGTAGTTGTGGCCTTCGGCATCCTAGAAAACCAACTGGACGACCACATTACGCCGCCAGAGAGTGTAATTCATGTAAAATTCGGCATTCAGCAAGGGAGGTGAGTGCAAAACACCAACAAATTATTTTATGTTTATTATATCTGCAATGTTTTAAGGGTGATATATGGGCCGAAACGAGCTTCTTTGGATTGCGCTGGAAATATTTAGCTTTAATGGAAGGCACCGTGTATGACATAACGGAATGGGCCAATTGTCAGAAAAGTGCATTGGCACATTTACAACCCAACTCTCATATTGTGCAATACCGGATTGTTTTGGGCGGCCAGCAACAAAATGAGAAGGATAAAATACGAAAAAATATTCCAACCAGGTAACGAGATCGAAGGCGAAAAAAGAACATGAACAAATAAATTTTATTTGATTTGTATTCCGTAGCGAACCCAATTTAGACGACTTCTTAAATAATTTATATGGTACTCCCAATCAATCAACTGCTTCTTCAAGACGACGATCAAAGAAAAATTAAACAACCAACTACTACTTCTATAGACACTAAACAAAAAATTTTTTGTCGAATCGAATAATAAAAAAATTTAAAATATATTTTTTGTTCCATATAGGTATAATATTGTATATTTTTGCTAATAACGCTGATAAAAAGTTAAATCGATTGATTAACAAAAATCGAATCATTAATCTGTTGCTGGTTCTCCTATACTCGATTTCTATAATTCCAGCTTTATATAAAAAATTTACGAGTAAATGTGCGAGAGGAGGCCACTTTCAAATTTTCAATGATATTTTATAATACATAATGTGAACACAAACAATAAAAAACTATTTTTTATTTCAAATTGTTTTATTTATCGACAACAATAAATATTCAAAACAATAGTTCTAAATTTCAAATTTCCTTTTTGTTATAATTCTTACATAAATCTTTAATTTGTGTTATTAAAATTTGAAATAAATTTTATCACAATTTCGATTAATTATTATTACCCAAGATGATTGTGATAAAATATTTAAATGTAATAATATACAAACAAAAAATTATTAAAAATAAAAAAAATCGTTGAAATGAAACTAAAGTGGAGAAGGCGTGTTTAAAATTTTATTTTGAAAATGTGATGTTATTGAATTTAAACTGGCAATCTGAAACTATTATGAAAATTCGATATCGGATCCGAAAGCGGATTTTGTTATTATGAAAATCCGATATCGAAAAATCCACTATTACGAAACTAATGGCCCTATTAGTCTCAAAATCGAAATCGTATTTGGCTATAACACAGAACCGAGCTGTTTCAGTTTATTTACTTTAGAATCATGATCAAATTTCAAATGCTCGTAGAATATGCTTTTGTAATTGTTTTGGGTATAGCTTTCTACAGGATTTAAAAAAACTATATATTTTGGAGAAAAGCCGATAATTATGGCTTGAAATATATCCCTTTTACAACCAAAAAAATGGCTCAATTTAAGTCCAAACCATTTATCATTTATTGATAAAAAATTTGGGTTCATTGTATAACCAACACAATTGTGAGTATAGTTATAGTGTTTTTTTCGGACGAAAATAACTTTGAAATGAAAACACAAATGTGTCAGTTTGTTGAAAACACATACAAAAATCAATTTTTGACATGGCACTTCAACCGTACCCACACAATTGTGTTAACGGGCAGCAAATGGGATATAAGACAATGTAACACATAACACATTAAAAACACCCAGTCGTAACTTTTTGTCACTACCAGGAATAGAACCCTGGACCCTCAAATTACATAGCAGGCGCTCTACTTACTGTGCCATCGAGGAGTTTGCCATGGGCAACTGATTTGTAAACTTGTGGCATATGGTCTGCTGAATGCGATCTAGTGGTCTAGTGTACAAACAAAACCCAGATCGCCGTCGTCTTCAATGAGAGATAACCACCGACACGAAGCATATTTTAAAGCATATTCACAGCTTTATAGATGGTGACACTGATCATCATTTAAATAAAACTCAACTCAGTAGTTTTGTTTATTGTTAGACTAAGTCATCCACTCATTCATCCCGTGCTATATTTGTGGGGAATTTTTTCTTAATCTCTGGAGAACCACTACTTTTAGCAGAAATTAGCTATTCGTACTCGGCTATCATATTTCGCTTGCTAAAACAAAAACCCAACTGTAAATATTTCCTACAAAACGTTTGCACTCGTATGGACTTTTTTTATGATTTATTCTATGCCAATCTGTTCTGGGGTCAAAGCACTCCCAACTCTTTCGCGGTTCGCTTTTCACGTCCTTACTTTAGCTCCATGCCAGCCTTATACTGGTATGGAAGATGGGTCGGCCCATGAATTTTGCACTCCAACATTGGGTCGGTCACAGATGTGTTCCATTTTACCACAGATCGTAATCTGTTGATGAAAATTCCCTCTGCATCCCACAAACCTGCAACACAAAAAATTTCTTCTCGTAACTTTGTAATTTGTTGTATATTTTTAGTTTGATTTTCACTTTTATAATTTGAGCCACTATATAATATTCCACTCCTATTTTCGGTCTAAGGCCAAATAAATGAAACGAAGGAACATTACTCTATGTAATTTTTTTTTACATTCAATAGCAATACGAGTAGTTAAATTTGTTTTGCTGTATCCTTTTTTGTTATATCCTGTTTTGAAATGTGACATGAATATGTTCGTTTATAATTACATATGGTTAAGTTATGTTCACTTGAAACGAATGCTAACGGGTCTTGTGGCGCAATGGATAACGCGTCTGACTACGGATCAGAAGATTCCAGGTTCGACTCCTGGCAAGATCGATTTATTTTTTTAAGGATATTTAAACATTTTGGAAATGTAAATAAATTAAGTTTGTGCAATAAAGATGATGAACGCTCCGAAATAATTTGATTAAAGCAAAATTACATATAAAATACAATTGAATTCTTTATTAAGCGTGGAATAGCAATACAAATCACAGATTTTAAGCAAATTTTTTGATCTTAAACCAAAATTTAATAAAATTTATTTAATTTTATTAGGATTAACCACTTTCCCCTCTTCATTCAATATTTTGCCTCGTTTTAAAGCCTCCTGTCGTCCAATTTCTCTCAGTTCGGCACGCCTCGTTCTTCTCTCTCTACGCGTTTCTTCGCCATGAAAAAAATATTTAGCTCGAAAATCCATATCCTTTCGCTTTCCATTATCGTCGTAGTCTTCGGTCGAATCATACTCCTTGACTTTTTCGTACGTTAACAACCGGCGTGAACTAAATCCGCTTAGCACTTGTTCCGAATTTGAGATGATCTTTAAACAACCGTGAGTTGGTAATTTCTCTTCTGCGTAATCATCACGGTATACTGGAACCCAGCATACAAGGCGACCATCTACCTTAAGATGTTTTGCAGAAAATACCAAAAGGTCATTGAACAGCTCATCTAAATTGTATGAGGACGTTGACGGAAAATGTGGAACATCCTCTTTAGGTTCAGCAGCATTTTTACGTTTTGATTTTGTTTCGATTTTTTCTGTTGCCTCGCGAATTCCATACGGCGGATCTGTTATAATGCTATCAAGTTTTAGATGCTCACCCCAAATTTCGAGCGAGAAGTCGGATACAAGTACATCAATATATTGGCTAGAGCAGCTGTACTGCTCAAAATTGGCCTCGACACATTCATCGTCCTCTCGAATTTTTTGGGATATTCTACTAGGTTTAGTACGACCGTGCAACATTAGGAAATCTATATCGGTACCTAGTACATAGCCACCAAATTTAGCCGCAGCTACGAGTAACGACCCAGTTCCAACAAATGGATCAAAAACTAAATCACCAGATTTAACCAGTGCTTGATTAGCCATGATTAATGATAGTTGTGGATCCATAGAAGTGTTTCCAATGAATTTACGTGTTTTAAGAGATAGCTCATTGATTAGAGATCTTTGGCCGTCCACAATCCAACGACCGAATAAAGTATATATGGGATCAACAGGCACATCTAACGGATTTGTGCCATAATATTCGATATACCACCAATTCGTATCCGGATTCTTTAGATTAACGACACCGTCAAGTGGAAGATAGTCAAATTCTTCAATTTTGGACACTTTTTGTGCCTGAGTGAAGTGTTTGTTATACGTTTCCACTGTTACCTTAAAACTACTACCCGCCTCAAAATACTTTGATAGCTGCTTAAAATTGGTTTTAATATAATTATCGAGATTCCCATGAAATTGCTGAAAATTTGTGGAATGGGTCCAATATTCTAGCACGCAACGAAGAGAAACGGAACGCGATGCAATATTACGGGCCGATTCCTCATCCGGAAGTTCCACAAGTAGAAATGGTTCACTCTCTTCTAAATTTATAATATTTTTCATGCAAATATTCTTTAATTTCAGTATCGAATCAATTTCCTGGAATATAATAATAATCGTAAATTATCAAAAGCTGGAAATGGCAAGGGATTTACTAACCGCTTTGCGAAATTCGACATGTTCCTGGGCAAACCATAAAATATATTTACGCCATGTCATTTTGTAATGATCTTATTAAATAATTTATTATTTGTTTATATGCAATTTAATATCATTAGTAAATTTTGTAAACAAAACACTGATTTACACAGTACACGTGCTGTTGGGTAACATTTAATTGTGGAGTAACCTACTAACTTTGACAGAAGTCGAAGCTTTTTATTGTACATACATATAACAGTTTTTTACTGACTATGTAGAATTTGTGTCTAATTCCGTCTTACTCATGATATTCCGTCTATGAGAAACGTTATTTGAGAGGTAGATTTGAAATGGCTTTGTAATTATTGTGCCCATTCAAAGTGTGGCAACACGACGTTTTCTTCGTCTCACTTATTCACCAATATTCAAAATTCACGATATTGGTTTCATATTTAATACAGCACAAATGTTTTAAATTGATTAAATGTTGCTCCCAGAATTTTACCAATATTTTTAACCTTTTAACTGTTTATAACGAGGATACTCGTCAAATTGGCAAAGCGAAATTTTTTCGCGTAATGTCGAGTATACTCGTCTTAAAGATAAAAAAAAATTAATGATAATAAATATTACATTCGTATTATTCCACCAGTTTACACGAGTTGTGATTCAACCAAAAATTTCTTCTCTTCTTTCCCCCCTGCCAATAAACAAAATTTTAGTTAATTGGCAGGGGGGAAAGAACTAAAGAAGAGAAGAAATTTTTGGTTGAATCACAACTCGTGTAAACAGGCGGAATCAATTTTATTATTTTTGCCTAAACAAATATACATAGATCATTTAAAAATATACATTTTAGAATATTCGTTAGTCTGGTAGGTTAGGTTAGGTTAGAGTGGCTGCTATCGCACACTTAGGCCAATAATGGCCCATTGTGATACCACAGAATCCAATCTCCCCTTACTCCCGCTGAAACCAACCAGAGCTACTGATGTAGCGTAAAATATCTCGCACCCCAAAGTCCGCGAGTTCAGAAAGGCTGTCCATGTTGTACACACCCAAGTACCTATGTCTTTTGTATGATAGTGCTGGACACGAGCATAGGAAGTGAACTAACGTCTCTTCCTCCTCTTCGTCCATACAACTTCTACAAAAGTCATTCGTCTCTAGACCCAGCCTTCTCGCATGTTCCCCAAAAAGGCAGTGTCCTGTAAGTATCCCTACGACCAATCCTAAATCTCGTTTTCCCAGGGATATAAGTGCCTTGGAGCGCCGCAGGTCCAGTTTTGGCCAAACCTGTTTTGCTACCCTGCACGTGAGAGTGTTGTTCCACCTCTCATCTGTCAAGGCGATTGCCTTTTTACTGAGCGTCAATTTGAGCGCTGCTATAGGACTCCCCAGACCTGAACTTTCCGGTTGCATCTGGAGAGTCGGTTAGTCTGGTAACCATTTATTTTAATTCACAATAGCTTGTATTGTATTCGCTGAGAAATAATTAAGCAGGGAGAAAACGTTTTTCGAAATAAAATAAAACAGTTAAAGGGTTAATAGTGAAATTAATCGCATCAATGCTTTTTCTTTGTAATTCTTAATTTTGTGGCATTATTTGGAAATTTTATTCTATCCGCCTACAAATCTCTTTTCAATTAATATTATTTATGACGTGAAGCGGTTGTTTTCTGAAAACGTTAAAATTGTAGATATATGGTGTGAAAAGATATATGTATGTTAAAGAAAACAGTATATGTACATATTTATTAAATTTAATTATTTTTTATTTCATGAACTTTTAGTTTTTCCAATTTTTACATCAAACTATTCTACAAATAAAGTTACACTAACTACAGAGTAGAAACTTTTTTTTCTCCCATATAAAATTTGCTATTTCATTTAAGGTACATCAGAGCAGGATGGCTTACTCATATTTCAAAACGAAAAACCCCATAGCAGCTGTTTATTTATTTGCGCAGTGACAACCTATGGTGACGACTTAGTTTTGTGATTTTAAAATTA
Organism: Nephrotoma flavescens; assembly: GCA_932526605.1. Classification (NCBI taxonomy): domain Eukaryota; kingdom Metazoa; phylum Arthropoda; class Insecta; order Diptera; family Tipulidae; genus Nephrotoma; species Nephrotoma flavescens. The sequence goes on from OW052220.1 coordinate 1,641,168, forward strand.
TTAATTTAAATAATAAAAATATTATAAAATATTTAGTTGGTTTATATAGTAGTGCGTGGTGTGCATCATTTGATAAAAAAAATTACAAACTTGTATTTAAAATGAAGTGTATTGTCAAAAAATGTAAAAATACGCCTAAAAGATTTCAAAAAGGCGTATCTTACCATCAGTAAGTTTACTAAGTGTTTATATAAAATAACATGTAAATTGTGTTAAGAAGAAAGTGATTTGTGGTAAATTTATCCTTAATTTAAGTTATAAATCAGAGAAAGTTAAGTAAACAATTTTGATTTCGGCGTGGGGTTTTTCATTTTGTGTTTGTGTTTGTAAACATATGTTATATTACCAGTGTCGCATTTCTCTTATTACTACGTACATATTCTACGTGCTTTTCTTTTCATAATTACTTTTTATTTTGGAATACTATAAGTATAAGTTTTTTACCGAAAATAAAAACTATTAATGCGTATTATATTCAAATAAAAATAATTGAGAATTTGTGTAGTTTTAAATTTCGATCGAGCAAATTCTAAATACGACCCGTTGATTTACATTCTTTCTCTTTTACCCTCCGAATTTGACTCACTTGACAGCTACTTTCATGCACTATAAGGTTTTTTTACTCTAAGATTCTACACGAGGATAACTCAAAAACTATCACACTCAGCGTGTTCACTGATGGTTTTCTGACATAAAAAATCGGTATATTTTTGACATATTTTACACCGACTAACTTCTCATCAGTAAAATATCCCATTTTTTTTTATTACACGAGTGAACGCGTTTATTTTTAGCTTGGCATATAAATTTGGCAGAACGTCAATTTCCTTTACCAGTGAATTTAATATAGTGATATATATTTCCTAAAGTGATGTTTAAATTTTAATAAAATATTAACGAAAATGTTTATGATTGAATCAAGTTTAGCCGGCTATTAAAATTGAGTTTTTTCAAAACAAAACTCAGATGGCAAAAAAACCCCGTAAAAATCCAAAACAAAGTGGAGTTAAAAATATACCGATTTATAGGGTGCGCTCGGTTTGTAGCTCAAAAAAACCCGGATATTTTTTATCCTCTTGTACACGAGTGAACACTAGGACTAGAATGACAATAACGAAAAAGTACCGATTTGACAATTGTTTTCTTCTGTAAATTTTTGCAGGTAAATAAGAAGCATCCACTATATAAAAATATCCAATGTGCGAGGAAAAATAAACATGTAGATAGTATTGCCATAATTTTTTATAGCATTATTATTAATTTAGTTTTAATTCATTCAAATGAGAAATTTACATTTTTATCGGCTTTTTTTATTATGAATCCTTAATATTTCTAATACTCGTATTAAAATAATTTTTTTTTTGCTCGGGTCGAATATATTTTATGGCAACATTTTCATTTTTAAGGCGACTGTTCGAGTGCGAACTTTTGTGCGAATATTTAGAATCACACTTTTCTAGCGATTTATTGAGCACAATGTAGCTCACAATTTTTTTTTTGTGATTAGATTGATCGTCTTCGAATATTTTTTTTAAAGTTAAAAATATTTCATCTTTTATAGGCGTAATTTGATTATTGGAAAAGTGTGATTCTAAATATCCGCACAAAAGTTCGCACTCGAACAGTCGTCTTTATAGTGTTGGCGGTGTAGTGGCTCAAAAAGTCTTCTGCAAAATTTTGTTTGGATAAATTGTCTTGTCTCTCATGTGCAAAAACCAAAAATTCAATGTTATATCTCTTTCATTTTGCAGAAGAATAATGTTGGTCGCATTTAAATGGGGTATTACTCTAAATAGCTATAGTTCAACCTCACATCCTGTATAACCTAGTAAAATGCACTCTCCCCAAACCACTCCGCCTCTAGAGAAAATATGCACGGAAAATCATCCTTCTGGAATGCTCGGATACCTGGCTAGTGTTGTTAGTTACTGCTTCGGATAATTCGTTAGATTCATCGATATGCAAGGATGCAGTCTTTAGTCTATCAATACACATCTTTGAAGTCTTTCCGTTGATATTTAGGCTGTGTGCCAAACTTAAAGTAACTCGTTTACTACGCTAAAAACCGGTTTTAGGACAGATTTTTCGATCAGTTTGCCGATTCGAGAGAGTTTTTGAAAAATAATTGAATTCACCGAAAATTTTACTAAAAATTGACTTTTACCTTAAGTTTGGCACACAGCAGAGTGAAGAATTCTCCTGGTATTCGAAGAATTGTTCCGAATATGAGCTTGGCTCCTTGTCGTTGGCACACGACTACTTTGGTCGTTACTATAGGCGGGAGAAGTATTCCATTTCCAGAAGTGGTGATATGTATATTCTCTGCAGTTTCTGGTAATGATTGTGACGATTCATTTTCACATCAAGTAATGTTGGTTCAGGTGTCGTGATTGGTGCTTCTCCGATAAAAAAGTGCCAAAAACATGGGGCACAACGGTCAAGAGTTTAAGGACGATTTGGCATAGCAGAGTCCTCAATTTCTCGAATATGAGTAAGTCTCGCCCATAATGCGACGTAAATGATGCTTAATTTATTTTACTTTTGCTTCTCTCAAGCCACCGAAATGCAGCGAAGCAGAAGAAATGAAATTCCTGGTGGTACCATCATGAGTAATACAGCTCTGCCGATGCAGGAATGCCAATTGACGATTAACTCGGACGAGGTTTGTTGTACAATCACTGTATAGTTGTTGGATTTTGGTGCTTCGCTGCTCGGTGAACCTTTTGAAAAATTCTATGCATTTGTGGTAAGGTTGGACTCAGGCTTCAAGTGTAGTTCTTTCCTAGATAAGCAGACGAAAATGTAAAAGTAGCCCTTTGTCGATGCACGCCACGGCCTTTGTGTCGTTTGATGTAAATTGGGCCTATACATTAGCCACGTCCCCATGCAGGAACGGTCTCCAATGAGTAACATCATGCGATGGAAGATTGGCCGTAAGTTGCTGGCTCACCGTTGAGCGATGGCGAAATTATACAACACATTTATGTACGTGCGAGCGCATCAAGATTTTGATGCTTAGGACCCAATAGTGTGTTCGTAGGTGCGCCAACATCAACTCTGGACCACCGTGTATCGTTGTATGATGTGCTTGTGAAATAAGTAAATTAGCTAGCTGGTTGTCTTAGGGAAGGATGATCGGATGCTTCCTTGTGTATAACAAATGGGGTTCGCGGAGCCGTTCTTCGACCCATAGTATCCCGTCACTGCGGACGAAAGAGTTCAGAGATTGAAGTTGGCAAGTAAGCTCTTGTATAATAAATGTTACCTAGATAGACATTTTTATGTCTCGTCAGCGAAATGAGTTTCTTAAACCAGCTTAACCCAGAACTCGAATGACCAATTGAGCCCGAATACGGTAATGAGGCCTTTCGTGCGTGGTACTATGCTCTGACATCGATGCTGGATAAACCGTTTGCAGAAGCCGTAATTCGAAGTAAATTTCCGTGAGATGTACATCGAGCGACTAAGTAGCATAAGTCGTTGTGAGCCGTCACGGTTTCTGCATGCGTTGCCAATGTTGTGCTTGGTGTTAACATAATTCCAATTGGTGGGTTGAAAGTAATAAGGGTGAATGATGAACTTGTGCGAGTTTTTCGAGGAGTACACGTACACAAAACTCTAGTCGTAGCAGGCTGATTGGGCCGCTTTATCCTATGATACGCCGAGTACCAAGGAAGTATGGTTTTGGAGATAATTGTAGTAGGAGATATCCAGCCCAGCGGATCATAAATTTTGGGTGATTGCAATAATATTAAAGTGTTTGTTTATTTGGTGCAGGAACACTCGATAGAGACCAATAGTAAAAGAGTAAAGAGAGTAAAGAGATGGCAATGTGGTCCAAGTTTTTTTTAACTGAATCGTCTCAATTCAGCTTAAGTTGAACCTGATGCTCACGACCGGTATCTCATTTAGAAGCTGTTGGCTGTTCGAGTACACTTCCGCAGTTCAAAACCACCACATCGGAGCAATTCCACTTAGATTAAATTTACGATGTTGTCTGAGTCGGTAATCGTCGACATGGAAGTCTCTCGATGCGATTTTGGGTACAATTAGGAATTTCTCCTGTTCGTCTGGTACGCGCAGTTTGCGTTACATTACACCGTGAAGTGGAAGATTGCATGGTCTTTTAGGTTCCTACTTATCAATCACCCCACTTCAGGTAGTCTTTCATGAACTTGTAGTATTCAAAGCGAGTTTATTACTCTTAGAAAACTGGCACTTCATATGTTCTAGTCGAAAAACTGCATCCTCTCGCGACCTTCCAAGGGGTAATAATAGTTGTCATTCAATGGCTGGAAGACTGTGCATCTACCGTCTTCGTTGCGATAGTGTGCCCACTCCATTCCATAGTGCCGTTCGTATTCTGACTCTGATTGAAAAACGGAATAGTAAACACAATGAGCGGAGGGAAAATTTTCCGTTTTTCATACTGGGTACATTGATTTTGCGAAGTTAAACGGAAACACGCGACTGCACGATCCGTATAGATTTTAATAAAAATTATTTGGAAAGTTATCAGTTATTTCACCTTATATGAGAATTGGAAAAAAATTTGTGTTCCAAAGATAATTTGTCAAGAAATTTTATTGGGAACGGTAGATAAATATTTATCTGCTCTTTTCTCGGGTAGGTTCTATAAATATTTATTCAAGGCTTCGATTTTGTATTTTCGTAAATAAAGTTACTCGCGTTCGGAATTCGCGTTTGGTGTAAACATCGCCTTGGGAAGACATATTTTAGAATTATTCGACCTATTTGGATGGGTTTCCAATTTCAGAGGCAGCAATGAAGATAAATAAAACAAATCTACAATAATTTTCAATAGAGCAAACGTATTGTAAACTTTAAAATAAGTCGCTTAAAACAAAATAAGTCACTAATTCATTATGTATACTTAGTTAGTTAGTCACTATGTAAACTAATGCCCGGTTTACATGTAGAAATTTGTTTTCTTCTACAAATTTTTGCAGGTAAGAAGAGAAGAAAGAATCCGCTATATAAAAATATTCAATATTCCAGAAAGAAATAAACATATATAGTAATGGCGTATTTTTTTTAATAGGATCATTATTAATTTATTTTTAATGAATTAAAATGCGAAATTTACATTTTTATCTATGGCGTTTGTTTTAATTATGAATCCTCAACATTTATAAATACGAAATAATTTTTTTTCTTGTTAATTTTAAAAATGTTGCCATAAACATACTCGGATCGAATATATTTTATGGCAACATTTTGCTGTGTATTGACTAAAAAATCTCCTGCAAAATTTTGGTGGGATATATTTCTTTTCTTGTCTCTCATGTGCAAAAAGTCAATGTTATATCTTTCTCATTTTGCAGGAGAAAAATGTTGGTCGCATATAAAGCGGGCATAAGTTAGTTCTATTTTAATCGGGGTTTAAACCTCAACCAGTCAAAACTTAAGAGCTTAAGTTGTGCTCCGTTTGGACCACTTAGGGGAGCGGCACGACCACCAACATTTGAGAGGTCAATTGTTTATTTGTGACGAAAAACCTATACAATTTTGGTGATTGTAGCACTAACCGAAGTGGTGCAACCGGCGTGTAACTTAAGCTCTTAAGTCGTGACTGGTTGAGGCGTTTGATTCGCCAATCGAAATCGACATACATTTTTTCAATCCGTGGTTCCACACTTTAATTCTTTCGTCGTGATTCAATGATTTCAAAAAATCAATCGCCGTCATCATTTAATTTCTTTGCGCGTTTCTTTTTTTTATGTATGTGCGTAAAATGATGTTTTTTGATTTATTCGTATGGTAAAAAATGTTTATCATTTGCTGCGAAAACTGCTTCCTTGGTTGAAAAATATATTTTTTGCACTTGAAGTGCAAATTAAACTAAAATTAACCCAAAAACGACAAATAAACAAGGTGTCCTTGAAAAATTTATTTTTGTTGTTGTGCGATCAGTTGAATCCAAAAAAAATTTTTGCTGAAAAAAGAATCAAGAATTTCCCCGCCAAAAAATTTGTTTGTAGGTGAAGCGGAAGGGAACCAGGAAAGAATCACGACCAAAGAGTCAAAGTGTGGAACCACGGAATGAGCACTGGAAATTTCTCCGAGTTGAAGTTAGCTATTAACTTGAGTATGTAATTATAGGTTCATTTTTGGAAAGATTTGCAAAGGGAAATTTTTGTATCATGTTATTGTATTTGTGTGCTATTTTCATTTATATATGATATTTTTTTGACTTTTTTCAAACCAAATATCATATACATACTAAATAAAACTGTAAAACTAGTTTACGCCACAAGCCTCGATATTAAAAATATTTATTATATTCTGGAAACAGCAATTTAAACCGATTAAAACAATTTCCTATATTTAATATCAAACAATAGCTACGGCCATGTATTAGCACAAAATTTTGACATAAACATAAACAAGTTGCTGTGTTTATTGCAGGGTTGAAAATTTCCCTTTATGATTTAGGATTTCGTTTTGTAAATGCAAAATTTGCAAAAACGACTACATATTTTTGATTGCAAATCTAGTTGTAAATTTTTTATGTATGTGTAAATAAATTTGGATATGTAATATTGCTCTGTACATGTGAAAACATTTCACATGTACATATATGAAAACATTTAAAACAGAATGCGAGTCAAAACTCGATTATCCGGGGCGCTCGAGATGTGAGGCAGATAATCAGATAAAATCCCGGCAACAATCAAATTCAATTGATTCCGCCGTTCTTCCTCCCTTCCCCACAAACGGTTGGTAGTTTTAGGTGAAGGGGAAGGAAACAAGGAAAGAATCATGTGTGTAAAATTATATTTTTTGATTTATTCGTATTGCAATAAAAGTTTATTATTTGCTGCGAAAACTGTTTCTTTGTTTGAAAAAATAATATGTTTACTCTCGAAACAGAAATTAACCTAAAATTAACCCAAAAACGACAAATAAACAAGGTGTCCTTGAAATATTTATCTTTGTAGCAGTGTAAGAATCAGTTGAATCAAAAAAAAAAGTTGCTGGAAAAAGAATCAAAAATTTCCCCGATCAGCGAAATTAGTTGATCAATTGAAATTCCGGATAAACGCAAGTGACTCAAAAAAGCAAGCGTAAACAATCACAGAAATAGAGGATTATGGATAATAGGAGGATCCCAGATAATCGAGTTTCGACTGCAATTGAAAAACAATTTAGGCCGGAACCTACCGTAAAAGTGAAATATGCTCCGATATTTTAATTATTGTCAAAACGAACTGTTGAAAACGGTTGTTTCGCACAAATATGGTAAAAATGTTAAAAATTCAACATCAATTTTTTATAATAATTTTTTAATGATTTTATTTATTTTTTTTAGATTTCTGTTTTTAAATTTTTAAAAAATAATTTCTTTTTCTTTTAATTTTTTACAATATATCATATAATAGAATTCTCTTCATTTGATAATTATTTACAAATAAATTTACAAATAATATATTTATTTATTTATATAATATACTCTTATATTTTTATACAAAATGGTTTTAAAAATAGTAATATATTTTTATTAGATTTTGTTTTTTTTGTAATTTTATTAAAAATATTTTATTTATTATATATTTTAATCATATTCTAATAGATTAATAATTATTAAACCGAAAAATTACTAAAAAATTTTACAACATCATTTTTTTCTTATCACAGATTTAACCACAAAAATATTTTAGTTTATTTATTAGTAATTTATAATTAATTAATAAAAAAAATGAACGCAGAGTAAAATAAAAATTAAAACACATTTCATAAGCCAAAAAGGATAAGAAAAAAAGTTTTTGATTTTGACAATTTTTTTTTACAAAAACGAAAAAAAGAATGTTTAAATTTACACAAAAAAAGAATCCTTTTTGCACTTGAGTTACGAAAATAGACGGTAGGTGTACGATTGAATACGAGATCGATAATTTTCAAAAAAAACGTAAAATAAAATAAATTAAATAACGTAACTAGCAAACGATTTGAACCGTAGCTCGCACACATTATTTGACGCTATTTTGTTTTTAATTTCATTTTTAAAGTAACTATTTTGAATGAACACACAGAAATAATGTACACAATTAATTAAATTATAATAAGAGAACAGTTAATTAATTTTTGTTTGTTTATTAAATAAGCAAATTCCTGAGCTGTTTTGACGTTTATTGTTAGGTTTATACATTCATACATATTTATAATAAATTTTATTCATGTAATTTAAATCAAAATAATCACCTTTTTGATAAATTTTAAACTATACAAAATTCTAATAACTATAAATTTATTTATATTACGTTATAATGGCAATTGTTTTTATTTTAAATTATATACAAAAAACCGAAACGAAACGAAAGGCTGAAATTTCATATAAAATTAAAAAAAACGGTCGGCCATTTTGTTTTATTAGTATTTGGTTTTTTGTGACGCCAATTTGTTCAGTAAGTAGAATGCCACCTGTGGCTGTGTATTTTGGTAATGGCGGTGTATTTGGAATCTTATTTAACAAAATGGACCATCGAACTATTAATTATTACAATATTTTGTGTTTTTTTATACTAACAGTAAATGCAATTTCGAATAGGTATTAAAACAATCATGTTTTCCTAAATTTTCTTTTACCATCCATTTGTAATATTTTCTATTTTCGGACGTTGCAAACTTTTTATCAGTGCTGGACTAAAACATACATTAATATTAACTGGATGAACCGGCGGGATTGAATTAAATGTTTTGTCAAGTAAATCGATGCCGGTTAGATAAGGTAGCAGGGCGTTATATTCAATGTTGAGCGGTACATAGAATGTACCTTGTGCATGTAGAGCAAATACGGGCACTGAAAATGTATGGCCACCAGAAATTTTTTGATATTGTGACTGTAAGTTGCTATTCAAAATTTCACTTTTAATTTCGGTAATACCGTTTGTGGTGGGTTTCTCGTCACAGCTACTGCACTCGACCGAATCGGGCAACATTTTCTTTTTCTTTGGATTTATGTTACTACAATCGTTTGCATTTATTTGACTAAGGTTTGATGATTTTGTTAAATTTTCACCCGTGTGATGATCCCCATTATATGAGCATATTCCGTTCACCGGCACATGATGGTCTTCGTGCAAATGATTATCTTGCGAGAATCTCTGCTGAATATAATTTTTGTATTTATAGTTGTTATTATTGTGCTCGATGTCTGTTGAGGTCTCGGAAAATTTTCGCATCCTCACTGTACGTAGTACACTTTCATGTACATTTTGTTCTTGATGAGTGGATGATGCTCGCCCATTATCAACATCCATACAATTCGCATCGATATGAATTATTGGAGCTGTTGATGTAATAACAGCTGCTTGCTGCGGTTGCGACCGAAAACTTAAATCTTTCACGTCGTGATGATCGGCACTGTTACTGTGTTCGATGTCAGACTGTACCATGTCGCGTAATTGCGTGAGCGGCGCTGAATGTATATAGCCATTTGGACTTTCACTTGATGCGCTGATGTTATCCGTATTCAGACGGGATTTGAGAAAGTCACCTGGAAGGAGAATTCAAACAAAAATTTTATTAGTGAAATCTTCAGCCATTTTAGATTTGTGTCTCAAAAGTTTTTAAAATAAATTAAACCTAAGTGCAACACCGTATACAAGTCAAATTTAATTTTAGTTGATTTTTAGCAAAAACAAATGAGATAAGATTATTTTTAATGTCAAATTGTCAACTCATCTAATGTGACGACGTCTTCTTATCTAGATTGATGTCATACTGTACATACGAATGTATAGATCGTGGTTTTATTGTATTTTATATAATGACGTGAATGGCACGTTCTCGATTGATTACTGGGGTGTACTTTTGTATAAAAGCCCCGTTGTATTTACTTAGAGTCGGTACATGTTAATGAATTAATTGATTACAGATCTAACCAAAAAAGTAAATGTTACAGTGGAGGTAAGTGTCATCATTTTATTGCTATATACGCTAATTAACTCACCTTTCATTATTTCATTGCAATGCTCTTTTAAATGATCTACCATTTGATAGCACACATCTTTCGAATAGCTGGTCACCAAAAATTTTGTAGCCTCTTGCAAACACTCTTGGTACCCGAGACGATAATGTTCTGCCCGAATACTCTCTTTATTCGTATACTCCTGGTTTTGTAAATGTTTCATGTGCCGTATTGCCATCTCAATGATCTCGGTTTTTTCAACACGGCCACGCCCTTTACGCAAATATTGTGGCGGTATCAGGCGTGATAGATCAGCTAAACATGAATTCATACGATCACGTCGTCGTTTCTCAATGATACGATGTGATAATGGATCTTGCTGAAAATACAATAGAAAAAAAATTATAATAGTTTGTTGTTGATTATAAAAATTTGCTTATAGTTTCGGATGATCGCATCGCTAATTTATTCATAGACGATCGCATTTATACAATTTTACTACCTAGGACATACGCGATCGTCCATCATACTCGCTCGATCTGGATTAGAACGGGTTTTAACGTGCGGTACATAATCAAATCACATGAGCTTAATGATGTTGTTAAACTTTTAAATGGAAGAAATTTTTGCGTCTTGGATTTTCCATTATTTAAATAAAAATTCAGCTATTTTTATCATTCCTGAACATGTGATCGCGCGTAAAAACTAGTTTTTTGTTTTTAAAAATGTAAAATTAAAATTTATATTTTATAAATTTAATTTAATGTTAACAAACTTATGAAAAATAGTAATAAAAATAAATAATTCCGTGTGTTCGCATTTTTTTATTTTCGAAAATATCTAGTACAATACAAATATTCAGCTTGGATAGATAGTCTCTAAAGAAATGTCTTGCTAAATTCAACTCAAATATTCAAGTCACTAAATATGTTAATACATATTATATTTAGTTGGAGTTGCAGTATTTAACGTGATCTGTTACAAAACATCACGTGATTTTATCGAGATCATTGTACGTTGCAGAAGGTATGACATCAAATTGATAAATAATTTATCATGTACGTATATAGAGTAGACCATGGTAACTTAGCGTCTAATATTTAAGTATAATGAATATTTAATGCTGATTAGATTATGAACAAGGTGTATAATTATCTATATTAAGCGGACTTGGACACCTTTCTATCGTTTTTAATTGTTTTATTGTGCGTTATTTTTAATTAATTTTACTGTTTACTATTTTCAGTTTAATATTATAATACGAGCAGGTATATGCAAATATGTATTGTACTTAAATATGTGTTGTATAGTTCAAATAAAAAATATTTTATATTTATACTCTATTCCGAGAAAATTTTCAAACTTGGGTTCTTCACCTTTAAAAAAAACAAATCTCTTAGAGTTGTCACCAACTTTGCTCGCCTCTCGTCAGAGGTGGCTTACTCTGTAATTTTTTTGTAGAAAAAGTTTGGGCAGACTTTGAGACTAGGCCCTCACTTAACAAAATATTCAATGATTCAACCAAATTTGATTCCTGCTTTAAATGTTCCATACTTAGTGTTATCTATTTCGAAACATAATTCAATTGTCAAAACAGTCGATTTCCCTGTACTTATTGCTTGTAGACAAACAAATATATATATTACAGATAAGAAACTATATCCTAGATGTATTTTCAAATATGCAGTTATCCATGTATACAAGTGGCCCAACTATTTTAGAATTTTACATTTTCATAGCACTTCGTTTTGATTGTCTTGCATCATGTCATTCTTTCATTGTTTTTTGAACAAGCAAAATCATTTGTTTACGACCACGAGTAGCTATTTTCTAAAACCCAACGGTATACAAGCGCAGTGAAATATGTAGATATATTAGATACAAATAATCTGGCTAATCCGTTTTTTTTTCTTCGCATCCTGATAGGTATTCATTTGCACAGTAGTGATTTTTTACATGCACTGGCTACTCAGATTGAATTAGGAATAGACCCTATGTTAAAAGAGGGATGAATTTGAAAATCAATGTGCCGATTCATACAGTTCTGCAATAGCCTACTTTTTTCTTCCTCTTGCCTCGTCACCAACAAACAAAATTGTAAAGAGGGTTTTTTGCAGCAGTAGCACGTTTGCAGCAATAATTTTATGTGCAGCTCGTCTTGTATACTCACTAATACAAATAAAAAAAAAAAAAAATTAGGGTCAGATTTTTTTTTGTTATGACATGATTAGAGTAGCTATAGGAAATTAATTTTTGACAAAAATAATCGAATGAACAAAATGTGATGAGTTGTACATTGTGCTTCAACACCTACTAAATTTTTTAAATTTAATTTTTTGTTTTTCCTATCCTTGTTGGTTTCTTTGTTAGTTTTTTGCGGTCAGATCTCTCAATCCATATGACCTAGTTTTATATATGACCTATCCTTTTCGCTCAAGCTTCCAATATAAAATGAAAAGTAATTTTACACGCACATAGACAAGTGTTGCACTTGAGTTTTGCGTGAAGAGGAAAACTGATGCTTTTGTTTTGTTTCAATATGAAGTATGTGAACCGGCTAAATCACATATAGCAATCTGTATAGGAAACAAGCAAAAATTTTAGTGAAAACATTTTCTTTAAATAAATACTATTTTTTAAAGAAAACTGGCTTGATAGATTAAATTAACGAATATCGGATTCGAATGAATCACGAAATCAAACCTGTCCTTGGAGACTATGAAATTATCGGATTCATTAAACACATGGCGTGCGATCCATGTCTTTCTACTATCGTACAGCGGTCTCTTTCAACACTGTGTTTAACAGTGTAAATCTAAAGCATACTTTTTCCCGGAATATTCTTATTGGACTTACTTTACATATTGCTGTTATTATTTTGGTTAGAAACAAAACTTTCATGGCTGAGCCACATTGAACGATCATCATTAAAACGAAGAAAAATGTTCCATCAAGAACTAGTCGGCATACGTCGTAGGGTAATATCTTGACTATACGCTGACGCGACGACATCGCACAAGATTTGCAAACAATAGGATGTCGAAACTTTAGAGAGTGCGATGAACCGAAATAGTTAGAGAGCCACCATGAAGGTGGCGGAAGCCCTTCGTGGGATGTGATACAGTCAAAGAGAGAGAGAGAGAGTGGGAGGAGGATTAAATAAACGTGTTAAGATATTTACATATGAATATTTCGAGCAATGATAAATGTAAATATTTTATCGTTCACAATTCTCAAGGACTGCTGCGATGTTTTGAAAAAAGATCAAAAGCTCGACGTTGTCTAAAACCTGATCCTTAAAATCACAAAACAATTGAACAAAAAGGCTGGAGCGAAAAAAATGCATTTATCTACAATCCATGTAATTTTTATTTTCAGTTTTTGGACTAGTTCAACCTGCAATTGTTAGGTGAGAGAGAAATCACATGCTTTTAACGTGGTTTTTTAAGATGATTGTTTCCTAAGATGGTGAATATTCATAAAAGCTTATAAGTATAATTTTGGTTCCAAAAAATATTGTATATTTGGGATAAACAAATTACAGATTTCGGTAAAGTTATCTAGAGGAAAACTTTATTTATGTTGTTGGTTAAATAGCAACATTTTGTAAGGTTAATCCACAACACAACCATTAATCTAAGAAGAAAGTGTTTTTCAGGTCTCTCCATACTTTGCTTAAATACCATAGGTATCCGTCGGAAGAAAATTTACTTTTAGCCGGTTGTTAAGAATAAGAAAGGTTTTTGATGGTTGTGCAATTACTGGCAATCAATGGCTGATGTATTAGTGTTAGTGGCCTGCATTAGGGACTACAATACATTAGATTTGATTTCAGTAATTATATTGTAGTTTTGACAGTGCAATAGTTGAATAGCTTTTCATCTATATTCGTTGGAGTATGAAAATGGAATCGTATACTACAAGTAAAATAAAAATCAAATTACTCCTAACTTGAATGCGAACACAACGCACACTGACACGCTCATAGTTCTCTATAATTATAACCCGATTTACCCCCTATTTCATCATATTGTGTACTCTAAATATAAATTTCATACACCACACCCAACCGCTCACCAATTTAATTATAGTGTAATCACTACAATTATAAAATTCGCGTTTGTTGATGTCGCGCACAACTGCTACCGTATGCTAGATTAAAAAGGCAAACACAGAAATCTAATAAATATAATTTTTTTATAAACCGAATTAAGAAGCCAAGGAAATAAATAAATTTTATTCTGTTATTTTATTAATCATAACTATATAACACTATAACGCTGTACTACATGAAATCATCTCTAAGTGTATATCACGCGAGTTTAATAATCTTAAATACGCGAACAAGAAGAAGTAACCGCCGCGAAGAAACCGTCGAGAAAATATAAATTATAATTTTTTTTATTTCGCTTTTCATCACAACTATTTTTGCGAAATGATCGCGTATTAAATAGAAAATAAATATTAGATTTAAATAAATATAAACAAATAATGTACTTTAGTCAACACATTGGATGTGCGAGTGTATAGTAATCAGATAGCTATAGTTGGTATAAAAAGTAAATAGTTCACATAAAATAAACTATATATAGTTTATCGGATTTAATAAAATTATTGGCTTAGTACATCCAGATTAGATAACTTCTCTTTGAATAAATTCTCTACAAACAAAACTAAGCGCCGAAAGAAAATTTATTAATTGGAAAATGAATCTTGACATTGACAGATAAAAGCACTCTGGTTGTTTGAAAATAATCCGTTCCTGTTTGCTTTTGATAAGCGTCTAAGGTGAATGATTTCGTTCCGATGTAGGCATTACTCGATTGTGCACACTATACATTTCTAAAAAGTGATGACTCATTTTAACGGTAAACGGTTTATCTGTGTATTTCATTTTGCGCTAAAGCCCTAAAATAATCCGCTCGTGATTTATGCACAGATCACGTGTACGAGTATCATTGAAAATGTATATCCGCGTATTTTTGTAAATTACACAAAAACATATTCGCAGCCAGATAGCATATGTAATACATGTTTTTGCGCTATCTATGAATTGGCATCGGTGCTTAAGGAAATATAGGAATTTATAAATAATTCCAATTTTCTTTTTTTTATCATTGCAAACAATCAAACTCGTGACTTAGTTTTTCCATCGCAAAACATTTCTTGGATATCTATACAAAAAAATGCGATTGGAATTAATTTGTACATCGCCACAATGACTTTGCCTCGAAATGGTGACAAAATACAATAAAATGGAAAGTTAGTTTGATCGTGTGGAAATTCGACAAGGCTGCTGCTAGCAAACCACCAATTTCGAAAACAGGAATTTGATTCTGGAAAATTGTAAAATACCATAAGCATATAAATTTGTTGTAGCGCATGTTACAAAAAACAAAAAACGAGAAATAATCAGCAGAATCGTGTTAGGGTGTGGATTGTGTGATTTAACTACTACTATAAATACAACAATAGAAAATACCAACATAAAATTTCCTATTTAATTGCTATAATATGGAAATAGCTCATAAACTATAAACAAAGTATTTAGTTCGAAAACGTGATGTTTATATGCGAGTTTATTATTTTATGCATGTTCGCCTATATGTTGCGCTCTAATTATATCGAGTTGAAGTTTTAAAGATTTTATGTTCGAAATAAACTTTTATAATGGCTGGTTAAAGAGTTTGTTGTCACACAATGCCAAACTTTATTCAATTTTACTTAGTTTTTCAGGCTGCAAACCGGATTTATTTTCAAGCATAACACCATGGCAGGTATCACTTCTTGACCCACAAACCGTACGGTTACAAAGGCATTGCTTAGAAAAGCTGAATACTCTTGGGATTTGAAAATATCAATCAGTAGCATATGTTCAATGGTACGTGAATGATTGATTTTAAGAATTTTATAAATATAGCCTGTAACAAAACGGTATATAATGTTAAAAAGAGTAACGAAAGAGAGGAAAAGTTTCCATCAAAAAATGCGTGGGTTATGCAATACACTTACAGAACCATTTTTATTTTATTTGTATCAAATATTGTCATACTCGTGACTATTGATAGAAAACGATAAAAATTACTGTAAATAAAGATGAGTAATTGTATTGCTTAACCAATTTAAATTGCATAACCAATGAATTTTTTGGTGAAAAGTTTTCCTTTGTTTAACACAATATGCAAAATAATTGAACACTATTGTAACCTTTCTCTGGCACCAGAAAATTATGGAGGAAAAGAATTAGAGGTCACATCATGATATAGATTTATTTAGTACTAACCCAAGTTCCAATATCATAATATAGAATGCAGATGTACCATTAATAATCTTCGAAGGAAAGGACGATTTAATAGAATTTATTAATTATTCATATGCAGATATAACAAACCATTTAAATTTGGAGGAGTGCAAGATAATATTATTTAGGTAATTTTTTTTATTCCACTCAACATCAGGCATTCTTCCCTGCTCCGATCGTAATCATCTGCCAGGTTAAGGTTAAAGTTTAATCTTTACTCAACCGGTATAGGTCCACAGGCCCATGGGTTTACAAAGTTTGAAATTGTAAACTTTGAAAACCCACTTTCAAAATATCTGAATAGATTTTGATTTAGATTCTGACAAAGCCACCTCACAATACTTTTACATATCTTTGATTCTAATAGTGAAATGCTTTGCTAGCAGTTTAGCACAAAATGATGAACAGAATATAACTCTAAGGTGCGCGTCACATCGATAAGATTTTCTCGAACTCATCCAAATAGTTAAGGTTACCTGTCTTTAGAAGCCTAGATAAGGAACAACTGTCAGTAAGTTCCAGATTTAATAAAAGGTGAAACTCGGGAGCTACAGCCATCTCTACCCACTCATAGCTGTAGATGGGTTTTTGTGTGATTTTCTCATTCGAGGACAATATACACCAGAAGATTTTTACTACTGTTTACGGGCAAACTACAACCTTAAACAATATTGAACAGAGTCGTTTCATTCGTTTTATTGAGTTGGGAAATAATTAGGTTAATCCATTACTTTATGATTTTTGCAGGCTGAGTGGCATCCGATTTAAGGACAAGACAGTGGTTAGCAGCAATTTTTGTGATTTAACATTGGTTCGGACGCTAAATATACCTCATTTTAAGTCGATTATAACTTAACCTATAAATATCTTAGAGAGATGTTTTATACACAGGATATACGAGTTTCGGGAAATAAAGAAAATTATATTCGGGGGGTATGCGATGCAATGTAAAATTAGCTGGAAATTGTAATATACTGTGTTAATATACTTTATTGCTGAAATTTCACCCTAGTTGCATTGATAGCATTTGCTTTTTTCCGATGCCTAAAGATACCGCAAAATACGTTTACTTAACAAGATACCTGACTTGCGATCAATTTTAAATCTAAAATTAAATATGGGGATGGCACGTAAAATATTCTGATAATTCAGTTAATATTTTATCCGTGTTGTTCGAAGAATGTTAACAAATTTGTAATTTTTCCAAAATCGCGTTTAACCCGAAAACTGCGTTCGGAGCCTATAGCCTATAGTTTTAAAGCTATCTAAGATTTTAATTAAACCAATTTCAAAATTTTCGGGATTTTTAATTTATGATTGTAAGCAAATATAATACATAAATTATAGTTGTATTATATTTACTGAACCCACTATTTGCCCATTACCCAGAATTTGCAATGTGTCACGATCACACATGATTCATTTCTGGTGATAGCTCAGTTCGAGAACAGAAGTGCACTCATTTGTAAAACTAGTAAACATAAACTGCAAACTAGCATAATACTGAACCTGCCTAAATCAATTCTAACCGTTGATTAAGTTGCATTTTGATACCTCCCACAGACGGAGCAAAATGAGTTAGGACAAGTAAATTGGCATAAAGTGCGTTATCAACATCTGTTTTATAAAATTATGTATAGTTCAACACTTCATCACTTCAAAGCAAATTTTCACAGTTTCATACTTT
The DNA here is from genome assembly GCA_932526605.1 of Nephrotoma flavescens. NCBI lineage: Eukaryota > Metazoa > Arthropoda > Insecta > Diptera > Tipulidae > Nephrotoma > Nephrotoma flavescens. The sequence continues at coordinate 1,659,087 of OW052220.1, forward strand.
AAGCTTAGTACTCAGTTCAAAGTGAAATGAAATTTTAACGCGGTCTCCAAAAATCTATTTATTTTCGCGTGAAATAGAAATGAAATTTTATTTGGAGAATTTTTAACTTTAACGTATAAATGTGTAGACATACATAAATTAATTTCTTTATTTTTCGTAAATAATTAAATTAAATTGACTTTAATTAAAATTTATGAATTTGTGGTATTAAAAAATTTGTTTTTTGCCAAAAACAAACAAATGTCAAAATTTCGCGTGAAAATAATGTGCCGAGACATTATTTTCACAGGAAAATAATTTAGAGAGTTTATGCGTGCCATCTTTGATATATTGAACACACTTGGTTTTTTCGTTGGAGAACTGAATACTGCAAAACGAAAACAGAAATGAAATTTTTCATTTCTAATTTCACTTTGGTAAAATCGTATGGAAATTTCACGTGAAATCGAACTGAGTACTAGGCTTTACGTATTAAGAGAGATTTTTGTAGACTTACCATTCGGTATATCGTCGAATCAAAAAAAAAACAGTAGTTTTTAAAAAATCTGTGTGTGTATGCGTGTGTGGTATCAGCAAACTAAATATTGTTGGTTCTACAGACGGATTGATTGTTGGAGTGAAACTTCACACTTGATACTTTTGGCCGACATCGGTCCACCAGAAGTGCTAGTGGCTTCCATAGCAGCTTTTTCGTTTTTTGCAAATATTTTGAAAAGTTAAGCATTTACAGAAAATGGGGGGTTCAACAAGTGTTTAACTTGCTGGGTTGCTGAAATTTAAGCAGGAGTAATAATTTTTGATTACACAGTCTTACCAAAAGTCCGGTATGTTCAATTTTTCGCTTTAGAAATGTGTAGTGTATTCGAGATGCGTAAAAAAAGCCGAGTGATGGCGATAACATATTCACTCCGTCATTTTTTAATTTGTCAAAATTTAAAAATTTGAGACAATCAGTTTGGGGTGACCGTTTTTTCCGCTCTATAAAAACATTTTATGCTTACACGTTTCGAAATTTGTCGGTTAAGTTTTAAGTGGTTTACCAGGTGAAATCGTATAATATAATAGAAAAACGGTTTCAAAATTGAACAAATCATTTGATGAAACGTACATTTCCGCTGGCAAGCCGTTAACATTTAAAAAATTAATTTAAAAATTTTCGAAATTTATATTAAATGAACACAGTTCACCAGCAGAAAATTTCACATGTGTTTATAATCTTGTCAAGATTCTGGATTCCTTAGAGTATTCCTTTCACATAAAATTACGTATAAACCTTGGTATCCAATTACATATCACGTAAGAGGAATTTACAACAACACCTCACATATGCGAACTAATGCAAATACAAAACAAATTTAAACTCCATAATTAGAAACGTGCGTTCATATATATTTATGATAATTACATATAAAAAAAACTAACAATACTAAACTTTTAAAATAAAATATATAAAACGAGAGCCAAAATGTTAAATAGCTGACCGCAATTGAGAAACACGTGATAAAGATTTTATAATTTTATTTATATGCGACTAGTGTATATTTATGTAGTCATGTGTGTAAACTGTAAACTAAAGTAGTTTTTTATTTTAGCTTATTTTGCTTGCTTATACTACACATTTAAAAAAATGTGAAATTATAACGACAGTAAGAAAATAAAATATGTTTATGCTGCTTTATGGTACCCAGGGTCATAATATTTATTTATAGTTTGATTATATTATAGCGCCGACTTGAAAAATACTTTCGTCATAGTTATTCGGTTTTCTTGACGTTTTCATCACGATTTGTATCATCTCGTTGATCAACATACAGTTCCTATTTCACGTGATGGGAGCTTGCTCCCTCTTATGTATTTTTTTTTATCGATGAAGAACTGTATTTGAAATATTATTTTAACTTTTTTTTTAGGTCGGCGAAATAAAAAAAAATCGTTTTATAAATAATAGTGTGGCAAATACATACTTTATAAATAACATGTACTTAGACAGCATTGAACTATAATACTTAACAGTATTTTAAGGGTTACGAAATATTAATTCGTGTTCTATATTAATTTTATATTAAACACAACGTTCGGTTTACTTCCGTTTTGGTACACACGTTTAAATTGAATGTGACCACATATATTTTAAATCAATATGACTTAATATTATACTCACTCTAGACGTTTTTCCCCGTCTGCCAGGTGTATATTCCGCATCATCTTCGCTGTATGCGGCGGCTGCTGTTGAAAAATTTAATCCGGTATCATTGCAGTATGGAAATCCTGCTACAGCAGCCTCACTGTAAATAAAAATGGATACGTCATATTATTATAAATATTTTCGAAAAATTATTGTTAATAATTTATTTATAAACATAGTCATGTTTGATAAATCAAATGTCATCGCCCACATATGTGGGAATTTTATTTATAAAAAATATTTGTTGTGTTTGGTTTGACAACCGCTCTTATAGTTTCGTTATGAAAGTCATATATGGATTTTATCGAAAATCGCGGTAGTTTAGTTGAAATGATTCAAACCGATACTTGATCAACTATAGTTTAAAGTTCAAACCAGTCATATTTTTGTTCACGTGACTTTCGTCACGTATCCACCATATACGAATTACGAATTGTTAATTAATGTTCTCTTTTATTCTGTTTAATGTGCGTACTACAACTTATATTGGAATATCTATAAAAGCTTTAAAGGCTAATTACCTCACGATACACGAGTAATATCGCGCGGCATCACATGTTTTGAATTAAGCAAACTAAAAATTTTTAAAATTACCTTAACCTACAAAAAATATATTTTTTTTTTATTTTCTTCATCTTGTAATTTCCACATCACATAACCATTTAAAGTGTTACGTATGTATATCACGATCGATCGAATTATTTTTAAAAGTTACTAATGATCCGTAAATTATTAAAACAAAAGCGTCCTACACGGCTTAACTGTGTACCGGTATTATATGGTATCGAGATCATCCTACAATAAAAATATTTCTTTGGAATCGATCGCGACATATAAAATCTAAATAAATAAACGGAATGACATGGCATATTAGAATATTATCAAAGTTTAGTTGTGTAATCAATTATATAGCAATTAGGCGAATATTGTAAATATTATAAGACGTGCATTGCATATTATGATCTTTCTCGGCTATAAACATTTTTTTTATAAATACACAGCAGCAACAATTTTTAAAAACCGCCGCAAGGTTATTTTGTTTATACATTCCCTCTAGTCTTTGTTTGGTAACCGCAAAAGACATTTCCGGATTGTAAATATTTTGTTCGCATTTTATAGTTGGTGAACAAAAATTCCACCTCCTATATGTAAACACACACAGTGAAAAATAAAAAAACTTTCAACCAACAAACAAACGAGCGACGAAGAATTGTAACAATATTTTCTCTTGGTCATCAAGTTTCTTATACATTTCTTTTATATACAATATTGAATTTCTTAACATGTGCAAGTAACCGCATATATTCATTCATGGTCACGTGAGTTTTATTTAAACCATGCTTGAGAGAGAGAGAGAGAGAGACCGCAATAGATCATTTAAAATTTGATGAATCAATCTTTTCATTGATTAATCATATACCTAATTTTCGGTAAGCAGCTTTACGAGTTTCATAAGCGATAACTTTACTACATAATTGATTCTAAGAAAGTTATAGAAGCATTTTGGTAAAATATCATCAAAATTAGCTTGAATCTGTTTGTAAAAATCTGGTCTACATAATTTGGATTGATGTTGCTATACCGAAAAGAGTTGTCGAAAAAAAATCTCGGAATCGAAATATTCGAAAACTGAATTGCTATAAAATCCTAGTTTAACTTTGAAATAAAACTACAATTATCATTTTACACTTGCAATTTGTTTAAACCAAACAGAAGTTCGTGCAGAATTATAGGGACGAACTGCTTAGGTAGATCTCTCGAATATGTGGGAAGTCACTCCGTCCCCTCGCTTAACCATCTGAGGTGCTTTTTATTTCTTTAATTTGATAGCGAAGTTTTTTGCGTTTCCGGGGTCTTTCGGTTTTTCATTACGATTCCTAGAGTACACAAAGTTATTTAAATTGCAAATTGTTTCAATCGACTAAGCTGCTAAATTTTAAGGCTACTTTAATTCGTTCTTTACTTTAGAGGATGGGGGGCCGCCGCTCTTAACCCCGGCTTTAAATATAAATGAAATTGGTTTAACATTTGAATAAAAAATTGGTGTCTTATGCATAAATATGTAACAATTCTGATCCAACCCGAATAAATACTTCAAAATTATTTTAATTATTCGGAATCCGAGATTTAAGTTTCGATACTTTAATATCCTCTCTAGCATTATTTTGGAAATCGACATATTAATTTCGGTATTTAGGCCGTCGCTATTTCACACCCAACCCATTTCTCTGAATATTTTGCAAAATACTTTTCAAGATTTCTAGTTTTCTTCATGGCAATTTGTGTGTTAAGGAAAACTAAATGGACGGGCAGAAAATATACATATATTTTGTTCGAAGCATAAAGAATTTTTTTTTGGATTCAATTTTTAGAGCAGTTTACAAATTAACTTAATAGTATTATTTTAAAAATGTGTTTGGTGTGTAGTGAAAATTGTGAAGCATTACAACTCTCAATGTGACCGTATGTTCGATGGAATCATGTATGCTAATCAAAAATCATGGTGCCAAACTCTTTCACAATTATGTTAAATTTCGCAAACTTCAAATAAATTACTAAAAAAAACAATTTGAAATGTTTAAATATTATTTTTTCAAAAAATTCCAGTATGTTTTCATACAAATAGTGGTTCGTTTTCCGTAACACACCAAAATTCTGTAAAATTTGATGTTTGTCTGCTGCCAAAAATTCATTCTATAGATCATGTCGCACTGTTGAATTTTTCTTTAACCTCTCACACTCCCATTTGTTGGTATTTAAATTATGTAACGTTACATCAGGTCATGGTGACAGCTAGCGGCAAAAGTTTAATACGATTAATCTCAGTGCTACCTCTCTCGGAAAACATAATCTATTTTTGCTGACATTGATCCCAATGTAGTTTAAAAAATTTTAATTCGCCAATTTTTTTTAATATGATACCTAAATTTTGATAAAGGTGGTGGTATACCAAAATTTTGTACTAAAATCCTTAAAATTGAAATCGCAAAAACACAAAATTCTTAAATTCAAAATCTTGATAAGAAAAATACCAAATGAAGAATTAAATATTTTGGAGCTTCACCTAACATTTTGTGTTCAAATTTTTTTAGTTATTATATAAAGCAAATTTAGACAAGTTTTATGGATTAGCACAAAATATGTTGATAGTCTCTTCTTGAAGGCCAACTTTTCTGCAAAAATTATAAAGAAAAAATATTTATTGATCCATTTTCATTAAAGTGATGTATGATAATTGAGTTCATAGAAACTTTGCTCTTTCTCAATTTTTGTTTATTTTGAAACCTTCAGTTATTTTAAGGAAACTGGATGTATTATATTATTGGTGATTGCTTTTGGTCTCAAAAATTTACAACGTTTTATTTTTGTTTTTGATCCTCGTCCTTTTCTAAAGTACTCAAAATTGGGAGTGACAGTTTACTAAAATATTCCAGTTCATTTTTCGCTAATTAGTTTAAGTGTTTGGGATGAAAACAAATTAACGCGTGGTTTTTATTGATTTTCAATTTATTGGGAGAAAATAACTTCAATGGGAATTTGTATTAAAGCAATTTTGTCTTGATATTGAGAAAAACGAAAGCCTTACAAAATTTAAATTAAATTTCCATTCCAAACATTTTATGACTGAACATAGAAATTATCATTCAAAATAGTGAATTTATTACTTAAATCATTCTTAAATCTTAAGACAAGAAATCTTTGCGGTGGTGTAGATTTCGCACAATTAAGTTGTTGCTACATAACAGGTTTAGTAAGGTTGGTAAAAACAGCGTAACAAAATAGTTTTTTGGGTTGCAGTAAGTAAGTTGTTAAGTAGTTGAGCAAGTGGTTTTAATTAAGGGAAAGCAATAGCTGTGGTTGCAATTGGTTGAGTTTATATCTATGTATATAACCTAGACCGCCACTTAAGGGTCAATTAAAATTAAATCAGATCTAATCAAATGGATGTGATAACCATACGACTATTTAATAACACTTTTATGGCTCTTCAATTTTAGCGCAACGTTTACTGATTGTGCTTAATGCTTTTACATTTCGACATAACCCGTTTTCCCAGGTTTAGAAATTTCGTTGTCTTTCCTTTTTGTTTTTTTAAAGGCCTATTTATTTTTATAAAAGACAACTGGAAAAATTACCATATTCGTTTGACGTCATATTAATAAAATCCATATAAAATCACGTTGATCAAATCACGATCAAATATTAATGTTGAAACATGTGTGCTTAAAATTAATAAATTATTTTTTTATGGCTATAATTTAACTAGGTGGTACCGTAACTGTATACAAAAAAAAGATCATAAGTAGACGATCCAAAAATTCATAATCGACGATCGCCCACATTGTGCTGCGATCGCATATCAATCGTTACTTTATTTCTGCGGCCCATTACCTCGTTATACTGTGTACACTGTAACCAGACGCGAGATTAAAATTTCTACACGTGTATAAAACGATCATCACTTTTATTTATTTAGTTATCACATGATCGCATGATCGTTTTATTTATTCTATATACTATGGTGATACAGTATATTTTCAATTTTGTATAGTTAGTGGATTACACTTCGGTTTGTTATTTTTAAAACTAGAAAATAAAAAAAAAAAAAAAAAATTCGCGTGTCTGCACTTAAAATATAAATCGTTGTTGTGGTTTTAATTATTGCATGCTGCTTGTATATAAATAATAGTCAAGTATATGATACGTGCGCGAATATATAATTAGGGTTTCAATTAATTACTTTCATTGGTATTTGAAATTATTAAAGTCCGGTGTTTGTCAATATACTATAGTTTTCCATTGATATTCAAATTTAGGTTACTTATTATTTTTGTATACGAGTAAAATTCTTTTCAAATGAATTGATTTTCTGGAGAAATGCGTCATAGCTTTTTAAGAACACATAACAATATTATTATACTGATATAAACCTGTTCTGGTGATAAAAACAAAATCTCTACCAAATGGAATTCCCTGAATTAATTATAAAATGCGCGCGATACAACAAATACTTGTTATGTGTAATTTACATATTTTTGTGTCTTGCCTAAGTTTGTTCAGGCGGCGGCGAAGATGATGTTAATTCAGTTCAAATGAATACATTCATACATACGTATAAATTATTTTTGTCCCTGCCTTATTTTTGTGGTACGGCGTACATATGCCAACCAACTCGTTTCGGGCCAAATATTTATATATCAAAGTATAGAATAGTAAAGTATAGTATATGTTTAATATTATAATAAATAAACATACGTTTATAAATACACACTGTAATCTTACATACTATGTAAGCAGCACCGAGTTGTAAAACGAGATCTTTGCAAACGATGAATCGTTTTGTGGCACATTTTCAAAAAATATCACTTGTACATATGTATAATAAAATGATCTGGGCATTTTGAAATAATTATTTCTTTTAATAGGTCGTCTAATTTCAATTATCAGTTCAATATTGATTATTGATCTTACCAAATATTTTTGTGAAATTTATATACACAAGTTCCAAATAACAAAAATATTTACTAATCGGGTTGTACAATATTTACATAATTAATCAAGTTCAATTATTTTCAATGTAGAAAATTTGCAAATTTTTACTTTATCTGAATTTTGTAAATCCCGTAAAGCAACCAAAAACAACACTTACTAAAGTGACATAATCTCATATAATATGCTCAGATCGCCATAGTTTAGTAAATACGTCAATTGAGTCACGTGATGAATATTTTATATGTATACTATTATTTCGAGCAATAAAATAGTCGACCTTACATTTTTTGCCATCATTCGATCGTAATTTATTTCATTCGCACTTTATTTAACAAGGCTACAACAGGATATTAATTGCAAGCATAAACTACTAAAATCAACATTTCTGGTATACATAATAACACCATTAGCCAATTTACAAACTATTCGCGCCATCATAATGTTCTGTATTAACATTAGTAGGTGTCCTATTATAATATTCTATTAATTAGTTATAAAGCAGAAAGATCGCGTGCTATTTTAAATAAAGTAATTGTTTGTGTAATTAAAACACGTAGTTAAATAAACCGAGCGATTCGTTTTAATAGTATGGACGACTTATCAAGGACGTATATATGTAAACAATATGTATATACATATAGTCATATACTTTATTTATACAGGAAGTACGAATTTAAAAATTACATTTAGCTTATTTAAAGGTTAATAGACTTTGTCTCGTGTTTTCTTTCTGTAGTTTGTGCTGCTTTGAAATCTTAACTGAAAAGAAATTATATATCGACTATCCAACACAGACGTAAATAAAATAAATTCTTCAACTTTTATAGGTGTATGTATATAAAATGCGATGATAATCATCAACATGATGATCGCGATCATGATGGAAAAAATATAAGTTAGCAACAAGCGCGAATTTCTTATTTCTATTTTCTTACAGAAAAATGCTGTATTATTTACAAAATGTGGCACGATTTATATATTATTTTATGTACTTTATTTTTAGGTGTATGTATATGCGATGCGTGCGCTGTCGTTATAGAGGCCTCCATTTATTTCAAAGCTTTCAAAAACAAATTCTATACAGCACTCGTACTTCGCATAGCAGGCCTTGAAATATTTATTTACGTTATAATTAATTATTCTGACACGTTTACAACACGCGAGACTATATTTTTGCAGTGTCAACAAGCCACAAACAAATTTCCTTATTCCTTCTACTATCAGATGTTATAAAAGTCACGTGATTTAATTAATTCATATATACGTAGACATTTGTTTTGTGCGGTACCTATATCTTTAATGTACTTTGTATAGAATGTTATAATTATGACACGCCATGTTCCAGTTTATAAGATTTGTAGTCCACACGTGACCTTGTTGTAAAAACAAAAGAAACTGTAAACAATTATAATTTGCTGAACAAAATGGCGGAGCTCAACTGTCATTATACACGCAATTAAATTGGAAAACGGGTGACACATTTGTATATTACACACTATTTATTATGAAAAATTAATTTAATTTAATTACATTATTTTTATGTTGTGTAACGATTATTTCAATTGTTTTTAAGTGTGAGTACAAAGATCATGTTTTAGAGAGTATGTGATTAAAAGTAGTTGGCAAAATCTTAACCTAATTATGTTCGTTTTGTATTGTTTTGTTTTGGCACGATTTTGTGATTACTGATTACACATGAACAGATTTTTATTTTGTTTATGTGATTTAAATTAAATTAATTTTGTAGTGACAATTTGTTCGTGTATACATTAGGCGCCACTGTTAATTTGAAATTGAAACGGTATATATTTAAATAAAATACACTTATAATCAGTATGACCTTGTTGTTTATTTGAAGTTATAATAAATGATCGAAAGATTCATTTATGTAAGTCGTTGCCATATTGTGTGCTGAATGCGACTGTACATATAATTAACATTGTCTCTTATTATTAAAAGCTCGTCTATGAAATGCGTTAAGGAAATAAATTTATCAAGTTTTACTTAATTTTGATTTGAAATTAAATTATTAAATTATTTGTGAATACATTTCATTACATTTTGTGAACATTGTAGTGTAGCATTGTATGTACAGTGCTAAACACAATACAAATAAAGCAACAACGGGTTAATGGTAGATTAAGGAACAATTTTAGAATAACATCGACAAGTTATGTAAAGTTTATTTGGGGGTGCCTTCCGTAAAGCATTCCACGACTAGGTGAATGATAGGCTTAAGCCATGATGGCCTTATTCATATTTCAACCTTTTCTGGTTCGTAGAAATAAACACCATACTTTATGAGTTGAAGTGTTGTACAAACACATTTATAATATCATTTTGAAGTGTATTTTGGGAAAGAGACACCTGTATAGTTTTCTATTGAATAGTTGAAAATAAGATTACCCGATAGTTTGCCTTTCAATTTAACTGTCTTTTTAATTTATCACTTATATAATATATTGATTTTATCACACGCCAATGTGAAAATTGCAACTAAATCAAGGCAAACTTATTGTATAATTTGTTTATTTCAGTTTCTTCGAACCAATTGATAGTGTGATGATTTATCAGTTATTACAGTGGGTCATAAGATACGTGTCTCACGGTTTCAGTTTAAGCAAAATTTTTGAAAAAATATCAAGGACCCCTCTCTAGTCGTAAACAATGCAAACTTATAGTTATCATCCTTCCATCTCTCAATTAATATAAAAAGTAAGTATGAAGTTTGATTCCTAACAGTAGTCAATTCACCCGGACTATAGAGATGCCGAGCTTTGGCGAAATAAAGTTTCGTTTTAATAGTTTTTTCGTAAATGCTGTGCTTTTCAAAATATTTTCATAAAATGGAAAAGCTTCTTGAGGTTTAAGTTTGCCTGCCGTGGGTAGGTGTCTTCTAAAGGACGCATGTCTACAATTTGTGATCTTATTTTGTAATCGGTTTTGTTCCATATCATATATCCTTCATGTACTATGTATGGTTTGTGGTATCATATTTTAATCGGACCTGTTCCGTACCAGGTACTGTTTTGTGATGCCCTATATTGTGCCCGTAGTGAGCGGCTTCGCATTTTTACTTAGTGGTACTTTCTCTCTGTTTTTAATTAACAACAGTCTACAAATAATAGATACAATTTTAACAAAATTTATCTAGATCTGAGCAGTACCTATTGAATATATTATTAAATGTATTTGTTCTATTAAAGATACAGAAATATAACGGACGCTTAAGCATCTCGATTTAAAAATTATCTGGATAGCATCGATGTAATTGGAACCATTAAATAATCAATGCTTATAAGTTGGCTTGGCCACATTATCTTTTCCAAATTAATGAAGACAGGACCTTGCGGAGCCCCCATCCGATGGATGAATAACGTTGATGGACGCCTTTTACTACGGACCGAGTTACCTCGAAGAGCAGTACCAACAAAAAAAATATTTATCTTCAAATTATTAAAGAAATTTATTACATTAAATTTTTCTGAAAAGTACCATATTTTCCCTCGACCACATGCAATACTTCTTGAAAATGTCACGATTTCAATAAAAAAGTGCTAATAATTTCCAATTACTGGGAGTTAATTGTTAGATAGTCCGCAAATAGTATTGATATTGTAAACGTGTTTATACTATCTCATGTGAACGTTTCAGACAATTCATAAATTCTCCGCTAGCTCTATTGTTAATTCCATATAAAAATCGAAATTTTTATGACTCTATGATCTCTAGCGACCTCAGTTGATAATTCGAGCATTTTGGTTATTAATTTCATTAATTTTTTGTTTTTCGTTTCTTTGTTTTCTCAATTATTTTCTTACCATCATCGCTTTGCAACAACAACAACACCTGTGGGATAGTAATTAAGACAACCACAAAATCAATTGAGGCCCCCACAGGTGTTGGAAACAGAAAATACAAACCACTATCAGTGTTAGTGTTAATGGTTTAATGGTCTAACGCAAATCACATCAAATTTTTAGCCTAGATGGCAGCATAATTATGTTAAAATATTTACACGTTACTTCCGCTTTACGTCGCGGGCTGTCTTATAAAGCAAGCAACTCAAATGAAGTTTTAATTCGGGATAATGTCTGCCTTCCAATGCCGCAGAAAATTGAAAGGTTTGTGTCAACCCGAGCAAAATTTTATTAGATTGGTTGATCTTACTCCTAGCGCGCAAAGTAATAGCAACGATTTTTGCTATTATTGTATGGATTAGCAAACAGTCAAGTAAGAATTGTATTTAGTGTGACTTAATTAATCGAAGCAGGAAGTAATTTTTCCATGTTAAATGGATCTACAAAGAAATCACAATAAATACAAGTTTTATTATCAAAAATATTTTTATTTTGATTGGATCAGAGAATGAGACACGGAGGCAAAAATAAAGTAAAGAAGTAAATTAGACGTTTTTTACCGTATAATTTCCGATATCTACTTGCCAGCTTTATTACACTTCGAGCTGTCGACATAGTGTTTGGCCATTATTTTAGTTAAAAGGCTCTTTCTTCCAGCAGATCGATTCTAGTTTTCCTTTAGGAAAAGGAATTAGGAAAAATATTTACATAGAGTTTTTGTCAAAAATATCATTTTCTGGCCTACTGAGAAATCATGTCAATCAAATTTTTATAATTTAAGAAATATTTATTGAAATTGGACAGGAAAAATATTCCCAATTTAATTTTATTTTTGAAAAAATTTACACCAATTTTGTACACCTGTACTGTTGTTTTATAAATGATAAACAGTTTCTAAGTCTCACTTGGTGCTTTTATAATTTTAAAAGAATTGAACGTTTAGAGTTCAAGCAAATGAAGCCGTCCGTCATCAACACACAAAAAACATTTACAGTATACCTAGGTCGAAATCCCCTACCATCCCGCTTTTGCTTGAGGGTTTTATTTGAAAATTACCCATCATTGCCTTTCTTAAGATATAGATTATTATTTATATAATTATATTATGGCATATTATCACCCACCATATTTTAAGAATTTCTTAATATCAAACTATTATTGCTCTTTATCAATATTTATTACTGTTACTGATAATTTTTTCAATATTTTTAAAATACACTTTTAAAAATGTACATAATATAAATATTGTTCAAAAACTCAAACTTTGTCAAAAAACGACACTGAACACTCGCATAAACGACCAAGAATTAAAAGGTTCAAATAAATTTAGAGGTCAACTTTTCGACAAGGATTATAGGCTACAAGGAAGGTAAGTTTAATTTTCAGCTTTATAAATTAAGTGTTGTGTATTCGAGACCTATGTAAACATTCGTGATAAAAACCACTCCTCCATTTTTTTTAAACTTGAAGATAAAGCAAAATTTTAATAATTGTATCACCAGAATCAGAATTTCAAGGTTGCCAATTAGCGAAGTTTAGACGGAACGAAGTGGTTTCAATTTATCTATCAACCGCTTGCAGTTAGCAAACCGAAATTAAAATGATCTTTGTCATCATTGCTCTAACTATTTTTAAATTGAGAAAATATTCAGGGGTAAAACATAACTTACCATAAGTTTTTTCTTTATCTGTAAAATCAATAAATAAATTTTTCTGTGAATTATTTTTATTTTTAAGGGTTACGAATTTTCTAATCAATTTTGTTAAATTTTATTTGTGCATATATATCAAGGTGTTGTACACTCAAGGTAGGTAAACAGGAAGGCATTTTTGCTCAAATTGCATTTAAACTATGCAGTTCTGATCAAATCGCCACACCATCTTATAAAGGCCGCGCCTTCCTAAATTGTCTATGGTAATCATGATTTAGTAACTGATAAATCGAATTTTTTGTCTATAGATGTTACTATCATTCGGTTGTATGATTTAAATTTCAAAATCCAATTTCAGTTGTATTGAAGCATGTATATATTAAATTTCAGTAGAACATAGTGCAAATTACAAGGCAAACAACTCCAATACATTCATATTTTACACATATTATGATAATAGTTATCAGATTCAATTTGTTTCCTTGCTTATACATATTTCTTTATTAATTATATTTTGGAATAAAATTCTGGTTTGTTCGGTTTAGTGCACATAAACGTATGTATGCGCGCGATCATTTCTAGATCACATGTTTCATTATATTTTTTAAAATTACGCGCAAATATGGCGGTCGCGTTCTCGCAGTTACCAGCTAATTAAACGTACATATATACAATCATTTGTATGCGCACGTTTTCCTCTCTATACAATAATATATCAAAGTAAAATAAAATACATGTCCTATATAAAAATATGTATACGATCACATGCACACGTGATCACCGGTGTACACATAATTTTTTGTGTTATAATGTTACAAGCATTCTTGATAAGATCGAGAATACAACATTCAAATGAATTTAGGTTAACCGTTTTTTTTACTCGTATGTTTGCAATAATAATCATAAAGTCATTGACTTAATATAATACAGATACGTACATATGTATATATAGCAAGTGATGGATGGAACCCAATCGCTAATTTTCTATCCACGTGTCTGGTATACGATTTTGAAGATCACGTTTATATTTTAAATATTTCGTAAATCCCCTACTAATAAATGTGTTGAGTAATTCCCCATAAATAAATTTTAATTTCCTATTACTACTTTAGAAGGTATATACACCGCTACTACACATATAAAATAATTTATGGCTATTAACATAAATCGCGCGCTCGATATATAAACTTCCTTGAACTTATTAAATTACTGAAACTCTACACCGTATAGAATGTCCTCGAATCATGTACAATTTTTGCATTCACACGATAAAATAATTATTTATTATTTATTTAACAAAAACAATGTATAATTATACTATGTTTTTTTTTTGTTTAGTTCGTGTTAAGTTTAAAAAACTCTATTGTACTTGAAACCATTTTTGTACAATATTATATTAATGCATCCAACCAACTAAATGTAAATTAGCAAAATAACATTGAGATTTGTCTTATCGGTCATTAATAAATAAATCATCAACATGATGAGCGACGCTTTACTACTTTCCAGAATTAAAACTTTCGTCATCGAAACATTTCACTACACAGTGCACACATCATAATACAGATTACGAACTTAATTCGATTCGACATAATAATATTTTTTTTAAATGTTTTACGTAAATACTTGTATTTCGTTCGAATGGCAGGCCAAGTGCCAAAAAATAAATTCTTATATAAAGATTTTAATGTACTTGAAATAACAATAATGTTTGTGTGTCTGTGTGTGTGTGTGATTTAATATTGGACTTTGTTGTGATCATTGGAGTATAAATTTAAAGAACTTTGAATGACGAATAATAATTAAAGATCGACCGACTAATTACCAAAATAGTGTCTTTACTAATCGTTAAATTACAAACAAAAGATTAATCAACACAAATCGTGATTTTATATTCAGTATACGCACACACCTAGTTTCGCCATAATTATCAAGCCAAACTATATTTTTAAATTGCTGTCTCAATCATACGAGTACTTGGCTAGGTTTTTCCAGTTTAGACCAATAAAAATTAATCACAACAAAACAACAAAATATATTTGCGTTCGCGAACATTTATCTTTTTTTTTTTGCATCACGTGAACGATCACATGTCACGAATTTTAATTAAACGAGCACAAAATAAAAAATAAAAATGGATTCCAACTGTTTGTGTTTGGTTCGTATATATTCTATTTGCTTATCTTATCAATTTGTTGTTTTTTTTTTGGTGGATTTTAATTTTAGTCAGTAGAAATTATATAAACACGATCAAATAATGAAAAAACGGTTTTAATTATATACAAAATTTAACGTTCGCGATTTTTTTTTTTTAGAAGAACGACGTAATTTTAATGTTTGTTATGTATTTCGGTTGAAATGCAACGAAATGTGTTCGTACGTAAAGATGTCATCGCTAAATGGATGTTTTATATAGATTTAGTTAGTTGGTCTCGAGGGTAAAAACTATTTGAGTTTAGTATAAAAAATATTATAATTGTGCGGTCACTATTTTTAGAACATAGTTTTTTTTTTTTACAAATTATATTAGCGATCGTATAAACGTTTTTACAATTTTGTATTTTTGTTGAAACTTGGCAAAATGTCAATTTTTTTCCAAATATTATTATTATAAACTAGATATTTTTAGACAAGCGTACATATTTATAAATATTACGTGTATAAATATATTTTGATGATCAAATAGTATAATAACGTGACTAAACGCGATCGATATAATATAAACGATCATTTTACAATAAATTTGTAATATCATTAGTTACAGTTACTGGAGTTTGCGTCTTTGTTTAAGAGCGCGTTCTTAGAATTATCATGGTAATTTATCGACAAAAATTGATCGTTGATCATTATAAGTGACATGATTGACACGATCAATTAGCGCAGATTATACAGGATATGATAACCAAAAAACTAAAATTTGATATGTCGATCACGTTTTATTTATTTGCAAATATTGATTAAGATCACCTTGATTCAACACAATATTGGTTTTTGAGTTTGTGTGCACGATCGCCAATTTTTTTATTTGTTTGTGAATATTTTAAATATTTTTGTATTTTATCGCATTAAGATCTTAAATATTGGATTACAAATCGTTGTATTGTTTCCAACTTGATTTTCACTTTATATTCGAGTAGGTATACGCATAGTTAACTAGTCGCATGAGCTTATCGTGCACTCACAATTATTATTAATAACTTAGTTGTATGATAACAATACAATGATTTCAAGTTTTTAGTTGTTTGTTATGTTTTTGGTTGAATTTCAATACAAAATTCGTTTCTACACATATCGTAAATACTTTATACGGTTATGTGCGCGCTTATCTATCGAGTATATTGAAGATTAGATTTATACATAACTTTTAAATAGACATTTTTTTAGTTTGAAAGGTTTTGTGAAGGTTATTTCATGGAGATTAATTATATTATTTATAAAATATATTTTGTATCGAATGACTATTAATAGAATTACAAATTGGCTCAAGATGTTCATGCATTATAATCAAATTATTATGTTGCTAACATTTTTTTAGCAACGAATTATCGCAGGTGATTCATGGCAATTACGATAAAATCGTGATTTTCCTAATTATGGAAATGAAAGTTGTTGGTCACGGTTTTATACGTATAGCTATAGAAGAGTCAAGTTAAAGTATATACCAAACAAGATTAAACCCCTTAATTACTATACCGTTCAACTTAGGCGATGACCGTCGCTAAACGTTGATGTTGTAAAAAAACCTTGTCGTAGAGTTAGAAAATGACATAAATCGATAATTACGTAAGCCGAAATGGTGTCAATCGAGGTTGACCAGTGGGGCCTAACTCTGTATATAGGGACAGGTATAGTTATTTTAAACTGAGATTACACATAATATAGGTGACATCAAAGTTTGGTGATCCCAAAATATTTCTTTTTCAATTGTTGGCAATTTTCCAATCAAACAGGTGCTATTTTATACAATACATATATAGTCTAACTGTGGCAGACATATTCATAAACTAAATCATCGTGATAAATCGAGAGGCTCTCTTATCAGTCACCAATTCTAGTTAAAATAAAAGAAAATTACACATGATAGTGATATGAAAATGAACCTAAGGGGCACATTTTTTATGTAAATTAAATATTCAAGTAATATTAATTGTGACTCGAGACAAACATCAACGTTTTCTGACGAATTTACGGTGCGCGTTTATAAAAACGCGAGATTTCCATGTGTTAAGACACGTGTGCGATCATGTACCCGTGCGCGAACAACTCCCTTATAATAATGTTTTTGTTTTTATTAATTTTATAATAAAATTAATTAATCATATAGTGAGTAATTTGTGTTACGCGATTTTTTATGATAATTTACAGAGAAATTATTTTTTATGATTATTTTAATTAATTTAATTAGCATTTTAGAAATAGTTTAAATTTGTATATATGTTATGCGGTTTGTTATTATATGACGCGGACGCCTACAATTTACTATAGTGGCACTTGGTAATTTACGATAATGAGATGCTAGTTATAAACAGCACGTGTTACATATACATATATTGCGTTCATAAGCTAATGCATTTCTCAGATAATTTGAGCCAAGGACTCTACGCACGCTTTACTCTATGTGACTGAATTCAAGCTTGTTAATCACCCTACTCTCTAACACATACTGTGTTGTTTTGACTGAATTTTGAACTTAAATTTCCATTCAATGTCAAATATATTTTACAATATACACATTTAAATTAAATTCAATTATAAAACTTACTATGTCGCACTCGGCGATAAATAAAGAAATTTTATTAACGATAAAAAGAAAGTGATTTTGTAATCAAGACGGATACAAACCACAAACTACGTCGCGTACCGTTGTTTGTAATTTATTTTCGTTATTTTTACGCGAGCAATTTTATTGGAATATAATGTGTAGCAACACTTTATGTATTGAATATAACTGCACAGTACTTTAGAAACACGTAACCAATTAATAACGTATTATATTGTGTTATAAAACTTTCGGATCCCGTTAGTTAACTTTATTAGGTTAAGTCAATTTGATTTAATTAGCTTCATAAACTTGCAATCGTATATAATCAATCGATCGCTACGGTTGAGTTGTGATCATAATGATTTTATTTCCCCTAATATATGATCTCTTTATCTTCCCACTACATCCGGACAAAAATCATGTATATCGCCGTTCGTATAAGCCAAACAAAATTCCCAATGTCACCAGCACCACACAAACAAATAATTTCCGATTACTCCAAATCCAAAGTAAAGCAAAAAAAATCGATTAATCTCTCGTCTACATCTTAATTCTTTGTTAATTCTTAATGCAGTACCATTCGAATTTAGTAACGTAAAATTTAATTATTATTTTTTATTTTTGTGTGTGTTTTTTCGAGTTGTTGTGAACAGGCTGTTTAACCTTCAAAAACCTTACTCACTTAAAAAAAGTCTAACCAGTAACTGACGGAGCTCGCGGCATATGACTAATGTTCAAGAATAAATCGACACGTATAATTTGGCGCGCACGTAAAAAATTATTGCTCAACTTTTCATTCAAAATGTTTTTGTAATGCTCTTATAACAATTGATCGATATGTATAGGCTCATATCGTACTCATGGTTACATTGCAATATCAACTTTCACATTTTCCTATACATGTGCTAATATACATAACAAAATATTGTCATTCGTCATTAGATATCATACCACAAAAAAAACGGTTAATTGACATCAGACGCATATCGAGTAGAATTTCCAATTTTCATTAAAAAAAAATATACCATAAATAATTAAAAAGAAGAAACCATTTTTTGTACAGTCTGGCAAACGTATAACACAAAATTAAATTTTTTCCCGTCTATTTTTAGCGATCGCATTTTGATCTCGGATAAGTTTAATTTCATAAATACATAAACAACCACCACACTACGACACTCAAAATGAAATTTGTTTTTCAAAAGTTTCGATCTCATACACAACATGCGATCACGTTTTTCTTGAAAGACATAAAAAAAAAAATAATAAAATAAATGTGATCACCCTTGAAGATGTTTGTGTTGCACACATAGCCGCGGAGTGTTATTGCAACCTAGATTTGTAATTATTATTGTTGGGATATTACATAAGGAGTTGATAGAAAAGTGATCGCGCGCGTTTTTTGGAAGATCTTGTTATATTTAAAAAGTCTATATTTATTCACAAAAGATAATTGCTCAGTAAGGTGATGATCTTGTTGGATTGTGATAATTTTGGTCTGTCGCCGACATTAATATATTAGGATATAGGTCAGTCTGTAAGTATTCGATTGTGATTACACATATATGTAATTGATAATCATACTTTGCAAATTATTTATCACGTCGTCCAAACCTGAACAAGCATAATGATTACTGTAACTGTATTTCTAGCAAGGCTGACCTTTATGTTTTACATAATTTTACATCATTGAGCACGACCTTATGGCCTCCAAATTAATTTTTAACAATATATTAAAAATTGGTTTCGACATCTATGCTTAAAAACTGATCTTAATCACAATTTGATCGCATAATCCTAATTTATTATATGAATGGAATTATAAAATCTTAATATGTTCATTTTTGGCGCATGCAAATAAATCTCAATTTTATATTAAGAAGAGCATTTAACAAGTTTAAAAATTTAGCTTGTAATTTTAGGTTTCTTTCTGAGCCACTGAAAATTAATCTGTATCAAAAATGGCGCCCAAGATGGGGCTTCATTTAATAGATTGCTTTGCTTATGTGACAAGCTGTTGAAACGTAAAGGGCTTTCGTTTTCAAATGCTGAACAAATTGATGCTAAAACTTATCACCCAGATGCTTTCAACAGTACGGCGAGGTGCCTATGCGATAATTTTTTGCTCAACTTCTTCGGTTAAAGCTATAGTATTTCCTTTAAAAAGCTACTCCTTAGCCGCACCACGAAAGGTTCTCCGTTCTTTAGTTCTCATTTTTCCAAAGGGCAACCGGTTAGGCTCCGAGGTTCTTTAGAGACTTCGTTGGATTAATTATATAAACATATATGTGTCATATTAAACATATATGACATAAAGATTCTGAATTAAAAATTAGAAACGTGTTGGGGAGGAATATTTTAGAAACTGTGTATTCGAGATGACTCAAGTTTGATTTGCGGCTGCTATAAACAAAAGCCTTTCAATGCTAAACTTTAATAAACTTAATATTATAATTTTTAGTAAATATTTATTGATTTTAAAGAATTTTTAAGTTTGATTGATTTCCGATTGCATAATCAAACAAAACGTACATCAATCTGAATATATTATCATCTAACTCGATTGAATCGGGCTCGATCTCGACAATGGTTTAAATTTATTAGATTATCAAACATTCTAGATCTATTTTGCCGTATTTAACAAATGACGAAATTGAAATTGATTGCGGCTAAAATCCTTTCGTAAGACTTATGTTAGCCCAACTTTCATGTTATGATAACTGACGCCAAATGGTTTTTTTTTATTTAGGGGAATTAACGGTAGACGGTTCTACTCGTACACATGTATAATTTAGAGCCATAAATTGTCTCGGAACTCTTTAAGCGTTACGATAATCGATTTCTCCTTGCGTACAGTAAATTTTCTTGTGCATGGACTATTTTAAATAATTTAACGGAATCATTAGTTAAAATGTTTGGATAATCTGGGATAATGAAATCTGTCTCTTATTGTAAAGAGAATTCGGCTTTATAGACCGGTATATGCAAGAATAGTGACACATCATCGAGAAGAGTCACTATTATTGCATATATCGGTCTCCGGGCTTTCTATAAGAAAATAAAAAACCGAATTCTCTTTTTTCCTTTAAAAAAAGCTTTCAAAAGCGTTTTCTCATTTTTCTAAACATCTTGATTTTCAACATTTATACATTTTTCCGCTGAACTAATTTTTAAAATGTTCTTACGAAATTTCTTGTTTAGTTCTACGGGAAAATTTTAATTTTTCCGATGAAACATGAGTCGCAAGAACTTCTTCGTCAAATCCCTTCATAACTTAACCTACGGTAATGGCAAATCACCATAGGTTCCTTAATATTTTACATTTTAGTATCTTCGTTTATTCGATAATCACTATAGAAAAAAGTATAGGTCCGACTTACGTAGAATCATCAGCCTATTCCCATTAGCTCTGCACTCCGACTAGGGGTCAAAGTTGTGCAGTTCATTTTCATCACTGATCGTAAACCAGATGATGAAAAATCCCCTTTACATTCTGCCCTATCGGGATTCGAGTTAGTAATACTTGTATAGAATCTTTTTCCAGTCAAACCGGGTTTAAGAAGTATTTTTCCAAAAAAGAAAATGGAATATAAAATATTCATGAATTCGCCGTGTTTACCGATCGGTATTTAACAACCTTTACAATCCTCTTTCTAACTGTAACTGTTATGAATAACGTATATGCCGCTTATTGGCGATTTGAAATAAAAAAAGTGCCTCTGGTTATCACTGCATAAATTACTTACAATCTGCACGTAATCAAATTAATTAGGTAGAAATTTACATCAAGCGCATTTATGGGTTGAACAGACTAATGAGAATTAAATTTGTTTAATTGAAGTTCCAGGGGGTTGGTTATGCCTTACCAGTTTGTACCCAATTTGGGTCGTCGTAACTGCGACTTTTTGTCGCTGTTCTTCTTAATCATATTTTTAATTTCAAGTTATAATTTGTAATAGTTAATTTTTTTGATTTCATAACAAATTTGTCAGAATTGGTTTGCCTGACCTCAGGAGTTTTTCAATTAAAAATTGCATTTCAGATTTTTAAACCAGTTTCAATAATTTAAAGTAATGAATCTTATATAATAAAACATATTACCTAGTTCTAAAATCTTTTTTCTCTTTTTCTCTCTTACCACCTCTAAAGCTGGACGAAATCGTCAATTGTGTATTCAGTAATCACAATAAAAATTTGGTATGAAAACATCACATTTCAAAACGATTATTAACGCCATCTATAGGATTAATTGACAAACTGCTATGTGTTTGGCAATGTCAACTAAAATAATAAACGACGATTAGGTCCGGTTTTCGTTGACACTACATAGATACTCGACTGTAATTTCATATTTCATCAGTCCCATTAGTCGAAGTTGATCAACATTTTATATTTAACATTTCAGTTTTATTTTTACACATTTGATTCGATATACCAGTAGAATGAATCAACCAGCTATCATAACGCGATATATAATGTATGGATATAGATTTTTGCGTTAAACAAATCTATCTAAAAACATAATGAACGAACTATTTTTAGAAAGTAAAGAACTAATAATTTTTTTCTATAAAAAGTTTTAATTCTAAATCTGCCATAATCACGTTTGAAAATGCGTGACGTTCTTTTTTTTTATATAACATCAGGTGATTTGAAATATAAAAAGTCACACCTCAAGTTTTGTGCGAGACACGGTAGCATATATAAATCCGATACAAGAGTATCATGCGCAACAACATGCGAGACATATTACATGAGTTAGCAATACTAGAAGGAAAATGAGTTTTCAACACACACACACACACACACAATATATGTACGTTTGGAAAACTCAGTCTCAATTTACGTAACCTTACATACATTTGTTAATGGCTGTGTGGATATGTTTCTATACATATAGAGACGAAAAACTAAACAAAAAAGTAATAAATTTCGAGGAAAATGTCAAACCGAAAATGTCATAATTAACCTTGACAAAGGGCAATTAACTTTATTTACAATACAAACAATTGACTTGGATTTACCTTTCATATTTAACCGGATGTGGAGCATGTCCATTTGCCGTTTCCCAATACTGCTCCATCATAATAATATCCCTTTGATGTTGGTTCTTGTTGAATTGCTTAATCTTATCCTTGTGAATTTGATCTAATTTCGACAATAGATCAATATTTCCGTTAATTTTCATTCAAATCGAATGTAATTTTCACACACGTTAGATTTTTTTTTATGAAGTGTGATTTTTCCGTAAAACGAAACTTATTTCACACTTTTATTAAAAATTTGTACTGCGCGTAACGGAGTGGAAAAAGCTTTTTTGTGCTTTACAAAAGCATATATCAATTTTACTTTTTGATTTGTATTATAATAATATATATACTATTTATTTAGCTCAAAATTTTTTCAGAAAATATTTTTTTTTGCAATAAAAAAAATATTTCAAAAAAAAATTTTCAATTATTTTCCATTTAAAAATCGCAAATTCAAATTGTACACTTTTGATAGAGTGAGCTTAATATAATATTCCAAACGGAACAGTAGTGTGTGTATCGTGGCTTCCGGAAAAATATTATAATACGGCTTTTATGATTTGAATTAATTGATATTGATGTACACATGTAATTAGTTAAGTTATTAATTTTCTTAATAAAAATTGCAACAACACAAATTTTATAAAAATAAATTATAAAATTCTTAAGTTTATGGATTTTTTTATCACTGTTATTTTGCTTGAAATTTAAGCAAAATTGCACCACACTTTGAAATAATATAAATTTCACGCACTTGTTATTTTCACTTGTTAATTAATTATTTACAATTAAAAGCTCTACTTTATTATATATTCCATACACCAATTTACAAAAAACTTAAACATTTAGATTAAATAATTAATTAAAAGGATTTCCCAATGAAATTTTCACTTTTGTTTCAGATTTTTTTTAGCCTTTTTGTAGTTGTTGGGCTGATGAAAAGTCAAAAGGTTATCACCTCTTTTTACTTTTTTTCTTTTTTGGTGTGTTTAGTTGATTTACACAGAGCTTTTTTTCTGTAATATTTCTTTCCACTATAATTTTTTAGAAAATTTTGAATTCTTGACGGCAAACACGTTTCTTTTGGATGCCTTTTATTTCTTTAGATAGATAGAAATATAATCCTCAAATTTATGGGTTTCCTGGATATCGGCTATAAAATTAATAAATTTCACTTTACTGGACCTTTTTTTCTACTGTGGAATTTTTTTTATTTATTTTTTTTTCGCTTATTAGTCATGCAACTGAATGAACGAATGAATGAATTTAAACTGAAAGTTGTGGAATTCAATTGAATATTTCGAATAAGTTTTTTATGTATTTTGATGGTGTGTATATGTGTTTAAGAAAGAAGAGAAATGAAAATACAAACACATGGATGAAACACATTTGTGGCGCTTGTATGCTCAATGACGTAGCACACCTAGTTGTTGATGTATAATATTTTGTTGTGTGAGAGACTTTATTTTTAAAAGCGCGGGTTATCGTTGGTGGTAAAATTAGTGCCTTTTGTATATCAACTGTTGCATGGCAATAAACGCTATTTGATTTATTCATTCATGATTAAATTAATATTTGATTTATTTAGTGATCTATACTCATATATGCATATGGTGAGGTTTCACTCCTCTGTATAACTTGGATTTAAACTTTCGTTATCGTTTTGCCTGTATATAATTGATTTTTTGATTGTCAATGCATATCAACATTATCAGTCATGTCTCTGTCATATAAACAGAAGGTTATTTAATAGTCATGTCACTAACTATTGTACAAACCAAAACGGCTCTGAAGGCTCATTTTATACACCGCAATGTGTCTGTTATTGATAGCAATTTAGAAATCGATGTGCAGTCCTTCCAAAAAGGTTCAGTAACATATCCTCTTTTTGTTTTACGATAATGTATGCAATAAAATTTTACCAATGATTCGAGTACGATTTTTCTTTAAGCAGATATAACATTAATTTAATTTATTGTTGTTTTGCTGCAGGTATCTACTTAAAACTTATATTTATACCATCAAAGTTGTTATAGTCTTTACAGTTAATACGATTATTAGAAAATTCAAACTTCGGACTTTATAGATAATAATAAATCTTCTTACATTACAATCCTGCCACCATAAAAAATCGATCTTCTTGGTCAACACGGAAATGATCAACTTAATAATGGAATATTGAATAAAAAGCACTATACTTAGTACAGTTAATAGCAATCACAATATCTAGCTACATACACCTGCCAATGGAAATCAAGTCGGGTTGTCTACACCGTAACGATGCCATAATTTCATTTGTTAATGTTTCAATTTTGGGTTGAAGAAAAGCTTACACTGTGAATGGGGGAATTTTTCTTTATAAATCAGTAAATGAATGTGTGATGTTATTATGTCCTTTATGTTCAAACTTATCAATTTCTTCAAATTAAATTTCAATTGAATTTCTTAAAATTTTGCTTGATATTTTGGTCAACTTCGACGGGTTTAATTATTCCTAGTAAAAGGTATATTAGTTTTTTTTTGTTGGTAAACGGGTTGATTTACTTAGGGAGGTGTTTATCTAAGCTAGTTACCAAATATCGTTCAAAACTTAGATGGTCAACCTGTAGAGGTAGTCAAATGTGCAAATTTTATTGTATTTATATTTCGTTAATATTTTATGTAAAAATAAAGTTTAGCGTTGAGCTGGACCCCTCAACATAAAGGTGAACACAAAATTCGTAGTATTCATTGTATAAGCTAAAAATTTCAAAGCAAATATTTCAAATATAAAGTAATCTTAAAATTTGAGATTTAATCGGAATAATTTAAGAAGGGAATTGCTAAGGGACATTTTAGGGTCAAGCATTTGCTAGTTTACATTTTTATTAAGTTTAATTTTTTTTTCTAAAACAATATTAAAGTATAGTGCTTCCGTTATCATCTTCTATAATACAGACAGGTATCCTTAAAATGGATTTGAAATGTGTTATTGATGTATTTAAAAATATACTCATTTCCGTTATATCCTTTGTAATCTACAATAGACGACTTTTACCTACCTTTAAGTGATAAAGTGTTTTAATGGGTATTGTCTCAAGCTATAATAGCAATAGTGGCAATGTAATGGCACTCATACAATGCTTACCACTTTACTAATCGTAGAAAACAAAGAGGCCATTTACTCACAACATTTCTATCACAAAAGTAGAAACATGCACTCCCCCATTTTAACCCCAGGGTACTTGTGTACACAAAGATACACAAACCGTTACAAAAATGAGAACTTCCTTAGATCTCTTCTTGGCAGCTTGGTTTCGTACTGATAAAAAGTTGGTCTACTCATCAAGCTGCAACGACCAAACTGCCAAAAATTTTGGCGAATTATATCACCAAATCAGAAATGTCAGGAAATTCTCACTATGTATGTGTACTAAGCCAACACATATAATTAAGAAGTAGTTCATAATCGTCCGTGATATTAATTTGTTTCAGATTTTTTTCGGCTTTTCGCACAATATATTACTTTTAATGGCAACCAAGCTGCCAAGAAGATACCTAAGGAAGTTCTATTTTTTGTAAGAGTTAAAAGTAATATTTTGTTCGAAAAACCGAAAAAAATCTTGAACAAATTACTATTGTGGACGATTATGAAATACTTCTTAGACTGCTAATATTTAACAATAACACAGGGCAGTGTTTTCTAGATAAACATCGAGGTTATACGTACATAATACTAAATATAGTACTATGTTTATACCGAATTCCTTTTTCGGAGATAAGCCAAAATCAGCCTCTATAACACAATTATAGTTGTTTTGTTTAAGGTCGAGTTGAAGATAAAATAATTATATTACACTTTTTAAATTAAAATTATGACCAAGATGAAGAAGGCATCCTGCGATGTATTACATCCGAGAAATTCTCATTATATCCTTATCTTGATTATACGAAACTCGATTTGTCGATTTTTGGCCAAATTAGATTCGTCAAAATCCTCTTCTAAATATTTCAAGCCATCTGTACTCCACTTTAGAAGTAGCCGACAACGCAAATTTACAAAGCACTAATCCCAGGCGATAAATCGTCTCCCACACTATTATCTATTCTGTTAGTGATAAAAAAATTGATAAAACCAACTAATATGATTATCGAAATGTGAACTACACAAACATACTGGTGGGTGCATTAGAATAATCCACCAGGGTCTGCTCCTCATCCGTAATTGAAACAGTATAACAAAGCAAGGACCCTATACCCTATAAAAACTCAGACGACATATCGTAATCGCTCTACGCAACGTAATTCTCTACGCAAAAACAGTTCGTATTGCTGTGTAAATGAGAGCAATACCGCAATAAATTTTGGATTTCAAGCGGTCATCTCGCCAGCAGTTATATGTACATCGAGCAAAAGTTTACTTCACCATTATAATTTGATAAAGTCAAAAAGATGGTTTCAAGCTGAAATATATGATTTTTTCTGTCACACCTAATCAAACCATATTCTGTGCTTATGTCAGAAGACCTGTGCGAAACTACGATTGAAGCATTAAAGCTATAAGGAATTTACTGCAGTCTTTTTTTTTAACTGAGTTCTCAAGAAATAACAATCCTTGCACTAAAATAATCAATGTCTGTTGCATTATTGTAGATTGTAAAGGTAGTTGCTAACTCTACCACTTTTTTACAAATGTAAATTGAGGTTTCGTATCAGGTACAACAATAACGTTCGTTATTTAAAGTTTTAGTTTTATCATTAATTTGATTATTGTACAATGAGTCTCCGTCCTATTTATTTAATTTTTATGGCGTACGAAATCTTAACAAGCGGTTGTATTAACTGCTTAAATAAAGAAACTGTAGTGTATCGTGATATATTAGGCAAGAAACACGTACTTGGTGTTAATAAAAAAAATAAAAATAAATTCATTAGAGTTAGCACCTCAACATTTGATGGTACCTCAATCATCTGAATGATTGAGGTGTCATCAAATGTTGATTTGCAGATAGTAAAATTTAAACGTATACAAAATTTCAGTATACTGTATAGTAGTGGTAACTCATTATTGTTGTGCTCGCCAAAATTTAACGTTATAAATTGAATTGTGGTCGAGAAATGTGAATTATAAATAAAATTTATTTTCATTTCAATTCGAACTACATCTTATAGTTCTGGGGTTCGGTAAGCTCCTACAATAAGCTCCTTATTTTATGGAGGTTTATAAGCGATTGTATGACCGTCCATACTCAGAGGATAGGCATAACACTATTAATTTATTTATGTGTAGAAATATCCCGAAAATGACAGAATGCAGATTCTTATCCTTTCATCTTTTTTATTGTAATTAATCAAGTTGAAGAACAGAATTATCTGCATTTTTTACTCATTTTGGGACCCAGTTTTTTATCAATAGCCGCTGATTTCGTGAAAAGAATATTAAATAAAAATAGCAAACATCAGTTATTTTAATGTACAACGTATCATTACAAGTCATCTTTCATGTACTCGAGGATTACAAACAACACGCCGCTAACTGGCAAATAAGGCTTCTTCTGACAATTAGATAAGATTAATTCCCAATTAATTGAATGAAGAAATTCGCAGGTCAATAATTTTCGAGTTGTGTGAACTACTTAAAAAACATTCGCTTTATTCATCAACATCGTTTCCTTCAAGAGTGGTTCATTCATCCCAACGCTTCGTTACTATGGGGAATCAATTCAAACTTCAATCCCTGCAATTTTGCCATCATAGCCAACAACTTGCGACACGGTGTATTGTCTTGGTGAAAGAGCATTTTTTTCGCAACTACTTCCTTCAAACGCACAATATACTGAGGCCAAAATCTTACCTCTTAGTGTATACACTGCCTTTTGATATCTTTAAGGTATCAGCTATCTCGCTTCACTTTACGGGCTTTTAAAATGCTTTTGTGCATTTTTTAATATCTTTTCTTGAATTGGGACTGCCGAATTCGAGCGTTTTCTAGTTGCTCTTCTGGAAAATAATTGTAACTCATGGCTCATTGGGGGGTTTCAGGGCCTAGTATCTACTCATAACAGTGTTCAAAACAAAATATTTTTTGTACAAAGCATGTAACATAAAACTGTAATTAACAAAGCTTCTAGTGCGAAAGTGGCTGCTTTACATAAATAAAACAAAATGATTAAAATAACGGTAAACTAAGTATAACAATTTTTTTCGCACTAGATTTGCGTAAAAACCCGAATCAAACAAAATTGTACAATTTTTTTTTTATAAGGCAAAAACCATAATTCTTTTAAAGAGAATACATGTAATATTTTGTCATAAGCGCTTTTCGGCACCGTACACATCTTTTAACGGATTTGTAAAAATTCATAGATAGATAAAATCAAGTTGATTTTGTTATATATGTATATATTATAAAAGTTATTATAATTATCCAATTTATTTCAATCCGGCAATTTATCACTAATCTGTCTGATTGTTTTGTTTGTTGTTAGCTGTCACTTTTCGAGGTAAAGAAAATTTGCCCCTTATACCAAAATTGAGAATTGTTTTAGAAAAGGTAAGTACGATGTATTCGGGTATGAAGGAAAGGATGGTTATGCACTGGTGAATTAACATAACTAGGCAGTCTTTATAAAGAGATAATACAAAATAATTTAAGGAATTTAATTTTTTTTTTTTTTTAATACAATTGAAGATTTAATATTAATTTTAGATTAGATTACTTGTAAGTCAAGTGATGATAATTAGGTTTTTAAAAGAAAATACGTCTTACAACATTTTTAGTTTAAACCAAAAATATTTGCTTTTGCAGTATAAAATTGTCAGAATATAATAGTAAAATGTATGCATTCATTAGATAAGGTTAACTGTGTTGGTAAATTAATTAACTTTAAGCGGAAGTTTCAGAAATATTTTATTACATACATATTACGTACGTGCGTATCGGCAATCGGCAATTTAATGTCTACCTACAAATCAATATACACTCGTTATTGACGGTTCACGTGATTCAATCAAGTAAACGTGTTAATCTAATCAGACAATATTATCGTGTTACGAACGTTTTAAATATTTACTGTATCAAACCACTTATGACGGACTTTCGAATGATAGATTATCTGGCTTGAAATAATGGTTGCATATAGGAGTTATCTATGTACATATATGAATTATTATGTAAAAAAAAAAAAAAAACAAATTATTCGCAACCTTGACTTATCCGTAATTTATTGAATTTGGGATTATATAGTTCTTACAGACGGACTAAACCTGGTGGATTATCGTAAATTCACCAACAAAAATCCATACATATTGTCGTTTTATTTTGTGTTATTTTTTTCAACGATAAATTTAAAAATAAACGCAAACATGTATTTTTCCATTTTCAAAGAGCACCAACCACAATTACACATTTGTGTACATGTGGTAGTTTTTTTCCATTGAAATAAACCATGAATGAATACATGTGAGACTGCTGAACTAAAATAAGAAAAGAAAACTAAAAAACGATAAGGTCTGTATGTATAAAGAAAGAATCTCAGCGCATTAAAATTGAGTTTGAGAAAAAATGGCACAGTACATCCGTATTCGTAGCATACCAAAACAAGCACCCTCACGTTACAATATTGATTCGTGCTCGAAACGAGAGCGCTAATTTATATTAAATACCATATTTTACTCTTTTGTACGTTGAATGACGTCAGATCTCACGCGACTTTAACATGTTCCTCATATTAGTCACGTGCTATTAAATGTTGCCTCTATAGATTAGTTACGTGTTGTTGTTTATTGTACTACATAGTCATGAAATCTAATACATTTTGTACTTCGTTTCATTTTATATATTATCTGTATGTATACGAGTATATATGTATATAGTTGATTAAAAATAGTGTTAGTTTGATTTGTTATTTGTGTGTATTTTGAATTCGCGAAATCGTGAAGACGTTATAAATTATCGATTTATATTCTTGCGCATTCCATACGTTTCTGTTTGATTTTATTGTATGTAGTTAACGCTTAATGCAATTTGGTTGCGATTTTGCGACGGATCATTGTGCATGGAAAAATTCAACCTTGTTTTATAAGCGAAAATTGGCTGTGTACGCTTTTCAGATTCTTAGTTGTGACCGTGGCCGATTATAACCTTTGTTGCGAAGTCAAATTTTGTCTTATCGCAGTACTTGCCGGTTCGTTCTAGTTTTTGATTTAATTCAAATCTAGAAAGTAATAATGAAATGTTATGATAAATATGTCAGCCAGCTGAAAAGTGCCTAACAAAACAATTTGAATGTAAAGAAAAAAAATTATGTACATCATATAGAGATACTTGGAAATACCTTTGGTTAATTTAGTCTAAACTCATTGACTTAGAGATAGATCGACACATGAAATACCTAAATGGTAGTACGTGATTGAAATTTGTTGAAAATTGTTTATATCTTATTTCAATATTGTGATTAATGTTGTGTCAAGTAAATAATCCAGCGGTATATGTGGTACATATTTATTTGTTCTAGAAAGAAACGTGGGGCGTTAACAATGAATATTTTGATCGTATATTATTTGTTTGGTTGAAAGTTCTTTTAACTGTACGGTAATAGTTTCACCTGAACTGATATCTTTTTTTGGCGTCACAACTTGTAGAGGCATAATTAATCCGAAAGATCAAGATTTACTATGTAACATAGTTTCATGAATCCGTTATATAGCTAATTTCAACTAAATTTAACAAAATTCATGAAATAAATCTAATGTTTGATACGTTTTGATTAAAAATGTGTCAATCAAAAATCTTTATCTCGGATAGTTCAATTAAAAGGTGTGAGCATATTTAAACTGTGTATATATATTATAGTGTTACGAATCTGTCCAGTCAAATCCTGTTCATATCAGTGGATTGTGAATATATCATTGGGGTCGATTCCGGGATCTAAAATTTTATGTTATGTTATGTTATGTTATATTTGTTTTTTCAATACAAATTTCAAAAGGAAGCGGGGAAATAACAACATAACAGCAATTCTATGCCACGAGAATCGGGCTCACTATCAATTTGACGGTTACAAAACCAATTCTTGTATTTCACACCGCTTCCGGGATATTCTCGAATATCGGAAATAATCTCAATAATATCATAATATTTACTGTACGCTTATCAATATTGGAATATTCCCGAAAATGGACACATTCGCTTGTTAAGGGGTTAATATACACTTTTGCTTGTTAAGGGGCTAAAACCAGTCCCTCTCTGTTTCCTTTATAAACTGGGCATCCAAACCGAAGTCGTAAGATAAAAATTAGCTTTTATTTCCAAAAATATTATCAGGTATACGAAATATTTTTATTTTTATTTTAAAAGATGGTTTTATTAATAATAAAACGAAGAGTAGTTATTTTATTTATTTTAAATTTATATTTAATTTTATTAACACCCCTAATCCCCTAATAGCATCCCTTCAAGTGACGTGACTACTCATCTTGCTGGTTACTTGATCATTAAATCGAAACTTACAAAATAATTGTTCAATACCTAGTCGTTCTGACTGTTGCGACTGCTATCACTCCAAATGACAATTTCTATCACTTGAAATTATGACGTGACAAATAAATAAAAAAAATCCAAACTATTGAAGCCAACTATGATTTAAAAAAATTTCATTGAGGGTTTTGCACATAATTATTTAGTAAATCTTGATTTTAAAATGTAGTAACCAGGAAGATCCATAGTCACATTACATGAAGCAATACGTATAAGGGAATATAGCTGTAAATTTACCATATCACATTCATCGCCCAGTTTTTGGATGTAATCCAAATACTTAAAATATAAACTTTGCTCAAATCCACTATTTAAGTATTTGAAGTCACTTTGCAAAACAATTTAAACTTCAAAACTGTCTGAAATATTACGAACATGAGAACACTTTGAATAAAATTGCAACATGAACAAACTTGTATTTTATAAAAAATATAACAATATTTACAAATGTTAATATATGTTTTACGTTTATATGTTAATAAATCAAACTTTGTATTAAATTTAAAAAATATCATTTAATAAAAAACAAATTATTTTTAAATTCAAAAAGCTTGTTAATTTTACAAATCTTTTCTCAATTTCATTTCCGAGTAACAATGTTTGATGTACGATGATGCATAACAAAAAAAAGTATAGAAAAGACGATGTGCGTTGGTCCCCCACCATGGTACAACCGCAAAAAAAATTAATAAACAACATCTTTCAATTTTTTATTTCACGTTACTATTAATTTTTCAAAACGCAAAGCACACTAAAATTAAAAAATTTGTTATCACGTAGTTTATTTGTGTTTATGTTGAATGTTGCGCCGATTTTCATGAAAATATATTTGAGTGCCGCCAATTTGTCTTCTATTCAAAGACAAAATTGGTTAAAATTTTTATTGTCTTATGATGAAGTTGAAATGTTATTTTAGAAATGTAGGGCTGTTGTGGATTCAACTAGCCGGTTTATTGAGTTTAGATAAGAATGTGAAATTAGCAAAGTTTGGCAGTAGATGGCTTTGAATTGAAGATAATTAGATTTTTTCAACGAAAAATTCGTCTTCTCGTTGATCAGGCTGCAGTGACCAACTACAAAAATAATACTTCATGTTTTTGCGTATAGCCCTTCGTAATCTCCAATTTTATTTTATTTGATGCATATGTACGATTTCTATAATATTGAAGCTTTACTAAGATCTAATGATCATAAATAGTAAAACGCGTGAAACATTCTTCAGGCTCAATTAAATACCGACCGTGATTTCTTTTATATTTTTGCTGGTAATTTGTATTTGTTTCTCTATAAGAGATACAATCATTTGAAATTTGACTTACATCACAGCAGCCTATTTGCCTTAGTTAATTTAACCAGAGAAGAAACAACCTACCAGAAAGCTGTAATATGTTTATAAATAAATTGAATACGTAAGAAATCAAAAGAAACCAATTTTACTAATTATCAGTTTTTACTAGTTTTTTGACATTACTATTTGTTAGTGAATGTCGCCACAAAGCGGCAGTAGGGAGGCGAAGCAGCCATCGGGTTACACCAAGCCGCCTGTGGGTCTCTGTTTTCAATTACACCACACCAAGATTCATACTAACTATGGTGAACTATTGGCGCTTCAAAGCCCATACTACATCAGCGTCTACGCTCAAGGTTAGGGGTGGCTGAAGCGGGCGTCTATCTTGTAACAAGTGATTTGCTATATAAACCATTATTAGGTAGGAGTATATACATACCCTAAGATCCATCATCAGTACGTGACTCACACACGTGATCAGTGGGTTGAACAGGAAAGGCAAGAGATTGTTTTTCAATGCCAGGAATCTTACTAAGGACTTCTATCTGAGATCCATCCCAGGCATCAAAGTCACGAATAGAGAGTTGATAATAGACGTGCCTGATGTTGTGAATCTTTTCCTAACTGGAACGACGAAATGACACTATATAGTAGAGGGAGTAGATACAGCATTAGTAGATTAAACAATTGTACTCGGTAGCAGAGGCACCCGGTCTTAATGGAATCCCGGCAGAATTATTAAAACACGAAGGGGCTACTTTTGTATGTGGAATAGTTCTGTTAAAACATCTCCTACAAAGTGCTTGCTAATGGTCTTGCAACTATTTCAATGTTGTTTTCACCCCAACCGATCAACTATTCTTCTACATTTTCATACACGTTTTGTTGTATTGGGAGTATAACTTAGTTTTTTTGGATTTATTGCAGAAAAAACAAGTTTATTTCTAAGAAATGGTAAATTTTATTTTAATCAAAATATTTTCTATCATATTTATGACTTTCGACCATCTTTCTTTCAATTTATGGATTCCATTGAAAAAAAAAATTGTTTGCCTTTTGATACGATCCATTCGTCGAGTAAATTTTTGACTTCCTCGTGGGTTTGGAAGTGCTGGCCTTGAAGATCGCTTTGCATTGATTGGAACAAATAGTAATCTGATGGGACACAATCTGGTGAATAGGCAGCATGTGGTAGAATTTCCTATTTAAGTACTTCCAGCGTATTTTTTACTTGTTTCGCGACATGTGGTCGAGCATTGTCGTGCAGCAAAATCATTTTACACTGTTTGTTGGCTGGAATCGGACGATTTTCGTTCAATGCATGGTTCAAATCTATCAATTGTTGTCGGTAACGTTGACCAATAATAGTTTCGTTCGGTTTTAGCAGCTCATAGCACACTACTCTCATCAAATTCACAACATAACCTTACTTCCATGAATGTTTCGTTTTGCTGTTGATGTGGATGGTTCGCCTGGATGAACCAATGATTTTTTGTGTTTAGGGTTATGGTAGTAAATCCACTTTTCATCGCCAGTCACAATCTGAGACAAAAATGCCATCTTAATTGCAAACCATTAAGCGATTTTCAATGTTGGCTTAGTCAGTTCAAGTGATACCCACTTTCCTCCTTTTTAAATAATTTTTATGGCATGTAAACGTTTGCTTATGGCTGCTTGAATGACATTTAACTGTTCTTCAAGTTCTTTTTCTGTTTGAGCTGAGGTTTCCTTCAATAATGTTTCCAATTCTTCATCTTCGAATTTTTTTGGTAGACCAGAACGTTCTTTGTCACTGACATCAAAATCACCACTTTCGAATCGTTTAAACCAGTTTTCGCAAGTTTGTTGAGTTGGCACATGTTCACCATAAGTTTCTTGAAGCAAACGAAAACTTTCAGCAGCATTTTTCTTTTGATTAAAGCAAAACGTAGTGCTTCCTGCAAATGCTGTTTTGTTGGTACGAAATTCGACATGTTTAAACGGGATTAAAAAATATGTTGTTTACGCTTTCACAAATAATGACAAACTAAATTTTAATGTGAAATGTCAACACTTTAAAAAGCCGTAGGTGTCATTGTAAAATAATGTTTAGTACTAAAGTACGCCATCTCTTAGAAAATCCAAACAACTAAGTTATACACCCAATATTAATAATTGTCAAATATTTGTCGTTTTCACATATTCGGCACACTAAACAAGTTATATTACTGTATATGCATATACACATCATTAAGTCTAAGACAGTATCAAAAAATACTAACAGAGTAAAAGAAGATTGACAGAAAGCTGTATATAATCTTCGAATGTATCAAAGATAGAACTCTTTAAAAAGATCAAACATTAATTCTTTGTAAGAAGTACATACTTTATTACCTAAAAAACTCCCACTTCTTAATTTAGAAGCATTGGTGAAATTTACGAATTTGGCAAAGGTTATTCTGAACTTATATAAAGAAGAGAAGAACCTATATAGAGGAGCAAATTTTGGGTCGAGGAACAACCTTTACCTTAAATATTGCTGAATACTATTACAAAGCAAGGTCTGCAGAGCACCCTACATCTCTACAGAAAATTCATTTGAAATCCAATTTAAATCTCTATCAAATTTCTCTAGGAAACTCAATTTAAGAAAATAGGAAAATTCAATTTAATTTAAGGCTTACTATTTTGTATTGACTGAAGTAAACTGAACTGATATATGACGTGTTTTTTATTACATCGGTTTTACTAATCTCGCACTCTGATTGTTTCCTAAACACCGGCTTATTCAATTGTTTAGCCTAGTCTGGATTAAGTTGATCAAGTCATTTCAATTCAGTGTACCGACTTATTTGTGACGTAATAACGAAAAACAAAACGCAATTTTTATTATATGTAAGAAACAAAATTTCTTGACATGTTGGTCGTTGTCACTAGATTTGAAAATAAAAACTGCATGTGTTAATAAGGCGGTGTCCACAAATAAGTCGGTGTTTTGAAAACAGTCTCTGTCTAGGCTATTACAGTTAATCGAGAAATATTAGAAATTTAGAAGCATTTCTTTTCGGGCGACAATGCCATGAAGTTAACATCAGAAGAAACACTATTTTGAAGGCTTTCACATTAGGTTTTCTTAGTCAATAATGTTGCAGTATGGCCACCAGTACTTTAAATCTTTAGATAACATTACAGGTATTTTTTTCTAGAATCAACGAATTTTAAAAACAGTATTTTTCTAAAGTGATTGGTCGATTATATAGTTCAAAATTTAACATTTGATTTGTGTTTGTTCATGAATGATATTGGTGCAAACACAGTTTTTCGTTTTTCGACTAGATTCCCATAATCAGCAACAGTTTTGACCACAGTTTTAATATGATTTCGCAAAAGGTTAAATTTAAAGTCAAAATAAAATTCAACAAGACAATCGCACAGTGTTCAATTGTTTGTTGTTAAAAATTTAATTAAAATCGCATTTAAAAATAAAATTAAACATGTATTGTATTGTACCAAATAATATTCTTAAGTTTGATTAATATTAGAGGTTCTGATTATTTCTGAGAGTCTGTTAAATTTTAATGTTTTGAGTCACGCGTTTTGGCATAACAAATCGGTACTTTGGAATTATGGAAATTTAATTTGCTTCATACTACTATATACTAGATTTGTACACGTTTATTTTCTCAGATCTAGCGATCTTTAGTGATATTTGTATTGTACTTATTAATGTATGAGGATGTGGCTATAATGTCCAACACAAAGACAAGAAAATATTAATGGCAATGTAATGACGATAAATTATTGCTCTTCAATGAATTTTTTAAAACCTGACCTAGACCAAAGCTATAATACATATGATAATCATATACATAACGTTGTTAATGTACTAGAATTTATTAGTGTTTCTAGAATACGTATACATAAATGTAATATGTATAATTTATTAACAAAAGTAGTTGGTTATCGATGTGGATTTTAATTAGCGCGTATCGCTATTTATTAGATAGATAACCATACCACTATTCATATTTTTATAGTCAGTATATGTAGGTTTTCATTGTTGTTTGGAATGCACTGACAATAATTGGAAACCCTAATCACCTGTGTGATGTTCTACACATTTATTATGTGTTGTCAACAGACTAAAATAAAAAGGTTTTTCATGAGTATTTTATTTATAAGTGTGCGGTTTATCTTAGTAATACTTGTGATAAGCGGTATATACAGCAAGCCTCGGTTTAAAGTTATTCTACTTGCGTATGCGTTTGCTTAATCGACGTGGCACATTACGCGAACATTTTAGGAATATTGGGCTTATCATACCTTTATCTCATTTACTGAAACACACACTCGAGTGATAAATATTATTTTCTTTTCTGTTAAGCGCGCGCTATCAACCCCTTAAACAATTCTGCACTTCATCATGTGATTACGCAAAAATTTTAGAGGACTTAATATCTCCAAACAACATATAAAATAATATTTATATTTTTATATACAAATTAAAAATGTGAGGAAATTAAACTTGGACACTTGTAATGTATTTTAATCACCTGGATTGTGTATACGAGTATTGTGCGATAACGTTCAATTGTTATTTATTTCACGTGAAGATCAGGCGACGATAATTCAAAAGTGTATACTCAACATATTTGCGTTCTAATTGTTATTGCAATATAGAATAATGGGTTTAATAATATTTTTTGTCGAGTGGATCTTGTTATCTTATAAGATCTCGAAAGGGTTATAATTTTAGAACTTTATCTATAATCGAGTCATTTTAATGAGCATATTGAACTGGACGTTGAAGAACGTGGTACAAGAATGATTAGTATTTCGATTAATTTAACTTTACTTATGTACGACATTTTCAACAACTTCAAATTGTTTCTGATTAACAGAAGAACACACATCTTTTAAATAAAAGATACAAACAAGTTTAGTTAGTGCTTTAACTTCTATCGGGTTTTCAAGTGGATCATTATCATCATTCATACCATTACCATCCTACTCTAGAAGCTTATTGATTTGATAGAAAGCAATGCCCGCACCAGAATGAAATAAACATGTTGCCAAGTATCGCAACTAGCAGCTTGTTTAGATTTTAATGGAACAATTGTTGGAACTAAGTTCTACGATCAGGTTCCAATTTAGTACAATTTTATTTCGAACAGTCATATTTTTAAAATATAGGGCTGTGATAGTAGGATCATGGCCCCAAATTCATATTAGAAAATTTGAGGTTATGTTTGTTTTAATATACGGTAATTATTAAAAGGGGTTTTTGTTTTTTAGAGATTTTCTATTAGGTAGGTTCCAATGGCAAAGAACTCTTACTTTACTTTAATTGTAGGACATATTATGTCATTTGTCATTTGACCAGAAGCTAGGCCCAAGCTAGATATTAATAAAATAACAATTGTTTCTGACTTTTTTATTAGAACAAAATATTGTCACGGAAAAAATCCGATTCGAATAAGGACGAGAATTTGTATTCGATTTCCACATTATTTCTCTAAACACACAAGTATACTTGAAAATCATAAAAAACTGCAAATTCGCATACTCCATTATACAAAAATTGGCAATAATCCATTATACGTTTTTTATTAATTTTTTAAGTATTTAATTTTGAATTTCGTAATTTCGGTTTAGTACAAAGTTACAAAAAAATGTCATTTGACATTTCATCAGCAACTAGGTCTAAGTACTAATTGTGGAAAAGGCATCGCCGGCGAGTAGGAGACAGAACACACGTAAACAAATTTATCACCACCATTGCTACAGTTAATACAAATTTGGGTGCCCGCATGGTAATGCAAAGTTGAATACGCAAACCCGGATATACTTAATTCATTAGGATTTAATTGTGCTAATCAATCATAAATCCTAAGTAAAAACTGATCATCGTAACTTTAGTGGGATCTGAAAACGCACTGAAAAACAATATAATAATTTAAATCACGTAGCTTTTATTTAGAGAATTAATTCCCAATGCAAGATACATGAATCCAGTCAGAATTTAAATTTAACACGTGATCCTTATTATGGCGATCGTACAAGAATATTCTGGTTACCGCAGTATTTCAGTTAACCGTACACCGGAAAACTAGTTTCTATTTTTAAATATGTTTTTATTGTGAACGCTTTTTCAGTCAGCTACACATTGTGACTCTACCCTGCAAAATTTTTCAATTAACAGTTTTATAGCCGAAAACGGAATGGACTGAAAAGAATTGAAAGTATTGATTGCGAAAACAAAGTAGAATAGTTATATTCGCCTTTTATCGCAAAGTGACTGACATCTGAAGGAATATTATAAAACTAGAATCAAAAGTGTTCAATTTATCAAAATAAATATAAATGTAATACAAAGAAGAAACGAAACGGAAGTGAACGGAAGAACTGGTTCAGTACAGTAGGTCATGTTTTCTGAGAGAGGCAGCACGAATTGAGGATTGTAGTTCTAAACTTATGTCGCTAGCTGTCACCAAAACCTGATGTACTTTTGTTTGATTAAAGTCTGATAAAATTTACTATGATTGTGTTGAGACACAATCAAAAGTGATAAACCATAACATTTTTTCAGTACAGATCGAGATCATGTTAATACAAAGGTATATCGCATGATGTCACTAGTGAGGATTACGAAATTGTTATGTTTACATTTTTTATATGCAGTTTGATCGAATACTTATTAGGTAAATGAATTAAACGAATTAAATTGAATAATTAAAATAATGAATTAAAATAATTTACAGTAGAGTGGAACGTATTATATTTATTCTTTATTTATATTACTATTATTTTATAATAGTATTAAATGAAATAAATAGTTATAATTTTTGTAATCTTTTACAGTACACTTTTTCTTTTTTTGGTCTACAGACTGATATAAGAGTTTCAGAGTGAATTTATATTGCCACTTCCAGTGTGAGTTAAAGTGAAGTTAAAGAATTAAATTGAACGATATTCTGGAATAATAATATATAATAAGGCAGCTAACCAAACAAAATATTGCCGGCAAACCACTATTTTAAATTTTATCAATATCATCCAATTTTAAAACTATATTGAAACTTTCCGGCGTTTGCATTCATTAAGCCTAACAAAATGTAGTGATGCCTGTAAATCACGCGAATAACGTCTTATGACCTTCATCAATTAAAAACGCCCAACAGCTCCAAATATTTAGATTAAATTAAATCTCTTAATTCATGATTGTCATGTTACTTTCTTTAAAATCACATGATTCGTTGAATTAACACAAGTGTATTAAAAAATATAAATTTAATATTGTTTTCTTATCATAAATAAACAAAAGTATAAAGGCAAATTGTGACACGTGATAAAATTAAATCGTGATTTAATTAATTCTTGTTGTTGTTAAAGCTTGTGTAATTCACAGAATGAAATGCGATAATCGCGTCTTATAAACAAATTTTTTGAACTAAGATTTTCAAAGTCTTATTAGATAGTAGTGCACACCGCTTTTTTGTATCATTTCGTTAATCCGTATAGACGTGTGTATGCGGCCGGTAGATTTGTTTTCGTTTAATTTATGGTTTCGATATAAAACCGTAACAAAAATTTTAAACATTCTTGATGATAAGTGTCTAAAGTACTTTACTGATCTAATAATAAACATTTGTTTTGTTGTTTGACAAAATAATCATATTTGATAATGAAATGTGAAATAAATTAATGGCCGCCACAAAAACAGTAAATTTTTATGTTACATTTCGGTCCAATCCAAAATGAGGATGTTTTAAATAATATAAAATCAAAAATTTTTTGTTGTTTTAGTCAAGAGGCCTAGGTCACATAACCGTTTCGCTCAATTTAGAAGGTAAATTTTACATCTATCTATTCTTGGCTATGAATTGTAAAACCTTTAAATATTTAACAACTCAAGGACCGTTAAATAGTCCGTACAGCTTAGAACACAAAATTCACAAACCGGTTTGATACTTGCAATTGTTGTTTGATCATCAATCACCTTCTACAATTTGACCGTAGGTTTCCCGGTTTCCCGAACAACCTTCAACACGTTTTTCATCCATTAGCTTCCATATTTCATTTGTAATAGTTGGGGTTATTTAGACTACTGGCGTCTTTCTACCGTCCCTTTGTGCGATTTCTCTATCATTTCATTCACCAATTAAAGGGTAAATCATGCAATTTAGGCCACAGACTGTGTATTCGAGATGAATTAATCGCCCCTAATACCACTCTGGCACATGCATTCACCACATTCATTAGCTTTTTAGAGTCTTGAATGACACTAGCGCCTTTCGTAACATATCATTCACACCAGGAGGAGCTCCACGTTTCGGTTTGCTCACACTTTTAATCACATCCAATCTGCTGTTGCAATTATCGGCTAAATTTTCCATATGCACTTTAAAATTCAATCGTTTCTCAATCCGGATTCTCAAATACATAGTCAAATTTACAGACTCAATTCGCTCGTCATATACATTTTTACATCAACCATTTGATACGTATGAAAAGTCATACTATAAAATTTTGTTGAGTTAACACTCAAATTTAATTCAGTCAGACATTCTGTTACCTGATTTACGCATTTATGCAACCTACCGGCAACAAATTACTGTCATTCAAAAATTTACCTAATACATACATATACCCCCATGCATATACCCCCATAGTTTGTTGTTAGATTTATATCTTGATCCCTTTTTGGAATAGGTACCGCTCTGCTTTCCGTCCATTTTTCCGGCATCTGAATACCCATTTATACTTGATTGAGACTTCGAAGCGGAGCCATCATGGCTTTGAATTCCAATCTACCAATAATTTTATAACTCATTCTGTTAGTTCCGAGGGTAGTAGATTTGGATATTTCTAGAATCCTTTGGAGCTCTTCCCATTCAAACTCCTTACACATTTCGTTAATAAATTCACTTTTATTATAAGGTAACACATGTAGGTTCTATCGTTCAAATTACTAAGAATATCCATATCCATCATCAGTTGTAAAAAAGCACCTCCATACTCTTTGTCATCTAACACTACATCTCTGCCTTGCGCTCTATATCCCCTCACTCTATTATAAATATCCAATACATCCTTAGTTATGGTCATATCAGTCAGTTTGGACACATAGTCTTGTCAGCCAAGCTCTACGGATAGCCTTTTACAAATTTGCCTTCACCCTTGCTTAATTTATTCAAAATTTATGACATATACGCCGGCGAGTCAACAAGTTCCCCCAAGCATAATTTCCCTCACACTCACGAATGTGCAATCTAATCAAACCCAGAATCATGCCTCTTTACCCTTCCACCAAGTCAAACAAAGTCCCACAGGCAGAAAATCCCACAGGCTTTTTTACCAATCATTCACTGATTCAATTTGAGTTGCATAAACACTCCCAAATAACAAGTTTCTGTCCACATTCCGAGTATTGGCAGCGATGACTTCGATGTGCTCCGATTTACACGAAACGTCTTATGCGTGAATTCCACAGTGAAACAATTTTTTTCTGTAAAATTAACACGAGATAAAAATAGAAACCGTTTACTTGTTAGAGAGAAATAAAAAGTATGAAACTCAATACTTTATATGGCAACATTTGTTTGTCTTTATCATGCGTGGATTCCACAGTGAAACATTTTTTTTCAGTAAAAAATACTAGGAAACCGAAAAGAGGAGAGTATACATATTAAAATTACATTAGAGTGATAAAGACAAACAAATGTTGCCATAAAAAGTATTGAGTTTGATATTTTTTATGGCAACATTTTCCCCCTTACTACCAGTAAATTTTACTGAAATTTTTTTTGATTCTCTCTAACAAGTAAAGGATTTATATTTTTATCTCGTGTTAATTTTACTGAAAAAATTTTTTCACTGTGGAACTCGCGCTTCACACAATCGTAATTTTAATATGTCTAATCTCCTCTTTTCGGTTTCCCAGTATTTTTTACTGAAAAAAATTGTTTCACTGTGGAATCCACGTATTATGCATTTATTCCACCAAGAAAAACTATTGTCAGTAAAAAATACTGAAATATCAGAAAAAGAAAAATTATATAAAATTGCATTAGAGTGACAGAAACAAAAATAAAATATATGGGAACATTTTATAGTTAAATTTTGACACCTTGAAGGTATTGTACCCAACAAAAGTTTACAAAATAGCTTTATGTATTTCGGAAATTTCATTTTTTTGATAGGAATTCAAGTTTGATTGGCATTACAATTCATCAATATCAAATAAAAAATATTTTATAAATTTCTACTTGAGAAGAAATCACATATTATAAAAATAATAATAATGTGTGTTCACCATAATATTTTTCCAGCCATAAAACGATCTTAGTGTACGAGAAATAATTCTAAATGTA
This sequence comes from Nephrotoma flavescens, assembly GCA_932526605.1. NCBI lineage: Eukaryota > Metazoa > Arthropoda > Insecta > Diptera > Tipulidae > Nephrotoma > Nephrotoma flavescens. Next base: position 1,703,226 of record OW052220.1, read on the forward strand.
TAATTGTAAATGTATTAGAATGTGGCTATAAAATACTCTGGTTAGTATTTTTTCTATTTTATTATGGCAACACACCACTACATGAAAAACGATTTTTTCAGTAAAATTTTACTGAATTTTTTTTTGTTTCATTCTATTAAGCCTTTATGCCACAATGAAACATATTTTTTAATACTGAGAAACCGAAAAGAGGAGGGTATACATATTAAAATTGCGTTAGAGTGACAAAGACAACAAATGTTGCCATAAAAAGTATTGAGTTTCATACTTTTTATGGCAACATTTTCCCCAGTAAATTTTACTGAAATTTTTTTTTGTTTCGTTTTGGTGCGTGGCGAAATTATATTTTTATCTCGCTCTTTTTAACAGTAAATATTTCTTGGTGGAATAGAGGCATTTCTTCACACTCACATGTTTCACACAAAAGCATAAGATTCACAAGATGGCCAGCTAAGACCGCAACATGTCGCTATCGCGATCCATCAGTGTTGTGAATACAACTGGAAAAATTCCCACCTAACAAAGACACAAAACATTTTTCTTCAAATTTAATTTTAATTCTTTACATAGTCTACTTGTAAGTCTATACACTTCTCCCAGTGATACTCCCATCTTCTCCCAAATAGTACTCGGCGTATTTCTCTGAAAAAAATAGTTGTTTACGAAGGCGATGGCCTCCTCATTCAACGAAAATCTCTGTCCTCCGAGCGAAAGTTTTAGCTTAAGAAGCAAAAATAAAGTCGCCTTGGGCTAGATCTGGTGAGTAAGAAGAGTGGTCAAGCAGTTCAAACCGTAATTCGTGAATTTCGCCATGGCAACCGCTGAGGTATGAGATTGCATTGTCTTAGTAGAGCAAGATTGTTTCTGCAAATGTTTCCGTAATTTCTGTCTTCAGTTTGTCAAGTAGTCCACTGTTTTGACTGTATTTTTGATTCTGGAGTGTAATGGTGTATCCAAGTTTCATCAATATGTTTCAACAACGTCTAAACTGTGCCAACAGGGCGTTGGTAATGTTCATTCGAGCACGTTTTTGGCCCAAGTTTTTGTCTCAAGACAGACATGTTCTTTTTACATATTATTTTACATATCTCTAACTTTAATTTAACGGTTGTCTAGCACCATTTGGTGAACTTGATCGATGTTATCATCAATGGTTACAGTTTTTGGACGTCCCGAACGTTCATCCTCAGAAGCTGCCCAAAATTTCACGGTGGTTGCGAAAATGTCATGCATTGACAAGCTCTTCGAGAGTATCGTGTATTGTATGATGTGTATTGCTTCCATTTCAAACCATTGCTTTTGAACAATCTACATGGCATTCTACTTGGTCTATCCACGATCACAAATCTAATATAATTCACATAACTTACTCTGAATACCGTGGAGGCAGGAAACGAGGTTCATATTGTCAAGACAGTCTTCAGCAAAGCATTTGACAGGGTCTCCCACCACACCATATGTTTAAACTTAAAGCTCTAGGTTTAAAATATCCTTCAGGTCCTCAACTTCGTCTGATTTTTTTACAACATTCGGTGTGCCTCACGGCAGTGGTTTGGGCCATTATTTTTTATTCTCTCCATTAAGGATGTTGGGTATACATTATCAAAGACTACAATATTGTTTTTTACACGACGATTTGAAAATGTTCAAACACAAAACGATTTAAACAACTTTGCGACTATCCATAATATGTATATTAGATTCGCAACTCGTAACTATTTTAACAATGATAACGTCATTGTCATTGTGGTACGTCTACCAGAGATCTTGGTGTTACCTACGATAAAGAATTAAGCTTTGTGGACCATATAGGTAGTACGATCAACAGAGCAAACATTTCACGATTCATCCGTTACAGTCGTCGATTTCTTCGGTTTGCATTGCGTGAACTTCCCTGGATAGACAGCTTAAATTTACCTCTCTAGCTTTATAAGCTTGGCGGTATTAAAAATGTATAGTTGCAGTTTAAAATTAGGGCAAAATTATGATTAAGAGACTAACCGTAATTACCTATAAATAAATTATAAAACGTCTAGATAAGTTATTTCATTCAATTACAATTGACCTGAAAAGAAATTGTTTAATAAAAATATCAAATCATGCGATCATTAACCACAACTCGCGCTAATGTCATTTATTCTATTCCCCAATAACAACCAACAAAAGACTAATTGCACATACATAATTGTTTACTTTGCAATTTAGTCACATGGTTTTAGACTGTACAAAATACAACGTGGTATTTTTTATAGCGGTTGGTGTGCGGACTTAACATTTTGAGGAGATATAAAATACTGCGGGTGCAAAATGGAATTATTCAGGCTGGTTTGATTCTTGTTATGTAAAATAAAAATATGCATTGTAACTGGCATCTACGGATTAATTTTAGTTTGTTCGCTGTGCATGCTTTCTGCCAACCCACGCTACCATGAATTACAATTCCAACGAATAAGTCAACTCGATTTCATGTATCCTACATACTATGGTGTTAGATAATAATCAATTTGACTAATATTCCATGCACGGGGGACACGTGCACTTTATAAGGTATAGAGAGTAACTGGTCTGTGTTGTATTTGTCATGTTTCCGGATATACACGATTTATTGTTAAATATCTAGGTGAATATGATCCGACATGTGACTTAATAGCATTAATTGAATTTATTTATTTTTTGTGTTCCCGACGAGATATGATGGTCATTGATCACATTCATATGGATTGTAAATTGCGTCATCGTTTAAACATTGGTAGTATTTATAATGAAAATTCCAGACACAAAATCTTACACGTAATGTCTTATTCATATATGATGCATCATCCGATACTCGCATGTTTCGAATGAAGATGTATATTCTAAGAAACTTTTAAATTGTGCGGTTATAACTTATAGTGATTTTTATAAATCGGGTGAGACGTTGTAAGATAAGATTTGTAATCTAGGGAAATCTGGCTGGGTGAATAATAGTTTTCGAATTTGTAAAATTAATGTCACATAATCGATTGCCTATCATAGCAAATTATTTTCTAAATATCTTGATAACCACACATGTATAAATTGTTACAATGCTTGTAATTGCATTCAATGTAGGCTTTCTTTTTTGCTTATATGAATTTCCAATAATAAAACTTTTCATTTTACATAATTCCCCGTACGATATAACATTGTTAATTTATTTTCAACAATTGCCTAATGTGCCATGGTAAGTGCGGGCAGAAATTTTAAGAAATCAAATCTTCCTTAGGTATATTTTTTCAATATTTACCGAACAACTATAATTTTGATACAACAGTTTTTCGCATTTTCGCATCAAACCGGAAATGCATATCATAAATAACAAGTAGTACGCTTTTTGCTTATAACGTGTTAGGTTGAACGTGGTGCAATGATCTAGATTTTGTTGATGTTTTATAATTCATATTTAGTTGCAATGCATATTGCATTTTTAAAATAAGTATTGACTTCGGTCGTGGCTTGTTGTTGTTTTTGTTTGAAAGTTTTCTTGTAATATGTTGCATATACAAAAAAGTAGTAACAAGAAGGTAAAGAAAATCAGTATGTAAATTTGCATATTGCAAAATATTTCCGAATAAATAGGAGGGCACGTGATTTTAACGATTGAATCGTTGAATCAGTTTTTATAATACATATGACCTGTGGTACTTATATGTATATAGATTTGGTTGATTAGATTCGTGATGCTTTCACTTAAGAAACTGGCTTGGGCTAGATTTAATTTTAATTACTTCAAAATGCTTAATATCACATTTTATTGGGTGTGATATGACCGGTTGCGCAATTTGATTTCGGACTCGTGATTACATACATCATGTGCAAACGAAATAAACATTTTACTGTCAGCAGATACAAGCAATTTATTTATTTAGCTGTTTTTAATGGTTATAATGTTTTGTTTTCTGCATCAATCATTTTTATTAACAATGTAGATATACGCGGTGCTATACCATTTTTAATAGCTAATTGCAATTTGATTTATTGTCATATTTTAGATCAGTTTTCTGACAATTGATCGGTGACACTACACTATATGTCCAAGTATATTTTGATATAATTTATATATTACTTCATTTGTTTGACCTTCTCGACAGGATATGCAGAAGCATAGATGCCATAAATGCTAGGCTAGCGAAGCAAGAACGTGGTCTAGAAGCTTTAAAAAACCCATTAGTGGTAACAGCCCTCCTATATTAAAATGAGCAGAACATTAAGAATTGTCACCTGGAATGCGAATGAACTAGCGCAGCATGTTCCAGAGTTAGATATTTTTCTAAATTTAGAAAAAACAGATATATGCCTTATATGTATCGGAAAGCGATTTGACAGAAACATCATTTATTAAAATAAGTGATTATGAATGTTATCATGCTGTCCATCCAGGAGAAAACAAGAGGGGAGGATCATCAGTAATAGTGAAAAATAATGTCAAACACCATGAAGAACAAATTATTGCATTGTAAGCTCGCCGTGGTTTCTATTTATATGAAGAACCTGGTATCGAAGACAGAAGTATGCAATAATAATGAATACAGTATTTCCTCTATACTGCCCTTTACCCTATAATCTAAACAAAGGTTATAACAGACTCTTTAGATCACTATATGATCCAATTTTATTATTGGTGGTGACTTTAATGCAAAAAACACCTATTGAGCATCAAGACTTACAACCCGTAAAGGAAAAAAGCTTTCCGAAGCTTTTCGAACAACTGCGAGTTCCATCCTGGGGGTAAACCAACATATTGACCTGCTGATATAAAAAAAAAATACCAGATCTCATTGATTTCTATGTACCGAAAGGGATCACCGAGGACTACATGTGCCTCGAAAATAGCGAGGGGATATATTCTGACCATTTACCTGTTATCATAACACTAAGCATTATGATAATTAACAAGGATAACTTGCCTAAGCTAACAAATAATCAAACTGACTGGGACCTATTCCAAGAAATAATTTAAGAGCAAATAGACCTTCAAGTGTCAATTAAAACAACGGTACAATTGGAAGACGAACTGGAGGTACTTAACAGTATCAAAATTTCCCTCTTGGAGTAAGCGAATTAATTAGAGAGAAACGTAAGGCATGAAAGATCTGGCAAAGGACACGTGCCCCGGAAAACAAAAGAATCCTCAATTATCTGTGCAATAAACTGAAACAACTTATAAAAGAAATTAAGAACGAAACTGTTAACAAGTACTTAAGTGGTCTCACCGAACATAAAGACACTGATTACTCTCTTTGGGAAGCAACAACGAGATTAAAAAGGACCAAAACGCATGTGCCTCCACTTTAAAATGAGGAAGGAACCTAGACCAAAAGTGACAAGCAAAAACCTACTTTATTTGCGGCTCACTTGGAAGAAACCTTTCAACCGTTACCACAATATTACAGAAATTGAAAGAGGAGATCAAGTACAATTTAAACGCAAAAATTGGTTCAAACAATATGACCCACTGCAGTGGAATATGTCAATATGTCCCACTGCAAACTAAAATATGTCCCACTGCAATGGAATGTTGCTGAAGTAATTATGATTCCAAAACCAGATAAATAAGCAAACGACAAAAAGTCGTAAGTCCTTTAAAAATTATTTGGAAAATTATTGCTCAAGAGGCTCAAGCCAATAATGGAAGAACGAATTTTAATCCACCCCACCAATTTGGATTTAGGGAAAATCACTCTACGATAGAACAAGTTAACAGAATAACGGACATAATAGAATACGCACTTGAGAAAAAGCAAATATGTTCCAGTATCTTCTTAGATGTAGCACTTGAATTTAAATTGCATCGATATCTACCTAAACAGTTCTATCAAATTCTTAAATCGTACATCAAAGATCGGCATTTCTGTGTAAAATATAACGGAGAGTACTCTGAACTAAAGAGAATAGCAGCAGGCATACCACAAGAGATATGCCAAATACAGAAGCTGTTACCATATCAACATTTGCAGTCGATACAGCTATTCTGACAACTGGAGAGTTTATATCAGAAGCAACGACAAAACTTCAACAAGTAACCGACTCAGTGAGTAGCTGGACAAAGAAATGGCGCATTAGCCTAAACGAAGCAAAATATCGGTTCACGTAAACTTCACAAATCAGAAAAGTAACTGGATTCCAGTGGAACTCAATTCAAGACAGGTTCCAAATGCAAATACAGCCAAATACCTCGGCATGTCTCTCGATTGAAAGCTTAGATGGAAAGAGCATGCGCAAAAGAAAAACGAAGAATTGAACATCAAATATAGGAAAATGTATTGGCTATTAGGTAGAAATTCTGAGCTTACAATACACAATGAATCGCTATTATATTGGCAAATACTTAATCCAGTATGGACTCGTAGGATCAACTATAAGATTGGCTTGCATGAGTCTGATATAATTCCTGTACAGTTGTCAGACAAACTACTGAAATCATTATAACTGTTTTAACTATAGTTAGAATAATCAGAGTCCGAGTACCAGTTTAAATTGTTCTTAATGTTGCTGATAGTCCAGAGTTCAACATATTGTCAGTGAATTAAGTTTCTTTGACGTTTAGTGCATTGGAAGCATAATGAGTGTTATCATCCGAATAAGCCCATTTTAGGCCGGGGAGCTTTAAATCAGGTTAAAGACGAAATCAACATCATTAATAAGAAACTGGTACCTCACGATCTGACTTAGAGTGCGATTATAGCAACATAAAAGAAAACATTCTTTCTATATTATTTTATATTTTGACGCATGTTAGCTCAATATTACCAGTGTTTTAGGAATGATGAAAATTTGACTATGAAAGTTGATGTAATCTACCGGTTAAATTTGTGTTTGGATATTAAAAACCATTTCTCCAGAAGAAGTTCAAATCCGAGGTAAAAATCTCGTTACTGAGGAATATTAACTATTTATATCCGGAATTGAGCAAGGTGTGGCTTTATTAACTGTAGCTAAAGCAAAGAAGGCGCTAATGGAACGGAAACCAAGTTAATAGCAGAATAACTGTAGCAAGATTCCTTTTAAAAATACGAAACACAACCATACAAAATTCAGTGCTATGCCTAGAAGACACAGATGAGAGAACTAAGAATGAACTACAATCCACAGTAGCAAGGATACGCAGAAATGATGTCAAGATAATACAAGGATATCAAAACAAAAATTGAAACTGATTACAGCGACCTGACAAACTCATCCACTTCTGTGTCACAAACCAGCTATTCATACATGGATGTCGATGATGACAGAGCAAGGCACCAAATATGATCACGTAATGATCTATAAGAAATTAGAATTTTGTCACGACATTACAAAATACAATCGGTGTAAAATGTATCAAGATAAATTGGAATAAATTACATAATAACACCGACCTATTAAAAGATCCCGCTACAAGAAACACATTCTGCGACGTGCTGAAGTCCAGCTTCCAAACCAGTGAAGAAGCAGTTGTGCAACAGTGGAAACAAATCGAAGAGGGATATATCGAAACATCGAAACAGTTACAAACATACGACGGACAACTGGCCCGAAAAATGTGCAACTAACTTTATCACCAATTAGGGGCGCATCCTATGAAATCTTAACAACAAGGAATATGTCGGCGAGAACGCACCAACAATATGTAAAACTTCGAACTCACAAGTGGAAAACTAAATTATCAACACCCTTCCACCAACGGAGCGAGAAACTAGCTATAACATATACTTCCTGAATTATTCAAATACTATTGACAGGTGCAAAAGCTTTAAATGACTATCCAGGATAGAATTTCATCGATAATCAACTCGAAATTAAGAAAGGAATAAGCTGGCTTCAGACCAGGATGAATTTGCACCGATCTTATTAACACAACACGTTGAGCGCAGTCGAATGGAATTCAATACTATACCTATTTTTCGTGGACTTCGAACGTGGATTCGACACAATGCAGATGAACGCAATATGACACTTTGTGAAATTGACATCCCGAATAAATTTATTGAAGTAATACAAGATATGTACGGAGATGCAGGTAATCGAGCACAATACAAAATTAAACAAAATTAATTAGACTATAACAGCCACGGAGTAAGACAAGGATGCGTATACTCTCTCCACTTCTGTTCTTAGTAGTATTAGATAGTGTCATGGAAAAATTAGATAGCGGATCCCCAACGGCATCCAGTGAGGATTAACGGAGAAACTCCGTTATTGCCCTAATTATAAATAGAAGACGCCCAGCGGTCCTAAATCGGAGATAAAGAAAAATAAAGCGCTTTTAACATCAAAAACTAAGACTAATAAGCTTAATTTAAGTAGAGGATTTCACAAACCTTGTAGGAGTGAAATGAAAGAAGTGTACAATGATAGATAAACTATATACTCGGTGTTTTAGTTGGCTAAAGTGTATACTCCAAAGTGTTGACATTCAAAGCTTTGCCAAATATCAAACTTAACTACTAATGCAATATCTGATGTTAATTTCCGTTTCGACAATCTTTTCCCAGAATATTCCATTTGCTTATGAAGGGAAAGTTCCGTAATATTTAACAAGGAATAATTGTTTATTACATCGAATACAAATTTAGCTAATTACGTAAACATTGTTGAGTAACATTATTTTATAAATGGAAATAGGCGGAGATTTTTCTAAAATTAAATATTTTTGCCAGAAAACGTGCCCTTCCATGCGCTGTAACAATTTTCTTCGTCACAAGAATAATTTATAAATAGTTCGTTTATGATAAAATTACGAGAATGCTATAGAAACCAATTTCTTGTGCATGTGAGAAATTTTTATTTTCCATTTTTAAATGTTTGCGATACATATTTAATGTGAATGCTGCAGAAATCACATGCAACACCATATGTAAATTTCCACAGTATAAAAACGTGACATGCCTTGAATAACTAATTTAGACAACTATACTCCTCGTATGTCGCATTTTCCAGTTTTGTTTTTCTTATGTCGCGAGTGAATTCAACATAATTGAAATCGTCATACTCGTACCGTGTATTTAGCGCTGCTGCGCTTTTAAAAGGCATGTCTCTAAAAGTGCTGATTCAATTCTCTATCAAATTTCATTTAGTGTTGTCATGTTTCCATGGCTTGGCACTTGTGTGTCTTGTTGTTTTTGATTTTAACCACTCTCTGTCTCTCTCTCTCTCTCTTTCTCTCTATTGGAAAATGGAAAATATTATTTCTAGTGATAGAATTTGTATATATATACATACAAGGTAAACAAACTACATAACGTTCAAAAATGTTTATACCATTTTCACGTTTTTCCGCACGGTTACAATGAGGACGTTTTGAGCTGCGTGTATTTCTATTTTTGTGTGCTATATAAAATGTACTTAGAATAAAAAATAATTTTGGTGCACGTGATTTTCTGTTGAATTCAATATTTTTAATAATATTTTGCATTTTGATCGGATTCGCTGTTTGATAACTTCTTGTAGTTTGCGTGAGAAATGGGAAAATTTTTTTAAATATTAATTTTAAATATTAATTTGATAAAATCAACGTTAGCAGGAATGTGTATAGTTTATTGTCTAGAAATTGGTGTTGTTTAGTATCGGCATTGGGACACATATGCTATAAGAGCGGTTCAAGCAGCAGTATAGTTTTGTTGGAGTCACATATGCGTGGCTAATTGATCCAGTTCCGGTACACGAAAATGTTATAATATACGAGTATCATAATAATGATCACAAATAAATGTGACTCTTTATTGCTTCTATCTAAAAATAGTAAATAAGACGAATAAGCCGCTCTCATTGATGAATAGGCCGCCGCTAGAATCCAAGTCGAGAGGGGTTTCGTCCGTGTCTGTTGATTTAGTATAAGCTGGTGGTAACAAAATTACAATCTTAACAACTTACAAGCTTGCAAACTTGTAAGCTTGCAAATTTACAAACTTACAAATTTACAAACTTAAAGTAACAACCTTACAAACTTACCAACTTACAAACCTAAAAACTAGCAAACTTACAAACTCTCAAACTTACAAACGTACAAACTTTGAAACTTAGAAAATTACCAACTAACAAATTTATAATCTTACAAATTTACAAACTTGTAAACTAACAAGCTTACAAACTTGTAAACTTAAAAACTTGCAAACTTACAAACTAACAAGCTTACAAACTTACAAACTTACAACCTTACAAACTTACAAACTTACAAACTTACAAACTTACAAACTAACAAACTTAAAAACTTACAAACTTACAAATTTACAAACTTATAAACTTACAAACTTACAAACTTACAAACTTACAAACTTACAAACTTACAAACTTACAAACTTACAAACTTACAAACTTACAAATTTACAAACTTACAAACTTACAAACTTACAAACTTACAAACTTACAAACTTACAAACTTACAAACTTACAAACTTACAAACTTACAAACTTACAAACTTACAAACTTACAAACTTACAAACTTACAAATTTACAAACTAACAAACTTTCAAACTTACAAACTAACAAACTTACAAACTTACAAACTTACAAACTTACAAACTTACAAACTTACAAACTTACAAACTTACAAACTTACAAACTTACAAACTTACAAACTTACAAACTTACAAACTTACAAACTTACAAACTTACAAACTTACAAAATTACAAACTTACAAACTTACAAACTTACAAACTTACAAACTTACAAACTTACAAACTTACAAACTTACAAACTTACAAACTTACAAACTTACAAACTTACAAACTTACAAACTTACAAACTTACAAACTTACAAACTTACAAACTTACAAACTTACAAACTTACAAACTTACAAACTTACAAACTTACAAACTTACAAACTTACAAACTTACAAACTTACAAACTTACAAACTTACAAACTTACAAACTTACAAACTTACAAACTTACAAACTTACAAACTTACAAACTTACAAACTTACAAACTTACAAACTTACAAACTTACAAACTTACAAACTTACAAACTTACAAACTTACAAACTTACAAACTTACAAACTTACAAACTTACAAACTTACAAACTTACAAACTTACAAACTTACAAACTTACAAACTTACAAACTTACAAACTTACAAACTTACAAACTTACAAACTTACAAACTTACAAACTTACAAACTTACAAACTTACAAACTTACAAACTTACAAACTTACAAACTTACAAACTTACAAACTTACAAACTTACAAACTTACAAACTTACAAACTTACAAACTTACAAACTTACAAACTTACAAACTTACAAACTTACAAACTTACAAACTTACAAACTTACAAACTTACAAACTTACAAACTTACAAACTTACAAACTTACAAACTTACAAACTTACAAACTTACAAACTTACAAACTTACAAACTTACAAACTTACAAACTTACAAACTTACAAACTTACAAACTTACAAACTTACAAACTTACAAACTTACAAACTTACAAACTTACAAACTTACAAACTTACAAACTTACAAACTTACAAACTTACAAACTTACAAACTTACAAACTTACAAACTTACAAACTTACAAACTTACAAACTTACAAACTTACAAACTTACAAACTTACACACTTACAAACTTACAAACTTACAAACTTACAAACTTACAAACTTATTGTACTATCTTACAAACCTACAAACTTACAAGCTTACAAACTTTCAAACTTACAAACTTACTATCTTACAAACCTACAAACTTACAAACTTACAAATATAGCGTTTTTTTTGGACGAAAATAAGTTTGAAAGGAATGCACAAATCTGTAAGTTTTTTGAAAACACATACAAAAATAAATTTTGGACATGATACTTTTGCCGTACCCACACAATTGTGTTATCGGGCAGCATTAGAGATATATGGGAAATCAGCTATAGCCGAAATAGAAAAAACAACAAGATATCGTTTTATATCTCTTTTCAACCAAAATAAAAAAAATGGCTCTATTTAAGTCCAAGCCACACAAATGTGTGAGTAAAAAATCATAGTGTGTAATGGCGTTTTTGAAAAAAATTTCGCTTGAATTCAAGTACAACAAACACAATTGTGAGTATAGTTATAGCGTTTTTTTCGGACGAAAATAAGTTTGAAAGGAATGCACCAATCTGTAATTTGGTTGAAAACACATACAAAAATAAATTTTTTACCTTTGCCTTACCTACACAATTGTGTTAGCGGGCATTAAATTGGATGTAATACGAAGTTTCCAACTTTAAATTACAATTTATCTGTAGTGTTGCTATACTTTCTATTCAGAGTGTAAATCAATGACATGTTTGCAATGTACTTATACTATTGTCTTATAGGTGTCACTACTCTTAGTTAAGCGGGAAATTATATCATATAAATTAATTTATTTATTTAAAAATATTGTATGATTACATTAATTATGTAGCAAATAATTGGTAATTTTATTTGTTTTAATAAATTCAACTTCTATAATGTTTTTTTTTTACATCTATTAATAATGTAATATTAGTTGTGTCTATTCTTTCGTAGATGTCAGCACACATAACTATAAAGATATTCGTAAATTTATTTCCGCGATTTTGCATTAAATAATTTTATGCCAATTTCTTTAACTTCTTTTCGTTTAAATTTTCCGTTCACGGTCTGCGGGATCGAGTCGACATAATAAATTCCACCACGTAGTTTTTTATAATCCGCAAGTTTTTCTAAAATGGAATTTCGTATATCATAACGAGAAATGTTTTTGATTTAAAATTATCTTACCATCAAGATATTTGGCGAAATCGTTTTCATTAATGAAGCCCCCTTTTACAATTAGAGCAGCTGGAAGATCGGAACTGTGTGGATCCGGAATACCAAAGATACACACATTTTTTATACCACTGCCATAGTTTAATACGATTTCCTCGATTTCAGTGGGCGAGACATGGAAGTTTCGGTATTTTATTATATCTTTTTTGCGATCGGTGATGCGTAGTATACCTGCCTCATCGAAATGCCCTATATCACCCGAATGAATCCATCCCTCATCATCGAGTGCCTCTTTGGTGGCTTCTGGATTATTTTTATATCCTAGAAACGGATAATTTGGGTCACGTAACAGTATTTCACCAGTTTCGTTTATTCCGAGCTGTTCACCATCATCGTTCAGGATGCGTGCTTCCATATCCAAGAATAGACCGCCGACTGAATCAAATTTTCGTGTTACATTTAAAGTGCATATGCCACATAATTCGGTCATTGCATATGCCGGTGTTACTAAACCGCGTTTTAATTTTTTCTGCAACTTTTCGTAGTAGGCCTCCGGTGCGGCTGAGCCAGTTACCGCAAACATTTGTACGGTCGAGAAATCACTAGATTCAAATTCAGGCGAGTGGATTATTAGCGACATATTTGATGGTGGCAAAAGTATATTTGTAATTTTATAATCTACGATCATTTTAAAGAATCTTTCTGGCACAAACGGATCTGTTGTAATTAATCGAGTCCCTACTAACAGGGCGGATGTAATTAAAGTATCGATTCCGGTTAACCAATATAACGAACTAGTACAGAACATTACGTTGTCTGGAGGGCCATTTCTGTAAATAGATAAAAACAAATTTTGATTAAATCGGTTACAGCTTTTAAATTGTACTGAATTCTTACCGAATCATAATTTTCTTGATAAACTGCCCATGCGACATGCAAATTCCTTTATGATATCCAGTCGTGCCTGACGAACATATGATAAAAGAGGCCTGTTTTGCCCCGTATTTTAAATTCACTGGCATGTATACAAATTCTCGGGGTGTCTCTTTAAAGAAATCTTCTATATATTCACAATCAGCCAAACGCTGATCGAATGTAATAAAAATAGGATGCAAATTAATTGAGTCGACTGCTCGGCGTGTTTTTTCGTACTGTTCAAAGTCCAGCAAAATTATTTTTGGTCGCGTGATATTAAACATGTGTGCAATATCATCTTCGCTAAATGTAACATCCACACCATTAATTGTGTACCCGTTTAACAGTGAGCCAAACACAATCGGAGCTAAAAAATGGTTATTTCGTGCGACAACACCGACAACGTCACCCTGTTCCAATTTAAAACGTTCTAAATTTACTGCTGCACGTATAGTCTTTGACCGCATCTCTTTCGCGGTCATTCTATATCCATTATTATCATTGATTTGCACTATACGATCGGGATGTTTTGCCAGTTCCATGATTGCTAGATGGCCGATCGATAAACTATCGTGATAAACACGAGGTATTTTCCAATTGTACCAGGTTTTGGTTACCGCATCGAACTTGGAACGAAATATTTCTGGGTTAAACATTTTATTTTTATTACACGGCGAAGCGCACACACGTCTGCTTAATTATAAAATTTTTAAAAGACTAACTTAAGTACGAAATAATAGAGAGATAGACCGCTTACATTGTTTGATTGTGTGAATAAAGTTAATTTCGTTTTATCAAGGGGTTTCGAACTCGCAATTTATATACGAAATATCATTGACCTTGCAGACAATTATTAATATAGCGATAGTAGGGACTTCTATAAATGTGTAGTTTTGTAATTAGAAAATAAGAATAAGATCATTTGTCATGTGTGCAACCTCTGACATTTACCGGTGCTTAGCATGCGATAAAAATTTTGATTAATGGATGTTTAATAACTATTCGAGTACATTTATTAAACTGAACACGTTTGACAGATTAGATAACGGTAATCATGTAATATAGAAAAATTCATTTCGATTTCAAAGTTCGCGGCCTTATGATTTGTTTGTGCTATAGATACCAGTTTAAAGCAATATTTTGACCGAAGATGAGATCAAGAAGATTTCGTTCAAAAGTTATATTATTGCAAAATGTTTAGTATGGGCTTGGCATTACTCTAGAGATAAGGTTTTAGTTTATAGAATTTTGAAATTCATTATTGACGATGCGATTATAAGTCTGTGATTGTGTGGTGTTTGCATTAATTACATATTATTTTATGACTTAATCATTCTGTGTTGTCACTTTAATAAATAACTATAAAAAGCACCAGGAGTTTTATTTCAAATTAAGGCTCTCACTAGCTATTGATCAAGATGATTGGTTTTGAAGATAGGGAATCCTTTAAATACAATTTTATCGACCGTTCCATTTAATTAAATGCCTTAAAATAATGCTGAGTGCATATTGCACACAATATATATTTAAGGTTGACGAACTGTGAAATATTTACAACTACTCATTTTGTTTTGAAAATTTGTTTGCCAATTCTTTCGATTCAGCCCGTTTCGCTTTACCATTGATCGGAACCGGATTGGAATCGACATAATAAATTCCTCCTCTAAGCGTTTTCTGCAGGTAAACCGACAACATTAGGATCCGGTACAACAACAACGCACGCTAGTTTAGTTCCTCTAAAATAATAATTTGTTTTTCGACCTCGGTTGGCGATACATGATAGTTACAGTATTTTATTACATCCTTTTTACGATCCGTTAAGCCCCCATCGTCAAAATGTTCAATGTCCATCCATCTTTGGTGATAACAATTTTAATCGCTTCCGCTAAGTATAGGCCGGTAGGAATAAGATATGATTGATCTTATAGGTTTTGAGTAATTTAAAAAATTCGCGGTAGTGAATGGTTCCGTTGCGGTGACATGAAACAACCCGTTCAGAACAGAAGTTAACATGTAATCAAGCCAGTATAATGGCATCCCAAGATTTTCTTTAAAAATGTGACGGGAAAATACCTTTATGGTGTAAAATAATCTTCAACAAAATCACAGCCATCCAGCCACTTTCTTATCAAACGTAACTATTACAACGTTTAGTTTGAGCCATTTAAAAGTGCACCGATTAGCTATTTAAAAGTGCACCTAATGTTCGCGACCAATGCGTACATTAGGTTATCGATGTTATGAAAAAGATGAAACTTTCGATTTAGTTTAGTTTCGGGTGAGATTCGTTAAGAAAGTAAAATCGGAATTGGCTTATAATTCATAATTTATTTAATATTTTACACTTTAGCATATAATTTGTATATAACTTGATCGTAACCAAGACCCTGGTATATATGTTAGTGTTCTAATATCGATATAAAATAAACATTGGTAATACATCTTTATATTTTGTTAAGACTATCGTTTTTGATTCGAATTGCTATTTCCTGAGCTTCCTTCCGTTTAAACTTCCCGTTAGCGGTTTGTGGAATTGAATCAACGAAATAAATTCCACCATGTAGCTTCTTATATTCGGGTAGTTTTCCATCGAGATACTTTAATAATTCAAATTCGTTGATAAATCCGTCTCTCACGATCAACGCGGCTGGTATATCGGTTTTAACCGGATCGGGCATTCCAAAAACACACACCTGCTTAACACCTTTATAACCCCCGATAATCTCTTCTAATTCGACCGGCGACACATGATAATTTCCACACTTTATGATATCTTTGCTGCGCCCAGTAATATATAACTGCCCATTCTCGTCGAAACGTCCAATATCACCGCTATGAATCCATCCGTCACGATCACAAATCTCACTAGTAGCCAACAGGTTATTTTTATATCCCAAAAATTTGTAGCATACGTCTCGCATTAACAGTTCACCGGTTTCATTCGGCCCCAGTAAATTTCCATCGTCACCAATAATTCGAGCCTGAACATCAAAAAATAAAGATCCAACCGAATCAAAATTTTTTCGTGACGCATTTGTACAGCACACACCACCCAACTCAGTCATTCCGTATACGTAGACCACGTACGAGGTAGACAGATAATTTTGAATCTCTTCTAAAAACGCTGCCGGTGTAGCTGAACCTGTTACTGACAAGATTTTAATTGATGATAAATTGGCATGCTTAAACAAAGGTGAGCGTAACATAACCGCTAGATACATAGACGGTATCACAACGTATGTAACTTTGTACTTGGATACAATTTTGAAAATTAATTCGTCAGTTATCGGTTGAGCAGTTACAATGCGCGTATAGCAGTTTAGCATAGATAATAACATATTATCGATGCCGGACAGCCAATACAACGAGCTGGTAGTAAAAATACTCGCAACATGAAATGGTGTTCGATTAATTATCTTCTTTATTAATTGGCCGTGTGATAGACATACTCCTTTATGATAGCCCGTGGTACCAGAAGAGCAAACAATGAACGCCGCCTGGTCATCTCCATATTTTAGAATCGCAGGCCTGAAATCAAATATCGGATTAACGGGTAATTAAAAAACAATTTGTTTACTTACATATAAAATTGTTCACGATGAGTTTCATGGAAATAATCATCTTCGTGCTCACAGCCTTCAATTTGATCTCCAAATGTTACTATAGTCGGACTTATACCAATAATTTTGATAACCGCAAACACTTTTTCACTTTGGTCCGAGTCACAAAGAATCACTTTCGGTTTGGTAATATTAAACATACGCTGCATATCGTCTTGACTAAATGTGACATCAATCGGATTAACGGTATATCCATTTAGCAGACAGCCCATGATCATTGGTGCAACGTTTCGCGTATTTCTAGCGCATACCCCAACCACATCACCCTGCTCCAAATCCAATCGCTCAAAATGTACCGCTGCTTGAATAATTTTCGATCGCATTTCACTGCATGTCATCTGATCACCCGAATCGTCGTTTATTTGTACGATCCGATCAGGAAATTTGGCCAACTCCGTTATGGCAACATATCCAATAGAAACAGTTTCATGATATAATCGAGGTTTTATTTGCCGGAACCACAGTTTTTCACTAGCATCATACTTTACTGGCAACATTTTTTATTTGTTAGGTGATAACCACTTTAAGTCAATGATCTTTCTTGAACGCGAGCAAGTACAAAACTGATTACAGTGCTTAGAAATTTAAATGGTTTATACGTATGTACTTAAATATTTATTTTATTATTAATTTTATCTTTATTACATGTTTACTTAGTTTGGCTATTTACGTATAGGTGTCATCACTGCGATGCACCGTAACGTATGCAATCGATCGTTTTTATCATTTTGCGATATGACAATCATAACAAAACCAATGATTCATGATTTTCTCAGATATTTATGACTCGTGCATGTTTGGGATATTATGTGATAAGAGAGGAATGAATGAGGAAACAAGGCGCATATTTCTTTGTTTAGTACGATCACATATTTGTTAAAAATCAATCATGCAATTTTATGTTTGAAATATTTATTTGGAATGCTGTTTGTTCGAGAATTTTGTATGATCATTGGAAATTTTTTTAGTTTCCGATGAGTAATGCTTGTGTGGTCCGCTTAAATTTATATTCATGATATATATGTATATTGGTATTTGATGTATAAATCAAGAGTTTGTGCAGAGCTAAAAAATTCACGGGCACAATAAAACGCAGATTCCTTCATACGTCCTGCCGAGCGTTGATCGAGCGCTTTCAACACATAATAATTCTATCAGAGAATAATTGCCAATGAAAAAAACAGTAATAGATATATAATTAGATCATAATTTATTCATCTACGTGAGGTTCTAAGCAACGAACGGTGGTGATTTATGATCGGTAGTTATGGTGAATTTATTCCCGAAGAGAGGTCTGTATAGTATTTCAATGCCGACACGATGGCTTCTTCTCTACTCTAGAATAGTTTTGTCGGTTTTTTATCAATTTACGCCTCTCGACATATGGACAGGTCTTGCCAGACTGGTCCTTGAGATAGTATGGCTCCTGTGGCTACATTGCTGCCATCTGTAGCAACGAGGAATAGTTGTCTAAAATCTGGATATTGTAAGATTGGTTCGTTACACAGTAGTTTATTACAGTCCTCAAAATATTTTATATGTTTATCGTCAATTATGATGGCTGCATCTTTCCTTAAACAGTCTTTCATAGGTTTCGTGATGCTAGCCATGATGCCAAATCACACGAATGTGTGAGTAAAAGAACATAGTATGTAATGGCGTTTTTCATACAAAATTTCGCTTGATTTGAAGTACAACTAACACAATTGTGTGTGTAGTTATAGTGTTTTTTCGGACGAAAATAAGTTTGAAAGGAAAGCACAAATGTGAAAGTTGGTACAAGCAAAAATAAATTTTTGACATGAAACCACTTACATATTCGGATTCAGCGTGAAATTTTACATGGGAATTGCATATAAAATAATTTTTTTCACATTTGGTTCGGATTTTGGCAATTTGATTCCCATTTTGCTTTTGCCTTACCCACAAAATAGTTGACCTCACTATGAAGGAGGCAGGAAAAGGGATATGTAAACTCTTTCCTCAGTTACTGGGAAATTACCAGAATAAGGCCACTGAAGGATATTTCTTCGTGTAAAAAATCTGACTTATCCAGCTGGACCTTCAGATTTCCATTATGTAATTTAGTAAAATTCTTACTTAAACTATTCATATGCTAGAGGAGCGATGTTAAAATGACGATAATACCGATAACATAAGCAAGTTTTACCTTGTGACTCACAGAGTTTGTAACAATACCGAATTCGGAGTAGAGGTTTATCAGGGCGGCGCTGTATTTGGTTTCATTATGACTCTGTAATTTGTGTACTCGTGTTGTCTCTTTCCTTTATATATGTTTAAGAACTATATTTTTATTTTTTGTATTTGGTAATGAAACCAAGAAAAAACCAAAAGCGAAAAGTTTGATTCGTTTGTTTTGTTTCGAGACGACACCACGAGATTTGGATTTGTTTAAATTAAAAATAAATGTATAAAATAAAACAAATCAGTTTGATTTAATAGAAAGTTACTCAGCACCCGGCCTATTAAATCTATACTTATCGGATGTGTTACACCGAAATGTAATTCTTCAAATATTAATTCAAATAAATCTTCTCCTGCAACTTTTAACGCTCAATAGTGGATTTCCAATTTTCGTTCTCTGTTGAGTTCGATTCAGTTTCGTTGAGTTGCTCAATTTCCGAATATAATACTATTTTGGGAACTGCGTTAAGCCGTAATCCAAGACCAATTTCGAATATTACTATATTAGGCTCAAATGGATATGGTATAATCGACACTGCCGCAAAGTTAAGCATTGCTTTGTTGTCTCTTTATAAAATTCTATTTGATAAGGGGGCTCGTTTCAAATCGCAGGATTTGAATATTATTTTGGCGGATGGAATAAAGAAACGACAACAAATACTATTTACGACAACTGATGTTATGCTAGAAGGTCCGCCGATTTTTACCATTTTTATTGTTTTGCCAGGCGTAGACAATACAAAAACACTTCTATTAATTGATTTTATTAAAAACTCGCAAATCATTATAGACTTCGCTAAAAACAAATGGAAGTTTCATGAGTCAGAAGCTGAGTTCTCGCTAAAATACGAAAATATCTACAGACATATCATCGATTAACGTACTCAGAGCTGATGAAGGATGTTCCCTTTCAAATTTACAACGGGAAGATATAAACAAATTTCTTCTAAAAATAAATCCATTTTCTTGCTAGGGGGAGATTTTACTACATGTGCCGAGCACTGTATCGATCACCTTCCTGTTTTTGGGGATATCATTGAGGCATGTGAGTCTCCTTGGGCGTCTCCGGTTGTACTTGTGAAGAAACCTAATGATTCTTATCAGTTTTGTGTCGATTATAGACGACTTAATGCACTTATACCCCAAACAGAATAGCGGCGCACATCGCCGATCTTCGGCGCTCAAAGTTCAAATCTTTTTTGTCAAACAGATAGACGCCGTTTTTTGGGCATTTCTTTCATTTGTAGACAGACTTAAAATACTAATAATGTACTAAATCTTTTTGTATGTGGATAAATAAAAATACCAGCAAAATAGAAGAAATGGATAATAGTGATAATGCTAATGAAAATGGCAATGATGTTATTCACAATGGGTAATTTATAGAAAGATTAATTTCTCATTAAATGTATCCTGAAAATTGTAAAACTCAATTGAGTATTTAAAACAAACCATTTCTTTATTAGAACAAAATTTAGTTATGAATTACCACCTCATCCATTTCATAATATATTCATTTTGAGAATAAACCAAACTACGAAGTAAATTCCTTCCAAATTGATTTTCCAACTTATGTTAATAAGGATATTCGAAAAATTCAGTTGGAAGACCGTGAACTTTTGAAAATTATAGCAAGTTTCGAGCAGCTTGATCATCCCGATTTGGGAAATTGGAGAGGACGTGGATATTTAATGGAATCTGGCGTTCTGTATCGTTGTGCTCCTGATCAGGAGATGGAAGAGGCACAATTAGTAGTACCAGCTGTTTGGCGGGAACATCTTCTAAAGATTTACCATGATAGCGGTAGATCGTATCATAACTAAAATTCGCTCTAAGTATCATTGGAAAGGAATGTCAAAGTACATCGCTGAGTATATAAAACATTGCAACGAGTGTCAAAAATTTAAACCCAGTAAATTGAAGCCAAGTCGATTACTCATAACGCCTGTTATGCAACAATAATTTGAAGTTCTGGCGGTTGATCCTACGAGAGGCCTACGAAGCGTGGAGAAACATGAGTGATTAGTTGCAATTTTTAAATAAATGAAGGTTGTAAGATTCATTAGTATCACGTATTAGTCACGGATTCTGTGATTCCAGCTTCTGTTATTTCCCAACTTGAAAGTAAGTATATTCAACAAATGTTATTGTTCCTCAAAGTTCTCAGATATTCGGTTAAAGATATCTTCATACTTTATGACACCCCCGTACTTTATGTGGTAGCGGAACTGTCTAGTTGGACTGTGATGACCCGAGCTGTGGCATTATTATTTGAAGAATTGTAACAAAATGAAGAAACGGAAACCGTTATTAAGATCAATTACGACATTGGAGGTGAAATGTGCCGAGTTGGGTGTTATTCGATACGTCATTTGTGTTTTGCTATCTCAATGCAAATTGGATCAGCGTCAAGCTGAAAACTACAAACAAATTTAAAATTCTATTAGTATTGATTGACGACTGTGAATGTTGGGAATGTGACATCTAGTGCATTAAAAATAAGCTCATTGATGCTGAAAACAGATGTGCGGAATTTACGCATGCGAATACACAGGCGAAAACGCAAGTTAATTACACGTGCGTATTTTTCTGACATTGTGTTTTTATTTTTCGGTAGAGTTTTCAATAAGCGATATACAATTTGGTTTTGAATTTCTGTCAAAACCTTAAAAAGTCGTCGTGATGTTAATATTAATCCATGATATTTTTTATTGTTGTGTAGTCAACATTGCTGCGGTGCGTTGTTTTTAGAAATATATAGGCAATAACTTGCGGAAAAACGCATCCTATGCGGAATACATGTATTACATTTCATTTAAAGTAGTGTATTCTAATTTAAACGCAAGCGTTTTTCCGTAAGCCTGTTTCATGCATGAGCCTTTTTTCCATGAAATTTTAGCACGGCATACTTTATGAAAATATAAATTAACATACAAAAATATACCCAATAAGTTTAATTTTTTTGCCGTTAGATCCACTTGTAGTTGTCTATTGGCCTTTTAATCACCGCCTAGTTAGCGCCACTTCCTATGCGAGCGAAAGATAATATTTGTTTATACGAGAAAAAGCCTTATTCCATTTTATTATTATTTCATCATTTGTTACATTAATTGTAAACTAATTGAACATTTTACATAATTTCCAGTCGTATTATAGTCATCTATAAAGTTTATATTACATTAAAACTAGTTTTTTGAGAAGTCGATTATTATTCGCTCTAGTTCCAAAATATTCCGTCAGATGTCAGCCACTTTCCTTTAAAAGGAGAATAGCTTCAAAAATTGTAGTTAAGTAGTCTAATGGGTTTCTAAATTTCTAATAAGGTATAACAGTTTTTTTTATTGTATTTTATTGTATAATAGACGTAAAGTGCTACGAAAGCTAAATTGTGTTTTTATTAAAACGAATTAAACGCTTAGTCAAAAGCAAACATCCATGGAAAGCATACATTTGTTCTCATATAAGCAATAGCGCCCATTCAAAAACGTATCCGAACTTATTTTTTCGAATTTGTATAGTTAGTTTGGCCAATATTGACCATATTCTATTTTAAAATTTTGCGATTGTCAAGATTTGATACTTAAGTGATATTTTCGGACTGTTTAGATCCAAAAGAGTAATTAGTTGTCATTAGCAATTAAACGGTTTTCTAATGAGTGTGATAAGATGTTCCTCAAGATTAAAATTTTTATTTTTCAAATGGCAACATCCGGTGAGATACGTTATAGAAATTCACACCACCAGAGAAATCATGTAACTCTTGAAAATATTTAGAATGTACTTGGATTGCAATTCATGGAAACAATCTCAAACATTCTCCTGAATGTTTACTTTAATACTATTAGTTCAGTAAGTATTCTTCACTGAAAAAAATCGCGCGGAGGTATTTACACATTTTTATGTGTAAAATTATAACCAATCAAATCATTCCGACGTTACATTTTGTACTCCAAATTTTATTTGAAATTTAAAACAAAAATTAGTAAAGTGAATTAAAACAGTACACAAATTGCCACAAAAATGCCAGTTCGTCTAGTTTCCAGTTTTTTGGGAAAAATTGTAATTATTTCAAAATAAAATAAAATATAAATTTTATTTATTTTTAGCCTTCATTTGCAGTTTTTTTTTGTAACCTTACTTGGCATCGAAAGAAATGGCCGCTAACCTTCAGGATTAAACCACAAATTTTGCTGAAACGATATATGGTAATCACAAATTATATTTACAAAACTTTATGTGCATTTACTTATATTTGTTGCTTTCTTGTTTTAATTCCAGAATTTTATAAAGCAATTTTAGAGGACCGGAACAACTCAGTTGACTGAACATTACAACAATTCAATATCCTGTAAAGGAAAGGAAGGCTGTAAAGAAAAAATATATTTGATTAAAATTCACACGTAAGTTTATGTCAATCCGGAGATGTAATTAATTATCGTCTTTATTTTAAGAATAGTCGATGGCATTTTGTGGAAAGTGGATAAAAAAAATTGATTATAAAAAATATGTTTCCAAACCATTTTTAGATTATGTATCTTGGTTGGAGGCTAAATCAGAAATAAACAATATGGCTTCTAGGACTTGAAAATAACCTAATATGTTGGCTCACAAGCAAGAAACTACTATACCTAAGTTTCAACGTGGCCTGAAGTTAGACATTTAATAGGGGTGGAATCATAAAATCCACACATTTAACGTGAAAGGGCTTGTACAAATATAAAGAACCCTCAGATTTTCAAAATGTTTGGCAATGTATTATGTTTGGCTGTGTATTGCTATACGGCCGTATATTATCTTATATGTCAAAATTTTGGTGAAACATTCTGATGAAATCCTAAATATTGTGAATATTGAATAAAATAATATTGGCTGCATTGACCCAAACACTATGATCTAAGTATACTCGTAAGTCTTGGACAAAAGTCAATCGTTTGTTGTTACAAATAAGATAAAAGTATTTTAAGGGCCTTATTTCGTTTGTATGAGATTCTTTCAACATAATTGCTCGTAATGCCTAATAATGCCTTTCAATGGATTAATATTGCTAATAGAGATTGAAACTATTTAATTAATGAGTAAGTTTTTCTTAGAGTGTGTCTAATATATGTGTAAGGACTGTTTAACATTTCGTTTGAGTGACCATACCACATAAAAGCAGCATTATGTCTGGAAAATCAAATAGCCGAGACCAACAAACCAATCAAAGAATTTTTGAACCGAAATATGTAATTATCATCGTCATCAGTTTGTTAAATAAATTTAGCATACCAATGTAGGAAAAATTGATGAAATTGTCATCATAAAATGTTGTAATTATTTTGGGAAAAGAGAAATGTACTTTTAAAATATACAATATACCAAAATTAGCCATGTGATTGAACATAACATACACGATTTTAAAGAATTCTGTCTTACTATCGATGTGTATATACATTCTTCATTTCATAAAGTGTAACGCATTAAATACAAAAAGCGAATCTCTGGGATTTATTGGTGGGAACCTTTTATGGTATCACGATTTCAGTACAAAAAATATCAAAAATACAAAAAATTCAACGAATCATGAAAATACGTATATACAGAATTGCATTAAGAAAAGGGTTAAATTCGTAAAAAAAATCTTTAGCTCACCTCTACACAAAATCGAAAATTTAATGATGGAATTTTATTCTTTTTATTGAATCTGTAATCCGTGTTCTAACCTAACCCGATTCACGTAGGTTTTGTTTTATTGTACATTATAGGTGGTCTATAACACAAACTTTATTTGCTATATGAAGTACAAAAATAGCTCTTAACACAATCCTGGGTGGAAATTTCAGGATGTGTGTGTACTACCATTTCCGTTATTCTGTTGCTTATCACTTTAAATTAGGTGATTTGAATGAAACATTCCCATATCCCAACCATATATTTCCTATACCAGTGTATTCCATATACGGACCGTACACCATAAAAAGTTTATTTAGTTTGGTTGTAAGAAATCTTGTAACCATATTTCGCGAGTGTTTTACTATTCCAATTTAAATAAGACAAAAACGATTGCAAACAAAATAATGAATTATACAACATTCAGATTGTCTTGCGAAAAGCAAAAACAAAAAAACTTTACAATTTTATGTGAGCGTAATTCTAAGAAACTTGAAAATCATTAATAATTCATTATTCTGGTTTTATTCTGCAACTACAACAACAACAATTCTTGGCACAAAAAAATTATCCATTCTTAAAGTTTTTGCTTCACAAAGTCTTTCATTGTATTTATATTGTTAGTACATTTTTTCTTGAAGATTTAATATAAGAATGAAGTTAAGTTTCGCAGTGGCTAAAGCTTTGGCACTTGGACCGGGAGGTACTGGATTTGAATCCCACCAGAGGCAGGATGTAAAGGGAATTTTCTTCATCGATTACGATCGGTGATGATAATAAACACAACTTAGACCCTCTGATGGACTGGAGTGCAGAATTCAGCGCCGACCCACCGTTCATGTCAGTGTGCAGGTTTACATGGAGCTTGCAACGTGCAGGTGGTATACTGTAATTGTGTGAGTAGGTGAGTGTGTGCGTGAATGAAAAGAGGAGTATTAATTGACCTTAAAAGGACATTAAATCCATTGGATGATTAATACTTTTTATATAAAACAAAAAAAAAAAATCTGGTATGTAATAGATACACGAATAGTAAAAAATTGCTGTGTTATGAAAATGTATAAACTATCGAACGACCGTATCATGCCTCGAATCTGCAATCTTCAAATCCTACGTACGATGCCTTATCCATGACCATTAGACCACACACTCGTAAATTCCGACCCTTCGATTCTCAATTTTTTTAATGCACTTAGTTTTTTTTTAATGCAAATACAAAATTACGAGTTGACGAAGTAAGTCCCCGTGAATTTAGATGGATATTGGTAATCGAATGCCATTAACTAAGTGCTTGCTTAGCAGCAATTTTTGCATAATTCGAATGATCAGAACTGCTCTTGAACAAACGCCAACTGCTCTTGAGAAAACACCTGTTAACCAACGAGTAAGAAAGTATAATGTACCAGCAATTCATAGAATGGCAATCGTTATAGTAAGCGAATAATTTAACTAGTCGTGAAAACGCTGAAAATTATATCTTGAAACGTCAACAATTGTTCCATTAATATATTGTCGAGAAAATAGAAACCGAACGATACTCTTATGCATTCGATTAAATTAAACCAAGTTGCTTTCCGAAGAGTAAGTTCATTTACATAATGAGTTGTTGATTATGGCAATGTGAATCCCAATGAATTGGGAAAAATGGTCATAGTAGCGGGTACTGGCCACATTTTTAGGTAGTTCACGGCACGGCACATGCATAAATACTAACACGACCCAATTACAGTTTTTCGCACATATCCGCCCAGATTTGTTTATTATTTTTACATTCAATCCAATTGAGGATATATTAGGGGTGCAAGTGGAAACTCGGCTCTGAAGTTGGTAGTATTAAAATATACTTGAATATGTGGCTCAGACACTGCTGTTTGTTTGACATAAGTTTCAGTGATTTATAGAAGTTATGGCCATTTTAGTCTTGAGGACGATCTACGTCCAGGTGCAGTAAAACAATTTGAGGACGAAGATATATAAAAATCCGTGTCAAACTCAAAAAGAGAGCTTGCAGAACAGTTAGGAGTTACTTACCAATCACTTCGATTGAAGGCAAATGAAAAAATACAGAAGGAAGGAAAGTTGGCTCCATAAACTGACCGAAGAAAACAAAAACCCAAGAAGAGTTGACATCCGCATAGAATTGCTTTCTCAATACAAAAGAAAGTATTTCTTGCACCATATCATTATGGGTGATGAAAAGTGGATTTTGTACGATAATCCTAAACGCAGAAAACCATGGACTGATCCAGGCTAGCCATCAACATCAGTTGCAAAAATGAATATTCAGGACAAGAAAGCGTTACTGTATGTCTGGTGAGATTGGAAAGGAGTCATTTAGTACGTCCTTCTGGAACCTGGTCAAACTGGTACAGCTGAACGTTACCAGGTATAATTGAAAAAGAAGTCACATGAAATGGTGTTCTGGAGGAAAAAATACCATTTACAGATCAAGGAAGGCGGAAGGTGATACTGCTGCATGACAATGCTCGTCCATATAAAATAAAATCAACCCAGCAACTCATTTTCCCCTTAGGCTGGGAAGTTTTACAGAATGCGGCGTATTCTCCAGACTTGACTCCCTCTGATTAAGTGGTAATCAGATCGATATCATCATATTTGAAAGAGCAGCGGTTATTGTTATTATTTTGCTTCGAAATCACCAAGTTTCTATGGCGAAGGCATTCATCATCTACCTGATAAATCACAAAAGACAATAGATAGTAATGGCGAATATTCCGATAATTCATCTTTGTAACAATTAAATTTTCAATAAAGTTGGAATTGCCCACTAAAGCAGAGTTTCTATACTTACAAACCTAATATGTTTGGGAATTGCTAACAAAGCAATGGTACAGTTGGAAATGGCTGCACCGAATCGATTGGCAAACGGCCTTGTCGATCGTGATTTGCAACAAGAAACATTCTTTGATGTCAATATAAATTTGTCAACATAAACTAATCTTCCGAAATTCGTTCTATAACAACAGGTAGCGATTAAAATAATTATGCATGCAATCACAAGTCAAAGCGCCGGATATATTCCTATAGACGTGTATGGAGGAACAACAAGTAAAATTTTTCTCATTTCACTTATTTTAGTAACCATTGAGCACTGAAACTGCCGTTGAATATTTAATTCACTGAGATACTAACATGCAATATCAACAACAATTCTGATTCTGACATGGTAAAGTATTCCAACCATGACCACTTATTATTTGGGACGAATGTACTCTACCAGTTATACCATGTTCATCATCCGCACTGATAAACTTAATGCGACTTGTGGCGTCACGTTGAATTGAAATTGAAGACCAATGTGCGTGTAGAACTACAACGTGATGCAACCGCTGAATGCACACCATTGTCAACAAACTTCTATAAAATCACAGCAACCACTGACGAATTGGTTTACAAAGTTTTCCCAAATAAGGGACAGATTTGCAAAAACTATCAGTGGCTTCTGAGCACTTGCTATATCAGCAGCCAAAAACAAGGTTGTTAATGCTGCCATCATTTAAAATGAATTCCAGGAGAAGCGGTAGCGGATAAGTCTGTCGATGCTGTAATGAATCAAGTGGCAGTTGTCAGTTATCGAACTGAATTCTCGAATACACTTGATTTGCCAGGGATGCCGCTGCACTTTTTAACATTGGAAATTAGAGTGGCTATCATTCTTCTCCGATACATCAATCCATCTTGACTTTGTAACGGTACCAGGCTTTCAGTGAAAAAGATGCTGAACAATATTATCTAATCTCCAAGTTTAAATGGAAAAATGAAGGGAGAAGATTTACTGCTGCCATGCATTTCAATGATTCCGACAGATATGTCGTTCGAATTCAAACGTTAGCAGTTTCTGGTGTGACGTGCATTTGCAATTACCATCAACAAAACACAGCGACAACCTTCTCACATGATGCTGTATGTGGCTTACTCACGTGTAAGAAAACCTTCTGATTTATTCGTGTACGCACCAGACGGAAAAACGTTTAATTTTATAAATCCAAAAGCACTTCAATAAACAGAATTAAGACACAAACCATCTCTTTGTTCGAGTGGCATTAAATAGTTTTACAATATAGAATCAACCGTTAGTTTCTTGCTAAACATCTTATTGCCATTTTACCTATAATAATTTTGAATTTCAACAAAAATTTTCTTTTCGATTTTTTGCGAGAATCCCTGATGGTTTTTAGCTGATTTTGAGCGGATAAAATTTTATGTTACATATTCTATACGTTTTGATTATTTTGAGTTAGTGGTGTATTTTTAATAATATCGGCCTTTAAGTTGCTGCAATATGTCGCCTCATTCGCAAGGTTCGATTACAAAATCAGACCGCCGTTTACATATGCACACCACGGGAAAAACTAAGGCGAATTTTTCCGTTCTTCAGACCAATTTTAGTTTTATTTACAATATCCAGCATTGCGAATACTATGGCACAATCTCCCTTAATTGATTTAGTGTCTCTTAATTCTTACTGGCTCTAATTCAGCAGATCAAATATTTTCAACATTCAGATCTGAATTCTCTTTAGAGCTTGAGAAACGTCTACAATCCCAATATAACGAGATTCGACTTACCTGACAAGTGATGTAATCGGTAGGCGCTTGAATGACATAAACTGGTTGTACTTTCTATATTGAGAGTTAATCCATAGAACCAGCGTCAGAATAATGTAATGTTTGCATCAATTCTGAGCTTTACAGGTTGACAATACAAGGCGAGTTTCTAAATTGGCTGGCTGCGTTTGACTTGGTTTCTCATTTATATCTGTGTATTGCTCAATCGAATACCACCGCAACATAAGCATTTATCCTGGCAAAACAGGACTCGAACCACTGAACGATATTCCTTTTTTTCTGACCGCTAACAACCAAAAACCTGTTTACATTCAATAGTAATAGAAATAACTCTACTTGATAAATCGGTCACAAATTTTTACAGGTGTCATTCGAGAAATGGCATTACCATGATGGTATACAGGTTTTGAGTCAGTCAATGCGAGTTGAAAGTGTGTGGGCAGGATCGGAAGACGAAAATTTAGACGTTATTAAAATTTTATAAGAAAAATTTACGACAATTTTGCCGGTTTTGTTATATTGTTCCAAAAAAACTTTATAAATTCTTTCGAGTGCTATAAAGCAGACGAATTAATTGGCAATTTTCTAGTTGCTATTTGTATTTTTTGTGAATCAAAGATCCCTGTTCGCTATGATGGAGCTTGATGCTTGCCGCAGTGCGGCAACACGATGCGTTTTTCTTCACCTCTTTGAAGCAATATTTTTATGTGCGGCTCGTGTTGAGTATACAACACCAACTAACACAAACGAAAGAATCAAAAAAAATTTAAGCTCAGAATTTATTTTTGTTTTTGCGCGATTAGTATGAAAATGAATTTTCGCAAAAAATAAACGCCTGACAGCCGGTTCAAAAATTCCGGATTTACGATGGGATGCTTAAGACGCATCCAATGCACCCAATTAAATCACGTAAATTTTAAATAAGAGCTGAAAAAAATATCGGAAAAATATCGAATGTGGGATTTTGGGATTTTTATTCGACAGTTATGAACCGGATTTGAGTGAATGTGGACATTTTTTTTCAATACCTACTAGATTTTTTAAATTTTATTTTTTGCGTTTTCTTCCCGTTTCGCTCAAGCATCCAATATAAAAGGAAAATAGTATTACACACACATGGACATGTGCGCGCCGCAATTGAGTTTTGCGTGGAGAGGTAAGTGTTGCTTGAGTTTTGTTTGAAAATGCATTGGAAATTAAAAGACAACAATACCTGGCTCAACATCACCTGCTAGATAATTTGTGGGTTCACACACTGCCTGTTCAAACAAAACTCAAGCTAAACTTTTCAATATCATTGCAAAAAATGAAACAGCTCCAATTGAAGCTACCACTTCCAGTACACATACAGCCTTGGCCAAAAGTATTGAGCACCCTATAAATTTGGGGCGTACACGATAAGTATACCTCTTTTGTTTGTTTATTATTTTTTCGACATCTAAAAAGGACTTAAAACAGTGACTCACACCGCAGGTGTGGCGATAAACCATCTGGTGCAATAAACTTTGTTATTTTTCCATTTTGTATTTATTCGTCAGTTCACTACTTTCGCTCATTGTGTACACATCCAGTGATCTGGTCCACTTTTGGTGTTTTGAATTGTTAAATTGAGTGATATTATTGCAATATGCCGAAATAAAAAGAGTTAAGTTTAGAACAACGTGTGCAGATACAGCTTCTGCATGAGCAAGGGAAATCACAAGTAGAGATTTCTAAAACTGTGAAATGTTCACACCGATCTGTGCCGATGAATCGCTCAATAGTATGAGCGATTCATCGCTAGTGGATCACACAGAAATAGGTACAGAACCGGGCGCAAACGCATCACCACATACCGTGATGACCAAAAGTTAGTGAGAGAAGTTTTAAAAAATAGGAAAAAAAACTTCTTCAAACCTCGCTGCTGAGTTGTCTGTAAAGCCAGGAAGAAACCCTGGCTCTTCGAAAAAAAAACAAGAAGTACGCTCGGTATAAATGGGCCTTAAAATACCAAAGTTTCACCGAAGAAGATTGGTCAAATATCGTGTGGTCAGACGAATTAAACTTTGAAGTAAGTTGACAATGCCCTAATAATATTAAATAATAAGATTTTAAAATAAAATTCTTCGACACAAATATTTTAGTTTTCCGAGTTCTCTACATTTTCTTTACTTCAGATTTTTGGTACACCTGGTGCGCCTTTTGTGCGTCGCCAGGTAGGCGAAGCATTTATTCCGGAGTGTGTGGTACCAACCGTAAAACACGGCGGGGGCAGCATAATGGTCTGGGCCTGCATGACTAATTCTGGATTTGGCGAAATGTTCGTTGTGAGGGCCTTATGAACTCTTCAAAATACATAAATGAGAAGAATCTGCGTTGCTGCTTTCATTTTTAACATTTTTTGGTGATACAAACATGGATAGCGTTAAATTCCAGCAGGTTTACGTGCCATGTTATAAATCTGCCCACACAATGGCATGGTTTCGAGAAAATGGCATTGCGGTTCTGGAGTGGTCTGCCCAGTCCCCGGACCTGAACCCCGTAGAACTTTTATGGAGTTTATTAAAACGCAGAGCCAGGCGCCACACAATAAATAACAAACAAGACCTAAAACGCTGTCTGCACCAAGAATGGAGCGCCATACGCCTCGCAGAATGTAAAAAACTTGTAAGCTCTCTACCCAAAAGAATTTCTGTCGTAATTAAGTCAAAGGGTGGACCCACAACCTATTAATTTTATATAAATAAATAGTAATGTGAACCTATAAAAATTGTTTCAATTTATTTAAAATTGATACTCCCAAAAAAATTGTAAGATATCATGGGTGCTCAATACTTTTGGCCAAGACTGTATATCCATCAAATCTCGCAAGGATATCCCAATTAAATTTTTTTTTTTTATTTTTTTTTATTAAGAAATCTTTATTGCTGTATAATCTCGTATTACAACTATATGAATTATCTAGTAATTGTTTTATTAGTTTAGTAGTTGATTCTTGTGGCATGAAACCTATCGGTTCATTCCAGCTCTGCCGGTCCTTTAATTTAAGCGGCTCAATTCTAAAGGTCCATTGGTGCGATCCAGTAGGCTCACAGCTGCTCGTTGTCATGCTGCTGCAGTCGCAGGACATGACTCCTTGCAAATTTTTATATTCCATCGCTGACGTATTTCACGTTTAAGTCTCGAAGGAGATTGCCATTTCTAATGTACCAAGGAGCATTCTCAATGCTACGTAGTACTTTGCTTTTAAATGTTTGAATGATCTTCACTGTAGTTTTCCTTGCGCAGCCTCAAAGCTGAATACCATACGTCCAGATAGGTTTCAGGGTTTGTTTATATAACAGCAGTTTGTTGTGCGTTGACAGTTCGGAGTTCCTCCAATAAGCCAGTGCATTTTTCTGAATTTTAAATTCAGTTCTTGCTTTTTCTTTTTAACATGCGCTTTCCACCTGAGTTTAGAGTCTAGCGTCATGCCGAGGTACTTAAGCATTATCAGAATATGGAATTTGTTGTGAATTCAATCTAATCGGAATATATTCTAATTTCCTATTTGTAAAGTTGATATGTGTTGATTTTTTACGTTGTTGTTGTTTTATTGTATGGTTTTGTTGTGATTGTTCCGTACATTGGTCTATTTCAGTATATCTCGAATTAAATACACATTCGTAGGAAATTCTTCCATTTGGCGTCAAATCTGTATGACAACGACTATGACAATTCATACTTACTTATACACAATCAACTTCCCAACCACGTGTTGATTTTGATTCGTTGAGTGTTATTCTCCATTTTTCTGTTTTTTATATTAACAGCATTTTGTAGTTTTCTTGTGGACTCAACAATAATCAGTGGTCAATCGGTCGTCATAACAGCTGGTCATAACAGCTGTGTCATCAGCAAACGTTCCTATTCTAGCTTCTTCTATGTCTGGTAGATCATTTGTATACAGGAGGTATAATACGAGGCCTAGAACACTGCCTTGTGGAACCACTGCCAATATTTTCTTCAGTTTAGAGTATTCCCCTACCTGTCTCACCCGGAAGTAACGGTTGTCCCAATTAATGGAAAAAGTTTATGTATGACCTTTTTGTTTTTCATGGTTTTCTATTGACCGATGTCGGCCAAAAATCACTGGGATCCCCCAATTTTTGAAAAAAGCTTAAGTGTGAAGCCCAGATTAATCAAGGCCTGATGGATGTTGCTGTACAAGGACCAAATTTTTACTGAACAACAGTATTTTACCAAAAATCGCAATTTCCGCTTAAATTTAGGAAAACTGGTCTGGACCGATATTATTGAAAAATTAATTTGAATCCTTTAGTTTTTAATCGTTTTTTTATATTTTTCAAAATATAAGCAGAAACGAATATGAGGCTGCATTTTATTACGTAAACCAAAGTAAAATGTATTCAACACAAAATTTTTGACAGTCTGTCATAAAATAAATTAAACTTTATTTCAACTTGTTTTTTTTTCAGTTTGTAGTGTTTTAAAGCATTAGCGATTTAGAGATTTTTTACTTTTCGAAAATTGTTTGTAGTTACTGTTAAGGAATTGAATTTTGAATACCTGTGCTCCGGTTGGAGGGTGGATCGCAGAGGCAATTTCATTTGATAATCTGGTTGAATAAGGATCTTGCTCTTGCGTTAATCCAAATTTTGATCAATGGTCTTTCATTACTTAATTTTTTGCAGTATGTTGGGTACTCTCTCTAAAATACAGTATTAACCCGATTTACCGGCACACACAATTTTGCTTTCGTAAAATCGGATCTACTTTGTACAAAATTCTGTTTTAGTTTTGATATTGGATCGATATCGATATTACTATTCTGTACGTTTCCGATGCTTCATGTATGTATGTCCAATTTTTCTTAATAGGTTTTAAGGTGAGAACAATTAGTTTTACGGTAAGTATTAATTTATTATAATCCTATTGTACAATAATTCGTTAAATCGGATATTTTTTAAAAAAGGTTTTTGAATCTTAAATTTCTAGGAAATATCTATTAATTTCGGATTTATTAAAATAAAAAATAAAATAAAATTAAAAATTATATTTTTAGGTTATTAGGTGACTTAATTTCTACAGATTTTTCAACAAATTTATTTTATATACAAAATAGACAACGAATTTAAACTAAACTTGGAATAATATTGCCCATCCAAAAAAAACTTGCAGGCTTCGACGCGATAATATCAGACGTGCGGCATTGACCGGAACAAATAGTAGGCGGATGGGACCAAGTCTGGTGAATATGCCGCGTGTGGGAGAACTTTCCATCCCAAGTTCAAAATAGTCTTCTGAGTCATGCGAGCAACTTGAGGTCTAGCGTTGTCATGCAGCAGTATGACTTACCTGCTTCCTTGCCCAGTAAATGGAATTTTCTGACCAAGTTATTCGCTCAATTTGTTTAATTGGAAGCCATAGCATTCCACAGACACCGTTTGACCAGTTTCCAGGAATTCGTAATAAAGAACACGCTCCATGTGGATGTTCTTCGGCGTCGATTTATGGGTTTCCCGGGATCTATCCACGACTTTTTACGTTCTCTTCTCCATTTTCCACAAAGAAGCCCTTTTTTATTGCCGAGCTAGCAGTGAAAGACACGTGTTCATACGCTGACCTAGGTTGTGCTCGGTCAACATGTGTTGGTCCCATCTTTCAAGTTTTTGAATTTTTCCCATTCGGTACAAATGATAAGAAATAGCTACTTGGGTAACTTCTAGCTGAACTGCAACCTCTTGCTGCGTTTGTGTTGAGCTTTCATCCAGTAGAGCTTTTAATTCCACATCTTCAAACTTTCGTGGTTATCCAGGGTGCGGCTGGTCATTAAGAACTAAATCACCACTTCTAAAACGTTTCATAAGACACAACCAAGAACACTACAAATCCCCGTGCTTTAGATGCTTTAGTGCTTTAGAAGCATTTTTTCCTTGTTGGAATTCGTTTAGTGCCGTATGTGCTGTTTATCAGTTGCCACCACAAACTCTGCTATTCAGAGGGGTTATGTAACTCATTGTGACGTGACTCGCAATTCCCTTTTCAAGTTTTGTTAGCTTTCGTAAAATCGGATAGTTTTCTTTCGTAGAATCGAGATTCGTTATATCGGGTTAGACCTGTATTTGAATTACGATCGCGGTTTTGTTAGAATTAATAGAGGATATCATATATTCAAAAATCACTTGCACTTTAGTTTCGCACAATAAAAGAAACATAAATTGCTCTCCAATAATAACACTGTGCATTAGAACAGTCCTGGTACGAGATTTTAAGCCTATGGAGAGTTTCATTTTAAATTGTGTCCAACTGTGTTCAGCTGTTCAATCTTTTTTATTAAATTTTACTGCGTATTGATTTTGGTTTTGCCAGAAAGCCCTCATTGTGAAACGTGCTATTAAATATCGTAAATTTTGTACCGCACCCACGACCACGACGTTTTACGCTCAACCAATTATTCTTAATTTTATCTTTCATACAAGTCTTATACAATTCTTCGTTTTAACATATTTTTTGTATCGTTTTATACGTTCTCTTGTGCATAGACACTCTTTCGTGCACACATACTCGTCATGTTTTTAAATGCTTTATAAAATACCTTGAACTTGAACTAGCAAAGCGAAGACAAAAAAAAGTTACGATTTTTTCTTATTCCTCTGTCTTCTTTTACGTTTTCTTCTTCCTTGACTGTTTTACGATTTCGTCTTGGTCTTTTGCTTGCAAGATTGTTATTATTATTATTAATATTCTTTTTTTTTTATTTATTTATTTTATTGTTGTAGTTTGTTGAAATTGAAAAGACAAATAATAAGTTTATTATCTTCACTCTACAAAGAAAACAGTTTTTTTAGTTTTTGGTTTGGTTCACATTGGTTTGTAGTTTTTTCTTTACAAAAATTCGTTTAAAGTTCGTTTTCTTCATCTTGTATATTTACACTTGAGTAGTTCTTGGGAAATTAATAAGATGATGAGTGTATAAGATTAGGGAATTGTATTTTATGGTGACTTTAAATAAACTGTGTGTGTGTGTGCGTGTGTGTGTACTACGAGTCGAAAATCATTTTATAATGTTTTCTGTGTCGAGTCGTTTTCTGTTTGTTTAGTTTACTGGGTGAGGTGATTTTAATTTACTATAATTTAAGGTGTGTACGAACACAGCAGAAACATTTTGGATATTAGTTGTGTATCCATCCATATTGGCATAACAAATATGTAATTATTATTGTAATTGGCTACTTAATATTTACCATCGGTGTGGACTAATAATGTAT
The DNA here is from genome assembly GCA_932526605.1 of Nephrotoma flavescens. Lineage (NCBI taxonomy): Eukaryota > Metazoa > Arthropoda > Insecta > Diptera > Tipulidae > Nephrotoma > Nephrotoma flavescens. The sequence continues at coordinate 1,740,168 of OW052220.1, forward strand.
CTATAAAAAGACAGTAAACTTTTGATTTGGACTTTATTCCCCGGAAGTCATTTAAAATAAGGTTACCTGATGGCTAAATCTGCGCAAGGATCAAATTTATGAATGTTGCATAATTCGCTGCACTTGCTTCTAAACCGTAACTATACGATACATAATAAAAAGATTAAATTACTACAAATATAATATTATTTTCAACTATCAACAACCTCTTCAAATTTCTAAGAAATTCATCAAAAGATATTCCTTTCATATATCACTTTTACAATAAGATCGATGTCAATCAAACCTGTAGAATATCTATCACTCTAATCCTCTGTAACAATTCGATTGAATTTCTCTTGTTGCCCGATTGTCTGTACCATGGTATCCTTTATAAATTACTGTATGGGTATAATAAGGACAAAGCATCTAAATAATCATCTATAACTGTAAAATATTACAATAACACTTGAGATTTTTTTTATAACAATTGACAAGCGATTTAAGGATAAGTTTATTGTTGTTAATAAAGTTTACGATTCTGTTTATTTCGAAAGGTGAGAAACTATTGTACGTATCTAGCATTGGACATTTTGTATTGCTATGACCCATCACTATTAGCTTTATGCTAAAAATGTATTATAACAGCGAATATTTTACAAAAAAAAAATCCCGCACCATCATCAACAACCCCCCCGAAAATATAAATAAAGATGTTTTTCCAAGAAAATTATTAGCATATTTATGAGATATCCTGTTCAGTGCTTGTTTCGTATTTTCCTTTATTCAAAATTACTACTATTGAATGTGCGCGCATGCCAATCAACCAAACCATATCGTACAGCAAACAGTTTAAATTTACATTTTATATCTTAAATTTTCCATGAAAATTAAATATTTCCTTTTTCTTTGTTTTCCGTTTGCTCGTTTTCCTTCTCCATTGTACCAGTGTGTGTGTGTGTGTGTGTGTCTGTTGCAAGATATTTATTTTTACTAGAACAACACTTGTTGCTTTGCCATTTCACGCACACACATTAAACCGAGCATATAACCTTGGTTTAATGTTACACAGTAACCAACTTCAATTTTCCAACGGGGTGGTGTGTTGATGGAAACATGATTGATGGCCTTGAACATTTATTTTTTACTGTGTACTTTTATATAACGTTAATAAATTTGTTGTTGACTCGTGCGCTTCTTGCGTTACACAATAAAAAAATAAAAGTTTTCTGGTTTAATATGTCTCCAAGGAAAGTTGTTGTTTTCTTTTGTTTTCCAGTTTTTCGGGGAGGTTTGTGCGTGACGTTATGTCATTGCCTTTCGAAACAATTATACTCATTGGTTAGTAACTTCTACTTTTCACGTTAAGTTGTAATTGGTTTAGATCAAGAAATTGTAGGGTGAGTGCGATTTCACGGTGTCAATGTTTAAAGAAACATTTTATTGCAACAAATAATTTACAGTATACATAGTTCTAGTTTTATACTGTAGAATTTTAGGCACACTACATTTGTTAAATTTTAATCCGTTAATAATGGTTCATAAACACTTTGGTAATGTCAACAAATCAACATCGTGACTTATTTGTTTGCATTAAAGCACGATATACCATACCACAAAGTTCAAATTGGGGGACATGGCCCAACCCCAATAAACGAGTTTATTGTTATACAAATAAAATTTACTTAATATCGTGTATCCTTGAACTTTATGTTTACAGTTGTTATTCTTCTCATATTATTCCTTATCAAATAACAAAAGAAATTGTTTCTTTATAATTTCTACTCTCATTTTTCTCACTCTTTTCCACTTTTTCTTTATAATTTCGGTTAAATTATTCTTTAACAGCATAAATTAAAAATTAATTAATTTCGTTTTGCTTCTCTCTTTATGTATATCGTCTTCTTTTCTTTGTTTTATTTTTATTAATAAATTAGAATTGCTTTAAGATATTAAAACAAAAGAGAGCAACAAAATTTGTAACACCAAAAATATATATAAAATTTATTATATTTCTCTAATTACTTTTCAAGAATTAATTAATAATTGACGAAGTTAAACTTTTGTGTGTTTAACTTTAATCAAATTTGATGGGATGACGATAAAGTATTAAATTAATTCAATTTGAGAATTATTTTAAACTGAATCAATATGATTCGTGTGGGTGATAAAAGATGGCGGGGTTTTTCGCCTAGAGCTTTAAGTTATAAAAAGGTTTACGCCTGAATGTAATTAGTATTTCAATAAAATAATATCTTTCCAAACAACATAATATCTAGTCTTACTTTGGGAATGTTACAACAACAATGCCATACATTTCATTCCAACCAGAATAGTTTCATTCCAAGTTTTTGTTGGAATAGGAATACAATTATTCTACGCAAAGTTAACCTATTGACCACTAGAGCAACTTTTTCGAAAATTATTTTTTTTATGGGTTGACGTCTTGGCAAGAAAAGTCAATTTTAAATTTGTCAACAATAAAATAAATTAGATTTTTTTTGTTATCGCATAAAGAACTAAACGATATAAATCAACGATACAAAAAATGAACTCCGATGCTAAATTAATCTGAAAAATAAGACACATTTACGACGAAAACGCATTTTATATTTTCATAAATATTTGTTATTACATAAAAGTAAAACGCATGCTTCGTTTGATTTTATTAGATTTTTGTACCAACCGATAAAATTATAAAAAAATCGCTTGGCTCTTACTTTGGGCACAAATTTCATTCCTATTCGAATAGGAATAATATTTCCAAAAGTAAGACCACAATCGCATTAGTAGATTAAATTACGGAACAGGTAAACTCGGCGAAACCAACTCGGCGACAGACAACTCGGCGACGGACAACTCGGCGACTGTCAACTCGGCAACGGTAAGCTCGGCGACGGGGAAAATTTAAAAAAAACAAAAAAGAGGGTAAAAGTTGACTAATCGGTGGAATGCTATGTTTTCAGGAGGGAGATCACTACCTAAAACCATTTTGAACCGGAAATTCGACAATAAAATGTTTTCATTTTTTTGCGAAAATCCGTGCCTTACTTATTTTTATCGGGAAAAATTTATTGTCATAGACTCGATAAATTTGAATCATTTTCTGTTATTTGGAATATTTTAAGTAGATCTGCCTTTAAGTTGACGCAATATGTTGCATCGTTTGCCTGCAACCATGGTTCGATTACAAAATGTGACCTGATTTCAAAACGGGAAACTTCCAATAAATTGGCAATCCGGTTGTTAATTACCGCTTGTTTCTGGATGAATATTCTATTCTCATTACCTAAAACCATTTTGAACCGGAAATTCGACAATAAAATGTTTTCATTTTTTTGCGAAAATCCCTGATGGTTAGCCTTACTTATTTTTATCGGGAAAAATTTATTGTCACAGACTCGGTAAATTTGAATCATTTTCTGTTATTTGGAATATTTTAAGTAGATCTGCCTTTAAGTTGACGCAATATGTTGCATCGTTTGCCTGCAACCATGGTTCGATTACAAAATGTGACCTGATTTCAAAACGGGAAACTTCCAATAAATTGGCAATCCGGTTGTTAATTACCGCTTGTTTCTGGATGAATATTCTATTCTCATTACCTAAAACCATTTTGAACCGGAAATTCGACAATAAAATGTTTCATTTTTTTGCGAAAATCCCTGATGGTTAGCCTTACATATTTTTATCGGGAAAAATTTATTGTCACAGACTCGGTAAATTTGAATCATTTTCTGTTATTTGGAATATTTTAAGTAGATCTGCCTTTAAGTTGACGCAATATGTTGCATCGTTTGCCTGCAACCATGGTTCGATTACAAAATGTGACCTGATTTCAAAACGGGAAACTTCCAATAAATTGGCAATCCGGTTGTTAATTACCGCTTGTTTCTGGATGAATATTCTATTCTCATTACCTAAAACCATTTTGAACCGGAAATTCGACAATAAAATGTTTTCATTTTTTTGCGAAAATCCCTGATGGTTAGCCTTACTTATTTTTATCGGGAAAAATTTATTGTCACAGACTCGGTAAATTTGAATCATTTTCTGTTATTTGGAATATTTTAAGTAGATCTGCCTTTAAGTTGACGCAATATGTTGCATCGTTTGCCTGCAACCATGGTTCGATTACAAAATGTGACCTGATTTCAAAACGGGAAACTTCCAATAAATTGGCAATCCGGTTGTTAATTACCGCTTGTTTCTGGATGAATATTCTATTCTCATTACCTAAAACCATTTTGAACCGGAAATTCGACAATAAAATGTTTTCATTTTTTTTGCGAAAATCCCTGATTTAGCCTTACTTATTTTTATCGGGAAAAATTTATTGTCATAGACTCGGTAAATTTGAATCATTTTCTGTTATTTGGAATATTTTAAGCAGATCTGCCTTTAAGTTGACGCAATATGTTGCATCGTTTGCCTGCAACCATGGTTCGATTACAAAATGTGACCTGATTTCAAAAAGGGAAACTTCCAATAAATTGGCAATCCGGTTGTTAATTACCGCTTGTTTCTGAATGAATATTCTAAGATTCTCATTACCTAAAACCATTTTGAACCGGAAATTCGACAATAAAATGATTTCATTTTTTTTTTGCGAAAATCCCTGATGAGCCTTACATATTTTTATCGGGAAAAATTTATTGTCACAGACTCGGTAAATTTGAATCATTTTCTGTTATTTGGAATATTTTAAGTAGATCTGCCTTTAAGTTGACGCAATATGTTGCATCGTTTGCCTGCAACCATGGTTCGATTACAAAATGTGACCTGATTTCAAAACGGGAAACTTCCAATAAATTGGCAATCCGGTTGTTAATTACCGCTTGTTTCTGGATGAATATTCTATTCTCATTACCTAAAACCATTTTCAACCGGAAATTCGACAATAAAATGTTTTCATTTTTTTTTGCGAAAATCCCTGATGGTTAGCCTTACTTATTTTTATCGGGAAAAATTTATTGTCACAGACTCGGTAAATTTGAATCATTTTCTGTTATTTGGAATATTTTAAGTAGATCTGCCTTTAAGTTGACGCAATATGTTGCATCGTTTGCCTGCAACCATGGTTCGATTACAAAATGTGACCTGATTTCAAAACGGGAAACTTCCAATAAATTGGCAATCCGGTTGTTAATTACCGCTTGTTTCTGGATGAATATTCTATTCTCATTACCTAAAACCATTTTGAACCGGAAATTCGACAATAAAATGTTTCATTTTTTTGCGAAAATCCCTGATGGTTAGCCTTACATATTTTTATCGGGAAAAATTTATTGTCACAGACTCGGTAAATTTGAATCATTTTCTGTTATTTGGAATATTTTAAGTAGATCTGCCTTTAAGTTGACGCAATATGTTGCATCGTTTGCCTGCAACCATGGTTCGATTACAAAATGTGACCTGATTTCAAAACGGGAAACTTCCAATAAATTGGCAATCCGGTTGTTAATTACCGCTTGTTTCTGGATGAATATTCTATTCTCATTACCTAAAACCATTTTGAACCGGAAATTCGACAATAAAATGTTTTCATTTTTTTGCGAAAATCCCTGATGGTTAGCCTTACTTATTTTTATCGGGAAAAATTTATTGTCACAGACTCGGTAAATTTGAATCATTTTCTGTTATTTGGAATATTTTAAGTAGATCTGCCTTTAAGTTGACGCAATATGTTGCATCGTTTGCCTGCAACCATGGTTCGATTACAAAATGTGACCTGATTTCAAAACGGGAAACTTCCAATAAATTGGCAATCCGCTTGTTAATTACCGCTTGTTTCTGGATGAATATTCTATTCTCATTACCTAAAACCATTTTGAACCGGAAATTCGACAATAAAATGTTTCATTTTTTTGCGAAAATCCCTGATGGTTAGCCTTACATATTTTTATCGGGAAAAATTTATTGTCACAGACTCGGTAAATTTGAATCATTTTCTGTTATTTGGAATATTTTAAGTAGATCTGCCTTTAAGTTGACGCAATATGTTGCATCGTTTGCCTGCAACCATGGTTCGATTACAAAATGTGACCTGATTTCAAAACGGGAAACTTCCAATAAATTGGCAATCCGGTTGTTAATTACCGCTTGTTTCTGGATGAATATTCTATTCTCATTACCTAAAACCATTTTGAACCGGAAATTCGACAATAAAATGTTTTCATTTTTTTGCGAAAATCCCTGATGGTTAGCCTTACTTATTTTTATCGGGAAAAATTTATTGTCACAGACTCGGTAAATTTGAATCATTTTCTGTTATTTGGAATATTTTAAGTAGATCTGCCTTTAAGTTGACGCAATATGTTGCATCGTTTGCCTGCAACCATGGTTCGATTACAAAATGTGACCTGATTTCAAAACGGGAAACTTCCAATAAATTGGCAATCCGGTTGTTAATTACCGCTTGTTTCTGGATGAATATTCTATTCTCATTACCTAAAACCATTTTGAACCGGAAATTCGACAATAAAATGTTTTCATTTTTTTGCGAAAATCCCTGATGGGTTAGCCTTACTTATTTTTATCGGGAAAAATTTATTGTCACAGACTCGGTAAATTTGAATCATTTTCTGTTATTTGGAATATTTTAAGCAGATCTGCCTTTAAGTTGACGCAATATGTTGCTTCGTTTGCCTGCAACCATGGTTCGATTACAAAATGTGACCTGTTTTCAAAACGGGAAACTTCCAATAAATTGGCAATCCGGTTGTTAATTACCGCTTGTTTCTGGATGAATATTCTATTCTCATTACCTAAAACCATTTTGAACCGGAAATCCGACAATAAAATGTTTTCATTTTTTTGCGAAAATCCCTGATGGTTAGCCTTACTTATTTTTATCGGGAAAAATTTATTGTCACAGACTCGGTAAATTTGAATCATTTTCTGTTATTTGGAATATTTTAAGTAGATCTGCCTTTAAGTTGACGCAATATGTTGCATCGTTGCATCAATCCGGTTGTTAATTACCGCTTGTTTCTGGATGAATATTCTATTTTCATTACCTAAAACCATTTTGAACCGGAAATCCGACAATAAAATGTTTTCATTTTTTTTTTGCGAAAATCCCTGATGGTTGTTAGCCTTACTTATTTTTATCGGGAAAAATTTATTGTCACAGACTCGGTAAATTTGAATCATTTTCTGTTATTTGGAATATTTTAAGTAGATCTGCCTTTAAGTTGACGCAATATGTTGCATCGTTTGCCTGCAACCATGGTTCGATTACAAAATGTGACCTGATTTCAAAACGGGAAACTTCCAATAAATTGGCAATCCGGTTGTTAATTACCGCTTGTTTCTGGATGAATATTCTATTCTCATTACCTAAAACCATTTTGAACCGGAAATTCGACAATAAAATGTTTTCATTTTTTTTTTGCGAAAATCCCTGATGGTTAGCCTTACTTATTTTTATCGGGAAAAATTTATTGTCACACACTCGGTAAATTTGAATCATTTTCTGTTATTTGGAATATTTTAAGTAGATCTGCCTTTAAGTTGACGCAATATGTTGCATCGTTTGCCTGCAACCATGGTTCGATTACAAAATGTGACCTGATTTCAAAACGGGAAACTTCCAATAAATTGGCAATCCGGTTGTTAATTACCGCTTGTTTCTGGATGAATATTCTATTCTCATTACCTAAAACCATTTTGAACCGGAAATTCGACAATAAAATGTTTTCATTTTTTTTTTGCGAAAATCCCTGATAGTTAGCCTTACTTATTTTTATCGGGAAAAATTTATTGTCACAGACTCGGTAAATTTGAATCATTTTCTGTTATTTGGAATATTTTAAGTAGATCTGCCTTTAAGTTGACGCAATATGTTGCATCGTTTGCCTGCAACCATGGTTCGATTACAAAATGTGACCTGATTTCAAAACGGGAAACTTCCAATAAATTGGCAATCCGGTTGTTAATTACCGCTTGTTTCTGGATGAATATTCTATTCTCATTACCTAAAACCATTTTGAACCGGAAATTCGACAATAAAATGTTTTAATTTTTTTTTTGCGAAAATCCCTGATGGTTAGCCTTACTTATTTTTATCGGGAAAAATTTATTGTCACAGACTCGGTAAATTTGAATCATTTTCTGTTATTTGGAATATTTTAAGTAGATCTGCCTTTAAGTTGACGCAATATGTTGCATCGTTTGCCTGCAACCATGGTTCGATTACAAAATGTGACCTGATTTCAAAACGGGAAACTTCCAATAAATTGGCAATCCGGTTGTTAATTACCGCTTGTTTCTGGATGAATATTCTATTCTCATTACCTAAAACCATTTTGAACCGGAAATCCGACAATAAAATGTTTTCATTTTTTTTTTGCGAAAATCCCTGATGGTTAGCCTTACTTATTTTTATCGGGAAAAATTTATTGTCACAGACTCGGTAAATTTGAATCATTTTCTGTTATTTGGAATATTTTAAGTAGATCTGCCTTTAAGTTGACGCAATATGTTGCATCGTTTGCCTGCAACCATGGTTCGATTACAAAATGTGACCTGATTTCAAAACGGGAAACTTCCAATAAATTGGCAATCCGGTTGTTAATTACCGCTTGTTTCTGGATGAATATTCTATTCTCATTACCTAAAACCATTTTGAACCGGAAATTCGACAATAAAATGTTTTAATTTTTTTTTTGCGAAAATCCCTGATGGTTAGCCTTACTTATTTTTATCGGGAAAAATTTATTGTCACAGACTCGGTAAATTTGAATCATTTTCTGTTATTTGGAATATTTTAAGTAGATCTGCCTTTAAGTTGACGCAATATGTTGCATCGTTTGCCTGCAACCATGGTTCGATTACAAAATGTGACCTGATTTCAAAACGGGAAACTTCCAATAAATTGGCAATCCGGTTGTTAATTACCGCATGTTTCTGGATGAATATTCTATTCTCATTACCTAAAACCATTTTGAACCGGAAATTCGACAATAAAATGTTTTCATTTTTTTTTGCGAAAATCCCTGATGGTTAGCCTTACTTATTTTTATCGGGAAAAATTTATTGTCACAGACTCGGTAAATTTGAATCATTTTCTGTTATTTGGAATATTTTAAGTAGATCTGCCTTTAAGTTGACGCAATATGTTGCATCGTTTGCCTGCAACCATGGTTCGATTACAAAATGTGACCTGATTTCAAAACGGGAAACTTCCAATAAATTGGCAATCCGGTTGTTAATTACCGCTTGTTTCTGGATGAATATTCTATTCTCATTACCTAAAACCATTTTGAACCGGAAATTCGACAATAAAATGTTTTCATTTTTTTTGCGAAAATCCCTGATTTAGCCTTACTTATTTTTATCGGGAAAAATTTATTGTCATAGACTCGGTAAATTTGAATCATTTTCTGTTATTTGGAATATTTTAAGCAGATCTGCCTTTAAGTTGACGCAATATGTTGCATCGTTTGCCTGCAACCATGGTTCGATTACAAAATGTGACCTGATTTCAAAACGGGAAACTTCCAATAAATTGGCAATCCGGTTGTTAATTACCGCTTGTTTCTGGATGAATATTCTATTCTCATTACCTAAAACCATTTTGAACCGGAAATTCGACAATAAAATGTTTTCATTTTTTTTTTGCGAAAATCCCTGATGGTTAGCCTTACTTATTTTTATCGGGAAAAATTTATTGTCACACACTCGGTAAATTTGAATCATTTTCTGTTATTTGGAATATTTTAAGTAGATCTGCCTTTAAGTTGACGCAATATGTTGCATCGTTTGCCTGCAACCATGGTTCGATTACAAAATGTGACCTGATTTCAAAACGGGAAACTTCTAATAAATTGGCAATCCGGTTGTTAATTACCGCTTGTTTCTGGATGAATATTCTATTCTCATTACCTAAAACCATTTTGAACCGGAAATCCGACAATAAAATGTTTTAATTTTTTTTTTGCGAAAATCCCTGATGGTTAGCCTTACTTATTTTTATCGGGAAAAATTTATTGTCACAGACTCGGTAAATTTGAATCATTTTCTGTTATTTGGAATATTTTAAGTAGATCTGCCTTTAAGTTGACGCAATATGTTGCATCGTTTGCCTGCAACCATGGTTCGATTACAAAATGTGACCTGATTTCAAAACGGGAAACTTCCAATAAATTGGCAATCCGGTTGTTAATTACCGCTTGTTTCTGGATGAATATTCTATTCTCATTACCTAAAACCATTTTGAACCGGAAATTCGACAATAAAATGTTTTAATTTTTTTTTTGCGAAAATCCCTGATGGTTAGCCTTACTTATTTTTATCGGGAAAAATTTATTGTCACAGACTCGGTAAATTTGAATCATTTTCTGTTATTTGGAATATTTTAAGTAGATCTGCCTTTAAGTTGACGCAATATGTTGCATCGTTTGCCTGCAACCATGGTTCGATTACAAAATGTGACCTGATTTCAAAACGGGAAACTTCCAATAAATTGGCAATCCGGTTGTTAATTACCGCATGTTTCTGGATGAATATTCTATTCTCATTACCTAAAACCATTTTGAACCGGAAATTCGACAATAAAATGTTTTCATTTTTTTTTGCGAAAATCCCTGATGGTTAGCCTTACTTATTTTTATCGGGAAAAATTTATTGTCACAGACTCGGTAAATTTGAATCATTTTCTGTTATTTGGAATATTTTAAGTAGATCTGCCTTTAAGTTGACGCAATATGTTGCATCGTTTGCCTGCAACCATGGTTCGATTACAAAATGTGACCTGATTTCAAAACGGGAAACTTCCAATAAATTGGCAATCCGGTTGTTAATTACCGCTTGTTTCTGGATGAATATTCTATTCTCATTACCTAAAACCATTTTGAACCGGAAATTCGACAATAAAATGTTTTCATTTTTTTTGTGCGAAAATCCCTGATGGTTAGCCTTACTTATTTTTATCGGGAAAAATTTATTGTCACAGACTCGGTAAATTTGAATCATTTTCTGTTATTTGGAATATTTTAAGTAGATCTGCCTTTAAGTTGACGCAATATGTTGCATCGTTTGCCTGCAACCATGGTTCGATTACAAAATGTGACCTGATTTCAAAACGGGAAACTTCCAATAAATTGGCAATCCGGTTGTTAATTACCGCTTGTTTCTGGATGAATATTCTAAGATTCTCATTACCTAAAACCATTTTGAACCGGAAATTCGACAATAAAATGTTTTCATTTTTTTTTTGCGGAAATCCCTGATGGTTAGCCTTACTTATTTTTATCGGGAAAAATTTATTGTCAGAGACTCGGTAAATTTGAATCATTTTCTGTTATTTGGAATATTTTAAGTAGATCTGCCTTTAAGTTGACGCAATATGTTGCATCGTTTGCCTGCAACCATGGTTCGATTACAAAATGTGATCTGATTTCAAAACGGGAAACTTCCAATAAATTGGCAATCCGGTTGTTAATTACCGCTTGTTTCTGGATGAATATTCTATTCTCATTACCTAAAACCATTTTGAACCGGAAATTCGACAATAAAATGTTTTCATTTTTTTTTTGCGGAAATCCCTGATGGTTAGCCTTACTTATTTTTATCGGGAAAAATTTATTGTCAGAGACTCGGTAAATTTGAATCATTTTCTGTTATTTGGAATATTTTAAGTAGATCTGCCTTTAAGTTGACGCAATATGTTGCATCGTTTGCCTGCAACCATGGTTCGATTACAAAATGTGACCTGATTTCAAAACGGGAAACTTCCAATAAATTGGCAATCCGGTTGTTAATTACCGCTTGTTTCTGGATGAATATTCTAAGATTCTCATTACCTAAAACCATTTTCAACCGGAAATTCGACAATAAAATGTTTTCATTTTTTTTGCGAAAATCCCTGATGGTTAGCCTTACTTATTTTTATCGGGAAAAATTTATTGTTACAGACTCGGTAAATTTGAATCATTTTCTGTTATTTGGAATATTTTAAGTAGATCTGCCTTTAAGTTGACGCAATACGTTGCATCGTTTGCCTGCAAAGATGGTTCGATTACAAAATGTGACCTGATTTCAAAACGGGAAACTTCCAATAAATTGGCAATCCGGTTGTTAATTACCGCTTGTTTGTTTCATTTTTTTGTGAAAATCCCTGATGGTTAGCCTTACTTATTTTTATCGGGAAAAATTTATTGTCACAGACTCGGTAAATTTGAATCATTTTCTGTTATTTGGAATATTTTAAGTAGATCTGCCTTTAAGTTGACGCAATATGTTGCATCGTTTGCCTGCAACCATGGTTCGATTACAAAATGTGACCTGATTTCAAAACGGGAAACTTCCAATAAATTGGCAATCCGGTTGTTAATTACCGCTTGTTTCTGGATGAATATTCTATTCTCATTACCTAAAACCATTTTGAACCGGAAATTCGACAATAAAATGTTTTCATTTTTTTGCGAAAATCCCTGATGGTTAGCCTTACTTATTTTTATCGGGAAAAATTTATTGTCATAGACTCGGTAAATTTGAATCATTTTCTGTTATTTGGAATATTTTAAGTAGATCTGCCTTTAAGTTGACGCAATATGTTGCATCGTTTGCCTGCAACCATGGTTCGATTACAAAATGTGACCTGATTTCAAAACGGGAAACTTCCAATAAATTGGCAATCCGGTTGTTAATTACCGCTTGTTTCTGGATGAATATTCTATTCTCATTACCTAAAACCATTTTGAACCGGAAATTCGACAATAAATGTTTTCATTTTTTTTTTGCGGAAATCCCTGATGGTTAGCCTTACTTATTTTTATCGGGAAAAATTTATTGTCAGAGACTCGGTAAATTTGAATCATTTTCTGTTATTTGGAATATTTTAAGTAGATCTGCCTTTAAGTTGACGCAATATGTTGCATCGTTTGCCTGCAACCATGGTTCGATTACAAAATGTGACCTGATTTCAAAACGGGAAACTTCCAATAAATTGGCAATCCGGTTGTTAATTACCGCTTGTTTCTGGATGAATATTCTATTCTCATTACCTAAAACCATTTTGAACCGGAAATTCGACAATAAAATGTTTTCATTTTTTTTTTGCGGAAATCCCTGATGGTTAGCCTTACTTATTTTTATCGGGAAAAATTTATTGTCAGAGACTCGGTAAATTTGAATCATTTTCTGTTATTTGGAATATTTTAAATAGATCTGCCTTTAAGTTGACGCAATACGTTGCATCGTTTGCCTGCAACCATGGTTCGATTACAAAATGTGACCTGATTTCAAAACGGGAAACTTCCAATAAATTGGCAATCCGGTTGTTAATTACCGCTTGTTTGTTTCATTTTTTTGTGAAAATCCCTGATGGTTAGCCTTACTTATTTTTATCGGGAAAAATTTATTGTCACAGACTCGGTAAATTTGAATCATTTTCTGTTATTTGGAATATTTTAAGTAGATCTGCCTTTAAGTTGACGCAATATGTTGCATCGTTTGCCTGCAACCATGGTTCGATTACAAAATGTGACCTGATTTCAAAACGGGAAACTTCCAATAAATTGGCAATCCGGTTGTTAATTACCGCTTGTTTCTGGATGAATATTCTATTCTCATTACCTAAAACCATTTTGAACCGGAAATCCAACAATAAAATGTTTTCATTTTTTTTTGCGAAAATCCCTGATGGTTAGCCTTACTTATTTTTATCGGGAAAAATTTATTGTTACAGACTCGGTAAATTTGAATCATTTTCTGTTATTTGGAATATTTTAAGTAGATCTGCCTTTAAGTTGACGCAATATGTTGCATCGTTTGCCTGCAACCATGGTTCGATTACAAAATGTGACCTGATTTCAAAACGGGAAACTTCCAATAAATTGGCAATCCGGTTGTTAATTACCGCTTGTTTCTGGATGAATATTCTATTCTCATTACGTAAAACCATTTTGAACCGGAAATCCAACAATAAAATGTTTTCATTTTTTTTTGCGAAAATCCCTGATGGTTAGCCTTACTTATTTTTATCGGGAAAAATTTATTGTTACAGACTCGGTAAATTTGAATCATTTTCTGTTATTTGGAATATTTTAAGTAGATCTGCCTTTAAGTTGACGCAATACGTTGCATCGTTTGCCTGCAACCATGGTTCGATTACAAAATGTGACCTGATTTCAAAACGGGAAACTTCCAATAAATTGGCAATCCGGTTGTTAATTACCGCTTGTTTCTGGATGAATATTCTATTCTCATTACCTAAAACCATTTTGAACCGGAAATCCAACAATAAAATGTTTTCATTTTTTTTTGCGAAAATCCCTGATGGTTAGCCTTACTTATTTTTATCGGTAAAAATTTATTGTTACAGACTCGGTAAATTTGAATCATTTTCTGTTATTTGGAATATTTTAAGTAGATCTGTCTTTAAGTTGACGCAATACGTTGCATCGTTTGCCTGCAACCATGGTTCGATTACAAAATGTGACCTGATTTCAAAACGGGAAACTTCCAATAAATTGGCAATCCGGTTGTTAATTACCGCTTGTTTCTGGATGAATATTCTATTCTCATTACGTAAAACCATTTTGAACCGGAAATCCAACAATAAAATGTTTTCATTTTTTTTTGCGAAAATCCCTGATGGTTAGCCTTACTTATTTTTATCGGGAAAAATTTATTGTTACAGACTCGGTAAATTTGAATCATTTTCTGTTATTTGGAATATTTTAAGTAGATCTGTCTTTAAGTTGACGCAATACGTTGCATCGTTTGCCTGCAACCATGGTTCGATTACAAAATGTGACCTGATTTCAAAACGGGAAACTTCCAATAAATTGGCAATCCGGTTGTTAATTACCGCATGTTTCTGGATGAATATTCTATTCTCATTACCTTAAACCATTTTGAACCGGAAATCCGACAATAAAATGTTTTCATTTTTTTTTGCGAAAATCCCTGATGGTTAGCCTTACTTATTTTTATCGGGAAAAATTTATTGTTACAGACTCGGTAAATTTGAATCATTTTCTGTTATTTGGAATATTTTAAGTAGATCTGCCTTTAAGTTGACGCAATATGTTGCATCGTTTGCCTGCAACCATGGTTCGATTACAAATTGTGACTTGATTTCAAAACGGGAAACTTAAAATAAATTGGCAATCCGGTTGTTAATTACCGCTTGTTTCTGGATGAATATTCTATTCTCATTACCTTAAACCATTTTGAACCGGAAATCCGACAATAAAATGTTTTCATTTTTTTGCGAAAATCCCTGATGTTAGCCTTACTTATTTTTATCGGGAAAAATTTATTGTCACAGACTCGGTAAATTTGAATCATTTTCTGTTATTTGGAATATTTTAAGTAGATCTGCCTTTAAGTTGACGCAATATGTTGCATCGTTTGCCTGCAACCATGGTTCGATTACAAAATGTGACCTGATTTCAAAACGGGAAACTTCCAATAAATTGGCAATCCGGTTGTTAATTACCGCTTGTTTCTGGATGAATATTCTATTCTCATTACCTCAAAACCATTTTGAACCGGAAATCCGACAATAAAATGTTTTCATTTTTTTTTGCGAAAATCCCTGATGGTTGCCTTACTTAATTTTATCGGGAAAAATTTATTGTCACAGACTCGGTAAATTTGAATCATTTTCTGTTATTTGGAATATTTTAAGTAGATCTGCCTTTAAGTTGACGCAATACGTTGCATCGTTTGCCTGCAATCATGGTTCGAATACAAAATGTGACCTGATTTCAAAACGGGAAACTTCCAATAAATTGGCAATCCGGTTGTTAATTACCGCTTGTTTCTGGATGAATATTCTATTCTCATTACCTTAAACCATTTTGAACCGGAAATCCGACAATAAAATGTTTTCATTTTTTTGCGAAAATCCCTGATGGTTAGCCTTACTTATTTTTATCGGGAAAAATTTATTGTCACAGACTCGGTAAATTTGAATCATTTTCTGTTATTTGGAATATTTTAAGTAGATCTGCCTTTAAGTTGACGCAATACGTTGCATCGTTTGCCTGCACCATTGTTCGATTACAAAATGTGACCTGATTTCAAAACGGGAAACTTCCAATAAATTGGCAATCCGGTTGTTAATTACCGCTTGTTTCTGGATGAATATTCTTTTCTCATTACCTAAAACCATTTTGAACCGGAAATCCGACAATAAAATGTTTTCATTTTTTTTTGCGAAAATCCCTGATGGTTAGCCTTACTTATTTTTATCGGGAAAAATTTATTGTCACAGACTCGGTAAATTTGAATTATTTTCTGTTATTTGGAATATTTTAAGTAGATCTGCCTTTAAGTTGACGCAATATGTTGCATCGTTTGCCTGCAACCATTGTTCGATTACAAAATGTGACCTGATTTCAAAACGGGAAACTTCCAATAAATTGGCAATCCGGTTGTTAATTACCGCTTGTTTCTGGATGAATATTCTATTCTCATTACCTAAAACCATTTTGAACCGGAAATTCGACAATAAAATGTTTTCATTTTTTTGCGAAAATCCCTGATGGTTAGCCTTACTTATTTTTATCGGGAAAAATTTATTGTCACAGACTCGGTAAATTTGAATCATTTTCTGTTATTTGGAATATTTTAAGTAGATCTGCCTTTAAGTTGACGCAATATGTTGCATCGTTTGCCTGCAACCATGGTTCGATTACAAAATGTGACCTGATTTCAAAACGGGAAACTTCCAATAAATTGGCAATCCGGTTGTTAATTACCGCTTGTTTCTGGCTGAATATTCTATTCTCATTACCTAAAACCATTTTGAACCGGAAATCCGACAATAAAATGTTTTCATTTTTTTACGAAAATCCCTGATGGTTAGCCTTACTTAATTTTATCGGGAAAAATTTATTGTCACAGACTCGGTAAATTTGAATCATTTTCTGTTATTTGGAATATTTTAAGTAGATCTGCCTTTAAGTTGACGCAATATGTTGCATCGTTTGCCTGCAACCATGGTTCGATTACAAAATGTGACCTGATTTCAAAACGGGAAACTTCCAATAAATTGGCAATCCGGTTGTTAATTACCGCTTGTTTCTGGCTGAATATTCTATTCTCATTACCTACATTACCTAAAACCATTTTGAATCGGAAATCCGACAATAAAATGTTTTCATTTTTTTTTGCGAAAATCCCTGATGGTTAGCCTTACTTATTTTTATCGGGAAAAATTTATTGTCACAGACTCGGTAAATTTGAATTATTTTCTGTTATTCGAAATATTTTAAGTAGATCTGCCTTTAAGTTGACGCAATATGTTGCATCGTTTGCCTGCAACCATGGTTCGATTACAAAATGTGACCTGATTTCAAAACGGGAAACTTCCAATAAATTGGCAATCCGGTTGTTAATTACCGCTTGTTTCTGGCTGAATATTCTATTCTCATTACCTAAAACCATTTTGAACCGGAAATCCGACAATAAAATGTTTTCATTTTTTTGCGAAAATCCCTGATGGTTAGCCTTACTTAATTTTATCGGGAAAAATTTATTGTCACAGACTCGGTAAATTTGAATCATTTTCTGTTATTTGGAATATTTTAAGTAGATCTGCCTTTAAGTTGACGCAATATGTTGCATCGTTTGCCTGCAACCATGGTTCGATTACAAAATGTGACCTGATTTCAAAACGGGAAACTTCCAATAAATTGGCAATCCGGTTGTTAACTACCGCTTGTTTCTGGATGAATATTCTATTCTCATTACCTAAAACCATTTTGAACCGGAAATTCGAAAATAAAATGTTTTCATTTTTTTTGCGAAAATCCCTGATGGTTAGCCTTACTTATTTTTATCGGGAAAAATTTATTGTCACAGACTCGGTAAATTTGAATCATTTTCTATTATTTGGAATATTTTAAGTAGATCTGCCTTTAAGTTGACGCAATATGTTGCA
Organism: Nephrotoma flavescens; assembly: GCA_932526605.1. Lineage (NCBI taxonomy): Eukaryota > Metazoa > Arthropoda > Insecta > Diptera > Tipulidae > Nephrotoma > Nephrotoma flavescens. The sequence continues at coordinate 1,758,049 of OW052220.1, forward strand.
TCGTTTGCCTGCAACCATGGTTCGATTACAAAATGTGACCTGATTTTAAAACGGGTAACTTCCAATAAATTGGCAATCCGGTTGTTAATTACCGCTTGTTTCTGGATGAATATTCTTTTCTCATTACCTAAAACCATTTTGAACCGGAAATCCGACAATAAAATGTTTTCATTTTTTTGCGAAAATCCCTGATGGTTAGCCTTACTTATTTTTATCGGGAAAAATTTATTGTCACAGACTCGGTAAATTTGAATCATTTTCTGTTATTTGGAATATTTTAAGTAGATCTGCCTTTAAGTTGACGCAATATGTTGCATCGTTTGCCTGCAACCATGGTTCGATTACAAAATGTGACCTGATTTCAAAACGGGAAACTTCCAATAAATTGGCAATCCGGTTGTTAATTACCGCTTGTTTCTGGATGAATATTCTATTCTCATTACCTAAAACCATTTTGAACCGGAAATCCGACAATAAAATGTTTTCATTTTTTTGCGAAAATCCCTGATGGTTAGCCTTACTTATTTTTATCGGGAAAAATTTATTGTCACAGACTCGGTAAATTTGAATCATTTTCTGTTATTTGGAATATTTTAAGAAGATCTGCCTTTAAGTTGACGCAATATGTTGCATCGTTTGCCTGCAACCATGGTTCGATTACAAAATGTGACCTGATTTCAAAACGGGAAACTTCCAATAAATTGGCAATCCGGTTGTTAATTACCGCTTGTTTCTGGATGAATATTCTTTTCTCATTACCTAAAACCATTTTGAACCGGAAATCCGACAATAAAATGTTTTCATTTTTTTGCGAAAATCCCTGATGGTTAGCCTTACTTATTTTTATCGGGAAAAATTTATTGTCACAGACTCTGTAAATTTGAATTATTTTCTGTTATTTGAAATATTTTAAGTAGATCTGCCTTTAAGTTGACGCAATATGTTGCATCGTTTGCCTGCAACCATGGTTCGATTACAAAATGTGACCTGATTTCAAAACGGGAAACTTCCAATAAATTGGCAATCCGGTTGTTAATTACCGCTTGTTTCTGGATGAATATTCTATTCTCATTACCTAAAACCATTTTGAACCGGAAATCCGACAATAAAATGTTTTCATTTTTTTGCGAAAATCCCTGATGGTTAGCCTTACTTATTTTTATCGGGAAAAATTTATTATCACAGACTCGGTAAATTTGAATCATTTTCTGTTATTTGGAATATTTTAAGTAGATCTGCCTTTAAGTTGACGCAATATGTTGCATCGTTTGCCTGCAACCATGGTTCGATTACAAAATGTGACCTGATTTCAAAACGGGAAACTTCCAATAAATTGGCAATCCGGTTGTTAATTACCGCTTGTTTCTGGATGAATATTCTATTCTCATTACCTAAAACCATTTTGAACCGGAAATTCGACAATAAAATGTTTTCATTTTTTTGCGAAAATCCCTGATGGTTAGCCTTACTTATTTTTATCGGGAAAAATTTATTGTCATAGACTCGGTAAATTTGAATCATTTTCTGTTATTTGGAATATTTTAAGTAGATCTGCCTTTAAGTTGACGCAATATGTTGCATCGTTTGCCTGCAACCATGGTTCGATTACAAAATGTGACCTGATTTCAAAACGGGAAACTTCCAATAAATTGGCAATCCGGTTGTTAATTACCGCTTGTTTCTGGATGAATATTCTATTCTCATTACCTAAAACCATTTTGAACCGGAAATTCGACAATAAATGTTTTCATTTTTTTTTTGCGGAAATCCCTGATGGTTAGCCTTACTTATTTTTATCGGGAAAAATTTATTGTCAGAGACTCGGTAAATTTGAATCATTTTCTGTTATTTGGAATATTTTAAGTAGATCTGCCTTTAAGTTGACGCAATATGTTGCATCGTTTGCCTGCAACCATGGTTCGATTACAAAATGTGACCTGATTTCAAAACGGGAAACTTCCAATAAATTGGCAATCCGGTTGTTAATTACCGCTTGTTTCTGGATGAATATTCTATTCTCATTACCTAAAACCATTTTGAACCGGAAATTCGACAATAAAATGTTTTCATTTTTTTTTTGCGGAAATCCCTGATGGTTAGCCTTACTTATTTTTATCGGGAAAAATTTATTGTCAGAGACTCGGTAAATTTGAATCATTTTCTGTTATTTGGAATATTTTAAATAGATCTGCCTTTAAGTTGACGCAATACGTTGCATCGTTTGCCTGCAACCATGGTTCGATTACAAAATGTGACCTGATTTCAAAACGGGAAACTTCCAATAAATTGGCAATCCGGTTGTTAATTACCGCTTGTTTGTTTCATTTTTTTGTGAAAATCCCTGATGGTTAGCCTTACTTATTTTTATCGGGAAAAATTTATTGTCACAGACTCGGTAAATTTGAATCATTTTCTGTTATTTGGAATATTTTAAGTAGATCTGCCTTTAAGTTGACGCAATATGTTGCATCGTTTGCCTGCAACCATGGTTCGATTACAAAATGTGACCTGATTTCAAAACGGGAAACTTCCAATAAATTGGCAATCCGGTTGTTAATTACCGCTTGTTTCTGGATGAATATTCTATTCTCATTACCTAAAACCATTTTGAACGGGAAATCCAACAATAAAATGTTTTCATTTTTTTTTGCGAAAATCCCTGATGGTTAGCCTTACTTATTTTTATCGGGAAAAATTTATTGTTACAGACTCGGTAAATTTGAATCATTTTCTGTTATTTGGAATATTTTAAGTAGATCTGCCTTTAAGTTGACGCAATATGTTGCATCGTTTGCCTGCAACCATGGTTCGATTACAAAATGTGACCTGATTTCAAAACGGGAAACTTCCAATAAATTGGCAATCCGGTTGTTAATTACCGCTTGTTTCTGGATGAATATTCTATTCTCATTACGTAAAACCATTTTGAACCGGAAATCCAACAATAAAATGTTTTCATTTTTTTTTGCGAAAATCCCTGATGGTTAGCCTTACTTATTTTTATCGGGAAAAATTTATTGTTACAGACTCGGTAAATTTGAATCATTTTCTGTTATTTGGAATATTTTAAGTAGATCTGCCTTTAAGTTGACGCAATACGTTGCATCGTTTGCCTGCAACCATGGTTCGATTACAAAATGTGACCTGATTTCAAAACGGGAAACTTCCAATAAATTGGCAATCCGGTTGTTAATTACCGCTTGTTTCTGGATGAATATTCTATTCTCATTACCTAAAACCATTTTGAACCGGAAATCCAACAATAAAATGTTTTCATTTTTTTTTGCGAAAATCCCTGATGGTTAGCCTTACTTATTTTTATCGGTAAAAATTTATTGTTACAGACTCGGTAAATTTGAATCATTTTCTGTTATTTGGAATATTTTAAGTAGATCTGTCTTTAAGTTGACGCAATACGTTGCATCGTTTGCCTGCAACCATGGTTCGATTACAAAATGTGACCTGATTTCAAAACGGGAAACTTCCAATAAATTGGCAATCCGGTTGTTAATTACCGCTTGTTTCTGGATGAATATTCTATTCTCATTACGTAAAACCATTTTGAACCGGAAATCCAACAATAAAATGTTTTCATTTTTTTTTGCGAAAATCCCTGATGGTTAGCCTTACTTATTTTTATCGGGAAAAATTTATTGTTACAGACTCGGTAAATTTGAATCATTTTCTGTTATTTGGAATATTTTAAGTAGATCTGCCTTTAAGTTGACGCAATACGTTGCATCGTTTGCCTGCAACCATGGTTCGATTACAAAATGTGACCTGATTTCAAAACGGGAAACTTCCAATAAATTGGCAATCCGGTTGTTAATTACCGCTTGTTTCTGGATGAATATTCTATTCTCATTACCTAAAACCATTTTGAACCGGAAATCCAACAATAAAATGTTTTCATTTTTTTTTGCGAAAATCCCTGATGGTTAGCCTTACTTATTTTTATCGGGAAAAATTTATTGTTACAGACTCGGTAAATTTGAATCATTTTCTGTTATTTGGAATATTTTAAGTAGATCTGTCTTTAAGTTGACGCAATACGTTGCATCGTTTGCCTGCAACCATGGTTCGATTACAAAATGTGACCTGATTTCAAAACGGGAAACTTCCAATAAATTGGCAATCCGGTTGTTAATTACCGCATGTTTCTGGATGAATATTCTATTCTCATTACCTTAAACCATTTTGAACCGGAAATCCGACAATAAAATGTTTTCATTTTTTTTTGCGAAAATCCCTGATGGTTAGCCTTACTTATTTTTATCGGGAAAAATTTATTGTTACAGACTCGGTAAATTTGAATCATTTTCTGTTATTTGGAATATTTTAAGTAGATCTGCCTTTAAGTTGACGCAATATGTTGCATCGTTTGCCTGCAACCATGGTTCGATTACAAATTGTGACTTGATTTCAAAACGGGAAACTTAAAATAAATTGGCAATCCGGTTGTTAATTACCGCTTGTTTCTGGACGAATATTCTATTCTCATTACCTTAAACCATTTTGAACCGGAAATCCGACAATAAAATGTTTTCATTTTTTTGCGAAAATCCCTGATGTTAGCCTTACTTATTTTTATCGGGAAAAATTTATTGTCACAGACTCGGTAAATTTGAATCATTTTCTGTTATTTGGAATATTTTAAGTAGATCTGCCTTTAAGTTGACGCAATATGTTGCATCGTTTGCCTGCAACCATGGTTCGATTACAAAATGTGACCTGATTTCAAAACGGGAAACTTCCAATAAATTGGCAATCCGGTTGTTAATTACCGCTTGTTTCTGGATGAATATTCTATTCTCATTACCTCAAAACCATTTTGAACCGGAAATCCGACAATAAAATGTTTTCATTTTTTTTTGCGAAAATCCCTGATGGTTGCCTTACTTAATTTTATCGGGAAAAATTTATTGTCACAGACTCGGTAAATTTGAATCATTTTCTGTTATTTGGAATATTTTAAGTAGATCTGCCTTTAAGTTGACGCAATACGTTGCATCGTTTGCCTGCAATCATGGTTCGAATACAAAATGTGACCTGATTTCAAAACGGGAAACTTCCAATAAATTGGCAATCCGGTTGTTAATTACCGCTTGTTTCTGGATGAATATTCTATTCTCATTACCTTAAACCATTTTGAACCGGAAATCCGACAATAAAATGTTTTCATTTTTTTGCGAAAATCCCTGATGGTTAGCCTTACTTATTTTTATCGGGAAAAATTTATTGTCACAGACTCGGTAAATTTGAATCATTTTCTGTTATTTGGAATATTTTAAGTAGATCTGCCTTTAAGTTGACGCAATACGTTGCATCGTTTGCCTGCACCATTGTTCGATTACAAAATGTGACCTGATTTCAAAACGGGAAACTTCCAATAAATTGGCAATCCGGTTGTTAATTACCGCTTGTTTCTGGATGAATATTCTTTTCTCATTACCTAAAACCATTTTGAACCGGAAATCCGACAATAAAATGTTTTCATTTTTTTTTGCGAAAATCCCTGATGGTTAGCCTTACTTATTTTTATCGGGAAAAATTTATTGTCACAGACTCGGTAAATTTGAATTATTTTCTGTTATTTGGAATATTTTAAGTAGATCTGCCTTTAAGTTGACGCAATATGTTGCATCGTTTGCCTGCAACCATTGTTCGATTACAAAATGTGACCTGATTTCAAAACGGGAAACTTCCAATAAATTGGCAATCCGGTTGTTAATTACCGCTTGTTTCTGGATGAATATTCTATTCTCATTACCTAAAACCATTTTGAACCGGAAATTCGACAATAAAATGTTTTCATTTTTTTGCGAAAATCCCTGATGGTTAGCCTTACTTATTTTTATCGGGAAAAATTTATTGTCACAGACTCGGTAAATTTGAATCATTTTCTGTTATTTGGAATATTTTAAGTAGATCTGCCTTTAAGTTGACGCAATATGTTGCATCGTTTGCCTGCAACCATGGTTCGATTACAAAATGTGACCTGATTTCAAAACGGGAAACTTCCAATAAATTGGCAATCCGGTTGTTAATTACCGCTTGTTTCTGGCTGAATATTCTATTCTCATTACCTAAAACCATTTTGAACCGGAAATCCGACAATAAAATGTTTTCATTTTTTTACGAAAATCCCTGATGGTTAGCCTTACTTAATTTTATCGGGAAAAATTTATTGTCACAGACTCGGTAAATTTGAATCATTTTCTGTTATTTGGAATATTTTAAGTAGATCTGCCTTTAAGTTGACGCAATATGTTGCATCGTTTGCCTGCAACCATGGTTCGATTACAAAATGTGACCTGATTTCAAAACGGGAAACTTCCAATAAATTGGCAATCCGGTTGTTAATTACCGCTTGTTTCTGGCTGAATATTCTATTCTCATTACCTACATTACCTAAAACCATTTTGAATCGGAAATCCGACAATAAAATGTTTTCATTTTTTTTTGCGAAAATCCCTGATGGTTAGCCTTACTTATTTTTATCGGGAAAAATTTATTGTCACAGACTCGGTAAATTTGAATTATTTTCTGTTATTCGAAATATTTTAAGTAGATCTGCCTTTAAGTTGACGCAATATGTTGCATCGTTTGCCTGCAACCATGGTTCGATTACAAAATGTGACCTGATTTCAAAACGGGAAACTTCCAATAAATTGGCAATCCGGTTGTTAATTACCGCTTGTTTCTGGCTGAATATTCTATTCTCATTACCTAAAACCATTTTGAACCGGAAATCCGACAATAAAATGTTTTCATTTTTTTGCGAAAATCCCTGATGGTTAGCCTTACTTAATTTTATCGGGAAAAATTTATTGTCACAGACTCGGTAAATTTGAATCATTTTCTGTTATTTGGAATATTTTAAGTAGATCTGCCTTTAAGTTGACGCAATATGTTGCATCGTTTGCCTGCAACCATGGTTCGATTACAAAATGTGACCTGATTTCAAAACGGGAAACTTCCAATAAATTGGCAATCCGGTTGTTAACTACCGCTTGTTTCTGGATGAATATTCTATTCTCATTACCTAAAACCATTTTGAACCGGAAATTCGAAAATAAAATGTTTTCATTTTTTTTGCGAAAATCCCTGATGGTTAGCCTTACTTATTTTTATCGGGAAAAATTTATTGTCACAGACTCGGTAAATTTGAATCATTTTCTATTATTTGGAATATTTTAAGTAGATCTGCCTTTAAGTTGACGCAATATGTTGCATCGTTTGCCTGCAACCATGGTTCGATTACAAAATGTGACCTGATTTTAAAACGGGTAACTTCCAATAAATTGGCAATCCGGTTGTTAATTACCGCTTGTTTCTGGATGAATATTCTTTTCTCATTACCTAAAACCATTTTGAACCGGAAATCCGACAATAAAATGTTTTCATTTTTTTGCGAAAATCCCTGATGGTTAGCCTTACTTATTTTTATCGGGAAAAATTTATTGTCACAGACTCGGTAAATTTGAATCATTTTCTGTTATTTGGAATATTTTAAGTAGATCTGCCTTTAAGTTGACGCAATATGTTGCATCGTTTGCCTGCAACCATGGTTCGATTACAAAATGTGACCTGATTTCAAAACGGGAAACTTCCAATAAATTGGCAATCCGGTTGTTAATTACCGCTTGTTTCTGGATGAATATTCTATTCTCATTACCTAAAACCATTTTGAACCGGAAATCCGACAATAAAATGTTTTCATTTTTTTGCGAAAATCCCTGATGGTTAGCCTTACTTATTTTTATCGGGAAAAATTTATTGTCACAGACTCGGTAAATTTGAATCATTTTCTGTTATTTGGAATATTTTAAGAAGATCTGCCTTTAAGTTGACGCAATATGTTGCATCGTTTGCCTGCAACCATGGTTCGATTACAAAATGTGACCTGATTTCAAAACGGGAAACTTCCAATAAATTGGCAATCCGGTTGTTAATTACCGCTTGTTTCTGGATGAATATTCTTTTCTCATTACCTAAAACCATTTTGAACCGGAAATCCGACAATAAAATGTTTTCATTTTTTTGCGAAAATCCCTGATGGTTAGCCTTACTTATTTTTATCGGGAAAAATTTATTGTCACAGACTCTGTAAATTTGAATTATTTTCTGTTATTTGAAATATTTTAAGTAGATCTGCCTTTAAGTTGACGCAATATGTTGCATCGTTTGCCTGCAACCATGGTTCGATTACAAAATGTGACCTGATTTCAAAACGGGAAACTTCCAATAAATTGGCAATCCGGTTGTTAATTACCGCTTGTTTCTGGATGAATATTCTATTCTCATTACCTAAAACCATTTTGAACCGGAAATCCGACAATAAAATGTTTTCATTTTTTTGCGAAAATCCCTGATGGTTAGCCTTACTTATTTTTATCGGGAAAAATTTATTATCACAGACTCGGTAAATTTGAATCATTTTCTGTTATTTGGAATATTTTAAGTAGATCTGCCTTTAAGTTGACGCAATATGTTGCATCGTTTGCCTGCAACCATGGTTCGATTACAAAATGTGACCTGATTTCAAAACGGGAAACTTCCAATAAATTGGCAATCCGGTTGTTAATTACCGCTTGTTTCTGGATGAATATTCTATTCTCATTACCTAAAACCATTTTGAACCGGAAATCCGACAATAAAATGTTTTCATTTTTTTGCGAAAATCCCTGATGGTTAGCCTTACTTATTTTTATCGGGAAAAATTTATTGTCACAGACTCGGTAAATTTGAATCATTTTCTGTTATTTGGAATATTTTAAGTAGATCTGCCTTTAAGTTGACGCAATATGTTGCATCGTTTTCCTGCAACCATGGTTCGATTACAAAATGTGACCTGATTTCAAAACGGGAAACTTCCAATAAATTGGCAATCCGGTTGTTAATTACCGCTTGTTTCTGGATGAATATTCTTTTCTCATTACCTAAAACCATTTTGAACCGGAAATCCGACAATAAAATGTTTTCATTTTTTTGCGAAAATCCCTGATGGTTAGCCTTACTTATTTTTATCGGGAAAAATTTATTGTCACAGACTCGGTAAATTTGAATCATTTTCTGTTATTTGGAATATTTTAAGTAGATCTGCCTTTAAGTTGACGCAATATGTTGCATCGTTTGCCTGCAACCATTGTTCGATTACAAAATGTGACCTGATTTCAAAACGGGAAACTTCCAATAAATTGGCAATCCGGTTGTTAATTACCGCTTGTTTCTGGATGAATATTCTATTCTCATTACCTAAACCCATTTTGAATCGGAAATCCGACAATAAAATGTTTTCATTTTTTTTTTGCGAAAATCCCTGATGGTTAGCCTTACTTAATTTTATCGGGAAAAATTTATTGTCACAGACTCGGTAAATTTGAATCATTTTCTGTTATTTGGAATATTTTAAGTAGATCTGCCTTTAAGTTGACGCAATATGTTGCATCGTTTTCCTGCAACCATTGTTCGATTACAAAATGTGACCTGATTTCAAAACGGGAAACTTCCAATAAATTGGCAATCCGGTTGTTAATTACCGCTTGTTTCTGGATGAATATTCTTTTCTCATTACCTAAAACCATTTTGAACCGGAAATCCGACAATAAAATGTTTTAATTTTTTTGCGAAAATCCCTGATGGTTAGCCTTACTTATTTTTATCGGGAAAAATTTATTGTCACAGACTCGGTAAATTTGAATCATTTTCTGTTATTTGGAATATTTTAAGTAGATCTGCCTTTAAGTTGACGCAATATGTTGCATCGTTTGCCTGCAACCATGGTTCGATTACAAAATGTGACCTGATTTCAAAACGGGAAACTTCCAATAAATTGGCAGTCCGGTTGTTAATTACCGCTTGTTTCTGGATGAATATTCTTTTCTCATTACCTAAAACCATTTTGAACCGGAAATCCGACAATAAAATGTTTTAATTTTTTTGCGAAAATCCCTGATGGTTAGCCTTACTTATTTTTATCGGGAAAAATTTATTGTCACAGACTCGGTAAATTTGAATCATTTTCTGTTATTTGGAATATTTTAAGTAGATCTGCCTTTAAGTTGACGCAATATGTTGCATCGTTTGCCTGCAACCATGGTTCGATTACAAAATGTGACCTGATTTCAAAACGGGAAACTTCCAATAAATTGGCAATCCGGTTGTTAATTACCGCTTGTTTCTGGATGAATATTCTTTTCTCATTACCTAAAACCATTTTGAACCGGAAATCCGACAATAAAATGTTTTAATTTTTTTGCGAAAATCCCTGATGGTTAGCCTTACTTATTTTTATCGGGAAAAATTTATTGTCACAGACTCGGTAAATTTGAATCATTTTCTGTTATTTGGAATATTTTAAGTAGATCTGCCTTTAAGTTGACGCAATATGTTGCATCGTTTGCCTGCAACCATGGTTCGATTACAAAATGTGACCTGATTTCAAAACGGGAAACTTCCAATAAATTGGCAATCCGGTTGTTAATTACCGCTTGTTTCTGGATGAATATTCTATTCTCATTACCTAAAACCATTTTGAACCGGAAATCCGACAATAAAATGTTTTCATTTTTTTGCGAAAATCCCTGATGGTTAGCCTTACTTATTTTTATCGGGAAAAATTTATTATCACAGACTCGGTAAATTTGAATTATTTTCTGTTATTTGGAATATTTTAAGTAGATCTGCCTTTAAGTTGACGCAATATGTTGCATCGTTTGCCTGCAACCATGGTTCGATTACAAAATGTGACCTGATTTCAAAACGGGAAACTTCCAATAAATTGGCAATCCGGTTGTTAATTACCGCTTGTTTCTGGATGAATATTCTATTCTCATTACCTAAAACCATTTTGAACCGGAAATCCGACAATAAAATGTTTTCATTTTTTTGCGAAAATCCCTGATGGTTAGCCTTACTTATTTTTATCGGGAAAAATTTATTGTCACAGACTCGGTAAATTTGAATCATTTTCTGTTATTTGGAATATTTTAAGTAGATCTGCCTTTAAGTTGACGCAATATGTTGCATCGTTTGCCTGCAACCATTGTTCGATTACAAAATGTGACCTGATTTCAAAACGGGAAACTTCCAATAAATTGGCAATCCGGTTGTTAATTACCGCTTGTTTCTGGATGAATATTCTATTCTCATTACCTAAAACCATTTTGAACCGGAAATCCGACAATAAAATGTTTTCATTTTTTTGCGAAAATCCCTGATGGTTAGCCTTACTTATTTTTATCGGGAAAAATTTATTATCACAGACTCGGTAAATTTGAATTATTTTCTGTTATTTGGAATATTTTAAGTAGATCTGCCTTTAAGTTGACGCAATATGTTGCATCGTTTGCCTGCAACCATGGTTCGATTACAAAATGTGACCTGATTTCAAAACGGGAAACTTCCAATAAATTGGCAATCCGGTTGTTAATTACCGCTTGTTTCTGGATGAATATTCTATTCTCATTACCTAAAACCATTTTGAACCGGAAATCCGACAATAAAATGTTTTCATTTTTTTGCGAAAATCCCTGATGGTTAGCCTTACTTATTTTTATCGGGAAAAATTTATTGTCACAGACTCGGTAAATTTGAATCATTTTCTGTTATTTGGAATATTTTAAGTAGATCTGCCTTTAAGTTGACGCAATATGTTGCATCGTTTTCCTGCAACCATGGTTCGATTACAAAATGTGACCTGATTTCAAAACGGGAAACTTCCAATAAATTGGCAATCCGGTTGTTAATTACCGCTTGTTTCTGGATGAATATTCTTTTCTCATTACCTAAAACCATTTTGAACCGGAAATCCGACAATAAAATGTTTTCATTTTTTTGCGAAAATCCCTGATGGTTAGCCTTACTTATTTTTATCGGGAAAAATTTATTGTCACAGACTCGGTAAATTTGAATCATTTTCTGTTATTTGGAATATTTTAAGTAGATCTGCCTTTAAGTTGACGCAATATGTTGCATCGTTTGCCTGCAACCATGGTTCGATTACAAAATGTGACCTGATTTCAAAACGGGAAACTTCCAATAAATTGGCAATCCGGTTGTTAATTACCGCTTGTTTCTGGATGAATATTCTATTCTCATTACCTAAAACCATTTTGAACCGGAAATCCGACAATAAAATGTTTTCATTTTTTTGCGAAAATCCCTGATGGTTAGCCTTACTTATTTTTATCGGGAAAAATTTATTGTCACAGACTCGGTAAATTTGAATCATTTTCTGTTATTTGGAATATTTTAAGTAGATCTGCCTTTAAGTTGACGCAATATGTTGCATCGTTTTCCTGCAACCATGGTTCGATTACAAAATGTGACCTGATTTCAAAACGGGAAACTTCCAATAAATTGGCAATCCGGTTGTTAATTACCGCTTGTTTCTGGATGAATATTCTATTCTCATTACCTAAAACCATTTTGAACCGGAAATCCGACAATAAAATGTTTTCATTTTTTTGCGAAAATCCCTGATGGTTAGCCTTACTTATTTTTATCGGGAAAAATTTATTGTCACAGACTCTGTAAATTTGAATTATTTTCTGTTATTTGAAATATTTTAAGTAGATCTGCCTTTAAGTTGACGCAATATGTTGCATCGTTTGCCTGCAACCATGGTTCGATTACAAAATGTGACCTGATTTCAAAACGGGAAACTTCCAATAAATTGGCAATCCGGTTGTTAATTACCGCTTGTTTCTGGATGAATATTCTATTCTCATTACCTAAAACCATTTTGAACCGGAAATCCGACAATAAAATGTTTTCATTTTTTTGCGAAAATCCCTGATGGTTAGCCTTACTTATTTTTATCGGGAAAAATTTATTATCACAGACTCGGTAAATTTGAATCATTTTCTGTTATTTGGAATATTTTAAGTAGATCTGCCTTTAAGTTGACGCAATATGTTGCATCGTTTGCCTGCAACCATGGTTCGATTACAAAATGTGACCTGATTTCAAAACGGGAAACTTCCAATAAATTGGCAATCCGGTTGTTAATTACCGCTTGTTTCTGGATGAATATTCTATTCTCATTACCTAAAACCATTTTGAACCGGAAATCCGACAATAAAATGTTTTCATTTTTTTGCGAAAATCCCTGATGGTTAGCCTTACTTATTTTTATCGGGAAAAATTTATTGTCACAGACTCGGTAAATTTGAATCATTTTCTGTTATTTGGAATATTTTAAGTAGATCTGCCTTTAAGTTGACGCAATATGTTGCATCGTTTTCCTGCAACCATGGTTCGATTACAAAATGTGACCTGATTTCAAAACGGGAAACTTCCAATAAATTGGCAATCCGGTTGTTAATTACCGCTTGTTTCTGGATGAATATTCTTTTCTCATTACCTAAAACCATTTTGAACCGGAAATCCGACAATAAAATGTTTTCATTTTTTTGCGAAAATCCCTGATGGTTAGCCTTACTTATTTTTATCGGGAAAAATTTATTGTCACAGACTCGGTAAATTTGAATCATTTTCTGTTATTTGGAATATTTTAAGTAGATCTGCCTTTAAGTTGACGCAATATGTTGCATCGTTTGCCTGCAACCATTGTTCGATTACAAAATGTGACCTGATTTCAAAACGGGAAACTTCCAATAAATTGGCAATCCGGTTGTTAATTACCGCTTGTTTCTGGATGAATATTCTATTCTCATTACCTAAACCCATTTTGAATCGGAAATCCGACAATAAAATGTTTTCATTTTTTTTTTGCGAAAATCCCTGATGGTTAGCCTTACTTAATTTTATCGGGAAAAATTTATTGTCACATACTCGGTAAATTTGAATCATTTTCTGTTATTTGGAATATTTTAAGTAGATCTGCCTTTAAGTTGACGCAATATGTTGCATCGTTTTCCTGCAACCATTGTTCGATTACAAAATGTGACCTGATTTCAAAACGGGAAACTTCCAATAAATTGGCAATCCGGTTGTTAATTACCGCTTGTTTCTGGATGAATATTCTTTTCTCATTACCTAAAACCATTTTGAACCGGAAATCCGACAATAAAATGTTTTAATTTTTTTGCGAAAATCCCTGATGGTTAGCCTTACTTATTTTTATCGGGAAAAATTTATTGTCACAGACTCGGTAAATTTGAATCATTTTCTGTTATTTGGAATATTTTAAGTAGATCTGCCTTTAAGTTGACGCAATATGTTGCATCGTTTGCCTGCAACCATGGTTCGATTACAAAATGTGACCTGATTTCAAAACGGGAAACTTCCAATAAATTGGCAATCCGGTTGTTAATTACCGCTTGTTTCTGGATGAATATTCTTTTCTCATTACCTAAAACCATTTTGAACCGGAAATCCGACAATAAAATGTTTTAATTTTTTTGCGAAAATCCCTGATGGTTAGCCTTACTTATTTTTATCGGGAAAAATTTATTGTCACAGACTCGGTAAATTTGAATCATTTTCTGTTATTTGGAATATTTTAAGTAGATCTGCCTTTAAGTTGACGCAATATGTTGCATCGTTTGCCTGCAACCATGGTTCGATTACAAAATGTGACCTGATTTCAAAACGGGAAACTTCCAATAAATTGGCAATCCGGTTGTTAATTACCGCTTGTTTCTGGATGAATATTCTTTTCTCATTACCTAAAACCATTTTGAACCGGAAATCCGACAATAAAATGTTTTAATTTTTTTGCGAAAATCCCTGATGGTTAGCCTTACTTATTTTTATCGGGAAAAAATTTATTGTCACAGACTCGGTAAATTTGAATCATTTTCTGTTATTTGGAATATTTTAAGTAGATCTGCCTTTAAGTTGACGCAATATGTTGCATCGTTTGCCTGCAACCATGGTTCGATTACAAAATGTGACCTGATTTCAAAACGGGAAACTTCCAATAAATTGGCAATCCGGTTGTTAATTACCGCTTGTTTCTGGATGAATATTCTATTCTCATTACCTCAAAACCATTTTGAACCGGAAATCCGACAATAAAATGTTTTCATTTTTTTGCGAAAATCCCTGATGGTTAGCCTTACTTATTTTTATCGGGAAAAATTTATTGTCACAGACTCGGTAAATTTGAATCATTTTCTGTTATTTGGAATATTTTAAGTAGATCTGCCTTTAAGTTGACGCAATATGTTGCATCGTTTGCCTGCAACCATTGTTCGATTACAAAATGTGACCTGATTTCAAAACGGGAAACTTCCAATAAATTGGCAATCCGGTTGTTAATTACCGCTTGTTTCTGGATGAATATTCTATTCTCATTACCTAAACCCATTTTGAATCGGAAATCCGACAATAAAATGTTTTCATTTTTTTTTTGCGAAAATCCCTGATGGTTAGCCTTACTTAATTTTATCGGGAAAAATTTATTGTCACAGACTCGGTAAATTTGAATCATTTTCTGTTATTTGGAATATTTTAAGTAGATCTGCCTTTAAGTTGACGCAATATGTTGCATCGTTTTCCTGCAACCATGGTTCGATTACAAAATGTGACCTGATTTCAAAACGGGAAACTTCCAATAAATTGGCAATCCGGTTGTTAATTACCGCGTGTTTCTGGATGAATATTCTTTTCTCATTACCTAAAACCATTTTGAACCGGAAATCCGACAATAAAATGTTTTCATTTTTTTGCGAAAATCCCTGATGGTTAGCCTTACATATTTTTATCGGGAAAAATTTATTGTCACAGACTCGGTAAATTTGAATCATTTTCTGTTATTTGGAATATTTTAAGTAGATCTGCCTTTAAGTTGACGCAATATGTTGCATCGTTTTCCTGCAACCATGGTTCGATTACAAAATGTGACCTGATTTCAAAACGGGAAACTTCCAATAAATTGGCAATCCGGTTGTTAATTACCGCTTGTTTCTGGATGAATATTCTATTCTCATTACCTAAACCCATTTTGAATCGGAAATCCGACAATAAAATGTTTTCATTTTTTTTTTGCGAAAATCCCTGATGGTTAGCCTTACTTATTTTTATCGGGAAAAATTTATTGTCACAGACTCGGTAAATTTGAATCATTTTCTGTTATTTGGAATATTTTAAGTAGATCTGCCTTTAAGTTGACGCAATATGTTGCATCGTTTTCCTGCAACCATGGTTCGATTACAAAATGTGACCTGATTTCAAAACGGGAAACTTCCAATAAATTGGCAATCCGGTTGTTAATTACCGCTTGTTTCTGGATGAATATTCTTTTCTCATTACCTAAAACCATTTTGAACCGGAAATCCGACAATAAAATGTTTTCATTTTTTTGCGAAAATCCCTGATGGTTAGCCTTACATATTTTTATCGGGAAAAATTTATTGTCACAGACTCGGTAAATTTGAATCATTTTCTGTTATTTGGAATATTTTTAAGTAGATCTGCCTTTAAGTTGACGCAATATGTTGCATCGTTTTCCTGCAACCATGGTTCGATTACAAAATGTGACCTGATTTCAAAACGGGAAACTTCCAATAAATTGGCAATCCGGTTGTTAATTACCGCTTGTTTCTGGATGAATATTCTATTCTCATTACCTAAAACCATTTTGAACCGGAAATCCGACAATAAAATGTTTCATTTTTTTGCGAAAATCCCTGATGGTTAGCCTTACATATTTTTATCGGGAAAAATTTATTGTCACAGACTCGGTAAATTTGAATCATTTTCTGTTATTTGGAATATTTTAAGTAGATCTGCCTTTAAGTTGACGCAATATGTTGCATCGTTTGCCTGCAACCATGGTTCGATTACAAAATGTGACCTGATTTCAAAACGGGAAACTTCCAATAAATTGGCAATCCGGTTGTTAATTACCGCTTGTTTCTGGATGAATATTCTTTTCTCATTACCTAAAACCATTTTGAACCGGAAATCCGACAATAAAATGTTTTCATTTTTTTGCGAAAATCCCTGATGGTTAGCCTTACTTATTTTATCGGGAAAAAATTTATTGTCACAGACTCGGTAAATTTGAATCATTTTCTGTTATTTGGAATATTTTAAGTAGATCTGCCTTTAAGTTGACGCAATACGTTGCATAGTTTGCCTGCAACCATGGTTCGATTACAAAATGTGACCTGATTTCAAAACGGGAAACTTCCAATAAATTGGCAATCCGGTTGTTAATTACCGCTTGTTTCTGGATGAATATTCTATTCTCATTACCTAAAACCATTTTGAACCGGAAATCCGACAATAAAATGTTTTCATTTTTTTTTGCGAAAATCCCTGATGGTTAGCCTTACTTATTTTTATCGGGAAAAATTTATTGTCACAGACTCGGTAAATTTGAATTATTTTCTGTTATTTGGAATATTTTAAGTAGATCTGCCTTTAAGTTGACGCAATATGTTGCATCGTTTGCCTGCAACCATTGTTCGATTACAAAATGTGACCTGATTTCAAAACGGGAAACTTCCAATAAATTGGCAATCCGGTTGTTAATTACCGCTTGTTTCTGGATGAATATTCTATTCTCATTACCTAAAAGCATTTTGAATCGGAAATCCGACAATAAAATGTTTTCATTTTTTTTTTGCGAAAATCCCTGATGGTTAGCCTTACTTATTTTTATCGGGAAAAATTTATTGTCACAGACTCGGTAAATTTGAATTATTTTCTGTTATTTGAAATATTTTAAGTAGATCTGCCTTTAAGTTGACGCAATATGTTGCATCGTTTGCCTGCAACCATGGTTCGATTACAAAATGTGACCTGATTTCAAAACGGGAAACTTCCAATAAATTGGCAATCCGGTTGTTAATTACCGCTTGTTTCTGGATGAATATTCTATTCTCATTACCTAAAACCATTTTGAACCGGAAATCCGACAATAAAATGTTTCATTTTTTTGCGAAAATCCCTGATGGTTAGCCTTACATATTTTTATCGGGAAAAATTTATTGTCACAGACTCGGTAAATTTGAATCATTTTCTGTTATTTGGAATATTTTAAGTAGATCTGCCTTTAAGTTGACGCAATATGTTGCATCGTTTGCCTGCAACCATGGTTCGATTACAAAATGTGACCTGATTTCAAAACGGGAAACTTCCAATAAATTGGCAATCCGGTTGTTAATTACCGCTTGTTTCTGGATGAATATTCTTTTCTCATTACCTAAAACCATTTTGAACCGGAAATCCGACAATAAAATGTTTTCATTTTTTTGCGAAAATCCCTGATGGTTAGCCTTACTTATTTTTATCGGGAAAAATTTATTGTCACAGACTCGGTAAATTTGAATCATTTTCTGTTATTTGGAATATTTTAAGAAGATCTGCCTTTAAGTTGACGCAATATGTTGCATCGTTTGCCTGCAACCATGGTTCGATTACAAAATGTGACCTGATTTCAAAACGGGAAACTTCCAATAAATTGGCAATCCGGTTGTTAATTACCGCTTGTTTCTGGATGAATATTCTTTTCTCATTACCTAAAACCATTTTGAACCGGAAATCCGACAATAAAATGTTTTCATTTTTTTGCGAAAATCCCTGATGGTTAGCCTTACTTATTTTTATCGGGAAAAATTTATTGTCACAGACTCTGTAAATTTGAATTATTTTCTGTTATTTGAAATATTTTAAGTAGATCTGCCTTTAAGTTGACGCAATATGTTGCATCGTTTGCCTGCAACCATGGTTCGATTACAAAATGTGACCTGATTTCAAAACGGGAAACTTCCAATAAATTGGCAATCCGGTTGTTAATTACCGCTTGTTTCTGGATGAATATTCTTTTCTCATTACCTAAAACCATTTTGAACCGGAAATCCGACAATAAAATGTTTTCATTTTTTTGCGAAAATCCCTGATGGTTAGCCTTACTTATTTTTATCGGGAAAAATTTATTGTCACAGACTCTGTAAATTTGAATTATTTTCTGTTATTTGAAATATTTTAAGTAGATCTGCCTTTAAGTTGACGCAATATGTTGCATCGTTTGCCTGCAACCATGGTTCGATTACAAAATGTGACCTGATTTCAAAACGGGAAACTTCCAATAAATTGGCAATCCGGTTGTTAATCACCGCTTGTTTCTGGATGAATATTCTTTTCTCATTACCTAAAACCATTTTGAACCGGAAATCCGACAATAAAATGTTTTAATTTTTTTGCGAAAATCCCTGATGGTTAGCCTTACTTATTTTTATCGGGAAAAATTTATTGTCACAGACTCGGTAAATTTGAATCATTTTCTGTTATTTGGAATATTTTAAGTAGATCTGCCTTTAAGTTGACGCAATATGTTGCATCGTTTTCCTGCAACCATGGTTCGATTACAAAATGTGACCTGATTTCAAAACGGGAAACTTCCAATAAATTGGCAATCCGGTTGTTAATTACCGCTTGTTTCTGGATGAATATTCTTTTCTCATTACCTAAAACCATTTTGAACCGGAAATCCGACAATAAAATGTTTTCATTTTTTTGCGAAATTCCCTGATGGTTAGCCTTACTTATTTTTATCGGGAAAAATTTATTGTCACAGACTCGGTAAATTTGAATTATTTTCTGTTATTCTAAATATTTTAAGTAGATCTGCCTTTAAGTTGACGCAATATGTTGCATCGTTTGCCTGCAACCATGGTTCGATTACAAAATGTGACCTGATTTCAAAACGGGAAACTTCCAATAAATTGGCAATCCGGTTGTTAATTACCGCTTGTTTCTGGCTGAATATTCTATTCTCATTACCTAAAACCATTTTGAACCGGAAATCCGACAATAAAATGTTTTCATTTTTTTGCGAAAATCCCTGATGGTTAGCCTTACTTAATTTTATCGGGAAAAATTTATTGTCACAGACTCGGTAAATTTGAATCATTTTCTGTTATTTGGAATATTTTAAGTAGATCTGCCTTTAAGTTGACGCAATATGTTGCATCGTTTGCCTGCAACCATGGTTCGATTACAAAATGTGACCTGATTTCAAAACGGGAAACTTCCAATAAATTGGCAATCCGGTTGTTAATTACCGCTTGTTTCTGGATGAATATTCTATTCTCATTACCTAAAACCATTTTGAACCGGAAATCCGACAATAAAATGTTTTCATTTTTTTGCGAAAATCCCTGATGGTTAGCCTTACTTATTTTTATCGGGAAAAATTTATTGTCACAGACTCGGTAAATTTGAATCATTTTCTGTTATTTGGAATATTTTAAGAAGATCTGCCTTTAAGTTGACGCAATATGTTGCATCGTTTGCCTGCAACCATGGTTCGATTACAAAATGTGACCTGATTTCAAAACGGGAAACTTCCAATAAATTGGCAATCCGGTTGTTAATTACCGCTTGTTTCTGGATGAATATTCTTTTCTCATTACCTAAAACCATTTTGAACCGGAAATCCGACAATAAAATGTTTTCATTTTTTTGCGAAAATCCCTGATGGTTAGCCTTACTTATTTTTATCGGGAAAAATTTATTGTCACAGACTCGGTAAATTTGAATCATTTTCTGTTATTTGGAATATTTTAAGAAGATCTGCCTTTAAGTTGACGCAATATGTTGCATCGTTTGCCTGCAACCATGGTTCGATTACAAAATGTGACCTGATTTCAAAACGGGAAACTTCCAATAAATTGGCAATCCGGTTGTTAATTACCGCTTGTTTCTGGATGAATATTCTTTTCTCATTACCTAAAACCATTTTGAACCGGAAATCCGACAATAAAATGTTTTCATTTTTTTGCGAAAATCCCTGATGGTTACTTATTTTTATCGGGAAAAATTTATTGTCACAGACTCGGTAAATTTGAATCATTTTCTGTTATTTGGAATATTTTAAGTAGATCTGCCTTTAAGTTAACGCAATATGTTGCATCGTTTGCCTGCAACCATGGTTCGATTACAAAATGTGACCTGATTTCAAAACGGGAAACTTCCAATAAATTGGCAATCCGGTTGTTAATTACCGCTTGTTTCTGGATGAATATTCTATTCTCATTACCTAAAACCATTTTGAACCGGAAATCCGACAATAAAATGTTTTCATTTTTTTGCGAAAATCCCTGATGGTTAGCCTTACATATTTTTATCGGGAAAAATTTATTGTCACAGACTCGGTAAATTTGAATCATTTTCTGTTATTTGGAATATTTTAAGTAGATCTGCCTTTAAGTTGACGCAATATGTTGCATCGTTTGCCTGCAACCATTGTTCGATTACAAAATGTGACCTGATTTCAAAACGGGAAACTTCCAATAAATTGGCAATCCGGTTGTTAATTACCGCTTGTTTCTGGATGAATATTCTTTTCTCATTACCTAACACCATTTTGAACCGGAAATCCGACAATAAAATGTTTTCATTTTTTTGCGAAAATCCCTGATGGTTAGCCTTACTTATTTTTATCGGGAAAAATTTATTGTCACAGACTCGGTAAATTTGAATCATTTTCTGTTATTTGGAATATTTTAAGTAGATCTGCCTTTAAGTTAACGCAATATGTTGCATCGTTTGCCTGCAACCATGGTTCGATTACAAAATGTGACCTGATTTCAAAACGGGAAACTTCCAATAAATTGGCAATCCGGGTGTTAATTACCGCTTGTTTCTGGATGAATATTCTATTCTCATTACCTAAAACCATTTTGAACCGGAAATCCGACAATAAAATGTTTTCATTTTTTTGCGAAAATCCCTGATGGTTAGCCTTACTTATTTTTATCGGGAAAAATTTATTGTCACAGACTCGGTAAATTTGAATCATTTTCTGTTATTTGGAATATTTTAAGTAGATCTGCCTTTAAGTTGACGCAATATGTTGCATCGTTTTCCTGCAACCATGGTTCGATTACAAAATGTGACCTGATTTCAAAACGGGAAACTTCCAATAAATTGGCAATCCGGTTGTTAATTACCGCTTGTTTCTGGATGAATATTCTATTCTCATTACCTAAAACCATTTTGAACCGGAAATCCGACAATAAAATGTTTCATTTTTTTGCGAAAATCCCTGATGGTTAGCCTTACATATTTTTATCGGGAAAAATTTATTGTCACAGACTCGGTAAATTTGAATCATTTTCTGTTATTTGGAATATTTTAAGTAGATCTGCCTTTAAGTTGACGCAATATGTTGCATCGTTTGCCTGCAACCATGGTTCGATTACAAAATGTGACCTGATTTCAAAACGGGAAACTTCCAATAAATTGGCAATCCGGTTGTTAATTACCGCTTGTTTCTGGATGAATATTCTATTCTCATTACCTAAAACCATTTTGAACCGGAAATTCGACAATAAAATGTTTCATTTTTTTGCGAAAATCCCTGATGGTTAGCCTTACATATTTTTATCGGGAAAAATTTATTGTCACAGACTCGGTAAATTTGAATCATTTTCTGTTATTTGGAATATTTTAAGTAGATCTGCCTTTAAGTTGACGCAATATGTTGCATCGTTTGCCTGCAACCATGGTTCGATTACAAAATGTGACCTGATTTCAAAACGGGAAACTTCCAATAAATTGGCAATCCGGTTGTTAATTACCGCTTGTTTCTGGATGAATATTCTTTTCTCATTACCTAAAACCATTTTGAACCGGAAATCCGACAATAAAATGTTTTCATTTTTTTGCGAAAATCCCTGATGGTTAGCCTTACTTATTTTTATCGGGAAAAATTTATTGTCACAGACTCTGTAAATTTGAATCATTTTCTGTTATTTGGAATATTTTAAATAGATCTGCCTTTAAGTTGACGCAATATGTTGCATCGTTTGCGTGCAACCATGGTTCGATTACAAAATGTGACCTGATTTCAAAACGGGAAACTTCCAATAAATTGGCAATCCGGTTGTTAATTACCGCTTGTTTCTGGATGAATATTCTTTTCTCATTACCTAAAACCATTTTGAACCGGAAATCCGACAATAAAATGTTTTCATTTTTTTGCGAAAATCCCTGATGGTTAGCCTTACTTATTTTTATCGGGAAAAATTTATTGTCACAGACTCGGTAAATTTGAATCATTTTCTGTTATTTGGAATATTTTAAGTAGATCTGCTTTTAAGTTGACGCAATATGTTGCGTCGTTTGCCTGCAACCATTGTTCGATTACAAAATGTGACCTGATTTCAAAACGGGAAACTTCCAATAAACTGGCAATCCGGTTGTTAATTACCGCTTGTTTCTGGATGAATATTCTTTTCTCATTACCTAAAACCATTTTGAACCGGAAATCCGACAATAAAATGTTTTCATTTTTTTGCGAAAATCCCTGATGGTTAGCCTTACTTATTTTTATCGGGAAAAATTTATTGTCACAGACCCGGTAAATTTGAATCATTTTCTGTTATTTGGAATATTTTAAGTAGATCTGCCTTTAAGTTGACGCAATATGTTGCATCGTTTGCCTGCAACCATGGTTCGATTACAAAATGTGACCTGATTTCAAAACGGGAAACTTCCAATAAATTGGCAATCCGGTTGTTAATTACCGCTTGTTTCTGGATGAATATTCTATTCTCATTACCTAAAACCATTTTGAACCGGAAATCCGACAATAAAATGTTTTCATTTTTTTGCGAAAATCCCTGATGGTTGGCCTTACTTATTTTTATCGGGAAAAATTTATTGTCACAGACTCGGTAAATTTGAATCATTTTCTGTTATTTGGAATATTTTAAGTAGATCTGCCTTTAAGTTGACGCAATATGTTGCATCGTTTGCCTGCAACCATGGTTCGATTACAAAATGTGACCTGATTTCAAAACGGGAAACTTCCAATAAATTGGCAATCCGGTTGTTAATTACCGCTTGTTTCTGGATGAATATTCTTTTCTCATTACCTAAAACCATTTTGAACCGGAAATCCGACAATAAAATGTTTTCATTTTTTTGCGAAAATCCCTGATGGTTAGCCTTACTTATTTTTATCGGGAAAAATTTATTGTCACAGACTCGGTAAATTTGAATCATTTTCTGTTATTTGGAATATTTTAAGTAGATCTGCCTTTAAGTTGACGCAATATGTTGCATCGTTTGCCTGCAACCATGGTTAATTCGATTACAAAATGTGACCTGATTTCAAAACGGGAAACTTCCAATAAATTGGCTATCCGGTTGTTAATTACCGCTTGTTTCTGGATGAATATTCTTTTCTCATTACCTAAAACCGTTTTGAACCGGAAATCCGACAATAAAATGTTTTCATTTTTTTGCGAAAATCCCTGATGGTTAGCCTTACTTATTTTTATCGGGAAAAATTTATTGTCACAGACTCGGTAAATTTGAATCATTTTCTGTTATTTGGAATATTTTAAATAGATCTGCCTTTAAGTTGACGCAATATGTTGCATCGTTTGCCTGCAACCATGGTTCGATTACAAAATGTGACCTGATTTCAAAACGGGAAACTTTCAATAAATTGGCAATCCGGTTGTTAATTACCGCTTGTTTCTGGATGAATATTCTATTCTCATTACCTAAAACCATTTTGAACCGGAAATCCGACAATAAAATGTTTTCATTTTTTTGCGAAAATCCCTGATGGTTAGCCTTACTTATTTTTATCGGGAAAAATTTATTGTCACAGACTCCGTAAATTTGAATCATTTTCTGTTATTTGGAATATTTTAAGTAGATCTGCCTTTAAGTTGACGCAATATGTTGCATCGTTTGCCTGCAACCATGGTTCGATTACAAAATGTGACCTGATTTCAAAACGGGAAACTTCCAATAAATTGGCAATCCGGTTGTTAATTACCGCTTGTTTCTGGATGAATATTCTATTCTCATTACCTTAAACCGTTTTGAACCGGAAATCCGACAATAAAATGTTTTCATTTTTTTGCGAAAATCCCTGATGGTTAGCCTTACTTATTTTTATCGGGAAAAATTTATTGTCACAGACTCGGTAAATTTGAATCATTTTCTGTTATTTGGAATATTTTAAATAGATCTGCCTTTAAGTTGACGCAATATGTTGCATCGTTTGCCTGCAACCATGGTTCGATTACAAAATGTGAATTGATTTCAAAACGGGAAACTTCCAATAAATTGGCAATCCGGTTGTTAATTACCGCTTGTTTATGGATGAATATAATATTCTCATTAAATAAAACCGTTTTGAACCGGAAATCCGACAATAAAATGTTTTCATTTTTTTGCGAAAATCCCTGGTGGTGCCTTACTTATTTTTATCGGGAAAAATTTATTGTCACAGGCTCGGTAAATTTGAATCATTTTCTGATATTTGGAATATTTTAAGTAGGTCTGCCTTTAAGTTGACGCAATATGTTGCATCGCTTGCCTGCAACCATGGTTCGAATACAAAATGTGACCTGATTTCAAAACGGGAAACTTCCAATAAATTGGCAATCCGGTTGTAAATTATTGCTTGTTTCTGGATGAATATTCTATTCTCATTACCTAAAACCGTTTTGAACCGGAAATTCGACAATAAAATGTTTTCATTTTTTTTCGCGAAAATCCCTGATGAACTCCAATATTTTGTTATTAATTTAAATTGTATATTTATTTTTTTTATTAATTTTATATGACAAAGAAAGCTTTTATAAAATAAAAAATTATTCGCTAAAATTTCCATACTGATACGTGGTCAAAATCCACCTGCAAAAATTGGCTAATACGCTTATTAAAAATTAATTAAACATATTTAATATTTACAATTTGATTAGGTAACTAAAATTTATATTATATCTATTCCACAAAGCACTATTTTTAATTAAACACAGACAAACCAAACATGCACACCTCGAAGGTGTATCTGCATCATATTTTGTTTACACTTTACACTTTGTGGCGACAAAACACAGCATTCCAGCAATTAGACAATTTTTATCTTCATTTTTAATTTGACCGTCGCCGAGTTGACCATCGCCGAGTTGACCGTCGCCGAGTTGACCATCACCGAGTTAACCGTGGCCGAGTCGTCCGTCACCGAGTTCACCGTCGCCGAGTTGTCCGTCGCCGAGTTGACCATCGCCGTTGTTGGCCGTCGCCGAGTTGGCTAATCCACTCACTAACGAGGAATGTTTGCTTGAACCATAGCAATGCACATTCAAACGAAGCTCTTCTCGAAACACACGATTAAACGCGATTTAGCAGGAAAACGAAAATGCTGAATCTTTGCAGAAGACTTTGTTAAATAGAAAAAATGACATCAAAACTTATTAATGAAATCGCTAAGGTAAAAATGTTTTGGAAACTCTCCTTACGATACTTAAAATGAAAACAGCACAATTGCCTGTATTAACGCTTAATTTCATACAGATGATGAGAAATTTGTAAGAGAAACTGTTAGGATGCATAAACAGAAGAAAATACCTAGAACAAAACTAAGAGCACAATTCTCGAAGAGAAAATAACAAAGTTCTAAACGGAAAACTAATTCCAGGTTTATCAATTGTCGTTTACAAACACGTCGAGTGTTTAAATTCAACTGATAAATTTGGATTTAATTAACAAACTTTCTTTAAACATCAGACGCGTGTTGTTTTGTGCCATCTAAGAATGACTGGCATAAAGTAACCATCAATTTTTTTTTATTTAAATTGCTGGAACCAAAAGGGTTTCCCACGCGCAATTTAGCCATGCGATAGAGTTAGTCGGAATTCCAACCAGTTCTCCTCCAAATTATGTTTTTCCAATAGCATAACACTTGGGGGGTCAACAGGTTTCAACGGTCGCCCCTTCGAATCCAGTGTATAAGGGATATTGGGCGATTTTTACACTTAATATGCGATAATGTCACCTCAACAAGTAATTCTTCCATAATGATTAGAAATCGGATTTAACTTAATGTAAGACCAAATTTTTGAAGTCCTGATAAAAATGATGATTAGTCACCATGATGAACAATTTATACAAGATCCAGAAACTAAAGAAGTGTTGCTTAGTCGTGAGCTTTCGACCGAAGAAAATAGGAAAGGGCTATTGTCGAGGCTGTGATACGTTAGAAAAGAGAAAGTAGCCTCAGCATATAGTGGTGTATTTGGAGGGCGACTATACGATCAGCGTTACGGACTCTAGAATATCAGGTAACAAATTACAGAAGCGCGAGGAATCAATCCGCAATAACCACATTAGTGCACACGCTCAATTAAAGGAGCAAAGTAGCCAATTTACCGAGCTACATAAACTTCAGAAGGCACAGAGCGGGAAATTGGATCAACTTGGTACTGAGCAGTACGCACTAGAGAAAATTACATCAAGAGCGTCAAATAAAGGAAATTAAAAATGTGAATAAGTCTCTTGTGAAGAAAATGCAACAAGTTGAAAACAGATGTGACGTCGGAGTTGAATAGTTCCAGAGAAACATCTGGCAGGATCTGGAATGTAAAATTAAAGAAGAGGCCCGATCAGATACCATTTTCTCACAAACTAATGAAAGAGGTGCACAGATTAGGACACGTTTGAGTTAAGATGGTGCAGTACTGGGATGTAACCAGGTAGAGAAAGAAGGGACAACAAAATAAATAAGTCAGTAAGGAAGAGCGTCCTAAACGACGAGTACAAATCATAAACGAGTTACAAAATAAGAGATCGAAATCACAACGTAATCGATATACGACGATCAAGTTGCAGTAAAGATCAGAATTGAGAGTGTTATAGAGACAAAATGAAAACGCGAGATGATCAGCATGAGAATAACAGAGGTTTCCGGGTTTTTTGTGTGGCTGCACACGAAGTGAAAAGGGAGATCCCACACGGGCTTGAAAGCTCATAAAACTTTGACTTGAGCCTATCCCAAACGGTTGAAATACTTACACGTTTTTATGCTATGAAAATGCTTGACAGCTTCATTTTAGCATTTGAATTATAAGATGTGAAAAGTTACTCACTTACGTTTATTATATCAATACTGTTTAAGAGGAAGCAATTTCAAGCAGGAATATGTTATGAAATAATACAATATAAAAGGATTTTAAATAGCATGACAGGGAAGTTTATAAAGTTCATATACGTATAGTAAACACAAACGCCAAGTCACTGCTACAACTTTATAAATGCAATTTGATTCCTCCTACGTTCACATTATAGCGCATTTCTATATAAAAACGTATCCATTTGTGCAGTATGACAATGCAATTTTTTTTTAAATTATCAGCTAATTTGTCCAGTCCAGCCAGTACCATATTACCACGTTCATATACCTGCCACTGATTTATCAAAGTAAAACAAAGAAATTTACTGAATAATATTAGGTTTGCAATTTTGCATACTCATCTTGGCACACGTCTTAGAAGGTGCTGTACAGAGACATTTTAGTTAACGAACTGTAAGAAATAAATAATTGCAATTTAATTTGTTTACGTTTAAATTAGCCAATTAATAATTATTGTAACTTAACCTGAAGTGATGTGTAGATGCGAGGAAAATTATTTCTCCTGATACAAACAAGGTATTCCACTTGAATCTCATATAATGCACACACCGTAAACCAGCACATATAGTATCAAATTTTCTATGGACCTTTTGCAAAATAAGAAATATATAAATTAAAAACACCAACAACAAAGCCTAAAAAAGGACCAAAATATTTCTTTTTTCATCGTCCTTTGAATCCAATCAAATTACAAAGAAACATTTGAACAATAGCCACTTGAGATGTTTTATGACTTTTTTTTGGATTCTTCTGTGCACATTTCAAAAGATTTCGTTATCGTCTTCTTGTGACTGTAGGTGTTACTCCATCATAAATTCATAAAAATGATTTTTCCTTTTTTAAGATGATTACAAGAGACTATAATGGTAATAATAATAGTAAGAACAACAATACATGGATATAAGAAAGAAGTTATATTCATCAATTCTTTGAATACTGTCCGTATCATATTGATCTTAGATGTATTTTTGTTTTGTAACGAAATAACAAAACTAAAACAACCGGTTTTACTGGCGCTTGAACGTCTGTACCCGTATTCGATATTAGGAGTAGAAATTACATGATTCCCAAATAAAAAAATACTTATTGCAACAAAAACAAAATAAAATTCAGGTTAGTGCTTTTTTGTGTTATGGCAAATCCGAAAATTTTGACATGGATCCAACAAGGTCTTGACATATGTAATTAATAGAATTAATGTTGCATAATCATTTTTGAGGTTCTGCCATTATTTCTCTAAACTTACAACGTGCCTATAATTTTTATCTTCTTAATTTGTTGCTATAAGCATGTGTTTACGGTACAACATAATATCAAGATATAACTTCGCAGTCCATCATTATTCATGTCCATGACACTTCATTCTCTACCGTTGTTTTTTTTTTTTGTTTTTAGAAAAAACGACATGCGACCTCGTTTTGTATATTCGTACAAATCTCGCTTCCGGCTGGTCACCTTTATATGGCACAATAGAACACAAAAATAAATTTATTTATCAATCAACTTTTAGATTATGATCTCTCTGTGTCCAGCTCACATACTACATGTGCACACGAAAGTACAAATTTTATTCCGAATAAATTTTGTTTTATTTGCGCTGCTGCTCTGTCATGAAACGCAAATCACCTAGAAATTAGCATACGCAAAATGCTTTGTATATGATTTTATTCTGTGTTACAGATTTTTGTTTCTCGAATTTTTAAATTACGAATTTAAATTTACTTTGTTTTTGTTTAAATTTTAAATGAAAATAAAAACTGTACTTTTGAAAATCGATTTAAATTTTTGATTTGTTGTTTTTTTGTTGTACTTATGCGATGTAAATGGGAAATTATAGAATTTTTGATTGGAAATGTCATATCACTTGAAAATGGGCCAATGCTTGGTATCATATCTCTTTAATGCTCTTACTTAAATTATCCGCCTGGGAGTTGCTATTCCCTTCGTTGACAGACATATCTCATAAATGTACACTTAATGTTTAAATGGTCTGAACCTGACGATTCAACTTTCAAAAATTGTAAAATATCCCAGAAATAAAATATCCTCCACATCCTTTCAAATAGCAAAAATTTCACTCCGACATTCAGATTAAAATTCATTAAAATGCTTTGGACTAGCAGGCTCAACTGTAGAATAACAAATTGTTACAACCTCGTGAAAGGCAGCACATACGATGGATTGATCAATGTTTTGAAACTGTTATTGTGTCTGACATCCTCTTGTTACGAGCAGAAGTTTTGGTAAATGCGGTAGGGCAACTTTCAAGATTTAATTTTGCATACCGTTAGTCTAATTTTGGCTTAGGGGAATAAATTAGTGTAAAAAAGATAATAAAAAATTAAAGTGTCGCCTTAAAGACAATACAAAGAAAAGTCGATTTCTAGTGAGTACCACAAATGTCTTTGAACAACCCTCTAAGTTAAAGAACTTACACCTTTATGGCGGATTCCCATAATCCACCAAAGTATGGAGATCGTGGAAGAATCGTTAGCCACTCTATCTGATTGATTACTAGCACAAAATATCTTAGTGCCAAGTTAATTTTTCTGACAAAAATAAATTTCGAAGTTCTTTCAATTGAGATCGACAACCTATAAAAATCGTGGCGTTTTCTGAATAAATTTTACTGCAAAATTCTCGCCGGGATATAAATCTGCGAAGGCAAGCTAAAAACGATTCCGATGATAGAGACATGACGATTTTCATGTGTATGGCGGTCGACAGCAAAGGATTTATTTCGAAAGCAAAGGATGCATTCATTGACAATGTGTCTACACAAATTTCGACCAGTGATAATCCAGTATTGTGATCTTACATTATACAATAATGTTTGCGGTCCGCAGTGTAATAAACGTTGATGTTCAATCAATCTTGTCAATAATTTATAAATCACAGATATAAGCGTTTTTTATTTAATTTGGAACTTGCGTTATTGACATCGCAGGAACCAGTATGTAAATACTCCGCTCGCATTTCATTAGTTGCTTTCCAATCGACCACCGCAAGTACTTGTAAGTGCAAAAAATGTGTTTTGGCTAAAGTGTCGATTGGAAAGCACAAAAAATTACAAAAGCAAAACATAACCTACAAATGTGTAGTTTTAATAAAAAAATATCTATACCGAAATTTTATTAGCGCTTTACATACGACATTCAATTATATTTTTGACGGAAGAATACTACACACAATCACCTAGCGGACAAATTTATCGTAACTGCTTTCAACTACTCATAATAAAATGGTAGAGCAGTTGTGAGTAGTTAATTTAGCAAAGACAAAAACCATAAGATTTACATCTCTTCGGCACTAAAACTCTATCGTTAGCTTTATTGGCACAAGCACATAAAAAATCTCCAAAAATATTATCCAATCATTTTCACAAAATGAATATTCGGTGAGGCTTACTTCTACGATCGCCATCTGTAGACTAGAGTTTACTTTGTAAACCCGTTCGAGCATTATCAACAGACAGTAGCCATCACGTTTTAGAATCCAATTAATTTCAGTTCATCCCCATGGTTCAGTTTTACATATTTGTGGTGTATCGTGGTATCGTGAATACGAAGAACCAAGTCTTAATTCCATCTTTTTTTATTGAAAAGTTTACATTTATATGTAGACGGTTTCTTATAGAAGTCCACAAATCAAAAGTTAATCTAAATCTGATTTTATTCATTTTCTTGTTAAACAATTCGGATCTTGTTTCCTGGTGAATTTTCGCAGCATAATCCATTACAATTTTTTTTATGGTGTTGGGTGATTTTGGTATTTGAGTGCACGTGAATCCTTTGGCCATAAGCAATGCCCTGGGATCATTTGAGGGGCAAAATACAGAAAATGGCTACACCCTCTTGCAATTAGCCGAGATAAAATGGCAGGCAAAGAAAAATCTTCTTTATTTTCGCCAAACAATCTGTAATTTTGTTGGATGAACTTGAATCAGATGAGGACACTTATCTTCCGTTTTGCTACATTTATATTGTGGATCGATCGTAAATAGGAATGAAGGGCACTAGTAGATCCACCACAACCTTTAATTTGTTTTAAACATTTCTTGCATGTAGCACAACTTCCGTGTACTCATCATTCTTGTCTTTTCTATATTCTTCAAACATTTTATTTTCCATGTTTTATATTCAGTATTATTAAACTATTTATATTACGATTAAATTATTTTGATTCAATAATCATATTAAATAAATGAACAGAAATGTAGAAATTTCAAACAAACCAGCAAAAAAGTATAATTTGTACGAATATCGAAATAAAAACTGGACGAAGATCGAAAAAATAGGCCGAAAGTACATACAGAGTCATCTCTTATAAATATAGAAAAACATTTCAAAACCGGTTTTTTCAAATAAAACAGGGTTTTCGGTGTTGAGAATGGAACGATTAATCGGTTAACCGGTTAATCGAAAACCGGGGTTGCAATCACTACTATACCAATCCATGTCCAGTATTGATACATTTACAAATAAATGACGGGAAATTTCTCCTATGCAGCTGATCTTAGGAAATTTGATTTTAGTACTAATAAAATGTTAACATATTGGCTGCATGAGTATTTATATGGAGGCTTACACCCCACCCACGGCCTAGGATTTGTCTTTGATACTTCACACCAGATATTCAAATTTGAAGTATTGTCGAGACTTTAGATGTTACCCACGTTTTCGAGTATAATTTTAATTCATTACCGCTTCCCTGAGTGTAGAAGCAGGAGGTTATTAGCTACTTCCAAATTAACTCACGAAAGGGCATCTGTTATGTGGAATTTGGCATAAAAATGCGCATTATAATGTGAAATGTTACTCCTTGGGTCTTGTACAGCGTAGTACAACCTTATATGGGTATGTAATAAAATATTATTGTGTCGGATTAGACGAGATGGGCTTTAGACGTTATGAGGCTTCAATTATGAAATATTATTGTCGATTTTAACATATTTGATAATTTATTACACCACAGGCCGCTATTGTGTCAAATAATAGGTCACGAGCCTCTTAGGAGCAATTCATTGTTATTTTTGTGTGTAATAAATTATTTATTTGTCAGGTTACACAGAATTGGGTGCAAATTCATTACCAAATGTACCAGACCGCCTCCAGATTTTGGGTAAAACATTACTCCAAGTGCTTTCTAGGAAGTAGGTTAACTTTATTCAGGTGTATATTAAATTAGTTTTGTGTTAGGTTGGACATAATTCGCTTCAAACTGCCATCAGAAAATGGGTCAAATATTAATCGATGAGTGTGGAGGGCAAAGGTCAACCATACCCAGATGGGTAATACATTATTTGTCTAATCCAACACAAAAATAAATTGTAGCCCACCTGGGTACGGTTGACTTGTCCTCCAACAGGCCCATGGAGTAAGATTTGAGCCAATATATGGTGGTGTGGTGTAATAAATTTTTAAAGGTGGTAAAACCAGCATTTAAATTACAAATTCCAGCCTAGATCATCCGAAAACAATTCCTTCTAACCTGACACTAAAATAATTTATTACCCACCTGGGTAAGGTAGACCTGCCCAAATGGACGTTTTGGATTTTAATCATGTTTGGAATTGGTTTCATTGAGCCGGGCTAAATTCGTCGGTGCCGGTTGAAAACACTTTCGTTTGGTCTGTCATTAAAAATGAGGGTGCCATTAGAGCAGCCAACTGCAATGAAAATTCTTTTTGGTAAGTTCATAACCTAATAAATTTAATTTATCAACAACACGAAACACGGTTTTACTAAATTTAATGTTAATGCCATAACTACTCATTCGCTCAAGCATAAACTATAGGGCATTCGTACATGCCGAAAGGATATAATAAAACGCTCTAACCAAATCTGCATAGCTTAACCGGCATATATTCTGCGCAACGACGCCAATCGTCTTAATTCAAAACTTGATTCAAAAACATAATTTGGAATGACCCACAAATCTGAACAAAAATATCAAATGTGCGTCGTCAAACCACCGCCGCCGTTTTATCGCCAAAGTTGAACGCCAAATAATTTTATTATTTAATGTCTGTTTTGCTTGGTGATTTCAACGGTGTACTCTACAATTTTTGCTTTATTGAATTATCGTTGCTCATTTGGTTCCTAATGTCAGTAGCAGATTTGTGTAGGACCGTCATCATCAAATTAAGTAGCATATATAGCACAACCTTTCCCTTTCAGTTCGATGCATATTGTCATCATTGCTAATTTGAGAATTAAAATCAGACTTCAAACCGTCTTGACTGAACAGTAAGATTAATAGTGGGTGGGTTACGTCTTAAACCGGCTGAAATTCAGCTGGCGCATGGATGTAAAATTTCGTGTACGCCCGAGTTCACATGAACTATTTGACCAACCGGGGATTTGTTTAATATTGTGTAGTACATAGAAATGCACTAAATTGTGAATTCTGGGATTTAAATTGTAGAATGATTTAGCGAGATGCTTAACAAATTTCATTCAAAGGACTATTCAAAGCTCATAGTATTCAAAGCTCAAATCAGACAATTTTGCAATTGTGACTTGCATCCATCTAAACGCCTCATTTAATCCTTATTAGTTGAAAATAAAAATTTAATTATCAGAATCGAATTGTCTTTCTTACATACGACCATAGTCTACAACAAACGAACTTAATTATGTATTTTCATTGCGCTTGAAGTAGAAATAATTTTTTTGTTCGACGGTATGTAGCAGATATTCACGGTTAATTATTATATTCCCTATTGTTGTCTAACACAAGATCTTAAAGAATCCCCTTACAATATTTTAATATCTTATTGTACGTTTTATTCTTATTTTCATTTTCATTGGAAAGCAAAAGCAAAAAGCAACAGTTTACATTATACGATATTAGAACAACAACACATGCCATTTATATTTTGAAGTGACTTAGAGGAATTCTTTTTGTTGGATTGTACTCTAAACACAAATACGCTAGATAGATCGAAATTTTATTGTCTTACACAAAAGTTATAACAAAACAAAAAATAAAACTAACAATAAGATTCGATAGTAAAATAAGAGATGCTGCGTAAGCCTAAATAGAAATAACCACTTGACTACCCAGTAG
Organism: Nephrotoma flavescens; assembly: GCA_932526605.1. Taxonomy (NCBI): domain Eukaryota; kingdom Metazoa; phylum Arthropoda; class Insecta; order Diptera; family Tipulidae; genus Nephrotoma; species Nephrotoma flavescens. The sequence continues at coordinate 1,792,985 of OW052220.1, forward strand.
GTGGTAAGTCATTTTATCATGTTACAAACGTGTTTCAAAGAAGTAATTCCATTCTTACAAATACAAAATGTTGAGGGTACACCAGGATGATTTAAGATTCTATATCGAGTTCTCAAAACAAACTATAGACACACAATAGAAATTAATTTAGACCGAAAAATAATTTTAATATACGATTCGAACTACAAAAAGGATCCTCCGCATCCATTCGTTCTATAGAAATATGATGAATGGTCAAAATCAAAAATTCTGTTAATCCTATCGTCTTGCCTTATATCTACCATATTTTATCTTCAATTTTCGTACTTTTAATCGACTTTAATTTTAAAGTTACAGAAAAGGCGGGATCTTAAATCTTAAAGTTTCATTTTTGGGAGTGATGTATTTCTTGAAATATGAGATTTCGTTTTAATGTCGTTAACATGAATTTTAGGATGGATTAGTGGTTGAGATTTATCTCGGATTCGGCGTATATTAAACAGAACCGAAACTTGTAAAATGTTTATTGTAATTCTTAAAATGCTCACGCCTTTTATGAGAATAAAGGGTCTTTCAATAGGGACGCTCAATATTTGTTAGGCTATAGCAGCCATGTTGTTAAAGAAACATCTGTCAAATTTATTGTGAGTTGTTCAGTAGAGTACGCAAAATCAAAACGGGACGCAGTCAGTTTCCATCAACAATTAAATATTATTATTCTAATATAATCGGAGGGCTTGACAAGGATATCAACTGCTGAACTAAAAGTAAAAAGAATGCGATCAAAGAAGGGCATTCTGGGAGCAAGTGAATCCCCGGGGCAATGAATCGCATAGCAAGCAAGCAATTTGCTAGCCGAAATCATGGCTTCTCAATCAAATTCACTAAGAAAATTTGAATTTGAAATTACTTATTTTGTAAAATTTTTGCGATCGCGCAATAAACTAACGCAAACTTTTGTTTGATATTTATCGTTGTCGCAAAGTTTACTGTGCAATAAAAATAAACAAAAATTTTACAAAATAAGTAACTTTAAACCCAAATTTTGTTATGGCCGGTTGCACAGAAAAATTACTAACGGCCGGTTACTTATGCGCCAGTTAAATGTTTCATATGAAATCGTTTTCGCAATCAGAAAAAACTCAACGCAAACTTGATTAAATACATTTTGTTCCGTGGTAATATTTAAATGGCCAATTTTGATTGAATAACTTTTTAATCATTAAATATTTCCATGGGATAAAATATATTTAATCAAGTTTGCATTGAGTTTTTTTCTGATTGCGAAAACGATTCCATATGAAACATTTCACTGGCGCATAACTAACTGGCCGTTAGTCATTTTTATGTGTAACCGAATCCTCGTAAAATTGATTGAGAAGCCAGGATTTGCTTGCTAGCTGATCGAGCATCTACGCCAAAGATAGCTAAACCAGTGTTCTGAGTAATATATTGTAGTTAATGTGTATACTCTAATAATAGCAAATAATTAATTTGTCAAAATTATGACGTAAAGCAAAACCGATGACAATAAATATGACTCGATTGGTCAAGGAGATAAATATACACAAGTATAGACTAATTGTCGTACATAAATAATTGATTAGTGTAGATCTGACTAGGAATCAAAGGTGTCTGCAATCAGGCCAAGTCTGTCATAACTAACTCTTGTGTCCCATCCTTCGGTTTTGTTAAATGTAAAATGGGTGCACGGCGGAGGCTGACTTTCCGGGAGATCTTACATAAAGCTTGGTCATGCACTCTCAATGAATCAATCAATTAATCAACATATGATTTGATTTTGTCGATTAGTTGGTTGATTCCCTTAAAAGGATACGATATCCATTGGGAATCAACTTTGTAAATTATAATAAATATTGTAAATTTTTGTAATTTTGTAAATCGTTACAAATAAATTATAATTAATGAAATTTAAAAATTATCTGGGATCTCTCTTTCAGTATTTCTCCTAGTGTGTTGAAAGGCTTATTTGGGTTTGAAGTAATTAATAAGATTAACACTCTGACTATTGCGAAACTAAATCTGCTTTATTTTATCGTTATGTTCACTTTATATTTTTTAAAAATAATGCTGTATCAGTGTACATAATTTATATAAAAAATTGAATCAACTTATGCTAAAAAGTTTAATATGTACAAAAAAGTTATGCTAATTTAGCGTAATATGCAAATTCACCTTGGATTAAACGTTTAGGAAAATTGATTCCTTTTGTTGGCATATTAAAAATATAAAAAAAATAACCTGTTCGGCTGAACATTCATTGTGCGCTTTCAGGTCCCCTATCATGATTAGTGAAATTATCGCCGATTTGATTTGAAAATTTTATAGTGCTAAACATTTTCATAACGTTGGCCGCGATTTTACTCAATATGTTCTCAACTGTTGGCTGTCCTGAAAGCGCCCATTGTTTACTGATTTCTCGAATATTTTTTAAGGTAGTCAAATTTATAGTTATTTTATTCTCATAGTATATTTAGAATTGAATGAGGGTGGAAACCAACTAATCAAACGTCATCTTGTTATATTTGTATTTTGTGTCCTTCCAATTAAAACATATTTATTTTGAGTCGATTTTTGGTATCAAGGAATGCCAATTCAGCTAACTTCAGTGCAAAGTGCGGTCCATTTTTCCGTGCAATTTTGTCGTATTGCATGTAAACTCAGCTTCAATTGTGGTATGCTAGCATTTTCAATTTTCTTTTATTCGTGGTAACAGAAGGTTAACAGGACTGCGCTTTACTAAATATACTCGTATAAATATTTTTTTAATTCAGTCTCTGGAATTAATAAAATTTATTGCTTGCACTTTTCTATACTGGAAGATTCTTTAATCTTACAGTAAATAATCAAAAATAAATTTTTATTTTTAAGAATCAAACAACAAGTGGGAGGTTTACAGCACCACACATATCAAAGAAAAGATTAAAATTATTCGCGAATCAAATAGATCGAAAAAGCGAAAAAACAACAACAAAGTAAAAAAAACTGTTCAGACATATTCGTGTTACGCTTCGGGCGACGTCGTGAGACTTATTCCTTTATATAAACATTAATTGCATTCTCGATAATGCAATATATTTTTGTTGAAACGAATCATATAGAATTATAGACGATGGTGCATTCAGCTTCTTAAACGCAACCCATTAATCTCGTTTTCTTGTCCGTTTGTTGCGTTGGAGATAATTCCCACCACTCTAACTAACACACACATATATGTATGTATACATATAGGTAATATTATTTTGCCTTAAGTGCCATTCCAAAATGCAATCGATCATTATTGTTGCACGTAGCATATTTGTATAAAATTCTTAGAAAATTTATGGTTGTTGTTGGTGTTGTTTAATATTATATGTGTTTAGCCCGAACGACGAGATCTAAAATTATCTAAGTGTAATACAAGAAGTTGATCGCCTTATCATCTTATGTATGCACAACAACAAAAAATAAATAAATACATGTGTATAAATAACGCTATAGAATGGAATATATGGATGAACCGAAATGAAACGCATTACGATCAAATTGATGTGCGGATTAATTTTCTCATGAGAAAGGAATCTCGGTTCTTCTTCTTATTCACATTTAGTTAAATTATGTTAAAATAATTCGATCGAATTTTAAGTTGTGTGGGTTTTTGAAGGGCCCATTAAAATCATTGCATTCTTATGTAGGAATATTATGATTTCGTTAAGATGTTACGGCATAAAATGAAATTTTCAGTTAATTATAGTGATTTAGAGACGAAGACGAAACAATAAAAAGGGATGCCTTCTTTTGAATAAATTTTCAAATCGTATTGCTTTGGAGAAGAAGGTTCATAGGTTTTTTATAATGGTGATTTATTATCGAGATGATATTCGTGCCTTTCGATTATTATTACCATTCGACGGGGGCTATTGTTGAATACGGTTCTCTAAAATGATATAATTTTGGTAAACTATGTATAGTTTGGAATAGATAGAACCTGTCCATCATAATTAAGCGATTTTATGATTGCTGTTATGATTGGTCTTGGAATGCGTTTCTCGGAATATTTAAATGAAAGATGAATATTAAACGATTTAAATCCGGAGGGCGAGAGATTTGAATTTGTGGTGCAGTTGTTATTCGTAAAAAGTTTTGAATGGATTTTAGTATATGTATATAGAAATGTGAATTATACAATGAAATGCTGGTTTTAAGTTCTAGGAAAAGCTTTCATAACTTTTCAGAAATTGAATTAATTTTACTTCATATAGTAATACATGAAGTTAAAGTTAGACCATTTATAGGAATGGCTATATGGGGGAAGGAACTTGATGGGTCGCTACATCCTACAGTAAGCGAATCCGATTGTAAATCTTGAATTCATAATTCATCGGTATTGGGCAATGAAAATGAACAACATTTTTTGATAAAGTGAATCACATGAGGCTCAACTGAGCAATGACTTGGAACGTGTGAAAGCTGTGTTTGCGAACATAAAATAAGTAAATGTAGAAGGAAGGTGGAACAAAGAGGTAGGATATATTTAATATTATGTTGGTGTGGATGGCACTGATATCACTTTTAGGATTTTAAATTCCTCGTTGACGATTAAAGAAATGTTCAATTCAAATATTACCTTGTTCGACAGAAGTAACCTTGTTCCGTGTTCATTCGGAATGGCTCTTATTATTGCTTCTTGTACATCCTAACTTTTAAGTTATTGTTCGCAGTATCTCATCCATGAAGTCTTCATGCAACATCATACATGAGATGGAACAGGGTGTTATTTCCACTCCAATACATGGGATGTATAATTCACTTCTCACTTGTGGGAGAGAGTAAAAAAAATTAAATATAAGCCTATATGTTGGCTCGATGACGGATTCAATATCCTATTTGAAAATTTCGCTGCCATTTTAGTCTTCGGAAACACTGGTTCGAAGCCCTTAAGCCCATAATCTTATATTAGGTTATACCTTATACCTCCCATAACAGTTGATCACTTTTTAAAACATTGCTGTGACGTGTAGTTAGTCAATTGTTTCTGATTAACAGTTACATTTCAACAAAAATGGTTTCAAATGTTTGGATTTCAAAATATAAATTTTCTATAATTTCTGTTGATGTAGAGTGATTTACCAACCATTTGCTTGATTAATCTACGTGTGCTACGCGTTAAAACTGCAAAGGAGCTAGTGGTTCATCAACAATTACCGGTTTTACCAAATCTGAACTTAGATCTTTAAAATATTTTCCAAGATTATTCAATTTATTGTTTTTTAAGGGTTATCTCAATCAAATCTAAAAACACGAATTTTAATTCCGCTTTATTTACAAAATAAAAAATTTGGCACGTTATTTGGGTTCCAACATAAATTTCGGACGCTGCGTTTAAGAATTTTCGATGATGTTGAGGAATTTGTTCATCCAACTCGGAAATTTCTTATCATATAATTATAATCATATTTTTTTATGTAAAGCTAGATTAGGATTCCATTACTAATTTTCAACAGGTTTTAGAATTCAGCCATGGAAGAGAACTAGGACAGTTTTAACCGATTATAGTCAAATGTGGATTGTAGAACTGAATTCTAAACAAATTTTCAACGAAATCCTTGAATTTGCACCAATTATTATCAAATTTGGAGGAGTGAACTTACTAACAATAATTTTATACCAAGTTTAGGAATTGTCCTTACTAGATGGAACTTGATCATTTATTAATCAGAGTTGTTGATCTATAACGAACAAGGTCATGTGTATTGTGAGCGGAATGATGAGAGGAATTTTTACGTTTATATAAAAATATGGGAATTGAGAATCGCCAATTTTTAAGCAAATGATTTTCTGGCAATGTCATTAATAAATATTAGGGAAATCTATAGTCCTATATGACAACCTTGTGAAACTCTTGATGCCGCTTTTGTTAAATTTGATGTTCGACTACCAATTTCGATTAATTGTGTTCGGGTATACATATGCATGTGAAGAACTAGAACACAAAATCAGTGGAGAAGCCAAACTAGTGGAGGCTTTCTAACGGTTTGCAGTGACTGACGGAATCAAAAGCTTCAATGTAGTTAAACCATTACGATCTGTTGGTGTTCCGCGATGCCTCTTACAATAAAAATGTTATATTCTACTAAAATTTGGGTGGTGGATTTTCCTGATTTAATCCTATGGTGGTGGCTGGGGCTATGACGGGAATGTTAGATTTAAATCTTTTGCACACAAGGATTTCGAACAACTTTGATATTATTGTGGGTTGTTACGCCGCTGTATAACATGAAACAATCTTCTCTGACTTAAAGATGAGTGTTACTGTGAAAATTTTCCATAGGCAAAATTATTTAACGTATTACCGTTTTAAAGAGTAAGCAAAGAGGCGTAACAAGTTGTTGACAAAACTTTAAAGAACAAAAAAGCTGGTTTCGGCTTTTACACCGGGAGTTGTAATCGAGATGGTGTGGTTACTGTTAGGCTGTAAATATTTAAAATATATGAATATATTAAATCGTGTACGTTGATTTAAAAAATGTCTAGAACATCTTGTCCATTTTTGGGAAGAAAAGGAGTGAGAGTTGGTTAGATTACTAATAGTTCTAAAAGTATTTGTGATCAGATTTGATCGAATATTGAATATTCTTCAAGAAATTTTTATGGCTTGGTTGACCATTTTGAGTTATCTTATTTTTATAGAATGGTTAAGTCAACAAAGGATTGAGAAGAATTTATCAACATGATAACATCACATTAAAATGATTCTTCATGCATAGGGATTTTAGGGTATACATCATTTAAAACAGAGGGTGACAATGATTCTGATGGACTGAAGATATTTTGCTAATTGGAAAATACCAAATGCAACGCCAATCCATTTTTCGGTCAAATTATTATTGGCGTATTACGGCAATAACTTGGATTCGATTAATTGAAGTGTTCCCTCGGATATTTTTTTGTCATCAGGATGCCGCTACAAGGGTAATTAGTTATTGAATTTGTTAAAAACAAGCATATTGCTTCATGTAAAATCAATCCTTTGTGTTTGAAGATTCACCACATTAATATGAATCTTTGGTTTAGGTTATATTTATAACTTGGTCTTTTAATGTCTTAGGTTTTAATTCTTATTGCCACCAGTGCTGTTCAACTAATTCAGTTAGTATAATCTAGCATATCAAATGGGTTTCTTAATCAAATAAATGAAAGTGATTCTATTTGAGTATAGAGCTCAGCATCAACTTTCTTTTGTATACTGTCTTCTCTAAGGTTGTCCTTATATCAGTTATAACCTTGAGATTCCCCAATATTTTTGGCTTTATTGAAAACTTTTTTAAAAAATTCTAATAAGTACTCAGTACCGTAGACCAAAATTTCGATTTTTCTTTCCCTCAAGCTTTGCAATAGGGAAGAGGTTGCAGGAATTGTTTTTCAATATTCAATGAAAAATTCTGCACTTTCTATGAATCGATTAAACAAAAAATTTTACTGTATGGCCTCACAGTATGACCCAAATACAGTTAAAAACGCAAGTAATAAAAAGAAAATCTACTAAACTACACAGATTTAAAAAAAACACGTTGCGTAACTTCCTTGTGTAAGATGAAAATTATGAAAATTTTATGCGGCCTCAATTTTATATAAATTTCATATATGTACATAACCTCTGAAAACCTTTTAAACTTTTTTATTATTTACCCTAGGTAGTTGTAATATTGGGGAATCACGTACCTAATATTTTTTACCTCGCATGTTTCTTTGTATATAAATTTATATTCATGTATGAATATTCTTATTTATGTATACGGGAACAAATCTGCATACCAAAAATATTGGAAGCCATACAAAATTAAAATTTAAGATTTTTTGCTGAACAAAATATGTATATGTAAATCACAAAACAGACGAATGAATTTGACACACGAGACAAGATAAGCGCGTGCGCAAATAAAGTAAACAACATGTCAATTTTGGGTTAGTCTTCAATCTTCATATGTGGATTTTTTATTAAAACCAAATGGTGCGTGTGGTGCGTTGATTGTGATTTGTCGCAGCGTTATTTAGCGCATCCAAATACTATTTAATTAATAATAACTTTATTATAAATAAATAAAACGACAAAAGTACGATATACAGTCAACCAAAGTCATTGCTAGTTATCTGCACCAGTGAACTGTAAAGTTCGAGAGAGTAAATTGTATTTTTTTGTTATTCCGTGTTTTGTTGTATTATTTGTTCAATTGTGTTTGTTATAATAGACAATAACATTTGTTATTTTGTGCATTTTTACGCTGAAGCCACTTTATTAATGTTATTTATTTTTTTGTTCTGCTTCATTTTATTGTTGCTGTTTCGTATTTTCAATTTCCCATCTTTGTATCGAATTAAATCTTTTTTTGGGACGTATGTACACGTTACGTTACAATTTTATAGTAAAACCTAATTGGGATGGCCATTAGTTCATGATTTGACTGTTTTAAGTTTAATTTTTAACTTGGAAATTAGCTTTGATAATGAGTGTAGAAAAGAATACTGATTATATGACTTGGTATTTTCGTTAATTCATTTCACAGATGGAATACAACGAATATATAATTGATCACATACCGTCAGAATATTCGGATTTGTTTTCTTATTCGAAGCAAAATTTTGATACCGGATAATAATACTTCGGAGCCTTCAGGAGGAGGTCGTATGCTCATTGCCAACACTTCGCAGCTCTGCGGTGTCATCAAGTATCCGATTCACCGTAATCAATAAAAATAAATGGAAGCTCATATGACTTGAATGATTGAGGTTGTTCACAATTGAATAATTTTGCAAGCTTCAAAATCGCCATATTTGCTCAAATACAACTTCAGCAGAAGCTCGAATTGTTACCAGAGGAAAACAACTAAATATGTTATGGTTTGACCTGGATTTACCGCTATGGAAAGCTACTGCTCAAATTTATCAAAGATAGAGTCAAAGTGAACTAGAAAAGTTTTTGCTGTGAAACTTTCGAGAACATAATATCTCCTTCCAACAAGATCCTGCTTTGGTTCATAAAGCGACATTGACAACACTGGATTGGAGAGAAATACCCGGATTAACATTTGATAGCGTTTATAATGCATATAGTCTCAGTCATACAAATTATTCTAATTCGTCGACTGGACGATTTTAGTCTGGGTGAAAGAGATGCTTCGAACTGTTGGTTCCAAGGACGAAATTTTGAAAATTGTGGATTTTTCTATTAAATGTTGGCTCAATTTTAAGTAGGTTGGTTCAATTTGTTTATAAGTATTTAGAATTTTGTCAGTCTTCTCCCCGTATTTTAACTGCATTACCATTAATGAAAATTTTTAATTAATCCAAGGTCTTTTAAGAAATTATTCATTGAAGGTTAATGAACATAAATCCGTTTTTCTAGAAGTTCAACAAATCTAAATACTAGTCACATTCAAAACGAATAAAACTCAATAGTTGATCAGTAAGCATCATCTTTTGAGTTATATGTTATTTCTCCCAAATTGATTTTTCAAGTTAATTATTGCAAATGACACAGTAAGGGCTACTAGGTAATATTTAAGAAAATACTTTAGATAGAAATTATTGTTTATTTCTTTTAGAATAATTCCATCCGTCGTCCATCCGCCGCGGTCTATCGCAAACTCGATTGGATGTGATCAATCAGATGGTATCGCTGCCTTCCAAAAGCTGCTTTATCTCGTTTTGTGTAAGCTTAATTTGAGGTGGAGCAAATAACCTTCCTTTAGAAATTAGATAGCATTTAGAATCATTAAAAGTCAGGATATGCTTCAGGGTATCTGAAAGCTAACACAGGTGCGTTATGTTATGAGTGCTGTATAAAGTGCGAGCTTGCAGGACTGCGAAAGATGTCTAGATATTAATGATCTTGTTTGAGAATACCAAACTAGGTATTCGGAAGCATTAAGATATTCGGGCTGCATATTATTTGACGGATATTATATGACCGAGGTATTCAAAGGTTTCCTCTCCTGAGTGTTGATAGGTCTTCGGCCAAAAAGCACGCTATCGTCTGCATATTCAATGTCGCTTTTCCTTACTACGAACTTGAGCGCAAAATTGAACAGGACAAATGCTAGTGCATTTCCTTTTCGAACACATATTATTTCAAAGGAGTCTGAAACAGATCCTTCGACTACGATTTTACTTATAGACCCGCACACATTGTTAATTTACACCGGTTGACCGATTGGGATGAAAACAGCATTGATAGTCGCCAATTTATATTTTCTCCGAGTAGGGTGAATCTGACAAGTACAACATTAGCCAGCACTTTGTAGGCAATGTTCAATAGAGCTATGCCACGATAATTTTCACATTTCAGATGTGTAACGTTCGTTCCATGTACGCATCGCGTATTGTGTATACTATTTATGCTTTGATGACACAGTGTACATCATTGTGTCGCGCCTGGGCATTGCTATACACAACTTTTATACAATTTGTACCATTTGAAAGATTGTTGCGCCTGCGAGGTATGCAACTTGGCTTTTATTTTATTATTTAAGTTTCAATCAAACATGTTTTTTCTCTTTTGTTTCTTAATTAGCAATATTTGTTACAGGAAACCGACGCAGTACCAAGGCCGTAGGGAGCGCTTTCTTCGCCGAGGATACTCCGTCCAGGTAACATTATTTTGTTCATTTTTATATACCGTCATTTTTTTTTATGCCATTGGTCAAAAATACATTCCGGACAATAATGCTGATTAACTTAAAATTTATTTAATTCACTAGAGTCTTATAAATACTAAGTTTAGTTGATTTATTTTTTATTTATTTTTTTTTTGCTTTAATTCCTAAATATTTGTCTTTGCCTTATAAAAAAATGTGTACTGTACAGAATTAATTAATTTTTCTTTATAATAAATGTATAATATTGAATTAAATCAAGCGTTATATTTAACATGAGTGGTTAGGTCATCGATCAGTGGGAGTGAGTGAAAAGGTGAGTTGAATCTGAGTGAGTTTCCGTCAATTGCAGTATAATGACATAATTGTGCTGAGTCGGCCAGAGCACAACAATTACACCCACGACCAAACTAACCTCCACCTTCAGGATGCCCTATTCCTGAATACGATACGAAAACGAAAATACAAAATTCATATTTGAATTGAATTCGTAAGATTCTTATTTAAAATTGAATAGCAATCTTGTACTTCCGTTTTCGTATCGTATTCAGGAACAGGGCCGCTGGCGAACACCTATTTCTTCTTTTTTTTCTCTTTGTTTTTTTTGCTTCCCTTAAAGTACCTTATATTATTATATCATTATTTTGTTTTTATTATTAGTTTTGTTAACGGTGGCCAACCTCAAGGCTGTCGTTACAAATGGTCGCCGTTTTATTGCAGCGGCCATGTGAGTGCTGTGTTCTAATTCTCCGGCACCTCCTATATGGTTTAGTTGTTTTGTTCCAATATAGAGACGATCGAATCGTATAAATTTGATGGAAGAGTAGTACCTTAATCAACTCTGCAGAGATTAGTCATCGATCATATAGCATTGCGGATCCCCAGTGATCATCTATCGATAGCAATTTACGCCGCGCCAATTATTGCTGATTGTATATAGCTAGATGCTGCTCCTGGATATTACATTAAGTTTCTTCACTACTTTTATGATAGTTTAGATATTCAGAGACAGATAATAGATAACTCTGCAGTAATGCTGAAACTTTCAAAGCTTGCATCCAACCGATTTTTGCATTAATAATTTTAAATATTTTTCCCAAATTTAATACTGAATTAATTAAATAATTCATAGCGACACCGTTCGAACACTGCACTGTTTACTTGGAAAGCACCTTCATGTGGTAATGGGACATTATTAGTATCACACGCAATTGTTTCAATTTTTGCTGTCGTAGTCATTATGTAGGGGGGTTTCATTCACTTTTGGGTTTGCTTGCTCTATGGTGTTACTTAATGCCATGTCAGCAGTGTCATCGGACGGTAAAAGTACTAATTGTTGCAATCTGAGTTAGTGGAAAATCACTTATGAACAGAATCTTTTCAAAGAAGAATCTCCAGAATCCTTTGTGACATCCGAATCTTGCTGTTTGTTTCATTTTTATACGAAAATGTTAAGTATCTGCTATGGTGGAAGATTTGTAATGGCAAAACAGTCCTTAGTTTGAGCGAAAGGCTGTCATGTAAGACTTTGACAAAAGTGAGGGTCATGTTAATTAAAACTGCCACTTTGATATAATTGGTATAAGTGGTTTTGTCATATACGAGACGTTCTTTCTTACGCTCGGGCCAACATAGTGATTTTTTAGTATCTATTTCCTTGGTTTTATTGCCTTGTCCGTGCCTTCACACTAAGAAATTTTGCAGCGTTTTTCGTTGCAACTTTTGCATCGTGGCTTGTGCGGTGGAATCGAGAATCACATTCAGATACAAAGCACGTATCGAACCTTTTTGCGATGCAGTTGAGTCTAAAAGTAATGCAATACGTGGATCGAAAGTAAATTTTGTTATAGCCTAACTATAGTTTAGTGAATTTATAACAACTTGCTAATTCATTGTGTTTATACTTTGGATATAAGCTCAAAGTATTTTCCATATATTGAGACTACAAATTAATTCGGCCCGTTTTCAAAAAGTAGCTCTGACTATAATAAATTTTTTATAATGACAGCTGGTTTCCGTAGTTTCAGACAGATTAGACATTTGCCGTTAACATTCAGATTGTATTGTTTTGAGATTCATATGTTAGGTTTTGTGATAAACAGCATTTCCGGGAAGTGTTAATTTTTTGTTTTAATTGGAAAAAGTGTACCTGAAGCACATCGAATGCTTGTGGAAGTTTACCAATAAATCATGTAGAAAACGGTTTGGGCGCTCCAAAAATTATGATTTGGGTGCTCAAGATAAGCCACGATCAGGGCAGCCGGAAAAATTTGTAGACGATGAATAAGAGGCATTGCCCTATGATGATCCTACTCAAACGCAAGAGGAGCTTGCGCTACATTGGGGGTGACCCAACAAACAGTTTCCGTACGGTTGAAATGTGTGGACATGATTCAATAGCAAGACAATTGGGTCCCTTCTGAATTGAAACCAAGAGACGTGGAAAGGAGACTTTTTCTTGTGAGCATCTGATTCAAAGGCAAACAAGAAAGGGGTTTTTACATCGGATAGTGACTGGAGACGAGAAGTGAATTTTCTACGATAACCGCAAGAAGAAAAATACTATGCTTTGCCCGGAAAATCGTTGCCATCTACCTCAATATCAAGACGAAAGAGGAAATTCATTGTTCGGATGTTGTGCTGTGTATCTGGTGAGACCAAAGAGGTGTTGTGTACTATGAGGTGCTCCAACCTGACGATCCTATTACGGGCAAGCAGTACAGACTACAATTAATTCGTTTGAGCCGTGCACTACGAGAAAGCCGACCGGAATATGAGGAAAGGCATGATATAATTATTCTGCTGCTTCACAACGGTCGGCCTCACGTTGTGAAAGTCATAAAAAATATTTGGAAACGCTCAAGTGGGATATTATACCGCACTCATTGCTTCTTCTCATTATTGGTTGTTCCGACGGATGTAACACGATTTGACAGGTCACCGGTTCACTTGGATCACCTCAAAAGACGAAAACTTTTTTCGAGATGGGATTCGGAAATTGCCTGAGCGGTGGGAAAAAGTCGTAAGCTGCGATTGGCAATAGTTTAATTAATCTGTTCATTCATTTTATTTTAAAATATGTAAATGCATTTTTAAAATTAAAAAAACGGACCGAATTAATTTGTAGTACCAATATTTGTTATTTGATCAGCACATTGAATTTTTTGTTAAGAGACTTATTTAGAGATTTCGTAAAGTGCAAAATATAATTCCATTTATTGATAATAAAACTAGATTTTAGGGAATTAAGTGGATTATTGATGTTCTTCGCTAAGGAAATACTGATTTAGTAGCAAGTTATTATTATTTTTTAATTTCAAAAATCTTACATGGTCAGTGAAGGCGATCGAGGAGAGGACGTGACCTGGCAGATTAGGACGTGTTAAGGCGTTGGATTTGAAATGGAGAATGCTGGAATGGGACAAGGCAGATAAAGGAGCGAATTTCGATGAGGCAGTAGGGGAGAGCGTCCAAGAAGATGAATCCAAAGTACGGATTAGACACATTGTAAGAGCGCACATTGATCGAATCGCAATACTGAGTAACATCATGAGCGCCAGAGAGAACATAAAAACGCGAAATGACCAGCTTGGAACAACAACGGTTTCTAACAGAGTTATTTGGTTTTGCTGTACCATACCACGAAGCGAATAGGAACATCAAAGATATAAAACCGTAATTTGAAAGGCCCGTATAAAGTTTTTTATCAACCACAATATGTATCGGATACAAGAAGACCTTGGAGGTGGGCGGCAAGTGGTCGAATGCAGTAGACTTAAATACTATTCCTAATTACACTTAATGGAACTTACAAAAAACGATACCACTTGGGACTTGGTAATAAGGCCAATTCAACATTCACTGACCAAATGAGTTTCGTGTTCCTCATCTTTCAAAAATACTCTATACACTACTTACGTTAGACCCACACTTAGGTATGTATTTTAGATAAGACTGCCTTACCACGGAATACACATAAGAAGATTTAAAGCAGTATAGAAAGAACTCTTATACTTTCCGCGTTGCTCGCGTATATCACTTACCGCATTGGCAAAACGCCTCTGCAGTAACATCGTTTCCCAGGGTATTTCTTGAAATTTAACGTTTCGTGTAATTAGATTATATTTACTTCGCATAATCTGTGCGCATAATCTTTTAAACACTATTCCAAGCTCCCTATAAATGATTTGCTCATAATTTCTCCGTAAATTAGAATTTGATGTTTGAGTAACGCCAATCAATTCTTTTGGGGCAACAAAATTTAAGTTTTCATCAAATTTAGAAAGGCTTACCAGTGAAGAAACGACTTTCTTGGCCAAAACTACATAGAAATTTGAGAGCACTTGGTCGTGTTCCTTGGCTAGAAATACTAAACTGCCTTTGTCAAGGTCGAATGTGACCACCAATGATTATGCTTACTGAACAACATACACCAAAATCTTAAAAGGCGACTTAAAATTCTTATACATATCACATAATATCGATAACCTTGGAAGGAATAAAATATAATTTGAATGTCATGGTCATGTCCCATGAAATGAAATAATTCACTAGCGTATGAACCAAAACACTGTGAACAATACATGAGAAAGACTACGTCCGCCGTCTTCTTTTTATTCGTCAACCGTCGTCTTTATGGTCTTCTTGAGTTCTTGTTTGTGTGTTATCAAACAAAATTGCTAGGTTAACAACGTTCACATATAATAACCAAGTATGTACGATGCTAGCAAATATGTATATAAGGCGTTAACATGTTAAATGGCATTGGAATCTGTTACATCACATCGCGTGGTGCATAAGTTGTGCGGTTATCCCATCTACATTAAGACCGTATCTTAAAATGTGGTTTGTCGTTAAGCCAACAAGTGTGATTTGTATATACGATAAATTTAAGCAGAATAAATTTTAAGATTCGCATATTATGCGAACAAGACGCAGAACAGAATAAAATGTAGATTTCTAATGACTTTGTATGCTTTAAGTGTTTGTGTGCTCAAATCTAAAGATCGGCAATTTGTATTATTATTATTATTATTGTTGTATATTTGCACAATATGGCGACATGTCTTAATGTTTTATGAGAAAATATGCGCGCTTAGCAAACAAAGAAGGGATGGGAAAAGTTTGGAGCCATTCTTGTAATGCAAATGGGCGGATGGTAGTTAGACATAACAAGTGATACACACATTCATGATGCTGCGATAATTTCTCGCACCTCAATAGTATCAACAAATCGTAAATGGTTATGTAATCGCATTTTTCACAACAAAACAAATCGAATTGATTGTGGTTACACACGCAATGTAAATATTGACACTGATAATGGAGCGAGTTTAAGTCAAGTATCAATGGAGACACCAAAATCTTGTATGGCCATAAAATTGAACATTATACCAAAACGCGATGTGTAAATATTTTGCTGTTCGCCAATGAGATCATTCCCGTGCGTATTTCAACATTTTTTTACTGCTTTGTTTAGCTTAAAGATCAGCCGTTTATTAAGATTTTTTGATTAAATATACAAATAAGACAATTTAGGATAAAAAATATTTAGCTCTTTTATTAATATTATCATAGGTCGTGAGATATAATGATTAGTACAAACTATTAAAATATTTTGTGCAATTTTATTGGTTTTCAGACGTATACGAGTTTTGAGTGCCGTACAAAACGTTGTTTGCACAGCTACTTAACGTTGTGATGGTGAATAGTTTGCTTACCGAATTAAACCGTCGAATTGCGTAGTTTTCCACTTTATTATTCCGAAAATAAAATACATACATATTTGGAAAATTTCCATTCAATCAATCTATTTATAATGGAACTATACAGACTATCATTTAGCAGTAGAGAATTTTTTAATTAGCACAAATTTTTATACGCAAGCATCTAAAAGTCATTCGACTTAAGCTCGTTTAAAACACCAATAAAAAGTCAACTTAAAGGAACGAATGAAATTTGTTGGGAAATATAGAAATTTTCTTGGAATCAATAAAAAATTCCGGACTGACTGTAGCACCACTCGTTTGTCACAGAAATTGTTTTTGCGAATTACAACAATAAACTTTGATATGCTTAAGTTCAACAAACCGTGTATCTTCCAAGTAGATGACTTTTGTTGTCAAAAAAAAATTATTATGTCTCTAAGATACTTAAATTTTAGCTACTTTAAATAATTTAAATTAAGAAAATTTTTAACCGTAGGCGACTTAAAAATCTTGACAATTGATGCTAGCTAATTATTTTAATCATAAAGTAACGTGGCGATCGAATGTTGGAAGAATGACTGGCCAACTCGATCACGTCATGATTTCCAAGAGTTACTTCAAAACCTCATTCGATGTTTGGTTTTTGAAGGGCCTACATAGACAGTGATTACAACGTGCTACAGTAGCTGTACAACGTGTATAATCATATTACACAATAAATATACATAAGATTCCAGCAACCTTATGCGATACAGTCATAGTTAATAAGTCGGACCAAATTCTTAGATAGGCAGATGCAATTCAACATAAGCAAACGTAATTTAGCCTTAACAGAATTACAAAATTCTAATGTCCTATGCGACCATTAAATTTTTTAGCCAAAAGAGAGAAGTAAAGAAGCCTCGTTTATAAATTCGCCATCATCAGGCTTTTTCCTACGATAAGAAAGATAAACATCTTTCCCTGGCGCGGTTTGCGAGATTTTTTGGTCAACAAATTCAAAATATGTGAACAAGGCAACCCTTTTTTGCCATTCGTTGAATGCGAAAGATTTTGTTTTCATGAACATTTCACGCAAATATGAGAAACAGTTCTAATTACATATACATAAATTTTTGGTGGTGTAACTGTTTTTAATGACAATACTCGTTTGCTGTCTTCCTGCTGACCCAGTAATTATCGCTAAAATATACAACTGATGGTGTCTTGGTTCATCGTTAAGAAATGATTGTAGTGAGCCTATTTTACAGAATTCTCCTTTAAAAATTATATTGGCTCCAAACGAGCTTTTTTGAAAAGTTTAATTATATTCTTGATTATTTTACAATAAGTGGTTTGTAATGTTGTACAGTAATGTTCCAAAGAGTCTGATGATTTTGAAAACTCTTGCAAATTAACTTTCTTTGTTTTAACACTATTTTACCACCAATAGTAACTGGTACAATAGTAACTTTTATATCAGATGCTTAATTAGACTGCGAATTAACTTAAAATCCATTCACTTTCGAAATACGTTGTATTATTTTAATAAAACCAATAAACATCAAGTATATTGAACAAGTTATACTGTTAAAGTTAGCCGAAAGATGGTAATACTGCTATCTCAGCCGAAAAATGATAATGCAGATATTAATTTTGTTATCTGGGCCGAAAATATTTTAAAAACGTCGACAATTCAGATTGCATCGAAAAAGAAGATTAACTTCAATATTCAAACCGTCAATTGCATCAAAAATGACAGCACAACAGATTTAAAAATTACAAATGAGCCATCAATTTTCTAAAAGAAAATGTCAATAACAGGCATTAGCTGATGAATGGTTTGTATATCAAGATTTCGACAGATGAAGTTCTATTTGACTGTACTAATTGGATGAACCATATGACCCTAAGTAGAATTTGATTATGAGTTTGGAGTAGGTTTTATTCGGTTTCATTCCGACGTTGCAACGACAAAATTGTCCATAATTCGAGATTTTGCCAGATGAACACCACCAATCTGACTAGGCTGATTCAATAACCCATGACCATATGTAGATTTTGATTATGGGGTTTTAGGGGTGAAATATTAATTTTCCCCATTTTTCATCGATAAAATCGTTCATCATTCGTGATTTTGGCATAAACATCAAATGACAAAATCAAAATTTCACTCCTATAACCCTATTAGACTCACCCTAACCTATAATCAAAATCTACCGATGGTAATGGGCTATCGAATCGACATAGTAAGATTGGTGTCCATCTGGCAAAATCTCCAATGATAAACAATTTTATTGCCAGAAGAAGGGGAAATACAAAATTTCAAAAATGATATGAAAAAAGAAATAATTATCCTGTAAATTGAAAATTTTAATTGTTGTTTGTGTTTTCGGCTGATTTTGTAGGTTAGTCACTTTCGGCTGGGATACTTCAATTTAATATTCAATTTGTTTAACTTTCGGCTGAAGTAGTCAAGACACTATCTGCATTATCGATGATTTCACTTTCGGCTGACAATTTTCGGCTAACTTTAACAAGGTGAACAAGTATGATGATTCTAAATTTAGAGTTACATAGTGTTGTAAGACCAAATAAACTTTTTCTTTTATAATAAACGCAGATGAGTGCGTTTTGTGACTAACCTGAACCACGAAGGAAATTAGTTGTTTTATGTTTATTTTTTCAAACAAATGGAAATTAATTCTGCTTCTATTTTAATAGTATCCGTTAATTACATTGTAAAATTTTTCGTTAGATTGGAATAACACATTAGTTTTGAAGCTGCCAGTGGAATTTTGAAAAGTAAAATTAATTTTAATTTGCGCTAATTAATTTAATTTGGAAAACGAAAACAAAATAGAAAATAGTCTTTCTGTTAGCATTCGAACTCCAGACAATTCGTACCATAAGGCAGTCATTTATTATGTGAGCTAGCATTCTGCGTGAATATAACATAACATATATGTATATAGCAAACAGAATATGTATAACAAAAATTCAAAAATAGGTTTTTTTCGAAAGGTACATCGGTAAATTTACGGTAATTTACAGCAAATCGAATCAAATCTATCCGCTTACATTCGAATCCATACTGGTCTCAAATACTAACAAGTTGGTCGTCCGTTAGCTTCTTTCGAAAACCGATCTTGAGCCACAAAGACCAAGGGCAAATATGATCGCATACCTCGCTATCGAAAGTCAAATTTATTTTTTATTTAATCATTTCATTTTATTTTATATACATTTGGATGGTTTCTTATCCGTACAATTTCGCTACTTCAACCATACTTGTTTGAAAAATTGAAAAACTATACAATAAAATATAGTAAGAATTTTTAGAAACCAACAAGTAGTTTTTAGATAAAAATTCTGATTCATACTATACGATTAATAATAGCTAGCTCACCTGTGACTGAATAATCAGTCCCGTAAATACATTTTATTGAATTTTTGGTTAAAAAATGATTAAGAAGATTTTTTAAGATGTAAATTTCATGCACTTTTATCAAAAATAAATCAAATTCATATACGCTATTAAATATTTAACAAGAAATGTACAAAAGGATAATAAAATAGGAATTTACATTACAATTTACATGCGCAGAATCTCTACAAAAACAACATTCTTTGTTGTGATGCGCCCATCCCGATCAGCTGATTGATCGCTTGTCTCAACGATAAACACCTTGAGTCCGTCAAATGAGCGGCATCGTAAAAAAGCCACATACAGCTGACCGTGCGTAAATACGGGGCCCGGCAAGTACACTCCTACCTTCTTCAAGCTTTGGCCCTCAACATTCTTTCAACATTCTTGTTTTCTCTTTCTCTTTAAAAAAAAACACGTGACAACACCCCATGGATAAAAGAAAAAAACTATCAAAAACACAACCGGCCTATATAAAAAAAATCGAAAAGGAGAATACTCACCGCGAATATAATAAGCGTCGAACCAAAAACACAAAAAGAAAAATCGGAAAGCACTCACACAGCGTTGGGGCAATTATAGTAAGCGTCCACTCTATTAAAGTTAAAAGAAAAAGCCGGCACTTGTAAAATTTGCACTTGACAGCTCAAGTAACAAAAGCACAATTGATTGATTGATTGGTTGGAATGTGCGACCAAACCTAAGTAAGATTCCCGGTTGACGCCGGTCCCATCCGCACACTCTTTTACATATAACAAGATGGAGGGATAGGAAAGGTTTGTTAATTATTATGGAAATTGACCCGGTTTCAGACACCTAAGTAGTCAATAGTTAGTAAATTGTTAGTTGAAATGTAATATAAGACGGTTAGCACAAGACAACACAATTATTTTTGATTTTTTTCGATATATTAAGAACTCAGCATCCTAAAAAAAATATAATTATAATTAAAAAATTTTATTAATTAAGTTGCAGTAAATTTCCTGAAATAAAATGTCATTATTAAGAGTTAAATTAGCTTGAATGAAATAAATGTAATGTTATGATTAGTATTAACTAAATTTCTCTTAAAATCGAATCCAGAAATCACTAAATATTGCAGTACTAGTATCAAAGCACGAAAGGAACGGACGACCTTCTTTTTATCTTCAACTGGTAGAATCTTTGTGAATCTGTTGAATTAATGGATTTATTTATAAAAAAAATTGTTAAATAATAAAATTATATAATGTGAAGATCACTTATCCCTGCCATCCCTAATGGCCAAATGAAAACTGGTTTCAAAAACAGCTAATCTGATATATGTAAGGTAATATCAAAAATGTATGTTTGGCACAGTTTTAGAACCCCAATACCTAAACAAATTAAACCAGAAAAGAATAGTTAATTTAAAGCAATCAGGAATCTGTAAGATGGCAGAATTAATAAATAGCTAGCACAACTGTAGGATCCATTTTCCAAATCACCCAATCGTATTAAATATATCATAAAAAGAACAACCAGCGATAATTGTTTATCAAACCTAGAACAAGCTAATCAAAACCTTCACCAATTTACTGTCTCCCAAACAACCTCTTCATGACAGTCTCCCGAAACAACCTAAAAAATAATTTAATTAAAAAAAGCCATGATCCCTGAAACACTATCTAAGTACAGCAATATTTAACTGCATTTCAAATTTAATCTGTAGCTTTCAAGATATCTGCAATTCCAAAAAGTATTCGCTGAAATATCAAATTTATTATAAACCCGATAGCCATTATGATTCCTATTGTCTGCTCTTCTGACTTTTAAATTAAAATTTTATTTTTAATTAGAAAATATTACGACTTCAAAGATCCTGTAATCAAAAATCTTCATTAGAAATAACTAAATAAATGAGCTTAATCAGGAACTGGATTGAATAATAGTATTAATAATAAACACCTGGTAAACCTCGATAACTCTAAATTTCTCACCAAATTAAAATATGTATAATGATTAAATAGTCAAACGCTGAATGATTGGATGAAGGAATATTAGTAAAATACTAATAATCTCTGAAATCACATTGTGAAAAGAATTATTTTATAAATAGTCATAGTAAAATGTACCAAAGAATATGTTATGCTTATCCAGGAGTACTCGATACCCACCCCTCTCTATAAACAAAAAACACACTGCAACACACAAAGTTATATCCGAAACAACCCCAAAAGACTGTTTGAATCCTCTCCCCGTGACACCTCTACCATTCGCCAAGCGATCTCCAATCAACATCACTAATCGACAACACCCATGCTTCATACAGCCGTGATTATAAAAGTATCGCGGCAATCCTACAGCTCAAAAACCCCAACGTACGACCGATCATCCTAAAATTTCAAAAATGACTCAACCCCCGCAAAACCGACGGTAAACTTTAAGAAAAACATCTATGATATTCAGCAAAGATACCAACCTGGATACACAAATCCAAACCTCAGACAAGGGTTCCATGCAAAACTGCAAATTTGCCATTTTATACCAACAATTGATTGATGATTGATTGACATCAACTCCCAAACAAAACGATTTAAAATAGCCCAAAATAGCTTACAAATACAGGTAACGACAGCATGTTATATGAATATAACCCTCCGTAAGTTGAGAAACACAATGTTCAATGAACAACCATCATAAACCGCAGACACCGACCAACCACTCATCATGAACGAAATCTATTCAAAGCACTCTACCACAAGTAACAAAGAAAATTTATTGCAATACGGCTCCACCATATCCTCGCCGCCTCTGTGAAAATTGATCACACAAATGAAATCAATGAGAAGGCGAACAACTAGGAAAACAACAACTAAAATCTATGATTTGATCTTCTGTTTTTTGTGTCTTTTCATATCGAAAAACATTTACACACACAAGCACAAAAAGTAAATACCTATGCATATAACAAATATATAATAATTATGTAATGAATATAAATAAAATAATATGAAAACAAAAACAACCCTGATCTTGTAAATTGTTTCTTCGTAACCAACACATATATACCCAACGGCCAATATAGCCAAAGCTAAAGGCATATGACAAGCTATATACATCGCAAAACCACATTTTCAGTGGATATTGGAATGTATACCCCGCTATACACCTCCAATACTAATCTCCATGCAAAATATATAATGTACGAGTAAATTTATGTATACCAAACAAAACGTAGAATTCAAAATTACCGGCAAAAAAAACGAAAAATAATCGTAGCAAAACCACAACAAAAATTGTTAAGCGAGTGTAACAAAAACAGAACAACGGCATTAAAAACACCTTTCTCGCGCAAACTATACTCGATTGACCCACTAGATGAGAATACTAGTACTCTACACCTTTATGGGTTATAAAATATAGTTAAAAGGTTTATATACTTAAAATTTATTTGGAAAAAGTATATATAATAATTAAAATATGTATTAAAACAATGAATAAATGGACAACACTTATCTTATGCATCCTTTGGAATCGAAAAAGTTAATACATATTGAAAGTTTACATATATCGCATGTGATGCATTCAAGCAACGGTATTAAAATATGTAATATAAGTGCAAATTGTTACGTACATATTCTGCACCAATGCAAACACACCACACACAAATTTATATAAACATACAATATGTACAACTTTTCACTTTACTCATCAATTTACACAAATTATTATTATTATTTATTTATTTATTTAACACATATAAAATTATTAGTTATTTATTAGTTAACTATAACAAATTTAAATTAAATAATTTATTTATTTCGAGGAGAGACAAAAACACGTCTTTCCTCGACGACGATCAATCGCCCAGCTCAAGTAACAAAAGCACAATAAAGGAAAAAATAACATGTGCACTAAAAAAAAAAACAATTCCCGTTTCCTTTGATGAACACAGCACGGGCACAGTGTTTTAGTGCGTATGTGATTAAAAACAATTTTCAGTATAAGTAAAACTTTACTTGGCTTTTATACCTATTTCCCGTGCACGTTCCTTAATAAAACATATATTCTGTACATAGCTATATGAAAAAATACCTTTCAACTGATATATCTTTCATTATGATACGCGCACGGGAAATAGGTTAAAAGGGGCTCATAATGAAAAAATTAAGAGTATTAATATAGTACATAGTAGATAGAAAATAGATTATACAAATTATATGACTTATTTGCAGTTTAATTATAATTATAGAAAAGAGCAAAAAAAACCTAACCTAAAAATTTATTTTAACTAATCATATAATACAGGAATTAAGGTGAACTCAGGGAAACTTAGAATTATATAATTACACAATTACAAGAACCAGCGTTCAATATTAGAAACCTTCATTACCCTATTTCTAAGGCTATTTGAAAATTTTTGATATGTAGATGCCGATCTAATTTCCAAGGGCAGTTTATTGAACAGAAATAGTACCTTCTTACAACGTTCGTGAAACCAAACATTCCAAAGAACGCGTATTATAACTTTTAGGCTTTATATACTTCAAATAGCTCGATCTTTTATAATATATCTTCAACACTTTATAAACATAAAGCTTACGTATACGTAAGCACTATAGTGGTAGAATATTTCGTTTCGCAAATAAACCGGAGACTGAATCGGTTCCTTTTTTAAATGAATTACCCTTATTGCATACTTTTGCATTTTGACAAGTAAACTACCATTATTTTTTAATGAACCACCCCACGCTGCAATACCGTATTTCAAATGACAATTAATTCAAGGAAAATACAAACAATTTAAAACTTTTTTCTTCAAAACGAGTTTCTTCAAAATGTTTTTTAAAATCTAAATATTTATCTAGCCATATACCTAAATACTTGTAATTATCTACCCTTTTAAGGGTTCCCCGAAAATTCTGCCGACATCCGTACAATGCATTTGTATGTACAATGCATTCGTTTGTATTACGTAGAATATAAGGCAAACGAATTTTTTCGTTACTGGTCCTCATTTTACCAAGCAGAGCAAATGTCAAAACACCTCCCGCATTGGGTACATTTATTCATCAGGAAGAAGCTTTCAGTTCAACAAACAACAAATAGTCTAAAAATACTAGATGTTTAAGAATGAGATAGGTTAGGTCAAAGCGGCTAAATCACTGGTTGTCGACTAGGTAGTAGACTTCTTGCATGATTACTGTCGCACACATGAAGATGAAGAGGAGGAAGAAATCTTCATTGCAGCATTGTAACCATGAATTTAGCTCTGATCAGAATCTGGTCAATCATTCACTTCAACGTATTAAAAGTTCAACATAGAATGGAGGAGTAAATGCTCCTTGCTCTAGATTGTACCTTCGATTTCTATTATCAGCCCATGTAGAGCCCTCTCATAATGACCCAGTATTTTTTTCCAGGGGATCGAGGATATATGACGTAAGGCTGTCAGGTTTAATTTATAGACCTCGAATTTGTCACGTGGGCTCAGCCATTTGGATTATACGTTGAAAAATTGCCGCAAACAAGTATAGCTCTGATTCGAGGTTTTACATAGATGCCACATGCAGCATTAGGTGCAAAGTCAAAGAAAGCATAATTTACTATCAAGAGAGGAGTAGGACAAAAGGGCGTTTTATTATCATACTCTCTCTGATTGCCTTAGACTGAGTGTTGAAGGAATAGAGTACAAAGGCACCCAATCTACAAGCTAAACATCTGGCTGATATCGCGAACTCTTACTGATATTTAATTAAAACTGGGTAGCTGGTATTACCAACATTGACGATGTAGAGAAGTTCTGATGTCTAGGAAGTTTTATAACTAAAGACGGTGGCACTGAAGCCGATATACATCACAACTCAACAAAGCCATGTACCAGTTTTCAAACCGTATAGCAGCTTCGTCGCCTGACTTATCGAGATTCCCCCAATGGATATAACTAGTGCCTCTGACGCATATCACCACCCACTTCTAATAATGCCTCAGTGAGGTCATTTGCAGTGCTATCAAGATTGGAAATTTAATGTCAATTCCAGAACTACTGTATACTATCTGGATCGAAAAACACCTCCTTCGAATCATGTTTGTCGAAGATGATATTGTAAAGTTCAGTAGCTTTACAAATAAAGATTCAGCAGAAGTACCAAGTTATCGTACCTAAGTAAATAATTATGTTTCAAGACCTGCAAATCTACCCCGAATACTGAACGAGTTAATGATTTTATTGAATTCGTTCATATTCCTATTTAAAAAAATTGTTTACGACACTTTATTGACGGTGATGATGATGATGACGACAACGATAAATAAGAAGTTGCTGGAGAAAACAAAGTTCCTATATCATTTTTTTTATCTGTTTTGAGTGTTCTTAAATGTTTGTCTTGTATATTATGTATACACGGATGGTATTCAGAAAATTAAAATACAACAACTGAACAAGATCTAAGCCATACATAGACGACACTATACATATACATAAAGCTACGTATATAGATAAAATAAATGTTCTGCAGTGAAATGGAAAATAATAGAGTGGAAATTATTTGTACAAGTGTTTCATTGTTTGATTTTGAAAATGAACATCGCATTTTTGTCTGTATACATAGGATTTGGTTGTCTCGATATAGGATTCCATATAGAATATACCTGAAACATAAATTTAAGATAAATCACTTAAATGGGCATACATTTAAAATTATATGTAATTATCATTGAATAAACATATAAATACTCAACCAATATGAGTAACAATCCATCATCATTATGTACACGAACCATTATCAATTTGTTAATAATGTACATCTTCCCAAAATAGAATTTTTGGAAAAAATTCTATATCCAAACATTGGAATCCATTCATACTTAATTCTATCAAATTGATTCAATCAAAGGTATGCGTATACATAATAAAATCATGGCCCCATCTTAAAAGGAATCGATTTATTATATGGACGATTTGCGTCTGGCACGCGAACAACTATTTAAACTCTTGTACTGAACAACTGCTAAATGCTTTCGAATTTGTTGTGTGTCACAAAACCACATCATTCATAAACATTCCAAAATTTGGACACAGTATGTTACCCTTTCGGCTAGATCCTGTTAATTATAAATGATTTCAATTTAATAGTTTTGGCTTTTACTACATACCTATCTAACGTCTTCACGATCGTCGCCGTCTTCTTCTTTTACTTCAGTCTATTATGAGTCTTGTACAAAATTTCTTTTAATCCGTCTTTCACACACAACAAATAACGCTAACGTAATATTATAAGAATAACAACATTATTTTTTTATGTATAAAGAGATACACGTTGGTTTACGTCTTTACGATTAAATAAAATATAAAAAAAATCGAAAATACTCACCATGATATAGAAACGATAAAATTCTTATTTTTCTTCTTCTTCGACTTTGTATGATTATTCCGTCTTCTTCAAGACACAGTCTTCTTCTTGGTTCTTATTTTTACTATTTTTTCACTTCAAGGTCTTTCTTGATTATATCAAACAAAAAAAAAACTATTAAATAGTTTTTTATTTACATTTTATTAAAAGAATAAATAAAATTCCAACATCATCTCATGATCATCATCATCAACGTCGTCGTCGTCGTTTTCTTATGGATTTCATGCGCTTCTTCATTGCCGTCTTCTTAATAGTTTTATCCATTTATAAACTGTAGTAGAACAACTCGATGGAATTACCAGGCAGCAAAAACTACAAAAAAAAATATATATATAATTTTACAACGACCAAGAACAACATTGATCAAATAATTATCGCATCTTTATTCTTGTTTGTGTTCCATGGTTGATTGAAATTAACACTTTCAGGTGTGCGATGGTAGAAAGTGTAACCGAGGCTCGGACAAATCAACACACTAGACATTATCTGCCTTACTCTGATTAACGGGTGTCGCAGAAGTCGCCAACTCCATATGTAATTATTAAAAAATTGGTAAGATGGTCGCCCATCCGTCAAGAAGACGATTCACTACTTAATAATATTAAACTATTTTTTATTTTTTTTGTTATGAAACTAAATGGACAAACAAAATGTATCTGCTGTATATACAAAGTTCATTGTACACTAAATAAATTTAATTAAATATTCATTCGTAGAAGCAGCAAAAAATATGTAGCTTTGTAAATTATTATTATGAGAACTACGGCTTACCATTTACAATGTATCGCTTCTTTTATTTACTCGTCGGTAAATTAATTTATTTAGTTCCGGTTGAAATCACCTGAAAGCTATATTTAATCCACACTTTATAGTTTATACACCACATATGTGCTCGTTCGTATCTTCGAAAGTTTCAAGCATATTTTTAGGATAATAATTTGTAACCTAATAACCTAGCGCAAATATAAAAGATTTGGAATTATTGCAGTTCAGTACCCGACTCGTATTACAATACGAGCATTATTACTTCGATAGTTTTTGTGTAAAGTTCTATTGTTATGTAAATGTTCTGAAATATATTACGTAGGAACTACACATAATAATAGTTTGTATTATACTTTTATTGTTCTGCGCTTGTAGTCATTACCTCTAACCACGAGACCGAAATAAAACTATACACAACAAAAACGCGTTAGTAATAAATTACAATTTGAATAAAGTCCGCACAACAAAAGAATAATTTATCTATCTGACATATCGGGTCTGTGTTAATTAATGTTAGCTATTTTTATGATTAAGAGTCTAATTATATAGTCAACAGCGACACGCCGTTGCTGTTTATGGATTGACTTTGTGGTAAGATTTTTTTTTTTTTAAATTGGCGAGTATTTAGGTGAAGTGAATTGCACGCGAATTGCATACGAGTTTAAGTAATTTTCACTTCGCCAATCAAAATTACCCGACTTTTTGTTACGATAAATGTACATAGATTTGGGATACATCACATAATTTTTACAAATTTTACATTTCTTATGCAATTCAGATTTGTTGGGGTGAAACCCAATGGTTAGCCCCATAATTAATTAAACCTATTTAAAATACTAATTTTGATTTGTTAAGTTTACTATAGGTAAAGTGGCCTCGTTCTTTGGAGACTTCTTTCAACGACAGTGGTATCTATCATATTGCGATTATAGGGGTTTCCGTGTTCCTCGAGCCTTATTTCGTGTAGCTCGTTGCATCAGCGGTTCCTACATTTGTTGTTGGAATATCCCTTGTATATAATAAATACGGGATTGGTCGTAAGACACTCCTCTGCGGGACACTGGCAGAGATTTTCTTTAGTTCGGAGTATTCAACCTCATTTTTCAGACGAAAATTTCTATTGGATAAATAAAATCTTAGTATGGCATAGAATTGCCTCGCCACATCTCTATGCAGCTTGAATTCCAGTCCCTTATGCCAGACTTTATCGAATACTTTTTTACGTTCTAACGTTCTTTCAATAATGTTGGTGATCCTATGCACCTGATCAATTGTGGAATGCTTTTCTAGGGAATCCAAATTGATGTGGAGGAATTAGTGGTTGGTCCTCAATTATTAGTTTTAGTTTTAGTAATAATTTTTCAAAGAGTTTTGACATAATTGGCAGCAATGAACTTGGCCTTCATGATTTCTTATAGTTAGGTGGCTTATCAGGTTTTGCTATTATGATTACTTCTGCTACTTTCCATTGCGGAACATAACTTAACCAAAAGCTTACATTTATTATGTGTAATAGCTTACGAAATCCTTTATCTGGTAAAGCCTTGAATATTTGGCAAGTAATCAAGTCATATCCTGGGGCTTTTTTTTAACATTAATCTTGTTTTTACTTCTTCTTTTAATTCTTTGAGAGTTACTGGGCGTATATCTAAGTCATCTAGCTTGTGGATTGACATTATAGTTTCTTTGGTTGTTTGTCTTGGTGGTGGTTGGAAGGTATCCACGAGAAACTCGGCAAACAGATCAGCCTTCCTTTTAGGGCCTCTTGCCCAGACTCTATCCTCCTTTTTAAGTGGAGGCACTTGCATTTTCGGTCTTTTGAGTCCCTTCGTCGCCTTCCACAGTGAATAATCAGATTTTTTCATCGGTTACCTAAATTGTTAAGAATTGTTTTGTTCTCCGGTGTTCTAGTTATTTTCCACGTTTTACATGCCCGTTGTTTTTCTCTTACCAACTCTCTATCTTCCATTGGGTAGGATATGTTAAGCTTCATCTTATTTTGTATAATGCGGGTACTTGCCAAAGCAGCATAGTGAATTGTTCATCTTCATTCATCTTCCAACTGTTGAGAATTTCTTATCGGTACCTGAACATTGATTTTTTCCTCCATTACTTCACGAAAGAGATCTCAGTTTGTATTTGAATTTCTTAATCTGAGTGCACTCTCTCTTTGATTACCACTTCACTGACTGTCATGATTGTTTGCGCACAATTGTTGTCAAATTGTTTGCGCGCTTAAGAAATTTGAGAATTGCATTTAGAAATTGATCCTTTAACTATGAGATAATGGATAGAAGATGAAAGGAGTAAAAATTTATTTGAGACAGGTCACAGCAAGAGTTGTTGCGGTCTTCACGTTAAGGTATTAATTGCACTAATTTTTTGTATGAGTTGTAATTTTTCAGAGAAACAGTAAGAACTTCGAGGACGAATCAAACCTCCAATCGAAGGATTACGAAATGATTGCAGAAGATATAGGCTATGGTCATGGGCAACTGAATCAAGAACGATTGTATATCGTTCGGGAACAACATATTGTTGCCGGCATTTCGAGTTGTTCGAGAAAATGGATATTCCGTATCGTCAATGTAGCATTTTGATCACGAATAGTGTATACGTTGAAATTGAGAATAGATTTATGTCAGCGTTGGGTAGGATTCAGGATAAATTAGATGCGCTGGGTAGTAATGAGCCGACTTGTAGTGCGTCGGTCTCGCCTAAGCCCGAGGGCTGATTGCCGACAGTGATCAAGGTAGAAACTAGCAGGCCCCACAAGTTTAATCGAAACCCGCCGACTGTCCGGCATTTCGGGATTTGTTTATAACTGAGGTTCTCATAGTAAGGACTATGACCCAGTTACAAAATTGATTTATTTGCAGCAACCCACTAGTGATAGTTATAAGAGAGCATGCGAGACATTTTGATTAGTGCACACGATGATATATTAGGGAGAATGTATACGGTGAAGAAGCAGAATTGAGGAAGTCATAATTCATTGCGGGCAGTATAAGATTCATTAAATAGTGGGATACGTCAACTAGAAACTATTGCGACTTCCAGTCAACTGTGGGATCAAATTTGGGTTCATTATGCAAAACCACGTTTGCCTAAGTACACATTGGATTCTTGGAAACAGCATCGTAATCGAGATGCTGCAGGTAGTTTACCTACGCTTAACCAGCTTCAGCAGTTTTTGAATTGCAAATAAAAAGGCAGACGTGAATTTGAGGAGAATGACTTGATTGGTCATAAGAAGCAGCCTAGTAGTTATGAAGCCAGAGACGAGAAGTGGTCTATGGGAGGCGACAAATCGGTTAAGCATCATTTGAGAATGGTAGGAGGAGTACAGTTTTGTACATTTGATGAGTTGTCTCCTCAAATGTATAAAACTGCAAATAAGTAATGATCCAACGGATTTATCGACCTTAACACCGGGTCATTTTCTGACTGGCCAGCCGCTTATTACCAATTTTGGGCGAGATGGTCGCAAGGATGTATCACCGAACAGCAATACGTCATAGTGAATTGGCAAACAAAGAGAGATCGTTAATAATTGGAGATATGGTGTTGGTTAAAAATGAAATAACACCACCTAACCAATGGATGATGGCTATAATTATTGAAGTATTTCCCGGACAAGATGGAAAAGTAAGACGTGCAAGCTGAGAACAGAAAAGAGTGAATTAGTACGTCCAAACACCCAATTATGTTTGTTGCCAATGCACAATGAGGAGGTCCCCACATCCGATGCTGGTTTTCCTTAGGGACTGTTAAAATAAGTTTTTCCTGAGGTTTTTCCAGTATCCTTAGAGCAAATGTTGTATGTTCCTGTGCGAATTTGTATTTGTAGAGCAAGGGAGTTGGTTGTATGGCGTTAAGTTGTAGAAGCGGTCAAGGCGGTTCACAAGCTGGCCAAAATGTTATGGCCACCGTAATGAATATCAACGGAACACGCCTAATTTTATATTATTTGCTGTAAATTAGTTAGTTAATAATTTACAATAACCAAACGCACTATACTTGCAAAAAAAGAAGAATGGAGAATTTTGTTTTAATTTAGAAGAAAATCGTGTACTGAACGGAAGGAAAAATATGAAATATTATCTTTGAAGAAAAAGCGGTTGAGAATAAACACAGAGGCCGAATTTTTGTTGAAAACTGTTTTACACAAATATCATTTTTTCTGCTTAAATTTTTGGAAACTAATCAAAAACGGTATTGTTGCAAATCTTATTTAGAATGTTTTATTAGATAAATTTTTTTGCAAAAAACGAAAAAGCTCCTAAGGAAGATGTCACTTTCGGTAGACCGATTTCGGCCAAAATGCACTGAGATCTCCCAATTTATGAAAAAAAAATTTTATTAATTTTCATTCTGATCAGTCAAACAAGCCAAGTCTCTAGGCTGTAGAGTCATTTAGCAGACATTTAGTCTGTACGAAAGCTGATTGGCTCGTCTCCGATTTCTCCGACAAAAGTTGCGGGAATATATGAGAACCTGTATTGAAAACATCAGCTTCCAAGGGAAAACGGAAACTTGAGTGATAATTGTACCAATGTCAGAAATCTTACTAAACACTTCCATCCAAGATCCACATTTATCAAAGACACGAATGGAGCGCTGAGAACAAACATGGGTGATGCTCTCTCAGCGTGGCAAACCTATTTCCAATATCTGCTACATCGGACTGAGGTGGCGCCCTATATTCGAGCCAGGCTCTGTTGGGCAAAAAAATTGTAGAGCCTCCTATCTCGATGGATTTTGCGCAGATCTCAAAAACTACGGAGGAGCTACTCTTGCATCTAGTCTTAATGATCTCGTCATGATCTAGGACCAGGGGGAGTTGCTTGAGACATTTAAACGTCTAAATGTGAACGACCAAAATGTGAAAATTATCGTGGCATAGTTATGCTAAACACCGGCTACAAAGTGCTTGTTAATATTGCACTTTCTAGAACCATTCCGCTAGCTGAAAATAACATCGGTGAATATCAATCGGTGACTATCAATTGGTTTTCGCCAGAACCGATTAACTACTGATTAGTGTTTCACTCGCTGTGTAGAATCTTAGTGGAAGTGACAGTATCTGACCCCTTCAAAATACCATCTGGAATCTGGCAAATTCTCGGATATGCTGTTGATATAGTGCTTCTTGGCCAAAGACCAATTGATATCTTGAACTGTTTAATATCGCTTGACCGGCACGCGTTATAACCTTGTTTGAAAATCATGAGCAACAGTACAAAATAGTTATCACACGCAGAAGCATCTGTACTGCAGTTCTCGAAGAAAATAACGAAAGTTGTCGTTATTTTCTTCGAGAACTGCAGCGTAGAATAGACTTTAAATTTCTCAGGACAATTATAACATCAACAAATGGGATCTAGCCTAACTATGCACAGTTAAGGGTGTTGAAAAGTACATTTGCGAACAACGGATATCGTGTTCGAATGAATCACTAGATTAAGCAATTCCTTGCTGAGACTGCGATATTATCGCATTCATCAAATTCAACCGAGTTAGGTGGCTCGGCCCTTACGACGTGGCTTCTTGAAACCTATTCAGGATAATACATTTGAAATGAAAAATAAAATCTTATGTAGAACGTAAATTAAATTGAATCACTTGAATT
This sequence comes from Nephrotoma flavescens, assembly GCA_932526605.1. NCBI lineage: Eukaryota > Metazoa > Arthropoda > Insecta > Diptera > Tipulidae > Nephrotoma > Nephrotoma flavescens. The sequence continues at coordinate 1,826,500 of OW052220.1, forward strand.
ATTTTGAATTTAATTTATAAAATGTATTAACATTATTGTTCGCTTACCTGATGTTATCACTCCATCACTGTCGATAAGCTGTCGAAGGGGGCATTATGTGAAGAAACACTCAAGGTGGTGTACTTGTCTTGCAATATGCATATATGATCTGCCAATTCAAATCGAAACGAAAATGTAGCAAATGTCGAAGGAAACATCACATCATCATGCACTTAGAGCGCGCTCTACTGAAAAAACGACTTGAGGGCATGTTAATTCGATGGAAGGAAATGCTGTTCTGCCGATGGCTAGGCTTTGTATCGTAAACTTCTTGCGTTTCTGATGAATGATTTAAGCACCACGGAACAAAATGAACGAAGCCCATACTGTACATTCAGGGCCTCAATGATGCAAACTTGAGGATGTCCAAAGGCGTGGCTATCTCAAGAATTAAATCTAGGTTTGGATATGACAATTACGAGACAAATGATGGTGAATCAACCTGCAATTAAAAACTTGGTGTGTCAAGAAATAAAAAAAATTAAGCTTGCTGATCCTAACTTTAAAAAGCATAGCAAAATTGAAGTTCTTCTTGGTAGTGATTTGTTTTTAATTGATGGTAGAAAGGATATCACAAAATCATAATTAGTTGCTCTCAACAAAACCTTATGAAAATCTAGACACACTAGTGTGACGACGTCGAAGATCTTATAGGTTGTTGAAATTGGAGGGAACAAACAATGAACCGAAACAGTTGGAGCACCACCGTGCAGGCGGCAATATCAATTCATGGAATGTGAAAGGTAGAGAGAGAGATAGCGAGAGAGAGTATTTGATTTTAACGTAATTGTAAACTTTGGTTAAATAATATATTTAGAGAATTAAAAATTTCGAATTTGTGACTATAAGCTGAAGACGGGCCGCCATTCTCAAACAATAAATCATTCCCTGACCACACGAAAGGATTTATCGTTGTATGTTATTAACATTTTTCGACATTCAAACTAGTTTATAATAGAAAGTTATTGAAAAAATGAAAAAAGAGAAATTATTAGCAATTCGGGAAGCTAAAATGTCGATTCAACTGCTTCATTCAATATGGCGTATTCTTTCAAAATTGAACGAAAATTTGTATAACTGTGCCCCACTAATTTGTTGGGTATTTTCCGCCAAGGAACAGGACAATGGAAAGCTTTATTAAATTTGATAAAAATTTGTTTTTTTTGCCTCGAAATAGATGAAAATTGATTCTAGTTGCTCAAAAATCCGTATTTACGGAGAATCGTATATCAACGTAGTGGTGAAACATTTGACAACCTTTCTACTTTCTATAATTTTGTTAATAAAGTGACACAGTTTCATTTTAATGATCTTTAATATGACATCTCATTAACTTTGTTTCATACATAACATACATAAGCAAAACATATCGATTTTCCCATAATGAATGAAATATATAAAATATAATATCGGTTATTTGCCTCGTTTGCAATAAATAGTACGGGTGTATTTCGAAAACCAACATAAATTTATGTATTTTCCTATAAATTTCCGTTGATAATTTAGCAGAAACAACGAGATGCTCTAGTCCATTCACGATGTATTCGTCATTGAAAATTTGAAATACCAAATCAACCAGGAGAAAACTGGAATGACTACTATATATCGACTTGAATTGGTTTGATTCGAATTCACCTCGTTCTCCCGTATCACTCATACACATACATACAATTTATGGAAGTCACATTCCTTCATTCTCAAATATTTTTTACTTCATATTCATTCAATGAAAAATAAAACAAATCAAAAAAATTTTCATCTACCGAACCCCCACCATACAAAATTATCACGAACAAAATTATCCAACAAGTGGTTTTTCTTTATTTCTTCGTCGTTTTTTTTTTTATTTTAAAACAAAGAAAACAAAAATGTCGTTCTCCAGTCGGATGTGTTGTATATTTTCTCCTACAGTGTGTAGCGTAATTTTTCCTGGTTTTCCGAATGTTTTTTACTACACGTTCACTAATACTATAGTAAAATGTGAAAAACATAAGCAAGAAGAAGCAAAATAAGAACGTTCGCTTTTTTATTTTTTTGAATGGAATTTTCTTTTTTATTTATTTTGTGTTATGGCGGCGGTTGATTTTTGGATGCCATCGCGCGCGCCGCGAGGGGAAATATGTATGAATTCAAAAAATATGTTCTTACAGAAACATACACATACATTTTGGTGTTGGTGTAATGGTGTGTTAAATTGGTTTGAATGTGGTTGATTCTGGTACTCTGCTTTTCTTTATTTGATTTTCATGACTGTTTTGTTGTTCTTCTTATTATATAAGGAAAATTGTAGTATAGTAAAATTTATTGTTATGTAACGGAAGAGTATTGATTTTGTGAAATTTTTTTTTGTAAATTTAGTTGTGCTAGAATTTTATGGGAGACTAAAACACTCGGCTGATACATACATGACCAGCAAAGCACGAATGAACGCCCTGATAGAGTACGGCAAGGACAATATGGACAAAAGGTCTTGTTCGATAAAGGTTTAAATGTGCTCGAGGCAGTCCTTTAATAAGAATTAAGAAAATAACCGGCGTAAATTTCCTTTGAATAGCAACTATAGTGTACTAAATAAAGTTAGCTTATACAAATCTTAGCAAAATGCTTTAAATTTTGCGAAGCAGGTCGCTATAAACGTGAAGAACGTCTAAGCTTACAAGCCTATTTAAGACAGGCTATATGATTGCAATGAAATTCCCCAACGGATTGTGAAGAATAACAAAAAAGAGAATGAACAACAAGCGCTTAACAAAATATGAAAATTAGGGATCGATATCGCTGAATAAAAGAAATAACTGCAGACCACCAACTAGATAGCGCAATTCACAATAACTCTGGAGAACTACGGATGAATAATCGCGTTCCCTCAAATAGTCTGAATTTTTCATATTTTTAAACAGACTTGTACCACCCAATAATGACTGACCAGCCTTTATCAAACTGACATTGACCTTGAAAACCATTATCGCTATTGGTAACCGAAGACATCGCAGAAGAATGGAAAGACGTGACGGTGGATAGCATTCCTGAACAAAAAAAAAGCTAGTACTGGCTAACGGTAATTCTAACGAAATTATACTTTCTTCATCTGACGAATGTTTTGACACTAACATTGTAGTTTTTATTTGTAGATTTGCAGTAAGTGTATCATCGAGAAGGACGCTATGCAGTCGTTTTGCTTTAATTGGGGATCAAAATACAAATTTATAGCGGAAGATAACTTTTATGACACCTTCAAAATAACAAAGTTATAAATATATAATATAAATCGAGTGAGCTATTAACCTTCGCAGATGCCATCGGATTAACGAAACAAAAACTGAGCTGGTTACTGTAAGGAGCCAAATATGTATAAATAGTTTCAGTTGTGTAACATCCAAAATACTTAAAACTCAAAATATCGTACAAAATTAAACTGAAAATTTACGAATCATTCGACCAGTTAATTATCTTGAACCTTATCATATTAGGAGTATCTTTAACACTAACTGTTGCTGAATGCAAATTGATTGGGATGATGCTAAGTTCAATTAAAGAAAGATGTGTACAGATTGTGTATAAACCGCGCGGTCAGAAATAATTCATCAAATGGACTCTGGAGTTGGTACCAACGAAAGTACGACCACGTAGAAGAACAACTAATCGATGGATGGTCTGCATATGATGCCACGACTTATGTCAATCTTGAACCTTAACATTTACCTTAGCGCACCAAAGAAGAGGGAGACCTAATAAGGAAGTCTTGTTGACATCTATTAGAATTATGTTGTCGGCATGAATTGAGGCTGCGGTCTGCCTGTGTGGGTGTGAAAAACTATACATCATTCATGTCGATAAATTCAATATCATTCATTCTCAACTTTCCGAAAATTATTCATTATTGCGAAAATAATGCCCGTTGCGCCTCTTATTTGGAAGTCACAGTTCCAGTCAGTTTTTTGCAAGAAATTTTTCCTTCTAAGATAACGTTCCTGAATTATTGCCTTATTGATAATATTGGTACCGTTTCACTGGATGCAGTTCGTGTTGAGTTGCAGTTTCAAGTTTTGGTATCTTTAATGAAAAGTTAGGTGAAATTTATGCTATGCATTATTGTTGTTCGCTAACTTACGAATTGCCATAGAGATATATTCGTTACTTTAAACATCTATAATTCTTTATTATTTATACCTTTATGCAAAGAATTCACAACGTTACCTCGGTATATAGTGCCGATTAGGTTTTCACTGATTCATAAATTAGTTTAATTTTTATTAAGAGTACAGAGGTGCTTTGGTTGTGCCATTTCTTTGACTAGACCAAGTTCCGAAACTCGAATGTCCGTTAAAATTTGATATATTGCTTTATTATTCAAATCTGAAGTATGTGCAAAATTGGTTTTCTGTAGCAGATTATCGGCTCAAAGGTGTCGGTCATTGAAAATTTTGCCATACTAAGTTACAAAGCATTTAAAGACTGTAAAGAGTGCAAAATAATAATATCTGGATCTTTCGAATTGTAGTTATTCAGGTAGCCTCAGAGCAGTTTGATATAAAAGCTATAGTTTTGCTATTCGACGATTATAATTTCGACGGCTCTGGACATATATAGAAAGACGTAAACTACATCATCACTGCGCCAAGCAGCCATTGCTATAGTTAATGCAAATTTGGGTGACCGCATGGGAACGCAAAGAAAATTATGAAATATGAAATAAAATAAGATTCGATGGACTGATCATCATTAATCATTAATCCGAAGTAAAATTTGATCGTCGGAACTTCATATAAAGTGATCATACATCCTTAATTGCCAAAACCTTTCACAACGCCTGTGAAAAAAGACTCGATTCTTGATCCTTCTGTTATTCAAATATGGAACAACGGTGAAGTAACCCGGTTTCTTTACAACAGATTCTTGTCAAATCAAGTGAAAAACAATTGTTAATTTTGTCATTCGACACGTGTACTGTGCAATTTTTGGAAAACTCTATCAACGTATATCTCGAAAACGACTTACCCCTGAAAAGTACGTTTTGTACTAAAGTTGTACGGTCTCAAAGGAGAAAGATAATAACACTAATACTTTTTAATTGATGAATTTGTTACGGGTAATTCAAAAGTTAACAAAAAAAAAATATTTTATAATGTTGTCGGTTCAGTGTAAATCTTGTAGCCGAAGTAAATAAATTTGGAAGATTTGTATTGAACCGACTCCATTATAATGACATTATACATTGACGTCTAAAAATATAGATAAGATACAATCACACTGAATATAGATATTACTGTGAAATCGAGGAGGACTATCTGATAACAAACCCGAATTTCTAGAAGTCATGAAAAAACTTATTTTCGCATTTATTTGACAGTTTTGTACAATGCTAGATGATGTTTCGAGATTCAAGAGTTCATAGAACACCCAAACGTTGTCGTTGTGATGCAACCCCAATGATTTTACCATCAACATCAGTTCACACGCGACACAAGTTTTTGCATAAAATATTCCTCAGCGTAAACAATTATTAATCATATGTTAACCAGATTCACATGACGACATTTTCACCTTTTCAGTGACATCATGTAAATACTAAATACTATATGTATACATAAAAAACAAAACATCGATCACAATCAATTAAATGGCGCGCTGACAGGCAACTATATCTACTCGTATATGTAAGTAGGTACATGCAATAAATCAATAAGCGATCTCGTCTCCATCATTTATTATCATCACCACATCATATTATAAATACTATAATGTATCAAATCGCGTTTAGTTGTTGTTGTTGCTATAATTTTACAATTCAATTTTTACGTATGTGCTCGTATATATAGTCAGCTTCAGGTCAATAGCTTGCGAATAATTGTCTTGTTATAAAAAAAAAAAAAATGCAACCGATCACCTTGAAATTAAATAAATTTTTATTTATATAAATTTCCGCTGATCGTTGAAATATTTTATTCAGCATAACATACATATCACCGTATTGTGTTACGCTATTAATAACCCTCGGTTGCACACAGTTTTTTTTTTTGTATGTGCATCACAATATATTCGTATAAATGTCAGAGCAATATGTGCGATTGAAGAAATAATATTACAATTTTATAAAGAACCGTTCAACCGTCGATCGAAGGAAACTTAATTAATCTACATATTATAACGAGAATAATCATCAATAATCGAAGTACGAACATATTATGACGATCGCACGTCTATATTCATTGATCTAGAAATTTTGTTTATGATCGCTAGTGGCATTCATGTGCCGTCCATTACTCGATCCTATATATATGTGATTATTATATAACGACCTTTGTTTGTCCATTCCCATCTGCATAATTCGAGTATGTACATGTGTATGGTTTTATTTGAGATCTATAATTTATAATCTTTAGGTTTTGTGTTATATTAAGATAATAAACAAGGATCATGAAAAATGTCTATTCCAAGATTAACCATATATGTATACAAGTAATATGCAAAATGTGATCATATTTCATTTTTTGGTTTTTACGATCGTTCTGGATAAAATGTGCCTCATCTTCATTTACTACTTTCTTTGTTTTGTACGACTATTCCTACAAAAGATTTCATTTTAAGATTGTACTGAAACACTTGTTTGCAATATGTTGATGTTGTTTGGTTTGTTTTTTTTATGTGTGCTGAAAAATGTGTGATCGTTATGAACTGAGTGTGATACGAAAACGAATCGATATTAATATGGGTGCGAACTAGAAAGTGTCAAATATTGCGGCGTTTTGCGTTCGACCCTGATATAACTTAAGCCTTTCGCCTACGTGTTACATAATATACGGTTAATGCTCTGATAATAGGCTCTGAATTGGAAGAATGTGCAAGGTTTTTCTTTGAAATTGAAATGGCCTTAGGCCGATAAGTTCAACATCGAGTAATTGATAATTCAGTAGTAAATGGGATGAAAGTTACTGATACTCGTACACGGGTGTTCTACGTGTAATATATATAAAACAAAGTATGGCCATTGATTTATAATATTCAGTAGGTATGTCGCGATGAGTTGATTGATTTTTTTCATAATATTATCAGATTGAAACTGGAGATTAACCGTTTCCTTGAAATGTTGGAGTTACACATATTATGTATTTTTCGTCGCCCATATAGATATAATTTTTTTTCTTTTTTTTTAAATTTTCACTGCAATCTGTTCTGGGGTCAAGGCTCTTCCAACTCTTTCGCGGTTTGCTTTTTCCGTCATACAGCTAAAGGTCCGATTTTTATAGCTCCATGCCAGCCTATATTGGCATAGGAGATCTATCGGCCCATGAGTTTTGCACTCCGACAGGGTGTCATAGATGTGTTCCATTGCATCACAGATCGTAATCTATAGATGAAAATTCCCTTTACATCCTGCCTCTATCGGGATTCGAGAACTTGGTACCTCCTGATGGAAACGACAAAGCTTTAACAACCACTGTGCTATTTTGGTCGGTGCCCATATATAATTAAAGCTCGATTTACGATCATGTTAATCATTGTGGTTGTGGTTTTGAGATTAAGAGGGATTCATGATAATCTAATTTTGAAGTCGAATTTAGTTACGAGTTCCATTCTGTAAATCAAAATGTATTAATTACTATCAGTCCGTTGGACCAAGTTATTGAAATCTTGATAAAAATTATAAAAATTATCTAGGTTCAAAATTAGTTTTCTCAAAAGTTTTCTCTAAACTGTCCCGATGATACCTCGAGAATGGCTTGTGCGATTTGAATTCTTTTCCATCAATATTCTTCTATTTTTAGTTCGAAGAATAGGAAATCAACCCAAAATCACCCTTCACCATAATATAGCTTTACAGTCTTTCTAGTTATTCCCATATATAGACGAAAATTTTGACAAATCAAAAATTTTAGAATTGAGTTGACCTCACCACCTTACCCACTACATAAATTGTCGTTTAGTTTGCATTCCATATTTTTCTTTCAAAAAGCACATATTGTGAATTTCAGAACTCAGTATCCCTTTTCAATATTAAAACAGTGACTCAATATTTATAAATTGGTGTGTTATTTTGTCATCGTTTGTTTTCTTGGTCTTGCGAATATTTTCCTCGTCAACTCCGAGAAAGTTTAATTTAATTCAATTTATTGGCTGAACAAGAAGAAATTACTTGTTCCACCACAGCCCTAAAAAGCGAAAACCGCTACTAACTGTGACTCAAAATAGTTACGGGTTCTTCTTTTGAACTCGTCCGCACCGAATTATATATACAGTACAGTATAGTAAACAGAGGCATATTATGCTGTGTCCGTACTAACACTTGCAATATCAAGACTGAATTTATTTAGGCACGAGGGTTAGGCCCGTTGAACAAGCCAGTCGTAAGCCCTGATTTATTTAATTTCTTTAATTAAATCTGAGGGATAGAAACATAGCTCACATCGCTCATTGAAATGGAGTGGTTCTACAACTATATTTGAGCCGATTCTTCGTTCGTCGAGTGTGGCAAAGATATCAGGAAACTGGTGGCTTCAGACGGCGACAAGGATCTGGCTGACCTCGTGCTACAGCACAGCGTGATGACCGTTTTCTTGTAGCAACTTTGAAATCGTCGTATGAATGCAGTTCAACTGGGACGGCGGATCGAAGTAGTTCGTGAAGTGAAAGTCAGTCAGTGGACAGTTAGAAGAGGACTTCGAGAAGTTAATCTGACTGCACACAGACCAGCAAACGGACCAAAATTGGCCGCAGCCCACTGTCGAGCCAGTCATGAGATCGCTCGAGAGCATTTGAATTGGACAGAAGAAGAATGGAGAACAGTTCTGTTCTCTGACGAGTGCAGAATGTGTTTATATGGCACCGATGGCCGCGGAAGAGTTTACAGAAGACAAGGAGAGCGATATGCACAATGTTGCATTGAAGAACGTGTCTCGTATGGCGGTGGATCGTGCATGTTCTGGGAAGGCTTATCATTAGAGGCGAAGACAGATCTTGTATTCATCGCACGAGCCAATACTGGCTGTCGATCAAGAGGAATGAATTCTCAACGGTACATTGAGGAAGTACTCGAGGAGTACGGCGGGCATTTTGCCGGGTTTATTGATGATAGTTTTCTGTTTATGTAGGAAAATGCGAGACCGCATACGGCTGGTGTTGTATACCAATACCTTCAAGAGGTGGATGTGCCTGTTATGGAGTGGCCAGCTCAAAGCCCGGCCCTCAATCCCATCGAACATTTATGGGACGAGTTGAAAAGTAGGGTTCGAGCCAGAGATATTGTTCCATCGAGTCTCCAGGAGCTGCAACAGGCGACCGTAGAGGAATGAGAGGCGATACCTCAGGATTTTGTGAAAACTTTGCTGAAATCAATGCAGCATCGAATGGAAGCTGTGATTCGGGCCAGGCGAGGGAATACTTCTTAAAAATAAAACTGTTTTTTTTGTTTATTTGGTGGATGAAAACTACAGGTGCAACTATAATGATGATTACAGATGGAAAACTTAAATGCTGTAGATGGCCGGTTAATCGATTGTAGAAACAAAAATACTGCGAGCACGGATTGAATTTTGTATTTTATTAATTTTAATGAACGTAAGAACATGAACTTGATTGGATAGCTTATTGCAATTCTGTAATTCGACGGGTCATTAAGAAATGTATAAGATGTTTATGATACACATAAAAAATATTCAACCAATGATGTCCAGTTTACAAACTATTTCAGTAGCACTAATCAAACCCTTTTTATTGACATCTGTTGATTATGCGGGACTAATCTAGTACCGATCATCAAAACAAACAGCCAGATGAATTTTACATATCTATATTTATTTGCCTAGCGACAAAAGTAATGCAGCTGGAATTAGCGAGTGATTTAACTACAGAATCATTTATCTTGTTTCGTATTGTGCCGCTTAATAATTACAAAGGACCAAATTTTAACAGGGCCAAAACCGACACCACAGAATTCTTCAGTATTACGCAAGATAAGCTAATATCAAATTTTCTATCGCAGAAGCAAATCAATTTTATTCAATCCACCAAAGACTACTTAAAGAGAGCATATTCTGAGATCCGGCTAAAGTACGAAGAATTGACCACCCAGCTGGTACAAATTGAGGCGGTTTTTAACCTACGATCGCTTCGTGCCAATTCAGATAATGACCTTCATCCGTTAACACTTGAATACTTTTTAATTAGACATCCATTTACGTATTCGCCTGGCCCAGACTTGAGTAGTCTAAAATTAACATAAGTTTCAGAACACAACGAAGTGGGAAACCAACGCATTATTGCGCCAAATCGTCATCTTAATCCACGACAACAATTTATCCCCCAATAAGTGTAAATTGGGACATGTTATTGCAGTTAAGAGCATTAAAAGTAAAAAATCGTTTATTTTATAAAAAACAGTAAACATTGAACTTCGGTACCCCTGAAAGTTTCATACCAATGACATAGATTCTTAGTTCAAACTGTCGTCAAAACCAGTGAATTAGGACGGAGAAATATTTTTTTCAAGAGCAAGTGGAAAATTGTATTTAAAAATGATAAAAAAGCGATGGAGTGTCAAGGACATTCAAACAGCTAACCGGAAAGATCAAGTACAGTGGCTTTTTATAATTCGCTGTCTATTTAATTTCAGAAAACCGTATTTTGCATAACCATCTACAGATTCTAGAAATATAATTCGATATAATAAATGAAGCGCTCAACCATTCGAAATACATTTAGAATGCGTTGTTCATTTTGCACACACATGTTATCTCGTTAAACGAAGTTTTAGTTTTTCCAAGAATTTTCCAGTACATTCAATTTAATTATGAGTAAGTATATCGGTAATAAAATTTTTTTTTTTTGCTCTGTTATCGATCCTACACTTTTTGATACATGTACGAGTACATACATATAAAATTATAATCAAACAGTTGCACTACACACCAAACAGAATACACGTTTAATTAATAAAAAAAATATTGAATTTTTAATTAAATTAACTCAACCGAATGGAAATTATATACATTACATGCATTGCCCAGAACTATTTGTATTTCCCAGAATCACCAATAATGTACATTAATTTTATGGTTTACAAAACGATTTTAATATAGTAGGTATACCAGTTATCAATTAATGCATGAATTCTGGGAAAAAAATGTGTACGAGCCAATTAAGTGTGGAATTAGAATTATTTACAGGGAGAATGAGTTGATTCTCTTCGTTTGATGAAGTTTACTGATCGTCCCTTGATAAATAAAACTTACAAAACTTTTCACTATTTAAAAATTTTCAAAAATAGCTTCTCATGATATTACAACCTGTTAAGAAAATCAAATTAAGCTTAATCGAATTATACAAGTAGTGCTAATATCCAATATTCATCGAGCCCACAAATCGTGACTAAAAATTTAGCACTCCATATATAGCAAAATCATAATGAGAGAGAACAACTCTTACTATACAGATGTTGCAATTTGCGGTTGGCACTGTGTAGTGCCAATACAAATTTGTACTGTAAATTACAAGACTTCAAATTCAGGTGCGTGTTTATATAAATTATCTCAAATACACACCCCAAAAAATCTAAATTTTAAGATTTCGAATTAAGAGTCAATTATATATCGAATCTCATGAGATATAGTGTTGTCTCGACGATATACTTACTATACACAAAAAAACTGTTTTATTTGTAAATTAAAATATTACGTAAACCTACAACTTACAAAAATTTTCCATAATATGTTTACATAAAATTTTATAATTTACTTGTGAATTTAATAATTGCGCGTTGTGTGCGATTCGCGAGTGTTAATATTTTTTTGTTGGTCTATCTCATGTGAACACAAATATAAGTTGGTAAATAATCAATTTGAGATGCACATTTCATGTCATGTATCAGATACTTCGCTGTGCTGTGGCAATGCTAATTATAGAGCAGATTTGGCTGAAAATCCAGCATCGCACAAATAATGATCACCTCGATTGAATATACCAAGCAGCATACTACATTCTATCTCGTATATAGGACTCAACAAAATAATAATTATGATTGATTAATCACGAAATTCATGATTCAGGAACTCAAAATGTTGAACAAGAAGAAAATGAAAATAATTTAATTTAATTAATTATAATTGGATTTTATTTAAATTGGAAATGACAGTGATTAGTGTGTTTCGAGTGGAGGTTTAGTTGTTGTTGGTTGTGCACAAGCCAAAACTAGCAATCGATATAGTATTTTTTTGTGTAAATATTTAATAGGTAGTGGTGGCAAAACAGGTGCTAATTGGTAATTTATGAGTATACATCAAGGCCATTATAATGTAAACGGCAGAGTAGAGTTGCCGGTAGAGCTTCTAGTCTGAACGAATTCTTGTAATTAAGCAAAACTTGATCAAGTCTACTCTACGCAATATAATCCAATTCATTTCGATACACTACGATAAATTCGAAAATCTACTGTAGTAAACTTAATCTTTATCATATGGCACTTGATGGGGTTTTGCTAAATCTGATTCACTTATCGCAGTCAATCCAGGCTGTGGACGCTTAATAAACATTATCTGTCACAATCCAGTTGATTACAACATATATAGATTGCAGTGACGAATTTTGAACGTGTCTGAATATTCGTCATTTCGTTGAAGTGCGTCTATTTGGCTTTGCCATCTGCAGCTTATAATCTCCACCCGCCAAACCTGTACAGAACTAATTGCGAAGTTTCTGTCAACTCGATTTTTTATCGTTGTGAGTAAGTAGTGTGTATTTTCGATTAATATTAATAGCTAATTTTCATGATACTATACTAAACGGAAAACGCCTATCAGAAAATTGTTTTAAATATAACTCAGTTTATCCGCAAGCAAAACACAGAAGGTTTTCGAAAAGGATATACCACCGTATATACGGCAGTTAACGTACTTTTCGAAAACTGTATATCTTACGTTGAATTAAATTAAATGCTTCAGAGTGATCCTATTTTGTAACTGGCACTAATTCTAATGGCAAATTATTTTGATTAGTGCAAAGCCCGCTCAACCAAAGGACAGTACATAATTCAGGAAATCTGGTCCCCTATCATGACTAGTAAAATCATCGCCAATTTAGAAGTAATGTCCCAATTTTCTCGAGATTTCTTTAATTTCTACCAACAAGACCTAACATTCTGTGTGAAAACCGAGTTCGCACCGTCTAAATCAGCAGTTCAGGTCAATTTGAATTCTAGACGTCCCGAGCTTGTGAGTTTATATTTTCAGATGATCCTTTTTGTGTTCAAAATATCCTGACTATCATAAAACCGTTTAAACGAAATATTTCTCTCTCCATTGTCGATGACTGTATCTTTTCAGAAGATTGGAAAAGTGTTACCCATATGTTCATTCATTTGTTGCATATTGTTGCAAAAACTAATCGACACATTACTGCTATGTATATGGTGACGATTCTAAACTAAACCAATCATAATTAATTTTTGGAAACACCAGTTGTAGTTTGGTCTCAGCAGGCTTTGTTTAAGGTAATTTTCCGTTTTAATTAATATTATTACAGTTGGCTGGAACCCACGCGGGTCAAGAGTGCGGCCGATTCGAGCCAAATATATTCCACAAGTGAACCTACTTTAGCTAAAGAATTAGCTATCACATTTCTGTCACTATCACAATGAGCCTGAACCTTGACCAGTTTGGAAGTGGTCATACGCTTCCATAGAGAATTGAGTACAGATTCACTATCTGTGTACACAGAATAATATTTTCGCCTAAAATAGCGAGATTGGAAGCATCAATCGCACAACGTCTGCATGCTATCAGCTCGGCTTAGAACATCGTGTAGTTTAGGCCTAGCCTCCCTTATAATTGTAGATCATGTAAAGGACTAGGATCAAGGAGGCTCCAAAACTCGCCCCTAGTTGAGAGTGAGAGGTGTCATACACCTAGTTAATGATATCTTGATACATCCATGAGGCTCTCGATGGATAAACCATTGAGAAAAAAATATTGAAGCAGAATTCTTGAAGCAATTTTTCATTAACATTGACTTCTGGTATAGATGAACTAAATAAATTGTAAGTTTGTCTATGCCCTGGAATCAAACCGAGAGTGTTTTAAGTGCCAATGCAATGCAGTCGAAAGAAACGGAGCAAGCTGTGCCTAAAATGAATAACTGAACTGGTGGCAGAACCAAGATTGCTTCAATGCAAGTATTGAAGTCAAAAACGTAGAACCGATATCTCTAAGTTTTGCATTAACAGAGTTTAATTTAACCGCGCGCAAAAAAAAATACAACCTAAGATTGTCTAGGTGAAACCAGTGATTTGGAAATGAACAACAGCATATTGGAAGTCTACATTACTAAAAAGCGGCAGAGGCTCTACTTTCAAGGTGAAAGTTTTAGGCGAGTTTACTGTCTAAAGTAAATCCAAGATGTTATACGATATCGAATCGGGCGATCGTTTCCCCAAAACGAGATGGAGCAGACAAGTCGCCAATATTTCTACGTCTAGTAAAGACTTGGGGATCGATTTTGTTCAAAATTCGACAAGTTGACGAAATAACCGCAAGTATATAGTAGTGGTATGTGTGTTTATGTTAGTGTGATGTGCGCCATTTAATTTTTTCTGGATATGACATGCTAGATTCATTTCAAATATGCTTTAAATAAAACTAAATTTATTTAATTATTTAATTTTAGTTTTAAAATAATTTCTAATTCAGTGTTTCTGCGAAAACAAAACATTCATACGACATCGCATTGAAAAAAAAATCTAAATATGTGTAGATAAAACTTTTTTTTCTTAACACATTGATGCACACTTTCTAAATGTGTGTGCTACTCAGGAACACATTTGTTAACTTTTATAATTGCAATGATATTTCGTCGCAGAATGGAATGTATTGTGAGAATTGAAAAATATGTCGGATTATTTATTAAAAAATGAAAGATGTTTGCGCGAACGTGTTAAAAAACGAAAAACTTGTATGACTATTACAGCAGTCATTTTCCCGAACGTGTTAACTCGCCGGCCGCCCCGGTGGCAAAGTGGTCAGCATGCTTGCTCCAGCAACCGGAGGTCCTGGGTTCGATTCCCGGTGGTGACGAGGAAAAAAAAAATTTCACGGCTGGTTTAGGATCAATGAATTAATCACTCATTATCCGAAATGAAAGTATGATTATGAAACCTCATGTGAGGCGGCCAAATCCCTTAATGGGATATAGTGCCAGAGAGAGAGAGAGAGAGAGTTAACTCGCCGCTAAAACACTTGGTGAGATGTCAATAAAGTGAGACGACGAAAGGACATAAGCATCAAAAAACTGAACCGATTTGTCCCGACTCATAATTTTTAATCCTTACATTCGCAGAAAACAAACAATCATAACCACAGAAAAATTACACATACTAATATAAAATTGAATACTATACTCCTTATATGTATACGAAAACGCCATGTTTTTTCTGCCGAATTTTGAACAAAATCGACCCTTAGGTTTAAATGCATTAACGTACGAGCCCTTTTTATGACATCATACTTTTAAAAACTTGAAGAACGTGTTACATTAAGTCTAATAGTACATGAAGATGTTTACCCGCGCAACCAAAACGACTAAGCCATCAGAGCTGTTAAGTCACAAGAGAGATGACAAAACATCTCCCTGGGGCAATCTTTGGTATAGCTTTAACAGGAACAGAAAAATAATCTTACGTGGTCACGGCAATGCGAGATCTAAGCATGGATCCAATCCAAGTAATGTTGGTTTGGTCAATAACAGGATATCTGTGCTTATTAAACTTGGAGAAGAATGTACAATCAAGGGTAGCCGAAATATCTAGGAAAGTGTCTACAAGAGTGTCTATAATATTCCTTTTAGGTTTAGTGCTACTGAGTGGGAGAATAGAATAGTGAAGCCTCTATAACATCCGAAAACAATTTTTCCAAAGCTTTAAGAAAAGTTGAAGAAAAAGTGATTAAACAAAAATCATCCATGCTCGAAAGAGTACAGTAAGTGGTCCAAAATTAAACCATTCGGACCACTTGATTTGTTACGTAACCGTGAAAATCAAACGGCAACCAGTAATTCGAGATTTTCTTCATTGGAAGAGATTAGTCTGCCATTAGGGAGTCGCAGTACATAAAGACTGCACAAATCACTTTTAGCCAGAGACATATTAAGTCAGGCGATTCCAGAATTACTATTAATTTCTTCGCAGAATCTAATCTTATATGCTGTTTAAGCTGCTAAAATAATAGCAATCTACCTGCAGATTAGATCATTTGGCTATATTTTTGAGTCAGTTTTTAAGATCAGAATAAGACTGGTTCTGAGTTTTTTGCTTGATAATCTTCTTTATATACAATATAATTCTTCTGTACATGTGTATGGACAGAACTCCTCCTAAATGGCTGGACCGATTTTATAATCAAATTTTGTGCGTGTTTGAGTCGATTCCTGGATGGTTTAGATTCACAATTGGACCCGGTGGCATTGCGATCGGGTTCTAGATTTTTTTTTTATTTTCTGCCGAATTTTTATTTTTTTTATTTTTTTTTAATTGTTTGCATATCAGAATATATAACCCCAAAAATTTACTTTGAGCAACAGCAAATCACACAATAACGCCCGCAATGTCTAACTCAATGTCAAATGTCACTTAGTATATAGTTTATCGAAAATTCGAATATCGAAGAAACGCTTGCTGAAACTGCTTATATCAGGCAAGAAAACGTTCGGGAAGGTCTGTCGGGTCCGAGGATAAAAGTGATGTGCGTCTGTCATGAGACGAAGCAAACAATTCAACGTCATCTGTCGAACGTATCTCACCCAATGAAACCAGGCCCTAGATTCTGATCAAGTGACAAATGACAACAACGTGACATTTTACTATAAATTCTGCCACAATTTTGTGACAAATACTTGTAAGTACTAAATCGCGATTCGCATGCGGTCACTTTTCCGAAATGTAACAAAAAATATGCTGACAATTTTAATAATATTGTCATTGTTTTTTATTATCGTGACTTTTAAGTTTTAATACAAAATATGTGTGAGTCTTTATAATTTTAAAAACCTTATAATATATCTGATTAACTTAAAAATGCAGCTGCTGTAAACTGCTGTAAATGTCATAAATCATTTTATCCGAATCGTAAATTTGCAATGATTTCAATTTGTACCAATAAGCAAATGTCACGACAAATTGTCATTTAATCGGAATCTACCCCCAGCAGAGGTGCCGACTTAAGAGGGAATAACTTCAAGTTGGTTAGTTTCTTATTGCGAAAGACCTTCTCTTAGTCTTTAAGGTTTATTGACACGACTTTGATCAATATGTTCCCACCTGTTAAGTGTCCCAAAATCACTACATCCAATCATTTATCTCCTTACTGAATTGATAAAAGTTGGATCACAGCCTTTGTTAAGGGTTTCAAGCTCTGATATACTCAGATAGTACGGTTGTCAGTTCATTATAAATGAGGATTCAAAAAATGATTGTATCACAAAAAGTTACTTTATTGAAAATTAATAAATTAAACTTTTATAATGATTAGGTATAGGAGTTTTGGTTTACAATTACGAAGTATAAGTATTGTAATCGTGTGAAAATTCGATATAAAGTTTATGACGGATCAGTACATTTTAAGTCCACCTGAACATTTTAAGAACTATATACAAACTGATTTGTAATGATTGTGAACAAATATATTTAATTCAAAATGGGGGCCTCTAAGCATTCGATTTAAAGAACAAATCGGTAAAACAAGTCACACTCATAATAGAACAAATTTTACATCGAATTAACGTTAGATGTTGTATAGTGGAAGAAAATCATAACATGATTGTAGACCCAAACGTGCAAATTCTCCACAAATTGAAGAAAGGTTGTGTCATGGATAGATTTGAAGAATTGGAAGTTTATAAAAATCGTACCATACCATTATTGCAGAATCACAAGGTAAATATGCCAATAATAATGGCGAAATATTACACATTTTCTAATATCATAAAATAAGAATAAAAAGTTGAAAAAGAGCAAAACTCGAAACCGGTCCCTCTTACAAAATTAAAATACTTCAATTTCACATCAATGAAAAAGTATTTTAAAATGTTATTTATATAATTTGCTGCTGTGCTTGTATACCATTTCCTCAAAGAGGAAGAAAGATTCGTTTGTTTCGTGCACAAATGTTCAATTTTTACCACACCTTCGTGTCTTGATTAATTTTTATTTAAATTACTTCAAATGTGAGGGGTACGAGTAATATGCGATTTATCACGCTAATTGATCGTCTGATAAGTTTTCTGAAACTTCTGAAAAAAAAAAATATGTCATTAAGTGTTACATGTATGTGAGAAGTTAACCGCGAAAGTTAACAGGAGTGCTATACTGTGTTATAATTTAGTTCTGGTGATATTTTCTGAGGTTTTGTATTGATCGTAATTTCATCCGTACCAGGCAGGTGTCTTTCAACTGAAATAAACATTACTTCAATATTCTAATTGCTTTACAAGTTATATTTTTAACAATTTTAAAATATTTTTGAGCACGATTACATTCGTGGGTGAAGGGCTTATCTTTTCTAAACTTACTTAAAAACAACTGAATTTAATATTTCAAATCAATTAAATTTTGAGGTTGAAACTATTGGCGACTGTGCTTACTAAATAATATAATAGGCTGTCTCATAAATGTTGAACAAGTTCTAATTGAATGAATGTCATTTTGTCCAAGGTGATTTAAGTTTGTCTTGAATCGTTTGTCTTGAATTTGTGGTGATTATATGACATTAAGAATTAGTATTTTTTATTTTATTGGATAGTTAACACGTTTTCAAAAACTTAAAATGTTTCTAAATTGTAACAAAATCCTTGACCTCGTGTTTAATAATTTCAAACAAAGACAACCTGCAGTGGTAGCGACCAAAAAATATTTGCAATAGGTTTGGCAATGCCGCGACAAGTGAAATTTCTTTTAGCCTTACTGGCATGAAAAGTGCGACAAACGAATATCGCGGCATGAGGTGCTGAACCTTCTTTTTGATGAAAAAAAATGAGGGGACTCTATTGGAGAGAATTTTTTTCAGTGGGCAAAAAAGAGGCCATTTACTCATAATATACTACCACAAAAAGTAGAAAGTTAACTTACAAAAAATTGAGAACCTCCTCAAGTTCTTTCTTGGCAGTTTAGCTTCGTATGCTGATAAAATGTTGGTGGTAAAATGTTAGCCCAACGCGGAAAAAATTGGCTCTCCCTTATAGAAAACGGGATCAGAGGAAAATTAATAGACACTCACAAATCAGGCTCTAACAATATTGTAGTGTTAACAATTTTGTAGTGTGGTTAAAATTTTAACATTTTTTTTTGTCCGATTCATAACACGCCATTGGTTATTATAACTTTGCAAGTTCCGAGACACATAATATGATGTATAGGAGAAGATAAGTACATGCGGTAATGACCAGAAATTTATATACGATGAACCAGTTAGTATTTATATATATACATAAAGCTCTGCATGGCAACTAAATATTTCTAGTTCGTACTATTTATAATTCTAAGAAATGATATATGCTCTAATTACCAGCTAATAGCTGATAAGATCATTAAATTTGTAACACTAAACGATAAAATTACAAGTAGGCTCATAAACCAATCGATTCGAATAAATTTTTATACGTGTGCTTAATTCGTAATCATTACAGAAATGGAATAAAATGTTAATAGCAAAACTCGCTCTTATATTCACCCCTTGTCAATAAAACAAAAGAAAACCGAGATGGAGGAAAAACGAATATTTAATTATCCCAATTAAGTGTAAAATAGGAAAAACTTCAGAAGTGCACGAGAAAAGTTAATTAATTGACATATGTTAATTAATTGACATATGTTAAAGCCATTTGGACTTTACGATATCATTTCGAAAGAAAAAAAATTACAAAATCTCTCGTAAAAATACCCGTTTTGTTCGCTCGCTTGTCAATTTTATGTTTTATTTCGATTATCGTGATTCGCGAGTGAAGCGAAAGCGCGATTAGCAAAGCATTTTCATTGTGTTACAGAATTTATCGGCTACTTCGACTTTATTTTTAACATACAAATTCGAGTAAATATCGCTCCGAGTTATTAATTACAAATTGAGAATAGCTGTGCGCGTGGGACTGAAATTAAACATATTTTTGTGTTGTAAGACGTCATTCGACTGATAAAATATTTTTTGGCCGTCTAGACACCGAGTAAAACACCGGAAAAATATTAATTTATTTTTTAACGTTTTTCTACATGTTTGTCTCTTTTTCTATTTCTCACTTTGGAAATTTGTTAATAATTCGCAGTATCTTCATTTTAAATATTTGTTATGATGATCATTTCAAATCTTTCAAATCTGCAGCCTTGAGCAACTTAAAATAAATCATTATACGTTAAATAAATATTTATTGCGGCACAGTGTTTGGAAAAATGTGAAAAACAAGAAATTTTTGAGCAGTGCATGAATGAAAATTTCCGGCTGTTTTCAATAAATCATTCCGAAAAAATATTAAGTAAATTGTGTTCGAGTTTTTTAACACGTTTTTTTACTGACAATATATTATATATTGGATATGGTATTTACCTAGTAAAGAATATACAGATAAATTCTGTGAAGGAACTACTATCTGAAGAGCTCCAATGTGTTATTATCATGTCCAGTATTTTGCCAGCGTAAGACGAGGTTTTTGCAGCAAAGTGCTAGTAGTATAAAACTATATATCGCCATGGAAATACACACGCATACAATTTTGACGTATACATTAAACTAATTTATCCATTATATACTAGATCTATGCCTCATAACGTCCAAAATTGAAAAATTGAATTGAGTCATTCGAACTCGTTCCGAACGTCATCCACTTTATACAACACACAATATTATTGTGTTTGTTTCTGCCGCGTATCATTAATTTCCATCTAACCACAAGCACGCGATTTCATTTCTCTTTAAAAAAAATTTGTCAATGTCACGTAGCTAGCAGCACAGTCTTTAGTCTTAGCTTAAAATTGACCTTTTCCACAAATTTTGTACGTTTTCCTCAAATATAAGAAAATAAAATTGAAAATCTGAGAACACAACAACGGAAAACGATGAAAAACCATAACCTTTTACAACAACTTCTACAGTACGGAGAGAAAGTATAAAATAATACAATGGAAACTGATTTTCTTTTTGGTTGTTGTTGTTGGGTGTTATTTCATTTCATAGATTTAAAATTTTCTTTCGCTTCTTGTTATTTTGGGTTTTGTTGTTGTTGGATTATTTTTAAAATGAATTACATGAACAGCTGAGCATTCTACGTGACATTTTCCTTACTATGCAAATTTACAGACATACTACATTATAATACTACTAGTGGAAATTGGATATTTTATTTTTAACTTTCCAATACTAAAGGAAGGAAAGTATTGCAATAAGCCAGAGTTTTCAAAATTGTTTGTGTATTTTTGATAGATGGTATATGGTCAGCAATTTTTAAGGCATTATTACCCGATGTTTATTTAAATTTGATAAATCAATAATATATCTCGAAAAATAAGTGTCGTATATAAAAAATTGTTAAGGAATTTGACGTATACAAATCGGGATACAATTTTATTTTATTATAAATAGGAACTGTACTTTTTATGACAGAATTTAATATTACATTAAAAAAAGTTGTTTTTGTCCTTTGCAAGGAAGAATTTTTTTGTCATTTTAATATTTTCTTGATCAACATCAGTATATGAATTGTGTGCTAGAATGAAAAATTTCTGCTAGAATAAAATCTGTGTAGTACGCTTTATAAAACCAATGCCCTAGAGTATCAGGCAGAAATGCTTGTTTTTCACAATAGTTTAACATTTCACATCCAGCTACTACAACAAATTCGGGCAGTATCTTGTAATTCAGGTTAGCAGAGATTTGCAGATAATTGAACATGTAAAAATCTTTCACAAGTAGTTTTAAGATAGAATTTATGTGTGTAAATATAATCGACTATATACGAGTATATTATGTATTTTAACTATATATAATCGGCGTGTTCAGTCCGACCAAAATGTTAAAAATTATCATGATATTTTTTGTGACTTTAAGTTCACTCCGTAACATATTTTCCGAAAATAAATATTCGACATTTGACAGACACTCCTCTTAGTTTATCCAGCGATAAAGCTCTTCCGCTAATTTGTCGAAGATCATGATTTCACCATCTTCACCGAAGGGACGCAATCCAAGGCAATCACATCATTTGGGTTTTGTGGCTCAATTCGCAACAGACATACATAATATAAAAAGCAAAGGCAATATGGTCACGGATACACTCTCTTGGATCTCCGATCACGATATTGCCGCTATTTATACTCGTTTAGACAATACAACAATTCCAAAGGCTCAAGAATGCGATGTGGGACTCTACAGACCTATACTTTTTGTTTCTAAATAATCAATATTTATTCTTCGTTATAACATAGTTGCAATGGATAACGACACTATTTGCAATTTTATTTAATGTCATTCCTCACTCTATTAGGAGCTATCGCTTTTCGTTCTTCCCCACGAATTAGTAAGCAGATTTAAAGTGTCGATTTAAAACCTGACAGAAATGGCAGAAAACCTAGCAAAAACACTATTCAACATAATGTTACTCCCTGAATTTTTATCTAACTGATATTTGTCTTTCTATTAAATTCGTTTAGGAACGTAAGTAACATATTCCAAACAATATTGAATCGTACAAAATTCCAAATACTGTACTGGAATTGTGGTTAGCATGCATATATCACCCGAGCCAATTATAAGAGCAATGAGGTATGTATCATAATTAAAAATACAACTTTACGTTGGCTCTCTCGCTGGTATGAAACACGCATAGGCACGAACGATAAAAGAAAACAGACAAATTCGTTTTAAAGACCTTACCATTATATAAAAATAATGTTGAGAACCTGTTTGGCTTCTCGAGAAATCAAGAAAGAAAACAAAATTCTTCTGTATACACTCTATCAGTTATCTTACACACCTTCGCATACGGCTTATTGTACTTTTCTTCTTAATCATTTTCATTCTCCAACCATTTCAACTTAAATATAAAGGGTAGGGGCAATAGTTCGTGGCCTTTTTCCTAGTAGATGGCGTTACATTCATATATCTCAGTAACCATTGATCGTATCGTGTAATTCTTATGTGTGTTTGAAAGGTGACATTTTAACTTGCACTTAGATTAAATCGGTGAAGTGAATAAAATTACAACATTTTAAACATGGAGATAAATAATGAAAAAACTCGATATCTTTTACAATTTTATTACAACAAAGGTAAAAACGTGGCTCAGGCTTTCGAAAAAATGTGTGCTGTTTATATGGAGAAGGTGCTTTAGCAAAATCAGCAGTAAAGAAATAGTTCGCGCGCTTTCGTTCTGGAAATATGGATGTGAAAGATGCACCTCACTCTGGTCGACCAACCAGTGGAAAATTCGATAAAACCATGCAGAAAATTGAAGAAGACCGGCAAATAAGCAGCCATGCAATTGGTAAAGAACTAAATATTGATCACAAAACAGTTTTAAGCCATTTGAAAATGGCTGGATACAAAAAAAAAGCTTGACATTTGGGTACCCCATGAATTAAGCGAATGATTACTGGTGATGAAAAGTGGATAAGATACGACACCATTGTGCGAAAAAGATCATGGGCGAAACGAGGTGAAGCTTCTCAAACGGTATCAAAGCCAGGATTGACGCCAAGAAAGGTAATGCTGTGTGTTTGGTGGGATTGGAAAGGAATCGTGCATTATGAAGTGCTGCCACCGAGCCAAACGACGCATATATTTGGTTTAATAGTCCATTTGAAATAAGAAAATTCTTTGTTTCAATGTCACCCAAAAAGGCCAAGAACTATTGCGCCTACCCTTTATTATCTTATTTTACAAACGATAACACCAACAACAACAGCATTAAATAAAATTGTGTAATAACTCGTCTTAAGAATGTTCTTTGTATCTGTTGTGTAGTAATTCTTGTACTCTTGTTGTTGCTGTCTTATACATATTGTTTGATTGGATGATTTGTTGCTGTATTTTTCTTCTTTTACTTATCGGGCTTGGATATGGTTTTTCATATTTCGGTTGAATGTGTAAACCTAGTAGTAGACATCACAGTAATTATTTTTTTTTTATTTTATTCTGTTTAAGAATTTCTTCTTAATATTTGTCGTCTTATTGTCCATGTGTATTGTTATGAACACATACGAATCGAGCCTGGTTCGGTATGCGTGTCATAATTGTAGACAACCACTATACATTATATATGGTTCTTTGTTCTACTAGAGCTTAGGACACATACCAAAAATTTTACGCGGTTATGTCTTGTAGAGCAATACAGATTTTTCGTTTTGTCATGACACATTCCACATACACCCACTACACATTATTAATAAATATAAATAAATAATAATACATATATAAAAAGAAAAGATTTTATTGTCGCGCTTCTTGTTGTTGTTGCCCAAGACGTTTTATTTATGTAAAAAAAAATAATCGTTCCAATTTGAAGACCAATTTGTTTGGTTTTCTTTATGCAAATTAGCTGTACAATTAATTATTTGGGTAAACATGTACGCCATGGTGTGTGCAGCTCCGAACGTGTCGTCAATATAATGAACTTTTCGATTTACGTCAATATTGAGACTGGAAATTCCCAGCCCTTATATAAGCTGGATGGATAAAAATTAATTGTATTTAAAGCTGTAGTTTAAATTCGTTCGGCGATCATAATGCAAAACATGGATTTTCTTTTATCTTTATTGCATTTAAATCCGAAATATTTGTACTTTACTCCCGATCGGCTGATCGCAAATTTTTATACTTTTATATCTTACAAACACCCATTTAATTTTTGTGAATGAAAACTGATAAGAAAATTGATTTTAACTCAATGAGAGATTAGGTATTGCGGATTACCTATAGATTTCAAAATTTATTTACCTATTCATTCAGTGTGAACTAAGGAATTTGTACGTACGTATATATCGTACATACGTCCGATAAAAATACGTTTAGTTGCTATTTTGTAAAAGATATCGTGGCCGATAAAACTTTTATTGAGATGAGGTGCAAACAAATAATTTGTTTGTAGTAACTCTGTTCGATGACACACATTTAATTAATTTTGAACAGGTTGGAACCTTTGAGATAAATACAAATTTGGATATTTTTTGGAGTTTACGTGTACATTGAAGAGGATTTGCTGCAAGAACTGAATATAGAAATTTAAAAAACTATTATAGACAGTTTGTATCTTTACTCTTCATTTCATATTCAATACGGAACTGTCACGTAATCATAACTTGTCACAATGTTTATCACCAATGTGAGTATAGAAGCAGAGTGCGCTATTACATTTCCTTTATTTATATTAAAAACAGATACTAAGCAATTTCTGACTTTCTGTACAAAGTTTAAGTATAGCGAATTCCGTAATCTCATCATTGATCAATGAAGTTCCTTAAACCTGATGAAATTGGGAGATATTGCGTTTTATAACATATTCGGTAACATCGATGCTTGTTTAGCGTTAAAATTGCAAAATACAATAGCTGTGTTCCAATGGAGAGAGCAAACTATTCACAAGTACTTGTATCTACTCGCAGCTACCCATGCTCAAATGGTGGTGTAGATATTGAAAGTAGTTACGCATAAAATTAACGGTAGGTATTTTGGTTCAAAAAATTCTAATAGATGGCTTTGTGAGGGGTAGGCTATGTTGAAATGTCAGGACAAACAATATTTTTTGTTTACTTCTGTGAAATACCAAGCGAATTTTGACATATTCTTCTTTTCGGCCGGCGTATATCATAATCAAACCGTTGCCTTCATTATAAGACCAGTTCTTACTCATTTTTGAGATTTTATTGTGGATTTTAGTTAAAAAAAAATAATTTTCCAAAATAAGACGACAGCAAATTTATACACATAGTTAACTTTGTACACAAAAAAGGTTATGTTTTACTTCTGTCATAGTTTTAGCTCGTTCCATTGGTTATCTACTTGCAAGTACTTGTGAGTAGCAAATTTGTCCCATTGGAACACAGCTAATTACAAACCGCGCATCATGGCTTGAACCGACAACCGTTCGCATATGACAAGACATTTACACCTTTACGGTGGGTCACAGGGGATTAGGTATTAACATAAGACATGAGCCAGATGACATGAAATGTTGGGAGGAGATGTAGGAAGTTAGGACACTAGATCCGAGATTACGAGTAACAATGGAATCATCCGTCTACCTGAGGCAGTTTAATTTTCGACGGAAGTTATGGGGAAACTGATGAAAAAAACACATCTGAAATACGGAAATCCACAGGGGTTCGAGAAACGAGCAATGTCAGAGGCAAATACGTCTTAAAACTGAAAAGTGAAAGACGTACTATAATTGAAGTAAAGGAGTGCTATAATATAAGCATAAACGAGGCAGCTGTAAATCTGAGGCGAAGCATGAGTAATAATAATAAGGTTGCACATTGCTACAACTACTCAAACGCAATAGATAAAATGAAAACGCTGGATGATAGTATGGACAAAAAAGTCGATTTCGATGAGGTAATTTGGTGCTGCTGTAGAATTCCAGAAAAGGAAAAGAGGAACTTCAAAATTTCAAATATCTTCAAATTTTTATGGGAATCAGCGACAATGTGTCGAACACAAGGACACTTGGAAAGAATAACTGAACGTCTTCCAAGGCGATAATTGATTGTGTCTGTTTGGGACGATCAAAACACTTGTAGTGTATCGTATGGTAAACGTGCCCACCACCTATTACGGGTTAATTAAAAGGTTTTGTCAAATTTTATTTGGCGATTTTTATTCTAAACATCCAATGTTATTCGTATCGCCATAACGGTTGGAAATAAATTGATTTGAATTTTGATTGATAATGCCCTTCGAACTGGAGCACAAATACATACATAAATTGATGAACGCAATAAATGGAATAGTCCAGCGATGCACAGGTATATAAACGCGGAAAATTTAATTTTAATTTAACATTGAACACCTTAAGTACATAGAAAGTGAGAGTTTTGGGTACACGTTTAAGAAGGGCAGTTGTGGTACATCTACTTTTTTAGTAAGAGTGCTGGTGAAAATAAAAAGGTGGGATGAGCTAGAAACTTTAATAGCTTTAGGTGTTGAACTCATTGTCAAATGCAACAATAATTATGAAATTCGGTGTGACGGCACGCGACACATTACTGTGAATGAACTTCATACGAATATTTTCATTCAACAAAAGTTATCCAAGGCTACATTACAGCAAAATTAAAAATAAATGAGACTTTAACTATTGATTGTCGCAAGTTGATATGACAGTTTACAGTTTAAATTTTCATTACTTTCAGAGACAATGAGTCGTGTAACAATGCGCGATGTTACAATGTTTATGAACATGAAATCCAATGAAATCGATAAAACGCAACAACAATAAGATGCTCAAATATACACCTAAGCCAAAATTAAATTTCTTAATTCCCAATTTTATTTTATTATCTCAACTTTGACGAATAAAAAATCTGAGAGCATCGTTGTTGTTTATATAAAGAAACGAATTTATAAAATATACTATCTGATGCTTTAGTAATTGTGATATGTACGATTTAAATTTCTTGCATGTGAATCTTTTTTAATTTAGAGTTGATATAAAGTTGATGCAATCAACAAGTTGCGTACCAGAGTTTCTCGAAATTCTTTAAACTAATTAATGTACTAAACCTTTTGTCAATCATCAAGTTTCTAGTGGTATTTCACATCAAAACTCAAGTAACCACGAGAATACATTTTTGTAACTATTTTTTCCCGATCGGATCGTATCAGGCGATTCCTAAATAATCTAAGTTGTAATTGAGATTGTTTCAAATAAATTGTGCACCTCATGACAATAGCCTGCTTCATAATCTACCTAAAATCGATATTATTACAATTCATTGAAATTATTATTAAGGAGGTAATGGTGGGGGTAATGACCATGGAGGTAATGACTGGAGGGGGGAACAGACCGGGGGTAGGCGTAATGGCGAGAGATATTGCCCGCAGGGTAATATCCAGGAGGTAATATCATGACACAATTTCTAATCACAAATACTAAAGTATCAGATAGTACATGATTTTCTTTGTTGAGTGCTTTACCGTGTATATATTTTTCACTTAACACGAATTTTCTTAATTTTTCGGCTGTAATTTATTAAAATTAAATTTATAATGACTTTACGACTCGCTTTTTCGATTGTGTAAAATGTAAATGTAATAAAAAACCAAATTGATAATTTTTTAAGTCTTTTGTCACACTTGTGGATTACGAGCGTCTTTATAAATCCACACAATATAACTGTATAACGTTGCGTAGGTGAAAGTGCTGCAATGGTATTTCCGGGGTCAGTCTTTATATGTATATGCATGCGATGATGATGATGTGCGATGATACTAATGACTTGATCATTGTTTATCTTTTATGTTTGAACATTTTACTGATATGTTTTGTAAACTAAATATTTTCATTTTGCTTAGGCGGCAGAGGATTTTATTGTTAACAATATAACTGTGTTGACAATGTTGAACGTAAGTTAAGTTATGAAAACTACAATTAATTTGGAGTAGGGCTGTACTCTGACAGTGTTCCAGTGCTGAATTGGAAATTCATCATCACTCGCTATATCGTCGAAGTCCGAAAAGCAGTTATCGAGGAGTTGTCTATCGGTCTGTGTGTATACGGATATCTGCCTACCTGAAGTGGTAGCTTCCATTTAAAACTAGTTACGAAAAACGGTGGCGAACAAAAATTTTTAAATTAATATGTAAAAAAATTTGTTTTCAAAATTTAAGCGCGGCAATAATAATTTTTAATTAATGATTTTGCCACCAAAATTCAGTTTCTTTACGCTTCATACGGATTTACTAATTTTATTGCAACTTCACACGTGATGGTGAATTTAGACCTAGTGTGCAATATTTGTTGTACATTATTATTTTTTAACACTATAACTTTAAGCACGAAGCATGAAGACATTAATCATAAACTATGGTAAACGGTTTTAGAATAAGAATGATATGATTGTAATATGTCATGATCTGTCATTTTTTGTTTCATTGTATTCAGTAATGTTTACAATTTCATCATGGTGAGATATACGCAAGAACAACGTTTACAAATTATTCAGTTTTATTATCAAAATAATCGTTCTCCATTGCAACTTTTCGTGCTCTTTTGCCATTTTATAGTCGTGATAATCGTGCAAGTGTGCTCGCTATTAGCCGAATTGATGAAAATTTTGAGCGTACATTTTCTTTACATAATGTTCAAGTGCCAATAAAACAAAGAAACGCTCGAAGTATAATCACAGAATAGACAGAATAGACATAACGCGATTTTACTATGGAAAAGTTTCGACTCATTTTTGTGACCTCGGTTTGAATAAAAGGTAGGAAAAATTCGTTATTTTTATAAGTTTTAAATTCAAATAAAAAAATTTATGTTTCATAATAGTGTACAAAAATTTTGACAAGCCATTTTGACAGCAAAACATAAATAGAATTCCGCCATATTGTAAGTATATAAAAATCAATTTTCTTTATTTTATTTATAAATTATTTATATAATATGTATTTATTTTAGTTATAAATTATATATTTACAAGTTATAACTAAATATACAAATTATTATCAAATCTAAAATTGTTATTTTTTTATCTTTAGATGTTCATTTCAGTGCCGAGAAATCGGAACATTATCGTGCATTAAAAACCGTATAAGATAATCTGGAAAGGTTTGGAAATTAAAAATCCGTATGATCGAAATGATTCTGTAGGTCAGGTTTTATTGCTCGAGCTTCGTAAACATTCAAAGGTAGTAAATCAAGTCACTCACTTGATTTACTACCTTTGAATGTTTACGAAGCTCGAGCAATAAAACCTGACCTACAGAATCATTGGTATCATGATACCGGCATTAAAACTACATGTGAAATTTACAGAAAATCGTGATCGACCCAAAAATTTGAAAAAATGGGCTTAACCAATGATGATGTAATAGGTTTTGTGGCGTGTAATAATCATAATTTGACCCCAGTTATAATTGGGGCACTATCAGCTTGTATCCCTGTCAATCCGTTGGATTGTTCGTTTACAAAAGATGAGATCGTCGCATGTTTAACATGACTCAGCCAAAAATAATATGTTGTGAACATGATATGTACGAACAAGTGAAATCAGCTGTCGATGAATTGCTCTATGTAGATTATGGCAATAAGGAGGTTAGTAGGTTTCTGACACTGCAATGTTATATTGTGGTACGAAGGAGTTTGTTGTGAATTTTCAATATTAATTAGATTAATCTCGAGGCAATCGAAACTGGATACTAACTTTAAAATATTGTTTTTCAGACATTACCCGCCAGTCGTTTAGCTCATTTATCACCTGCCTTATCATCTGTTAAACAGATATGCACAGGAATATGTTCTTGCATTAGTCGTGCTTCTGTCCGATGCAGACGTCAAGACTGAGGCATGTCGTTCGTTTGCCCAAGATGTTGTAAACAAGATAAACTTAATAGTTGAGTTTAAAAATGCTGCTTTGACCTACGCGATCCGATCCTGCCACTAATGTCGATGTCGGCAAAGCACTTATTACAGATGGTGTAATCCGTGCTGAGACGACATGACCGCAAACTCGCCAAACTGGTAAGACCAAGCGGCCTTTATAAAATACAAGACTAGAATAAAATTTTTATTTATAGATTTACTTCCATCCCATATCGACTGGTGTGCGCCGGCACTAAATTTAACGACTTTAAAGCTACCTGTAATCCATTTTGAATGGCCAGTTTCTCAAAGCGAATCAACGGCTGGTCCAACTCGAACCAACGCTGTATACGCGTGCATTTTCCGCCGAAGAGACTCGTGATGTCGACATGTCTTCTTGACTGCCACGCGCCGAATTCTGCCCGATAAATTGTATTGGAGGTACATGTTATCATCGGGTTATTTGTTGCTGCTGCTGTTATTGCTGAATCGCCATATGCATTTGCTGGCGTTGTTGCTGATGCATCTGACAATCCGAATACTGTTGCTGGACCTGTTGTGCATGGGACGCGACACTTTTCGTTCATTTTTTTTCGTTCATTTCAGTGCGGAAAAATCGCAATATTATCGTGCATTAGGAAATAAAAAATGCATAGGTGAGGTTTTATTACTCGAGCTTTTCAAACATCCAAAGGAAGTAAATCAAGTGAGTGATAATACCGGCAACATGAATTGCAACATTTTTAAAAAAATTAATACATTTTATTTAGATTAATCACCCTCGAGATTGAAAGCTGGAGACTAATTTCAACTTTATATTCTGTGAAAATAGGAACAGGTGGAACACTGCCCATAATGCCTCAGTAAATATTGTGAACTTCCAACAGAATGTTTTTCTTGTGGCTCGACATTGTTTTCTGCACACATTTAGCCAGCTCATATCCCCATTTATTCCCTGTTGCCACGTTCAAAGAAGTTCCGCTCGATATTGCGGAAAGAAATGCAATTTATGTTACGCGTGCCAGAAACCTTTCGATACAACTGACAAAAAATCGATTGTGATATGTTTATTCATGATACATTGCACACATGTGTGGGGGTGTACAACTTTAATAACAAATGTAACATCCTGGAAAAAAGAGGTCTAATAAAACCGATTTCATTTTATCTACATATTGTTTTTTTATTTATTTGTTGTATATACATAATTTTTAGATGTCAGGCTTAACATGATCTGCGTTCGATTCTGAACCACCATCATCGTCTAACCAATGATAAATAAATAGTTAACCAACTGATTTTGGATCCGGTTGGGTACCTTTTTCTATGGTTTTCTTGATTAGTGGTACTAAATCGGCGGCTCCGTTTAGAAGTCGTACACTCTCATTAAGATCCGCCTCGGAAGGTGGATTACGCTTATCCCGGTTGTCGGAGCCCTACAAAATAAATAAAAATTTTAACATAACCCTTAAAAATTTTAGCCGATTAATTACACCATGTACATCCTCCGGGATTATTTCATTATTGTTCGATTTTTTTATTAGTTCCTCTTCTGCATTTTTCAAATTTTCCAAACACTTTTGTTCCGCTACTTTTGGAAATACATTGAATCCAAACGCCGCTTGAAAATCCTCGTCCTCGAATATCTTTGAGTGTACATATCACAAATCGGCTAATGTAGTCGATCAGTTTGTGAACTCCGTTACAGAATGATTGTAAACTTTTGTCTTCAATTGATTGCGGTTCATGAAGATACAAACATGTGAATATAGTTTGAATATAATAAATATATATATAAATAATTTATAAATAAAATAAATAAAAATTAATTTTTATATACTTACAATATGGCCGACTTTAAAATATAAACAAATGTGACATTTGCCATTTTTTTTTTTATTGAAAATCTAGCAGTGTAATTCTTCCTTATGTGGCTAACTTCAGAGTCGTAAAAAAAAGGTAGGAAATGACGGTTGGTAATTTTTTTTGATCCACTCAATGGCACTTCTGTATATTTTATATTCTGTGGTATAATGTAAATATTGCTCCCGTTCAGGCAAGTGTTGCTGAAGACCGCAATTTGTCGATTCCAAGACGTTCTCAAGAATTGGGACTGTCCCAAACCATACCCGTGAAGTTTGTCCTAACTTTGTCCTAAAATTCCAAAAACAAAATTTAGGACAAATTTAGGACATACTTCACGCGTGTGTCCACGAGCGTGAAGTTTGTCCTAAAATTGTCCTGATTATTTTACTATGAGTATGTATTAGTTAATCTCTCGTTATAATGAATTATCATATTTATAATATTTGAACATACGTTCGTATATAAACAAATTTGAAATAAAGGTATAGTGAAAAAATCGTTAATTATCATTTCCAATTCAGCGACTTATTTTTTAACCAAGCAGCAATATTGTAAATGATTATAAAAATATTAAAGAGTGTATATATTATTGTGGCTTATATCAATTATTCTTTATCAAGAATATGTTACTTATGCTGAATTTAAACGTGGTCGTATAACCACCGATGATGCACCACGCCTTGGACGCCAAATGAGGCTGTGAGTCCAGAAGACATAAAAAACTCTACGACAATATTTTTAATGACCGTAAAGTGAAGTTACGTGAGATAGGTGATATTGTAAAGACATCAATGGAACCTGTTGGTCATATTTTGCATGAACATTTGTCCATGAGAAAGCTGTGTTCGAAGTGGGTACCGCGTTTGCTCACAATGGATCAACAACGATAACACGTCATAATTTCGTGCGCGGTAGATGACAAGGGATGAAACATGAATCCACCACTATATATACCCCAGTCAAATTAGCAATCAGCTGCATGGCGAGAAGCCGGTTAACCTCGTCCGAAGCGACCACAAGCACAACTGTTGACTGGAAAGGTTATATCGTCTGTATTTTATGATACACATGGTATAATATTTGTTGACTATACCTTAAGGAAAGGAGAAAAGATCAACAGCGAATATTATATCGTGTTATTGGTGCGTTTGAAGGAGGAAACCGTTGAAAAACTACCTCAAATGAAGAAGACAAAATTGCTGTTTCACCAAGACAATGACGCCATACTCGCGAGATTTGGCCCCCAGCGATTTATACTTGTTCACAGACCTCAAAAAAAGCTCCAACTACGACAGAGATTTTGTAACGGTACTATGGTGAAATAGCACCGTTAACAGAATGTTGATGAACTTTAATCCCGTAGCAGCCATTAGCCCGCTAACTGAAGTCGGCATGGGAGTGAGTCAAGGGAGTTCAACAACCGTAATCAGCTGCTTTCAAAAATTAATATACAAAAACAAGTCAAGCACTACCATTCTTCCCTATTCAGACCCTCCTTCTAACCCCGAAAAAAACACTTTAATTCATTATGACTTCCTGACTTTATTTAAAGAACAAAAGCGACGTATCATGTTACGCAGGTAATCGGAATTCATTTAATTAAATTAATTTAATTTTTCAATTTCTTAAAATACCCCAAATGATCAAATATAATATAAAGAAAATTAAAATGACTTACCAATTCACCGACCGGCAAAGCGCTTTACTGATGGCGACTGTATATACATTACGTATACGCGGCTAGGCTAAATACTAAGAAGGGTAGTTTAAACTTAATTCAATTAATTGAAAAATAATAATAACTTAAATTAACCTATGCCCGTAACTTAAAAATAGGTAGTTAAATAAATTTAATAGGATATTTGAATTAAAAAGTTAAATAGATACGTGGCTTAAATAACTACAAATATTATTTACTAGCAATCCGAAAATAAATAGTTGAATTAATTAAATAAATGTAAACTAATAATGTTATATTAAACTACTAATAAGAGTGCATGCGACATAACGTAACGATACATAATTTTTTTTTAAAATATGGATAATGACACTAAACCAAATTAGATTTGTACGGTGTTTAGATGTGTTGTGATGTTGTTGTTGGTGAACGCTTCACATATATCTCCATAGCACGCATCGCTTTCCAAACTGGAGGTGTTTTCCCAGATGGTGATTGCTTTTAGTAACAGTTTTTTTATGTTACTTAAATAAATAAGACGGTGGTCAAATAAATAAGACGGTGGCGCGAATATCAATACGCAAAATCACACCACCGTCATTTAATCCGCAAAACAATCAGTTGTTCACTATCAAGGCCACTGGTTTTTACGACTCGAACGGTGGTATCAGCTAAAATGTACTAAACAAGTGGTTTTACGTAGTGTATGTGATATCCGTTTGACACACTAAAGTAAACGAAACACAAAACTAGCATTAGCTTAATATGCGCTTAGCTTAAATTTCTAATAGTAGACTTCACCTTGCCGTGGCTTTTATTAGCGAGTAAGGTACAATTAGGCAAATTACATACACGAGGGTAAATATATGGATCCTGATAACTCTAGGATTATGCAAATCACAGTACTATTAGAAAATACTAGAATTAATTCAGTTATATTGAAAAATAAAATTCACAGGCACAAACACAAACCGTACACTTTAATTTATTTTTTTATTTAGCCTTAGACACTGATTTTAATATTGGTGCAAAGAAATATCGGATGCAACTGATTTGTTTATACGATACGTCCATCATCATTTCAAGTTTTCAGTGAATCGATTAACTTTGATGAATTTTATGGCAGGACCATAAAATTACTTTTGTAAAATTCATCGACTACATTGTAGACTGAGAATTAGGACTTTGTACCGATAATAATATAAGTGCCCATGAAACACGGACGATCATTTCGTTTCAATTTGGCTCCTCTAAATACAAAAGTGCGATTAATCAAGATTTCCTTCAGCCTCAATTTTTCGAGTGATTAACAAGACTGCGATCGAAAACGAATTTTTGACCTTAAGATTTTTGAAGATGTACCATTCGTTTTATCGAGTGCTCTTAACCAAGAATCATCCCGATATCACAGCTACATCAAGTTGTAAGCTAAACCGACCACTCGTTGCTCGAAAACGGTAACTGTAATAAAATCAGG
This sequence comes from Nephrotoma flavescens, assembly GCA_932526605.1. Lineage (NCBI taxonomy): Eukaryota > Metazoa > Arthropoda > Insecta > Diptera > Tipulidae > Nephrotoma > Nephrotoma flavescens. The sequence goes on from OW052220.1 coordinate 1,862,094, forward strand.
ATTTGTTGAGCTTTTTGAAATTGCGGACTTAAGCTTTTCCCATAAATTAAATGTCCCCGTGATTTTTGGCCGTAACTGATTCTTTTTAAGTGGCCGCTTCTAAGTGACTTAAACGTTTTCCATATAGACTCTTTTCGTTTATTGGAACAAATAATGGGTTGGGGAAAAATCCATTATTTTTTCGCCAGATGGCTTTAGTGACACGTATCTCGGTAGTATTTGACGCGGTATACCATACTTAAACTCGTTAGAAAGGGGTTTGATGCACTAAAAAAATTATTTTGTTATGGTTTTAATTGATCGTTTCAGTTATAGCGTGTCGAGGATAGAGGTAAACAAAATGAAAATTCGCTATATTTTATAATTTTGCTTCGATAAAGACGAAAACGCCAGTCGGGCGGCTGAAATCGTGAATGGTGTCTATGGTCTCGATACTAACACAGCACAATTTTGGTTTCGTCGATTTCGTTATGTTAATTTCGATATTAAAAATGCACCACGCATTGGAATACATATCGTCAAAAATGTCGATAAAATGCTGGAACCAACTTCCACTTAGCATACGGCAACAAATAAATTCAAAACCATTTCTCCAATTACTTAAAGTTTAGCTTTTTGAGCACCCTAATATCGATTTCCTATTTAGAGTTTTAGTCTGATGCAGTTTAATTTTAGTTTCAATTGTTTATATTTTTTATATTTTTATTGTTAAATTTTTAATTGTAATATTCATAACTTTTTTTCATAATTTTTCTTGTTAAAGGGTAGATCAATACTGCCGTTAAATCGGTGATGATTACCCTACTCATTTATTTTCATTTTGTATATTATTATTATTATATGTGAAAAACAATCGTTTTGAAACTAAATGATAAGCCTGCGTGCTTTAAAATTTAAAAAAAAAAAATTAAAAAAAATAAATTATTACCTATTAAATTATTACCATTTGCATAAGGCTGGCTTCAAAAGGAACCTCGATGTTTGGGTGTCGACGAGTTGACGCAAAAAAACTTTATGGGTCTTGATTCCATCTGGAACTTGGCCAAAGAGAATGAAATCGAGCCATTTCTAAAGCGGGGGTAACTGGCGACGAGAAATGGATCACGTGCGACAATACCAAGCGGAAGCAAGGCGTTTTGGAAAAGCGACATAATGAAATTGGCTTCTAAGTGGCAACGAATTATCGAAAAAACGATTCATATTTGAGCCAAAACGGATGATTGTAGCCATGTTAAATAAACCCCAGAAATAAAATAAAAATAATCGATTCTTTTTCCCTAACCTTATGTTTCTTTTTATGTGTTATAGGTGTGCAAGTAGAAACTGTGTTTTTTCTAGTCAAATTCACCTTTATTGAAAATATAATTGTTACAATAATTAAGTATCGAAATATTCGCCATTAATCTATGATCTTTGGCCATTTATCGGGTTGATGATGAATGCCTTCGCGATAGAAACTTAGTGGTTTCGAAACAAAATAGTGATCGAGCCAATTTTGAACATCTTCAACTTTCGTGAACCGCTGGTCTTTTAAATATGACGACATAGACCTGAATAAGATGTAATCAAAGGAAGCCAACCCTGGAGAATATGCCGCATGCTATAAAACTTCCCAGCCGGAGGAGATGAGTTCCAGTCCCACCAGACACACAGTAACACTTTATTGGCATGAATATTCATTTTTGCAACTGATGTTGATGCCTGGATCAACCCATTGTTTTCCGCGTTTAGGATTATCGTACAAAATCCACTACCGAGAAAGAGAGATCTACTACCGAATTCATTACATCTGCATGAATGCAGATGCATCTGCACTCTTCGGTTTTTGTTTTCTTTCTGCACTCAAGACATATTTTGTAATCTCATTTTCTCTATCTTGGAAAGAAAGCTGATTGGAGAAATCGGTACTGCTATAGCTTCAGCCATCCTTTTGTTAAATATCAATATACAGCCGGATTCATTTGGAGTTACCCAGGAGGCACCACGAGGAGGTATGAATCTCGGTCTTTGCCCCCCACTCCTTCTTCTACGTTGTTTGTTAAATTCATTAAATTCATTTTTTTATTTTTTTTTGTTTTTTTTTTTTTTAATTTTATAATTTTTTTTATATTTTTTTTGTTTTTTTCAATAGTAATTCATTCAAAAAGTTCAAGTCGAACATGATTTTAATTCTGATTCACAAAAACGACAAATGCCTCCGTCAATTTTTAAAAATTCAGTACATTTCTTATGTATACACCGTTTGCAGGATTTACATTCGATAATTTCACTGACGTTTTGTAAATGCTCCTCAAAACAATACAGGCAATGATTTATCACCGAATCCGAATTGTCAAATACAATGTCCTTTAAATAGTTCCGGTAATTGTTTAATGCTTTATTATTCGCTGTAGCATCGTTCGAATGAATGTCCGTAATCTGTTTATTATTAAGCATAGTATCAATTGCATAAATAATATAAATACCACAATTATAACCATCAATTTGTTGTGGTAAGGCGCTATTACTGCAAACTGTAAACTTTTGAGGCGGTTTTCTATAAAACTGAAGTGCTTCATTAGCAAAATGTTCAAATTTCTTAGAAATTCTGGTCAGAATTTTCCCAGGAGCTAATGGATCGTAAGTAACAATTTTCGATTTTTTGAAATCCAAAATGGCTAAAAGAAAATGATTATTTTCGCATATAGGGATTATAATATTTTTATTACATTTATTGGTTAGTAATAATTCCAACTGAGTGGTTTCGTCTAAAGCCTTATAAATTTGTTTGTCGTCGAGAATTTTTAAAATTTGGTATTGGTCCAAACAAGCATAATTGGAGCCTTTTATCAGAATGTTCAAACATACATAAACGACTTCTGTTGAAAGAAAATTCCTATCAAAGAGACTGGTGTATGAGAAACTGTATAAATAAGTCTCGAATAAATTATAAAAATTAAATTTGAAGACCACAATGTTGTAATTAATCATTTTTTCATAGTATTCATCTGGCATCCGGCAGCAAGCATTCAATTTTGGAAGCAGGAATCGTCGTATCGCTCGTTTACCTGAATATTTAGGAGTCATTTTTTTCCGTTTTTTACTCCAATTTTCCTCATGATCGTCGTCTTGTGGGCTTTTTTCGTCGGACCGAATGGTGTTTGGTGTGCATAGTGAGGCGGTTTCAAAGTTATATTGTTTCCGTTTTTTCGTTTTTAGATGCGGAGCCAATTCCACTGATTTAATAGGTTTTTTCTTTTAATAAATCGATGAATCGACCTAATTTTAGGAATCGATCGTTAATTAAATTGTTCTTTATAATGTTAAACCAACTTTCAACAGTAGCGTTAGAAATTCGTTTTTCTACACCAAATTTTCTTAGAAAAATTGTTGCCCAAAATGGTAAAACTTTCATGTAACGTTTTGTGCAAAACGTTACAAAATCAACGCAATACAATTTATTATCCGTCCCTTCATCGCACTGGATCTAGAATATTATTCTTTATTCTATTATATCTAGTAAAAAATGGGGAGTCATCTAGATTATCCGCTTCAATTTCTTCATTATATTCATTTAGTAACTCAAAATTTGAACTGACGTTATCGGTAGGCCAGGTAGAAGTATTTGATATACTATTTAATTGCATTTTATTATATAGTAAGCGTTGAGCCTCACTAAATAACTTATTCTCTCTTTTTGAGCAGCATAAAAAACAAAAAATTTTAAAATATTCATCGACTTCTTCAATAGTTTCCGCGTCAATTATAAGAAACATTAATATCATGATGGTTTCTTTTAATTTCGAATCACAATTATTTAGTTTACTTTTGATTTGTCTTATTAAGATTGCGGCAAAGTGCGAACAGCATATAAATATTCCCACTTTATCAGCAGGAAGGGATTTCCCGAAAACGACAGAATAAGCAAACGAAAGATACTTTTTTACAGTCATATAATTGAATTGCTTTATGATTGAAATAATAAAGACACACGACCAATCAGATACGTAAACTTTTGGTGCGAATAATTTCGCCGTATTTCGGTTTAAACAGTCGATATAACATTCAAAAAACTGGTTTATGGCGAGCAGATTGTGCTTACTGCTGATCAGTTCAGCTATTGGAAAAATAATGTTGTGTATTTTAACAACACACGCGTAATAAAATATTTTCGGGTAGTTATGTTCAGCACAGCATTTTGGATTGCGCACTAAGCTACCAGTAGCATCAACATGCACAATTATATTTTTAGAATTTAAAAATTTGAAAGTTGAATCCCGTAACAGTATAACTTGAAGTGGTATTGTAAATTGAAATATATATTTATCGTTTGATTGGTTATGAATTCTTTGCAAAGCATCCAATATTTCGCAGCCAACTACCAAATCATTTTGAAGTTTTCGCTCGGATCTAGCTTTCCTTAAATTTACTGGCCTAACAATGTTTTGGGTATTTCCCTTTTCCAATAACTTTCGGTCAATATTGCCCAATTCTTTTAAGCTTTGATGGTGGGCATATATGTAACTCAAATCATTTTGAACCAGTTTTCTTTGTTTGCCTCGTAACTGGGTGAATTCCTTCAAATCGCCATGTGTGTTCATATCTGAACCAAACGTGTAAAATTGCATTAATTTGTTTGGTTTGATTAGAAATTTAAATTTTTGTCGATGTTCGGAATATTTGCATCTCGCATATTGAGTTATTAAATTATTTTCCTTGTTAAAATTTGCTGTTCGAAACGATAAAACACAAGAATGATGGCTGGCTATCATTGCTTGAGATATACAGTATCGTAAATCTTCGAAATTCCATTCCAGTTCTATGTTTAATGGAATAGTCATCGTTCCACGAAATAGCCAAACATCTATAGAACTCTCTTCAATTTCGATATTAAGATTTTCGATTGATGGAAAAATATTTGATATTGCATTTGTATCGCAATCAAGAATCGGGGACGCCCTTACGAGTACTTCATTTTCATTTCTACAACTGGTTTCCGGTATATGTATTGTTCTATTATTTTTACATTATTTTCAGTTTCATAATTTACATCGAGAATGTTCCATGTTTCATCCAATAAATCTTCATTTTGATTGAAATCTGATTTTATTATTTCAATATCGTTGCACAGATTGTCCTGAATATTTGTTTTTTTTATAGAAACGCCAAGATAAATTTCATTCCTAAAATTTTCATTATGTCGAAAAACGTAATTTAATTTGTTTTGCATTTTAACGTTACACAAAACGCCCAGTTTGTTGCATATTGTAGTTAAGAGGGGATTGACACTCGGGTTAACGGAAAATTTTATTTCACTTGGATCATTTACAATATCCACAATTGTGTCTTTAATGATCGTTAACTGTTCTTTCGAATAACTAAATCCTTTAAATGGCATTTTTGTTTTAATAGTGTGCAAATGAATCCTAGTATAACTTAAAATCAATATATTCTAAAATATTTTATATTTTTATTATGCACTTGGGTTATTTACAGATGTAAAACCAAAACAAATAAACCATAAAATCAAATTTAAAATTGCGCTAATGCAAATTTTAAATTTAAATATCTAATGTATGACAGTAGCTAAATAATATTTTTTATTTTTCTAGTAAATACACTTTATACTCAAACACTACAAATTAAACAAGTTTTATTATACGTATATTAGAAACCATTTTTTTACGAGAATATTTTTTGTTAATTATTTTTATTTACCAAATAATAAATTTTTAGAAAAAAATTATGGATTAGGAAACGGCTTAAACGACTTTGATGAAAATTGGATACGAGGGGGTTACACAGCTTTGGGAATACACGGGGGTGCGGGTTCACAATTTGTAACCACAAACAACATCTGGGGAACAATGTTACCGATGTCTAGTAACAAAATTTTCAATATAATTCTCAAAATATGTTGTATTATGCAATTTTTCTCATTCTCAATAGATAATTTGATTTTTTTTCCTTTTTTGTATATTTTGGATTCTTTTCTCTTTTTTAGTAAAAAAAAAAAGTAAAAAACACAATTTCGTTTTTGTTTTTAAATAACAATTTCTGTTTAGTATAATATCAAAAATGATGAATTATTTTTGATAATATGTTAAATGTATTACGCAAAATGTCCTTCTCATTTTTAAATTACACAAAAATTTAATTATTTAAAAGTTAAGTTTTATTTTAATAATTTTGTGTGTTAATATTTTTATATTTTTATAGTTAAATTGTTTATTTGTTTTTATATTTAAAAGTTATGAAATTTACTAGAAATTAATTTCGTAATAACAATTAGTATGCAAGCATTTACAAATGTATGTACTTTTTTGTACATTTATATTTCAAAAATATAAAAACAACATTTTAATTCCTATTTCCTAAAATGGGTTTGGAAATGTTTTTAGCCATCTCAACACAAACCCAAGCGCTTTTTAATAATTTATGGGAACCAATCTGTAACTTTAATTATGTTTGTAACACGCGGTAAAATAGTTTTTGTACAATAATTCGACGGGAGCACTCAGTAAACTAGACCTAAAAGTTGTCGGTAATTGGACGTTAACACTAGTGAATTATTTTTTAATGTATTTCCTTCGTTTTTAATTTTTCTAATATTTTAATATGCAATGTTTTGTCTCGCTAACATTCGGTTAATTAAAAACGATACTTTATTACTATTAGTTGTCGAATCACAAGACATTAAATGCAATTCCTGACCAATTTCTTAAAATTAAAACTTAAAAAGTGTCAGTTAATTGAAACACATACATAAAATCTATTATCTAAGAAAAATGTTTTAAGTAAATTCGAAAATTTCATTAAAATAAATCAATTCAATTTAACGAAAATAAACTTGAATGACTAAATATAAATAATATTTTTGTAATGTTAGAATTTAGTATTTAATTATTATATATTATTAATCTCTATATTAACTCTCTCTATATTAACTAATATATTTATTTTATTTTTCTTTAAGAAGAATAATACAACTTTTCTAAAATTATGTATGCCGTTGTGGAAACACTCAATGGCTTGGGACATAAAGAGGTATGTGTGGTTTTAACATCGTGGATTAACAACGATCATACTTATTGACCACCAATCTATTACAAGGCTCTGAAAAAAATGTTGTGTTCTGATTCTTCGTGGACACAACATTCCACTGTTGTTTCAAAACGTAATTTAGGTATGTATTTATTAAATACAGAAAAATTCTATGACTTTTTACGGAAATATCTTATTTTCAGTAATACCTTCCGTGGGACTTATGCGTATAGATTGAATGGCTTGTAGTCGGTGCTGATATTAATGTTAAAAGCGATTAATGGTACCGTGACGTATATCGTTACATTTGTTGGAGTGTCTTCTATCACTCGACCAACATACAGAAAAATTCTATGACCTTTTACGGAAATATCTCATTTTCAGTAATACCTTCCGTAGGACTTACGCGTATAAATTGAATGGCTTGTAGTCGGTGCTGATATTAATGTTAAAAGCGATTAATGGTACCGTGACGTATATCGTTAAATTCGTTGGAATGTCTTCTATCACCCGACTAACATACAGAAAAATTCTATGACCTTTTACGGAAATATCTCATTTTCAGTAATACCTTCCGTGGGACTTATGTGTATAGATTCAATGGCTTGTAGTCGGTGCTGATTTTAATGTTAAAAGCAATTAATGGTACCGTGACGTATATCGTTAGATTCGTTGGAGTGTCTTCTATCACTCGACTAATATACAGAAAAATTCTATGACCTTTTACGGAAATATCTCATTTTCAGTAATACCTTCCGTGGGACTTACGCGTATAAATTGAATGGCTTGTAGTCGGTGCTGATATTAATGTTAAAAGCGATAATTGGTACCGTGACGTATATCGTTACATTTGTTGGAGTGTCTTCTATCACTCGACCAACATACAGAAAAATTCTATGACCTTTTACGGAAATATCTCATTTTCAGTAATACCTTCCGTGGGACTTACGCGTATAAATTGAATGGCTTGTAGTCGGTGCTGATATTAATGTTAAAAGCGATTAATGGTACCGTGACGTATATCGTTAAATTCGTTGAAGTGTCTTCTATCACTCGACTAACATACAGAAAAATTCTATGACCTTTTACGGAAATATCTCATTTTCAGTAATACCTTCCGTGGGACTTATGTGTATAGATTCAATGGCTTGTAGTCGGTGCTGATATTAATGTTAAAAGCAATTAATGGTACCGTGACGTATATCGTTAGATTCGTTGGAGTGTCTTCTATCACTCGACTAATATACAGAAAAATTCTATGACCTTTTACGGAAATATCTCATTTTCAGTAATACCTTCCGTGGGACTTACGCGTATAAATTGAATGGCTTGTAGTCGGTGCTGATATTAATGTTAAAAGCGATTAATGGTACCGTGACGTATATCGTTAAATTCGTTGGAATGTCTTCTATCACTCGACCAACATACAGAAAAATTCTATGACCTTTTACGGAAATATCTCATTTTCAGTAATACCTTCCGTGGGACTTACGCGTATAAATTGAATGGCTTGTAGTCGGTGCTGATATTAATGTTAAAAGCAATTAATGGTACCGTGACGTATATCGTTAGATTCGTTGGAGTGTCTTCTATCACTCGACTAATATACAGAAAAATTCTATGACCTTTTACGGAAATATCTCATTTTCAGTAATACCTTCCGTGGGACTTACGCGTATAAATTGAATGGCTTGTAGTCAGTGCTGATATTAATGTTAAAGGCAATTAATGGTACCGTGACGTATTTCGTCAGATTCGTTGGAGTGTCTTCTATCACTCGACCAACATACAGAAAAATTCTATGACTTTTTACGGAAATATTTCATTTTCAGTAATACCTTCCGTGGGGCTTATGTGTATAGATTGAATGGCTTGTAGTCGGTGCTGATATTAATGTTAAAAGCGAATAATGGTACCGTGACGTATATCGTTAAATTCGTTGGAGTGTCTTCTATCACTCGACTAACATACAGAAAAATTCTATGACCTTTTACGGAAATATCTCATTTTCAGTAATACCTTCCGTGGGACTTACGCGTATAAATTGAATGGCTTGTAGTCGGTGCTGATATTAATGTTAAAAGCGATTAATGGTACCGTGACGTATATCGTTACATTTGTTGGAGTGTCTTCTATCACTCGACCAACATACAGAAAAATTCTATGACCTTTTACGGAAATATCTCATTTTTAGTAATACCTTCCGTGGGACTTATGCGTATAGATTGAATGGCTTGTAGTCGGTGCTGATATTAATGTTAAAAGCGATTAATGGTACCGTGACGTATATCGTTAGATTCGTTGGAGTGTCTTCTATCACTCGACTAATATACAGAAAAATTCTATGACCTTTTACGGAAATATCTCATTTTCATTAATACTTTCCGTGGGACTTACGCGTATAAATTGAATGGCTTGTAGTCGGTGCTGATATTAATGTTAAAGGCGATTAATGGTACCGTGACGTATATCGTTAAATTTGTTGGAATGTCTTCTATCACTCGACCAACATACAGAAAAATTCTATGACCTTTTACGGAAATATCTCATTTTCAGTAATACCTTCCGTGGGACTTACGCGTATAAATTGAATGGCTTGTAGTCGGTGCTGATATTAATGTTAAAGGCGATTAATGGTACCGTGACGTATTTCGTTAGATTTGTTGGAGTGTCTTATATCATTCGACCAACATACAGAAAAATTCTATGACCTTTTACGGAAATATTTCATTTTCAGTAATACCTTCCGTGGGACTTATGCGTATAGATTGAATGGCTTGTAGTCGGTGCTGATATTAATGTTAAAAGCGATAATTGGTACCGTGACGTATATCGTTACATTTGTTGGAGTGTCTTCTATCACTCGACCAACATACAGAAAAATTCTATGACCTTTTACGGAAATATCTCATTTTCAGTAATACCTTCCGTAGGACTTACGCGTATAAATTGAATGGCTTGTAGTCGGTGCTGATATTAATGTTAAAAGCGATTAATGGTACCGTGACGTATATCGTTAAATTCGTTGGAATGTCTTCTATCACCCGACTAACATACAGAAAAATTCTATGATCTTTTACGGAAATATCTCATTTTCAGTAATACCTTCCGTGGGACTTACGCGTATAAATTGAATGGCTTGTAGTCGGTGCTGATATTAATGTTAAAAGCGATAATTGGTACCGTGACGTATATCGTTACATTTGTTGGAGTGTCTTCTATCACTCGACCAACATACAGAAAAATTCTATGACCTTTTACGGAAATATCTCATTTTCAGTAATACCTTCCGTGGGACTTACGCGTATAAATTGAATGGCTTGTAGTCGGTGCTGATATTAATGTTAAAAGCGATTAATGGTACCGTGACGTATATCGTTAAATTCGTTGAAGTGTCTTCTATCACTCGACTAACATACAGAAAAATTCTATGACCTTTTACGGAAATATCTCATTTTCAGTAATACCTTCCGTGGGACTTATGTGTATAGATTCAATGGCTTGTAGTCGGTGCTGATATTAATGTTAAAAGCAATTAATGGTACCGTGACGTATATCGTTAGATTCGTTGGAGTGTCTTCTATCACTCGACTAATATACAGAAAAATTCTATGACCTTTTACGGAAATATCTCATTTTCAGTAATACCTTCCGTGGGACTTACGCGTATAAATTGAATGGCTTGTAGTCGGTGCTGATATTAATGTTAAAAGCGATTAATGGTACCGTGACGTATATCGTTAAATTCGTTGGAATGTCTTCTATCACTCGACCAACATACAGAAAAATTCTATGACCTTTTACGGAAATATCTCATTTTCAGTAATACCTTCCGTGGGACTTACGCGTATAAATTGAATGGCTTGTAGTCGGTGCTGATATTAATGTTAAAAGCAATTAATGGTACCGTGACGTATATCGTTAGATTCGTTGGAGTGTCTTCTATTACTCGACTAATATACAGAAAAATTCTATGACCTTTTACGGAAATATCTCATTTTCAGTAATACCTTCCGTGGGACTTACGCGTATAAATTGAATGGCTTGTAGTCAGTGCTGATATTAATGTTAAAGGCCATTAATGGTACCGTGACGTATTTCGTCAGATTCGTTGGAGTGTCTTCTATCACTCGACTAACATACAGAAAAATTCTATGACCTTTTACGGAAATATTTCATTTTCAGTAATACCTTCCGTGGGGCTTATGTGTATAGATTGAATGGCTTGTAGTCGGTGCTGATATTAATGTTAAAAGCGAATAATGGTACCGTGACGTATATCGTTAAATTCGTTGGAGTGTCTTCTATCACTCGACTAACATACAGAAAAATTCTATGACCTTTTACGGAAATATCTCATTTTCAGTAATACCTTCCGTGGGACTTACGCGTATAAATTGAATGGCTTGTAGTCGGTGCTGATATTAATGTTAAAAGCGATTAATGGTACCGTGACGTATATCGTTACATTTGTTGGAGTGTCTTCTATCACTCGACTAATATACAGAAAAATTCTATGACCTTTTACGGAAATATCTCATTTTCATTAATACCTTCCGTGGGACTTACGCGTATAAATTGAATGGCTTGTAGTCGGTGCTGATATTAATGTTAAAGGCGATTAATGGTACCGTGACGTATATCGTTAAATTTGTTGGAATGTCTTCTATCACTCGACCAACATACAGAAAAATTCTATGACCTTTTACGGAAATATCTCATTTTCAGTAATACCTTCCGTGGGACTTACGCGTATAAATTGAATGGCTTGTAGTCGGTGCTGATATTAATGTTAAAGGCGATTAATGGTACCGTGACGTATTTCGTTAGATTCGTTGGAGTGTCTTCTATCACTCGACTAATATACAGAAAAATTCTATGACCTTTTACGGAAATATTTCATTATCAGTAATACCTTCCGTGGGACTTATGCGTATAGATTGAATGGCTTGTAGTCGGTGCTGATATTAATGTTAAAAGCGATAATTGGTACCGTGACGTATATCGTTACATTTGTTGGAGTGTCTTCTATCACTCGACCAACATACAGAAAAATTCTATGACCTTTTACGGAAATATCTCATTTTCAGTAATACCTTCCGTGGGACTTACGCGTATAAATTGAATGGCTTGTAGTCGGTGCTGATATTAATGTTAAAAGCGATTAATGGTACCGTGACGTATATCGTTACATTTGTTGGAGTGTCTTCTATCACTCGACCAACATACAGAAAAATTCTATGACCTTTTACGGAAATATCTCATTTTCAGTAATACCTTCCGTGGGACTTACGCGTATAAATTGAATGGCTTGTAGTCGGTGCTGATATTAATGTTAAAAGCGATTAATGGTACCGTGACGTATATCGTTACATTTGTTGGAGTGTCTTCTATCACTCGACTAACATACAGAAAAATTCTATGACCTTTTACGGAAATATCTCATTTTCAGTAATACCTTCCGTGGGACTTACGCGTATAAATTGAATGGCTTGTAGTCGGTGCTGATATTAATGTTAAAAGCCATTAATGGTACCGTGACGTATATCGTTACATTTGTTGGAGTGTCTTCTATCACTCGACTAATATACAGAAAAATTCAATGACCTTTTACGGAAATATCTCATTTTCAGTAATACCTTCCGTGGGACTTATGCGTATAGATTGAATGGCTTGTAGTCGGTGCTGATATTAATGTTAAAAGCGATTAATGGTACCGTGACGTATATCGTTACATTTGTTGGAGTGTCTTCTATCACTCGACCAACATACAGAAAAATTCTATGACCTTTTACGGAAATATCTCATTTTCAGTAATACCTTCCGTGGGACTTACGCGTATAAATTGAATGGCTTGTAGTCGGTGCTGATATTAATGTTAAAAGCGATTAATGGTACCGTGACGTATATCGTTACATTTGTTGGAGTGTCTTCTATCACTCGACCAACATACAGAAAAATTCTATGACCTTTTACGGAAATATCTCATTTTCAGTAATACCTTCCGTGGGACTTACGCGTATAAATTGAATGGCTTGTAGTCGGTCCTGATATTAATGTTAAAAGCCATTAATGGTACCGTGACGTATATCGTTAGATTCGTTGGAGTGTCTTCTATCACTCGACTAATATACAGAAAAATTCTATGACCTTCTTTCGGAAATATTTCATTATCAGTAATATATTCCGTGGGACTTATGCGTATAGATTGAATGGCTTGTAGTCGGTGCTGATATTAATGTTAAAAGCCATTAATGGTACCGTGACGTATATCGTTAGATTCGTTGGAGTGTCTTCTATCACTCGACCAACATACAGAAAAATTCTATGACTTTTTACGGAAATATCTCATTTTCAGTAATACCTTCCGTGCGACTTACGCGTTTAGATTGAACGGCTATCAGCACTGACTACAAGCCGTTCAATCTAAATCATTAAATATTTCTTCGCAATTAAAAAGATAATATACGATTTTATCACTATACGTTTATACCCAATTTGCATATAAAATTATTTTAATTTTTAAAATTCGTTATAACGAGAGTTTAACCAATACACACACATTTCAAAATGTTAGGACAAAGTTAGGACATACTTCACACCCGTCCCAAACCACAACCTGGCGGATTTTGAGAAAGGATTTGGGTTTGAATCCGTATAAAATTGTTCTCACTCAAGAACACTCAGAACATAATTGTATCGATTGTACTTCACATTAAATAAAAAACATTTCAATTTCCTTAACAATTAGTGTGTTTTTTTTTTTAAAGAAATCATATCACTCTTATTGGAAAACCCTATATTTGAAATGTACTGATCCTAAATAGGTGAAATTTGCAAATAGGTAAGCAAAAAACAACTCCAGTATACTTCCGAGAATGGGTTTCACAAATTAGGTTAGAATTATTAGCCCGGTTTATTCCGTTAAGTTTAAACAACACAATCTCTCGTGGTATCGCATCATATTTGTCAATAGGCCAAATTGCTTCATTTTATGCTTTCGCCACCGCATAATATTAGCGATTTAGCAAACCTACTGAACACGAGTATATCAATAAATAGCCAGGAAAAAACATTTAGCTGGCACCAAATAAAATCTTAAGTTTTAACACATAATTTTTCAATTCTAAATGAAAATTCAAAAACCGAAAATTTTCACTTTCATATTGTGTATACGTGTTATATAAAATAAAAATCGTTCAAGACATACTACGAATAAAAAGAAGAACAAAAATAAATAATTCTTTGTGCTAATCTTGTGTGTAGATTATGTGCAAAGACCAACGCAAACACCAAAAATATATCGCATAATAAGAAAACTAAATATATTCTTAGAAATATATACAACAATAACACAGATTTTTAAAAAAAATGATCATACTCACGACAAAATTATATATACATATAATGATCATGATCAACCAATTCATTCGATGACGATCATTACTATTAAACATTAAACGATCGTGTGTCTAGAGAGGTATAGAGTGATTAAATGCGAATCGCAGTTTGGCCCGCGATCACGACACAATATATAGAGATCGTTCTCCGCATAAAAACATAAAGCCACAGATAAATAAAATTCACAGACAAGGAAACATAAAAAGCGGCAACAATATAAAATCGTGTATGTGGTAGCCAGATGAACTCAAAATATTATTGCGATCGCGAAATGCTTGTAGGTTCACAAATGTTACTATCACTTTGGTGGTGTTGTTTTTGTTGTTGTTGTCTTATAATTTACGTTTCATGTTTTAAAAATATCGCGCTGAATTAAAAAAAAAATATATATATATAAATTTTTTTGATTCAATTAATTGAAATAGACAAACGTACGTTTTTTTATTTATAATTTTATACAGAACGCGGAGACGGACGACGACGACGAGTAGGAACGTAATTATTTTACGAGAGACTGTTTTTAGTGTTCACTGTGTATAGGCGTTTTTTATTTCTAATTTGGCACGATAGTTTATTCGTATGTATGGTTTATATTTATAGAGAGTACGGTGAATGATAGATTTAATGTGTTATTTACTATAACGTGCATAGTTTAGTTTTATAAATAGAAATAAATTGTTTGATGTATTCTCGTAGGACGGATTATTTTTAGTTTACAACTCACATTTTATAATTTTGTAAGCTCGTGACTGACTAGCACGTCTTCTATAAGATTTAGTTTTTATTGTTTCGACAATTTAGGAGTTAAGACAATAATGAACCCTGCCTGGAAGCATCACTTTTATATTGCACTTCAACAGTCTGAACTTATTAACAATTTTCCATTTATAATTCCATATTTATCAGTATTTCAGAAGCGGCCTAAATTATTTATGGAAATTGTCGTTCCGCTGCACAAACCGTTTGCTCCTCATACTGAATGCAATTTCACACATGATAATAAAATTTACAATAAGTAACAAAAATAATTCTACCTATTATTAATATCTAAGGGAATGGATGGAATTCCAAAGAAATAATCTTCGATGGTTTATAGGAGGAAGTAATCTTAATTTTAAAAGAAGTTCAAAAGAGTCAAATCTAAATAAGTACGAAGAATGATCAAATTTCATAGTACTATTGGTGCGATGTGAAACCTTTTACGAGAACAGCACGACCAGACATGCAAAAGGACAATTGGTCGTAAGGTTTTCTTTCAAAAATTGAATAAAATATTTTTCATAAGTGCAAAAGTGTATATAAAAATTATTGTGTGAAAAATTAATAAATTATTATAAATTTCCAAGATTTAAAATATTTTTTGTGAGCATAACAAAAAAATAGTTTTCCTGGCGGCGTGGTTGTGTTCGTTTAGTCGCGTGATATTTATTTAACAAAAAAAAAATCGTGTTTTGTCGTTTGTGGTATACAGTGAAAATAATTTATAATTTCTATTTGACTAAAAAAATCAATTTTTTTTATGATACATTTTGTTTTGATACGAAAAGAAACGTCTATTTTTTAGAGCGTCAATTGGTGAGTTAAATTTAAAATAAGTTAAAGCTTGTGTTTAAAATTTACTTGAGATATAATTTAATATTTTATTATTAAATATTTGACGATTATTCGATTTTCATAAAAATTATATATTTGTCCTGATACCGGTCAAAAAACTCTTATAAAGGAGAGGTATCCCGTGTTGAGGGGTAGCCATGTTGCGCGAAAAAAAAACAATTTATACCAGAAATCAATCGGTTAACAAGAATTAAATTTGCAAATATTTATAAGCCAAACCAGCTCTGGGAGAAAGTCATTTTCTCAGATGAGAGCAAATTTTGCATTTTCGGTATAAAAGGACGGAATATTATATGAAGGAAAACAGGTTTAGCAATAAATAAATAAAATTTAATACCAACTACAAAAGATGGTGGTGACGGAGTAATGCTTTGGGGTGTATTGCGAGTAGAGGAGTGAGACATTTTCAATTTATTGAATCTACTATGATTAAAGAGGACTATTTAAATATTCTAAAACAAAATTTAAAACGAAGTGCTGAAAATTTGGACTTGCATGCCAAATACATATGCCAACATGACAAACATCTATGGGATTTATTAGAACGTAGAACTCGCCAACATAACATAACGTCAAAAAATATGTTGAGGAATGTACTACAAACAGAGTGGCCCAAAATCAGTGAGGTGGAAACCTCAAATCTCGTCCGTTCGATGAGTAAAGGATTAAAAAAGTTCTTCAGAGAAAGAGATACCCTACCAGTTATTAATTTACTTTTTGAAGCTGTTAAATAAATAAACTATTTATTTATACCTTGATTTGTTGTACGCAGACTTTTTTTGCCTACTTTTTGTTACTTACTTTTGTTTAGTTAGTTTTTTTTTGTATATATATAAACGCAAAGAAACGCGCAAAGAATCAACTGATCTTTTGAAATGATAGAATCATGACGAAAGAATCAAAGTATGGAGTGATGGTATGTCTCTGCACTTTTTGTGATTTTTTCAGGCTGCATAGCCTACCCTCTATTCCAAAAAAAGTTTTTCTTTCTATGTTTACACATTCCCAACAAATTACCAGGGAGCATGCGCTTCATTTTGTTTATACATTTTTTTAATTGATGTGTCAATGAATGATTTTTTAACCCTTTTGAACAAATTTTTTTATTAAAATATATAAAAATCTAATTTTGCGAAATATAAAACAAGTGTTTATTAAAAAATGTGTTTATTAAGTGATGTGTCAAATGCGGTTTCGTGATGTTCAAATATTTGAAAATAGAAATTCAAATCACATAGCAAACAATCGGTTCACTGCTCAAAACCAAGCGAATAGATGAGTTGAGGTATATACGCCATCATCATAAATATTCAACCGGAACTTTTTATTTTGCTACTTGCCTTTGTAAATTTGACGAACAAAATGCACAGACACATGAGAGAAAAAAGTTTATTATACAGTGTATATGTACACAAAATAATTGTTCACCTCGCCAGCTCGCGCTCTAACTTTTGGTACAAAATCGACACTCAGGATAATTAGCTGGTGTAGTAGCCCTAACTCACCTCAATAATTTGTATTACTAATGGCCAATGTTTAGATTCGGTACTATTTGAAGAGCAAAATGTTTCCGAAAAGCAAAGGATATCAAATGTGACCTCTCTAATAATATGACTAAGTTCGACCATGTTTAAAAATATAACTCTAAGTCTTTTTGTCCAGGTGAAGGTAAAGAGATCGGCGATCATCGCAAAACATGGAGCACTTGAACACAATAGTTATGGAGTTGTCAGTGTTATTATCACGACAACAAGTATCAAAACGATAATTACAACAACATAACTTTTATAAAAATGTCGAAAAGTAGCTAATAATTAGTTACAAAATAAAAAGCTGAATAATTTAAATACATATTTTTATTCAATGTAAATCAACAGAAAATGAATTGAAAAATATATCATACAAAAAATCGGTTCATCAAAGCAGTGAAATGTGTCACATTTTTTTCTGGCATACTAAGGTAAAAAGTTAGTGTTAAGTTTTTTGAAAACAAAATTACTTGAGGAATAATTTTCCCTGCCAATTTAGATATGGAAAAATTATTCCCAATTTACAAATATTTACATCAAACCTTTCTCCTTAGTAGGCCGGAAAAAAAATATTTGAACAGAAATTACATATAAATTCTTTCCTCAGTTCTCTATTCCCGGGGAATTACCAGAATAGTGCTACTGAAACTTAAACACGAAAACTCATGACAATATCGAGCATTTTTAAAGAGTGAAGTGAATGGAGAGAGTGAGTACTTGTCAAAAATGAAAGTAAAGAGAAAATTGTACCGGCAACCATAGCTTAAGTATCACTGATATAGAGTGTATTACAACAATTAATTGATTTAAATTATATGTGTGAGTCATATCGATATTAATAGCGTAACCGACCATATGGACGACCAAATAATACCGCGATCGTCCGTCTATAAAAAAGCAAAGTAAAATAAACATTCTTCTTCTCCTACATAGTCGCGTATACGAGTATATTGTAGTATTTGAACATTGTTGTATTCAGCTGAAATCGCGATTATTATCGCGCGCGTAATTTACGATAGAATTTTGCTGTTGTTATTGTTGTATTTTACTGGTTTAAATATAAATAATACAAATTATTGTAAATTAACTTGTGCACGCTGTATGGTCATTGCGTATAATAATATGTATAAATATCAAATTCAAGTTCCATTCAATTTTAATTTTAATTCATTTTATGCATACTAATTATAAAGAAAAAAAATTAATTAAAATCCAACAACAAATCGTACATATACACAAAAAGACAATTTAAATTGTTTATATTGTTGGTCTGAGATCATATTCATCGGTTTATTGTTTATAAACGAATAATGTTCTGAATATATATTGCAGCGTACATGTAAGACATAATATCGTATTTCCATATAAGCAAAGTTGGTTTACTATACCTGCTCGTTGTACTATAGAGTATGTGCTGCTAAGTTTCGGATGGCTAATCACTGAATCAAGGTTATCGATTTGTGTGCGATATATGAACGATGTATTGTGTATCGAAAATCGAGCAGTCCACCCGCACTACTTTACCTGACCTGCGAGTGTAACCTAGTTTTTTCTGTATATTCGTACTTCCCATGGAACAATTCAGTGAATGCAATCTAATCAAGGGTAGCATGCCTATTATTTCGGTTTTGGTAAATCGCCAACGAGGATGTAATAATTGTACTATTCAAAAATTATTAGGTTGCCTTTTTTGTATATCGGATGATTATCAATTTGCGGTTGTGCCTAAGAAGGAAATCATATATTGTTTCATTGCATTTATCAGTACCAAGAATATATGAAATATTGTTATAGAATGGTGTTTGAAAATGTCTCCTTTGTCTCAGTAGTTTTGCTTTGCATAATGGGTCTCTATTATATGTGCCATGTACGCGTATAAATATGGGAAGCCACTAACCACAGTCGTATTGTGATCGAGAAAGGAAAGAACTAATCTATTTTATCAGAGTATGGAGTGTTAATTAAGCTTCAAAATTTGAAGGCTGTTATATTTTATTATTCTATTCAAATTGGATTTTTTTAGCTAATAGTGCAGCAGAAAGAAGTACCATGTGCCCTTACTTAGTAAAACGTTGCAAACCGCTAGTCCGCTGTGCTCATGATATAACTCAATCATTATAAATTTTATAAATTTAATTGCTTTTGGTACAGTTTTTGTATACATATCTAGAATAATGTGACAGCTTCTTAATGAACCGCAATTAATTGTGGTACGGTTTGAGATCGAAATCAACTTGGTTTAAAAAAATAAAAATTAATTTGTTTTGAGTATTGTATGACTGTACTATGTTTATGGGACGCACATTGCTTGCCCTTTGATATCTCTCGTAATAATTCTTAACTCTAATGGAGTTAATTTTACATATTTGCCATTTTTTTGATATACAATTGGACAGCAAAAATGCATCAAGGGAGTAAGTACCGACGTGTCTATCCGTTTGTTATCAAGAAGATTTATCTTCCTCTCAACTTGGAAGTAAGAAACCTCCCCTCTTCAACGAGAACAAAATGTTAATACTTCATAACTGAAATCAGGTCGTGACCATACCTTCAATACTTTTTTTCTCTAATAGGAATAGAGTCGGTGCCTCAAAGAAAATAATGTTTTACGAATATTATTTCATATATTGTGATACTCTATAAACGGAATTAATAAAATCGAGTGGCGGGACGAGTCGAGTTAGGTCCATTAAAAGCCGATAATTTTAATATTAAAAAAATCATTTATTTTAGACATTTACAAATCATCAAATCTGTTAATTTACAGAACACTTTCAGCCGAATAAAGAATCAATTGGTTATAATTTGCAGATGTTCCCAACTTGTTTGAAATAAGATTTATTCCTGTTTTAGGCAAAACTGTGTCATGTTTACGGCTTTAATAATAAAAATTAAAAAATGGCTACAAAGTTTTTAAAATGCTTTCAAATGGATTTGATTTGTTGTTTCTGATTAACGCAATTTTAATCTGTCTAGAAGAGATGCATAAATTACCAGCAACAGTTATATACATTAACGTTAGCAGAACCCATCCCAATCAAAATGGGCCATTAGCGTTAATAGTAAAACTTTAAACTAATTAATTGCCCCATTAATTTTCTTTCTCTATACTCTTTTTTGATCAAGCATTGGGCTTTTTCGTTTTAAAATACGCCACTTTAGAACGCAAAACAAGGTCTAATGACCTACAAATAATGAACACATTATCATTAATGCGGAATTTATTTATGTCATTCTTATTTGGTCAACAGATCTTGTTTTGCATTCCAAAATTTGATTATCGAACCATTCTCTTTTTCAATGTGGTACCTGTTAATTTTGAAAAGGAAACCCATTCAATGGAGCCCACATTTTTTTAAAGCAGCCTTTACACTAGATTGTGATCAGTTTTGCCAGCTTTAGAATAAATCCACAACGCGTTGACATAATTTTTGTGGGACATATAATTAGAACATAGTGAACCATTATTTATTTGTGTTTCAGTGGATGGCTTTGCATTCTACGAATAGTGGATTTTTGACCCGTTTTCTTAATTGGATTCTGCTACTTTAAACAGAAAAGGCGTTCTATGAAAAAAGTGGAGCCCATGAGGAAGTGATTAGTCTACAGAGAACTTTCAACTATATTCACATGACATTAGATCATGTTTTGAATCCAAAATTCGGCTATGGCATTTGATCCGATTCTGAATTTGGATTTGCTATGAAAAAGCCTAATGCTTTATTAAGAACGATTTAAGTTCAAAATGTTTTAACTGTGGGTTAGACGAGGCCACAAAGTTCTAATGTTGATGTTTATCAAAAACTCTATTGGTGAAATAAACATATTTAATTTTTTTTCCTGGTGTGGGTTCTTCTGATTTTTTTCTAAAGCTAGCAGAACAATTCGTTTTAGTGTTGGACCCTTCAATTTCTTAGAGCTTAAATTAGAGCATTTAATTAGCGTATATAATTTTCCTGTAATATTCTTCTGATGGGTTCTGCTAATGTTAGAATAGTTATATTTCATATACACGTATTGGCAATAATGTACGGAAATTTCTATGACAAACTTTGTATGACTCGAACTCGACAGATTTCTCGAATCTTAATTTTTTTTTTTTGATGCTATCGAAACCTAATAAAATGACATACAAGCTAACATAATTTCTCCCACAACCACATTTCTTTTTAAATTTTACTGAATTTACTCAGGTCACCAGATTCGTCTGTAACTCTGCCACTCAAACTAGGTTTGAATGACGGAAATGGCAAAACAATATATCCAGTCCACGTGATCCTTTAAAATATCCTAATACAATGAATCAGCATAGAAAACATATTTCCATTGTAATCGATTGAGAAATAGTTTCTCTCTTCTATCAATCAAGTCATTCATGCCTTGACTTTCCTGTCGATAAGTTATGTTTTATTCATCAAATTAATTATTTTATTTGATTTTTATTTAAATACATATTGTGATAATATAAATATCAAATTTTTGGGCCAAGTTTTCTAATTAAAGAGACGTCAAACCGTTTTTTAATGATTGCCGATGAACTTGTTAATTCGATGGAGTAAAAATATAGCTTGAAGATGGCAACATATAACGATAACATAAAGGACGAATAAAAATTATTAATAGAATTTTTTTTATTGCAAATGAGCATGATGCTCAAAATGGGATTTGTCGATTCACAAAAATATATAATAAATAAATAAAATAAAATAATAAAAAGATCAGGGTTTATGTGAAGTGACGGCGCGAACAGAAGATAGAATCACGCGGAAGGCCTCTTACATAATTGGCGCATGAGCAAGTCATTGAATAGGATTTAGAACTTAAATCAATCGATATTCGTGTCTGACGTTCCCATGCAAATGCGAACCTGTTTTGAGAAGTATTGTTGAGTCAGATACATTCTTTCATAGAAAATAGCGTCAGCTAGTAAGCAATCTAAAAAATAATCAACTTGACAAAAATTGGCTTAGTTATAGTGAATTTCTCCTGACACAAATCTCCTGTGGCCTCTATATCGATAATACAGATTCGGCTAAAAATCTAAAATATCGATATTGCAGATTGCACCCACTAATGTTAACATGCCACTCGAAAATAACCACACAGTAAGTCAACTTCAATGGTCATCAGGAAATATCGATAATACTGGTTCAACCAAGCCAATTAGCAACATATAAATTTATCAAACATGTTGATAAAGGATATATATACAATAGCCAGGAAAAGCCACGCTTAACTGATAAAAAGATTTATATGGAATATCAAAATTTTGCCAGATGGACATTGATCTGATTATAACTATTTGTTGGCCTGTATAACGTCAAATACCATAAAATGCGTGGTTACGAAGAGGCGCATAATTTGCAATAGAAACTGATCGGATGCATGAACGGACGAAAAGACCTAGACAAAACTAAGAGTAAAATTCTCGCCAGAATTTGGGAAACATGCACAAGCAAAAGTTATTGAAACTACCGAACCAGTGCCTGTACCTTAACAACACCACGAATAAGAACAACGCAAAGTTGCAATGAGCATAGAAAGGCACCATCGCCAATTACTTTGATTAGCATTACAGAGTGCGAATATAAACTTTTTAAGTCCTAAAATAAACGTTACCCGCATTCTCAGTTATCTATCTGGCATATATACATGTCAATATTTTCAAGTTCACCCGATCCCAATAATAACACATACCATTCACATTCTTCGCACGCACAATCTTCTTCTTTTAAACAATCATGCAAAGGATCTCTAAGTTAAACTTCTAATGGATTTATTAACGCGATATTTTGTTTAATGAAAATGAAAATTGTTTATTTACCCAATAAATTTTTTTTACAAGCGAAAAACTACGTCAAACATGAAAAGCAATAACGCATGTGAAAATCTCTCAATTTTTTTTTGTTTATTTCAAATTTTTCTACTCACACAGAAACGACGACGAAAACGGCAACGAAGAAGAAAACCATAATAAAGTAGCGGGCGGGCGTAAGGTGCGGAGGTAAAAAAATGCGATTTATATTTTCACAAATAATTTTCATTAGAGTAATAATTTTCTTCGTAGTTTACTTCATCTTTGCGTTGAAAACAAACAATTTTCAAGGATTTTCTTCAGTTTTTTTTTTTTTTTGTTTATTTTTTTTATTCCGAACAACATTGTTGTAGACCAAGAAAATTCAAATAGTTATCGGGGGTGTGAGTGAAGTCAAAATTATGACATTTAACATCAATAAAATGTTGTGTAACAGATATATCGCGCGTATGGGTTAGTGATAAACATTTGTTCGCCACAACTCTTAATCTGGTTTCCTTCTCAACACTGAATGGGAGGTGATAAGCAAAATATTGAATATGACAACAACAACTATTCTAAATACTATACCATTCTTATCAACCATTTTACTAAAATAGTAATTTAGCGCTTACACACACAGACACACACGCATGAATATTGTTAATATAGAAAGTCCGTTATCTTATACTCATGTACGTTATTACGAAATCAGTTGAACTCAATGAATATGTGCAAGGATTTCACGCGATGTTATCAGACACCCAGATATATAAACTCAACGAATAAGATGATCCCATTAATAACTTCAAAAGCGGCATCTAAATTTATATAAAACACAGCAGTTGCAAATTCCAACCAAATTTTTCCATTCCACACAAACATCAAATTTATTATCAGTCTCCAATTAGTCTAATAATGTGCCTGATAACGGAAGAAATCGCGAAATGAAATTATCATTATGCTATAAAAAATACACCCATTTTTTGTTGTAATTTAATTTAAAATAGATTGATAAGAGACTTTCTGTTAATAACCGGTTTAAATCATTTTAAAGCGGTTCAGTGTTGTTCGACTCTAAAGCCGCGCGTAAACAAAAGTTTTTCGTGATTACATGATTTATTGGCTGTTGTTTAGTTTTTTACAGTTTAACATATGGGATTTATTTTAAACTACGGCGGCCTTTCTGATAATCGTGAGGTTTAGGATTGAATTAGGCATTAGCTGGCACTTAGTATTGTCTATAGCGTATCGCCTCTATGCGTCATGAAAACTAATCACTAGTCTACTAGTTTAAAGTATATAAGTCTCACTGAATTGCATGAATCACTTAGTTGGAACAATTTAATTTTTAAAACACTTTCATTTAACATCAAAACGCAATGCAGTTATGTAGTTTGGAAACGGGTTTCATACTACCTGTCTGGAGGCTCTTATGTTGCGTACATGGCATCAGAAATAAAAACATCATAATCGCTCCTGAACTCAAAACCAATCAAATTTCGTGAAATTCTTTATGCCCCGCCTACTAGTTCCATACTCGAGTTGAAATATTTTTAGCTTTGTTATTGTTTTTATACATTTTGTGTGATACCATGGTATTTTTCCGAACTAACTTCCGATGTTATATACGCAGTCTTAAGGTTATACAATTTTCTGCTTAAACATTTTCAGCGAACAAGTCCTTATTTCTGCCTCTTTTGCTCAAGGTCACTCTAAAATAAATATATAAAAAATTCTTTTATGACCAAAAATTTCTAACTTGCCTAAATAGCCTTAAATGTGAGTAATAGACCAACCTTCATGCTATCTTCTTCAAGACAGAAAGTAATTTAAATTTTTCTTGAGTCACGAAATCTAAGGGAGAAGCTCCTACACTGGAAGGTGTTCCATGAGGTAACTATCTCTCTGAAATTGTTATATTTTATTTTACATTTAATTTCAATTAGGGAATTTAGAAACACTAGAACTAAAAACTGGGTTATTTATAAACCAAATCTTCATCAGTCACTTCGACAATCAGCAATGATGTTCTAAAATGTATTAAAACGGCTATGAGAAAAGCCACACTCTTAGTATACTCAGACGAACTGGAAATTGGTCGACTAGTGGGCTAAGACTATGAACACTTGTAAAACGGAGTTCAAAGAGTGAGTAAAAAGAGTATCCAAAAAAACGTTGAAATGTAGATCTTTTTGCAAGGAAGTCGCCGACTGCTAAATTCAAGAACTCTGTAGTGGTCGTAAAATTACTATAGATGGAATTCTAAAATGAAGCAATTTAAAACTAGATAGAGATATTTTAATGCATACCCATCTTGCCAGGAAATAGGGTCCCAAGAAAAGTAGAGGAAAATCTACTCATCAACAGACACCAAGTCCCAGAAACTGGCAAAATCCCAGGCCCATCAGATGCAATTTTTCCTGTCCTTCTGCAGGAGGAACTGAAATTTATTTTAGACCACATTTCACATATACATATTCAGAGCCTTTCTGAAAATGAGAGCACATTTGATAATGTACCCTTCTATGATCTTAGCAGCTTCAAAACACGGTATAGAACCCACCATTGTAAGAGTAATGCCATGAACGGAAGAGTATGGTCATCTCCCTTATTGTGTCTTGGTGACCGACCGGGCACAAAATGTATTTAGCCAAAACACATTGAAGAGAAATGCAAGAAAGCATTTCTAAACCATAGGGCTTGAAATCAAAATACATATACTGGCTGTACGTTGCGGTGCTCGAACCTATTGTCTATTTTGCAGAATAATATGTTGACCTAAAGTTGAAACTGAGACTGGTAGGAAATCACTGGCCCAGTTAAAGAGAATTGTTTGTTTGAGAAATTTGGGAGCTATTCATATCACAGGGACTGCTGCATTCTAGATTGTCTTGGATCTCCCATCTGTTGATCTTTAGGTGCAGAATTCAAAAATATTCGCATGCGGTATTTATGCAAACATTTTCTTATAGATAGTTTCAAGCTTCCAACTACTTGCATGGCTGCAAATCACTCTTTCTAATAAAACCGAAATTGTGCATTGCATCGGATAGTCTTAAGTGCCATTGATTCTCACACTGTTTCTTCGAAACTTGTCAGGAGGAGTATTGAAACCTTAAATCAGCTCGGCAGACAAAGTAAAGTTATACTTTTTTGTTTGCCCAATCATAGAGACATCCATAGCAAATAGGCCGTAAAATTAGCGAGAGAGCGCATCGACCACTTTCGCGGGATATGACTAACTCTACGGTGGGCCAACTATCCAATTCGTAGTTTTGTTCCCTTCGAATCAAGGATCGAGAAATGACTCAAATTCTATCTGCTATACAATCACCCACCGGCTTTCGATTACAATTACGGATTAGCTTTGTGGACATGCTTCTTATGTTGGTACTTTATAAGCTACTTCATTTCAATATCGCATATGCTGCGTATTTGTTATACTGCTATATTTGTGCTGTATGTGTGCGAATGCTGGTCAGGATCAAAGAAAATGAACTGAACATATTTCAAGTCGTTCATATCCTTGTGCTTTAGAACAGGATCTTTTACATTCCAGACACGCCTTTTTCGCATGTTTCTCAAAGAACTAGTGTCATGTGATAATTCATTTCACTATTCAAGTGCCGTTTTAATATGTCTCTTGCAATATTAAGAGTGGAGGTCACTCTTCTTCCTCCATCGCTTCTTTAAGAAACGCTAATTCATGGATCATGGTCTCTCCCTGCTTGCAACTGTTACACAATGCTTGAGTAGTGCCTGTAAGTTTTTTTACTCTGCTGTTGTTGAGGACTCCGAAGCGACCCAGTCTATTTGGATATGGAAGTGCTCAATTATCTCAGAATTGTGTTTCAGAATTTTCTTGTGTTTTAGAATGACTGGGACTAGCTCCTGCGGTATAACATCGAGCATCAACTACTATTCCTTCAGTTCAGCGTTATCAGGTGCTAGTGGTATTATCTTCTATGCAGTTCTTTCCTGTACCTAAGTGCTTAGGAGTTCCAAACGATGAGACTTTCTGTACAGACCCGCCCCTTCAATCACCAGTTTTCCCACATATGATTCCTATAGGCTTACTCCATAAAAAATGCTCTTACACTACGATGCAGTATTTAATCAAATGAATAATAGCCTAGGAAGCGAAAGTACTCGCTAGGCCTCGAACATCTCTGTTTATAATTATGTTTAATAATTAGTCAAGAAAATATATTAGAAAATACCTCGTTTTACAAAGTCTCTATTTTGAATGTAGCTTTTCTTAGCTTTCTTCTATTTATCCAGTAACTGTTTGAAAGATTGAGGTTGGCCTGGATGCTTTCCACTTGAGAAAGATTTCATTACTGTTAACCACCGTATACTTTCCAGCGGGTCACACCGTCGACTAGTGCTCTTTTTAAACAAAGCCACTGACCTCAGATTCGGAGCTGGCAAAGAAGCCGTCAACAATGTTTCCTGCATAACGCTTAAGGATCAAATCATATACCAGCAAAAATTTCGCACTAGTCAAATACAATGCTATATAAAATATGGACCAGATAATGTCAGCGCTTTAACAAACACTAACAATAATTGATTAAACAGAAAAATGGGTTTATCGTGAGACAATTAATTGTCTATATCTTTGAAATTGCATATGAACCGCCTGAAGTTTCATAAACCTCTTTTTTGTGAAAGAAAAATCTTCAAAATTGTCGAATCAGATAGCATATCATCAAAATCTTCATATTAGGAGTTACAAGAGCTTAAATTGTCAGAAAGTAGTATAGCCAACACCCTGCATTACATAGAATCGCCTGAGAAAAAATATTAAATAAGCGAACAGACACGAAGTACCTCTGCAATAAACTGGCGTCTGAACCATATGGCCATGCAACAATCCAATGTTCTAACATAATTTATGGTATATCAATTAATTCAATACAAAATACATAATATATTGATTCCAGACGCTAATGTTTGAAACGTATATCACCACCCCTCACCACATAAAAGCAAAAAGTATTAAGTATTAATCAACCGTTTCTATCTTTCTTATAATTTTATTTCATTTCTTCTTCTTCGTCTTCTACATATAGCGATCGTTATAAATTACTTAAAAATTATTCTGCTATACACACATTATAAACAAAGTGGTTTATGATCTAATTTCTTAATTCCAAAAACCAGTAACAACGACAGCTTTTTTCTGTATATTATAACTCTATATGTGCGATAAAAACGATCATGCCTGTGACCAATCAAATCAAAATAATCAAATTTGTTGAAATCTTTTCACACAATACACACATTCGAACTAACAGGGACCACGCGTTTTATCGAAAGTAAGACTGTTAATCTTACCATACGTGAAACTCGCACATAAACGTTTCGATAAAGAGTAAGCCGTGGGTCGATGACAAGGCTATCAATTAAAAAGACACCAAAACGATTACAACTTTATAAATATTTTGCTGCCATCAAACTGGCTGGGTGTAACAAGTTTTAACTTTTGAGTTTTAACTATAAGCCAGAAGCACACTTTGGTATATCGATTGACAGTTAATGTGTTAAGTTTTGCCCTTTTAATTTTTTCGATATCTTATATGATTTGGAATTAAAACTTAAAGTAATTTCTTATTGACTATTGCAAGTGGCGTTGAGTATAAAACTTGTGGCACCGATTCACACGAAAATTCGCACATGCGATATCAGGTAACCGTTAAACTGTAAATATAATTCGCTCACTGTTACAAAAGTCAATAACTTTTAAATAATAATTTTATACATATTATAAACACCGTAACAGAGATTCTCACCCATCGTTCGGCGGGACACTAAACTATTTTCGGCCATTATACAAATGAAAATTATAAACGCAGGTGGTTCGGGTTCGTAATGAATAAGTCGATATTGTCGCTAATTAAAATTTGTGGTGTGTAACTCAGTGTACAGAACGTTTAAGGCCAAAATAATTTCCATCGATATATATTCATAAATATCCAATTATAATTTACTTATTGCAACAAAAAAATTAAATATTCCTTCCCACACAATAAATCATTCGTTTTGAAAAGTAAAAAAAAAAAAACAGTTTTCTAGCTCTCGTTCGATTTTCAACATACCGAATCAACCCCTACACATTATGTGCCAGATCCATTTATTCATATACTAGTATCATAGTATATACAATTGAAAACTATTACCGCGATTCGTATTTATTATAATTACTATGCAAAACGTAATGACAGCAATGATTTTGTTATATTTTCTGAAAAATGCGGCTCTTGTGATAAATTTAAGCAATTTAAAAAAGTAGAGGAGTACAATTCAAAGGGATGAGCAAGGAGTGCTTCAAATGATGATTGTTACTAAATTTTTAAGACTTTTCTTTGGCCGAACGTCGGGGCCGAATGTCGAAGGGCCGAATGTCAAAGGGCCGAATGTGTCGAGGGCCGAATGTCGAAGGGCCGAATGTCGAAGGGCCGAATGTCAAAGGGCCGAATGTGTGGAAGGGCCGAATGTGTAGAAGGGCCGAATGTCGAAGGGCCGAATGTGTCGAAGGGCCGAATGGGTCGAAGGGCCGAATGGGTCGAAGGGCCGAATTTTTTTTTTAATTGTTTTTTTTGTTTTTAGACATATATTTTTTTTATTTTTTTATTTTATTTGTTTAATTTTTTATTTATTTTACATATTCCTTTTTCTAACAAAAAACAAATTGGCACTATTTAAGCCCAAACCACACAAATGTGTGGGTAAAAAATTATAGTATGTAATGGCGTTTTTGATAAAAGAATTTGGGTAAGATGAAATTTTTTTAAAAAATTGCGCCAAAAATTTCGCTTTTGTGGAAGTACAACCAACACAATTGTGTATATATTTATAATGTTTTTTTTTCGAACGAAAATAATTTTAAAAGGAATGCACAAATGCGTGACTTGGATCAAAACTCATACAAAAATAAATTTTTGACATGGTACTTTTAGAGTACCCACACAATTGTGTTAACGGGCAGGAAAAGGGATATACCTATTTGTGGGGCATGACAAAATTTTCCTTCACCAAAATGTACCGCTGACTGGATACGTGAAAAATAGTAAAATACATAAATTCATGAAAAATTCATTTATGTTTAATAAAAAAATTTACAAAATATTCAATAAAACAACAAATTTAAATATTATATTTCTAAAAGCAAAAAAAAAACTTCGGCCCTTCGACCCATTCGGCCCTTCGACATTCGGCCCTTCGACACATTCGGCCCTTCGACATATTCGGCCCTTCGACATTCGGCCCTTCGACATTCGGCCCTTCGATCCATTCGGCCCTTCGACACATTCGGCCCTTCGATATTCGGCCCTTCGATATTCGGCCCTGCGACATTCGGCCCTTCGACATTCGGCCCTTTGTACCCATTCCGATATTTCTTGTTCGTTATGCGGTTGTCATTTGTAAAAACACGATTTAAGTATTTTTTGGTGATAATTATTCAAGTCATGCGATTGTGCAGTTTAGCTCGTGTCAATTGATAAGATTTTTTCCTTTTCTTATATACCACAATATTTATTTATAGATTTTTGTTTTAGTTTGGAATTTTAAATATTGATTACGAAGTCGTTTTAATTTCAAAATAGCATAAGGCAGTATTGTATATAGAAAATACAATTTGATAATCGTTCATTGTCTTATGCGGTACCAAACATACAAAATTATTCGCCTCTGCAAAGTACGTCTATCAAGGCCTAAATACTCTATCGCAATACACATATACGTATAAATATATAGTCAACTAACTCAATATAAATAGACACAGGCACAGCTCAACACAAGCATGTCGGTTGTCTAATTTTGTTTACACAGTACACACATCAGATCTTGCTTGCGTGTCCAAACCACTCTACTTTCACTCGAAAAATGCAGCCGCATGAATCGATTTTGAATTTAAAAAGTGTCACGTTCAGGTTCACGTGTGTCAGCCTGATATGGTTTAATCTGAGCTGAGTATAGGTATAGAGTTGTATTATTGTCTTCCTATATCCATAGTTTTTTGTTTGATTTCATTTGATTAGAATAAATAGAAAATAACAAATAGAAATTTGTAAATACAAAAATATTGTATTCTAATTTTAAGTTTTGCGTGCAGGTTTGTAATATTATACTTAACTGTGATTGAGCCTTTGCCTCCTAATAAAATCCTAATTTTCTCAAAAACAAATTAATCGCTTTCACATCTAAATTATTGGTTGAATAATTGCTTGGATAAAGGAGCATTAAATATATCGTTTGTGATTTTAAATATAATTTGGCCAACTTTCCTCCAACTTCACAATTTACACTCATAAGGTTGCAAACTTGTCGAGAAAACACACCGAACGGAATCGTCAACCCACCGCCTGCAATGGATTCTCTGATTGGTATGTTGTCATGCTGCTTAGTAAGAAAACATTTGATTTTTTCAGTGGATCGCGTACTCTCAGGATCTCGTTTCATTAGACGGAAACCGTTTATAGACACACTCATTTACAATCCTACATGACTTAGACTTAGTCTAATATTGGAGTAGTAATGGATTATGATTTAACGTTGAGTTAAAAACGAATAGCTTTCGCGTCACTTCTTTACTAAATCAGATCACATTGAATAAATTTTCCTTCGATAAACAGTGCGGTATTCGGCATTGACACATCGCATTTTTTATCACTCCGCTATATCTATAAATCTTAGATCTGTAAGTGAATGTAGGTTTATGTATCACTTGGTATGATAATGGTAATTTCAATCGTAATCACCATTATATGTGTTCCTCATCTCCGAATTCCGAGAATCACAGAATGAGCGGGCGCATTACACATGATTGTCCTTAATTCGACATCAAGTCTTTTATTAACTATTCAACAATATTCTTCTATACATTGCAAAATATAGGCCACAATAGGCCAGATGTACTGCAAGCTTGAATTCAGCAAACATTTGGTCAAAGTTAAAATTTTCGTGGTCGATTAGGAAATTCGTAGCTGTCACTGCTGTAAATTTATAAACACTTCATTCTAAATCTTATCTCCACTTAAAAATTTTAAAAGCATAGTTTCAAATTATCAATCAACTCCTAACAAAGTCAGAAAACATTGCAGACAAAGATAAACGAAATGTATTTGAAACGTTAAAAGTAATCCGAAAAAATCGTGTTGGCGTCTGCAAACATTAATGAAAACCAATTTGTCAAAATACGCGAAAAATCTTCTAATGGAACCTTGTATTACATCTAAATGTCTAATTAGATAAACAGCACCGTGTGCCATCTAAAAAATAGAGGGGTGAATATGTTATGGAAAACACCTAACATTCTTTTATACCACGAATCTATACGTTACGGTAAATGTCCGAAATTGGCGACTGTCCGAATACAAATAGGAAAAAACTGTTTAAGCAATAAAATCTATGAAATGAGAGTCCTATATTCTCGTAATGGTTCACTTTTCACCCCACGGAGCATTTTTTATGGTTTTACTAAATCTCGAAGGCTCGCTACGGGGATGTAGGGGAGATAAACAAACATTTCAAACCATGGGACCACCGGTTTTTAATCGTGAAATCGAATTTAAAAAATTAAAATTTCGAACATTTACCGATTTCGAATTTTAACCGTACCATATATCTACTTAAATTTCGAATACACCACTCTGGATTTCTAAAGTCAAACACTTACCGGACTTTTGGTAAAATTGTTTTGTATTAAAAAATAAAATTGTTTTAAATTTCAGAAAACCAACAAGGTCAGCCCTTGTTGAAAATATAATTTTTAAATTTATTTGAATCTTTTAATTGTTTTGTCGTTTTTTGTAAATGCTAAGCTTTTCAACTGCCTCTTCTAGTAAAGAGATTTCCACCAAATTTCGCAAAGATCTTTTTCAGTTTTTTTTTCAAAACCAGTCATTTTCAGTAGAATTTAAAAATTAATATGAACCTCTAAGTGCTGAATATTTGCAGAAAATGAAAAAGCTCCTATCGAAGCTCCCACTTCCGGTGGAGCGGATTCGGCACAAATCAGGACCAGTCAATTTGTCTGGTTTGCAAAGAACCAACAACGTTTAGTTTGCACAATACCACACACGTACACAAAAGCATATACAGAGATTTAAAAAAAATACTTTTTTTCATTTCGGCTATATGGCGAATAGCAAATCTGCAAAAATCTCGAGGTCAAAAATTCCCATGAAATTTAAATTTTGAATTTGTTTATGAATTTTAAAAATCAAAAATTTGTGATTTGTTTTCTCTCAAAGTATTTTAACTTTACTCAACTTTCATGTAACTCCTTCGTTATATATTCCTCCCGTGAGTGACGCTTATCTTACTCTGACATTGCATTTAGGCAAGTTTCGCTTGATCACAGTCAACTGCTGTTTTTATAATTAATGTCATGCATATCATTTGTCGTCTGCACCTTGCTTACGGTTGGTCTGCTATAGGTATTCATGTTTATTTTCAATAGTAATCCATTGGTGGACTATCCCTGTGTTCTAAAATTTGTGATAAAGTGTACGAGTCGAAACTCCCCTTAGATGATTGGTTGGGATGCTAATGCTCTTCTTTCACTGTAGGGCAGTTTGAATGCAATTAAAGCATATATAATAATATTATTTAGCTCATCAGAAATTGAAATTCTTAATGATGGCCGTGATTTTTATCAATTCAGTAAGATAGGAGGTAATTGACATCAGTTTAATTCGATGTCCATCATTGACTTGATGACATTCTTACCTCAGATCATAACAGAATTTTTTTATAGTTTTAAACCTGATATTAAACCATACCGTTACAGTAAGATTACCGATTTGGAATGATTCTCTCTCGAACTCGAGCGTGTTCTATTATCTTGTCAGCCTGCCTGTTTTCGCTAGACTAAACAAACCTATAGCGAAAAGCGCCGTGTGTCAACTTGACATTCTACGACATGCTACTAGCAGACTAACCACTACTAACAACTTTGAGCAAGCTTTTATTTATTAATTTTGCTAGGAATGAAAAATAGTATTAATTAAACTATAGTAATTTGGATTTAGTCCATATGCTCGGATCTCGTATTTTCGAGGATGAGCTGGATGGAATTTCAGTTTCCATTAAATTTTGTAAATGTTTTCCCCAGAGGGGTGGGTTTTTTTCTCTTCTGTGGCTTCTCATTATTGATGGGCTACTAATTAAGCGACTGTGATGTGGGTTTGTAGCACGAAGCTATGCTTATGACCTACAGTCATAACAGTTTCCGGCAACCACATGAATGTCATATCTGATCTAAGGCAATGCGCCGTGCTTATTGTTTGGTTAGTTATGGTGGGTCGAAAAATGTATGCACGTTAAAGATTAGTTTAATGATATTTAGTATGCGGAAAAACATGAGCAGACAATTACTAGATCAGAACATGTTAAATATTTGTGTGTTACTTTAGGCCATATGTTCTCTTTTGGAAATATTTCACCTTGAAAAAACAATTAAAAAGCTATCGCATTTTTTTGGCAATGTAGAAAGACACTTAGTATAGATCATTTGGTTAAATTCTGCAAATACTGAGTTTTATTTAGAGTAAAATACAGATTATAATGTCCTTTGTATGTGTGGACCAAACCAGGCTTCTTGATCTTTCAAAAGTGTAAGGAGGCTATTTAAAAATTCGTTAATAAACATAAAAGGATTACTTTGCTTGCTTTTTGTACTTGACGTAAGGTGAAATTCTTTTTCGTTAACATTGAGGAAGGAAAAAATTAGAGTTTCGGTTTCGATTATATCTGTTCATGGCTACTTCAAAAGTCGATCATCTACTACAGTACACGAAACTAGCACAAAATATACCTTATGCGAAAACCGTTGCGAGCTCGTCGCAAGTTTTCAACTCTAGATTTGTCAGATGTCGTTCCTGCCTTGGTTCAAACTCATGCTAAGAGAATACTTCGGCATTGACTGTGGGATCTTTTGGGTTCCAGCCAATGGAACTCAGAACATTTTATCTAATTAAGATGAAAAATTGCACATAAAACAGTATGCGAAAATAATTTGGTTCTCAGCTTTAACTTTTGCCGTCATATTTCTCGTCCGTTTTGGAAATTAATTCTTCAACAGTTATTTTTTGGATGACTTCTTCATCTACTATAAACCCATTACATACCCATTATTATTACCCAAACATTTTTGGATTGGTCTAATTTAAAAAAAATGGTGATTTCACATTTATATTAAGGTCACGAAGTATGCCCCGATTTAATCCATCGAGATCACACACTATCACACACAACGAATCCACATGACTGAATGGCATAAATTATTTCAAAATGAATTTCTTCTGATATTCTGATATCGAATTCGTAATATATTGCCTGCTTCCAATTACCAAATAATCCTCACACGCTCGTTAGTTGTTTCATCCTTTGGTCTACGACTTTCTAGCACCCCATATAAAGGTTTTGACGAAATTGATGATTGAATTCGGTTTGGTCATCGTTTGGTCAGGATTGGTCACTAGTTTTCATCGTTTGGCCACTTACGGTTAAACGGTAAATAAATAATGAAAAAATCAAAAAAAAATTTCCTGGGTAGCACCTCATTGGAAGAAAATCATTCCGTTTTTATCAAATTTCGTTAGGTAATCGTATATGGTCAGGATAAGTCACCACATTTTGGCGTATCATCACGAATGGGTCAGTTTTATTGGAATTTCATTTCACAAAATTAATAAAAAAGTCCAATTGGAATATGTACCCTTTAGACCAAAATATTTCTTTTCAAAGAACTGTCATCTAAAGTGGAAGACATAAGATATAATCAATTTAATCTTTTGATTCTTCCTAACATCGTTGATGATTGGTCACGATAGTTGATTTGATTTGCACATAACTAGGAAAATTGTTAAAAACACATAATTTACACACGGTTCGATGTGTTTGGGGCTGGAAACTTGATCATTGAGCGAAAATTAGTTAAAACTCTTTGGAAATTATTTCGAAAGAATTTTCACAATAAAACATTACGTAGGGATGACCAAACGAAATCAACTAGTGGCCAACCCTCAACGATGTTAGAAAGAACCAAAATATTGAATTGATTATATCTTATGTCTTCTACTTTAGATGACAGTTCTTTGAAAAAAGAAATATTTTTGTCTAAATGTTATATATCCCAATTGGATTTTTTTAAAAGTTTTGTAAAATGAAATTCCCAAATAAGCGACGAACTTGATTTTATTGAATTAATACAATTTTGATTTTGTTTTTCGAAATAAAAACTGACCCATTCGTGGCCATACGCCAAAATGTGGTGACCAAGCCAGACCTAACGATTTCCTAACTAAATTTGATAAAAACGGAATGATTTTCTTGCAATGAGGTGTTACTCAGCAAATTTTTTTTTGAATCTTTCATTATTTATTTACCGTTTAATCGTAAGTGGCCAAACGACAAAAACTGACCAATGCTGACCAAACGATGACCAAACGAATTCAATCATCACTTTTGTCAAAACCTTTATATGGGGTGCTAAAAAGGCGGAGGCCATCCTTTCTCATAATCGATTTTCTCTCTAATTTTCATTTCTTAATTCGAATGGCACAATACAAGTTTTATTCAAGGGTTTCATATTCACTATTCTCATAATGTTTAAAACACCTTGAAGTATCCCCGGATACAGTTTGATTATTTGCACATAATATTGTTTAAGGATTATCACTTTTTAAAGGTAACGATATGCTCGTGTCTTATCGCATGAATGAAAATCAGGTTGGCAATATCGCCAATTGTCCAATTGGTCATTCTAATTTTTTAAATTGAAGTTTGGTAAAAATCTTATCTAAAGAATCAATATTTTTTTTTTCATAAAAACAAGATTACATACTTTATTACTATAGGATCTTGCCTGTGCAATGGAATAAACTCTACAGTTTGTGATGCTTGTTCGGTGTATTCGACATCCAACTTTGATGAACAAGTACTTTTCTGATTCGGAACTCGTGCCGTACTCAATTTTTCTATACACGAAGCGGAAGGAAAACGCCGAATGTCTCATCCAGCATCAAAGAGCACCTTCAAGCAACCCTGGAACCTGGCTAACCTCAATAACGAGGCGGCTAGATCTCTTAATGGAATGTGGTACCAGCAAAGTAAATATAGAGAATAACTATTGCGGCCTTAAAACAGTTAATATATTAACGTGGTTCTAGTCGAAATATATTTCGTTATGGAAAAATATCCCAAAGAACTTTCGCAATTTATTTACCTCTACTTCAAAATTTATGTCATTTCGATCAGTACCTGTTTACATTTAGGTAGGTAGGTATACAAGGTAATAATCAAGTTATCAACCAATTTCACATTTCATCTTCATCTAATATGTCTATCTATATAATATGAATGTGACAATATAATTTTCTAGTTTCTCTATTATGTATCCGCGTACTTCTTGTATACGCAGTCAATGCACAAATGCGGCGCCAATAAGATTACGTTATGTATATTACAAAACATATATAATCATTAGCACATTATGTATTTCGAAAATCAACTGAATCTTGTAATTAAAATTAATTTTCTTATTTATTTACATTTTTCTCTTCATAAAAATTCACAAATGAAAATTAAATGATGTGAAATGAAATTCAAGATGTTGTTATTTGTAAACTCGTACAGTACAGTGTAACTTGGAAAAGCGCCTCGCATTTATATATTTTTTTTTAATTTGGCGCCTAGTTATGCATTTCATTGACTCTATATGCACTCCCATATTCTATACAAAACAAGTATGTTGAGTATAATTACCGTTTCATTAAGTACATATATTTCAAAATATAGTTTTTAGGAATTTTGAGTATTTTTTAGTAAAATTACTTCAAGTCACCAGCAAAAAATTGTGCAAATTAGCACATTTTCGAAACTATTAATAAAAATTTCTATTGTATGTTAAATTAGCGATAGTCAACGTAACCTATACTATTACTATAAAAATTTTCTTGTTAATTAAAATTAACGTTTATATTGCATTGCACACGATGTCAAAAATTGAAAATTAACCAAATAACAAATTTCCGAAGAAAAACCTAACCCAACACAAAATATGGGGAGCCATGTCGTAACTGAATACAAGTTCCTCGAATACTTACGTAATGCCAAAATTTGTAAAAAAAAAAATATAAATAATTTCCGAGAACCATGTTCGAAGTAATAAGTGTCGAGTACAATAAAACTTAGTACCTTCGTATTCACGCGGAAAAAAAATTCAAAATGAAATAAATAAGGCACGTGCGAGTCAGCGAACCGTAATTGCCTTGCGCACACAATATATTTTTACCTAGGCATTTGGAGAGGCTAAATTTAATTTACCGTTTCTATCTTAATGTAGAAAAGATCTGCTTTTGCACAAACTGATTTATTCCCCGATTGTAATCTCGACCATTTGCTGTGTCATGATAGAAGCACATAAAACCAAAAACCAGCGAGAACAAGAAGAAAATATTTTTTTTCTGATATTACGTCAATAGCATAACCCAATTTGAATTTCCCTAGAACTTGGGATATTAAGACATGGAATTCTTAGAATTACATTCGAGAGAAAAGTTTTTAATTTTCTTCGTTTGATTTGGTTGTTGCTCTGAATATATACGAGTACATATACCACCATAATAAGCTGGCGATGAAGAAAACAGGGATTTTATAGAAGGAAAATATCATATGCTTTTGAATTTTTGATTTTAATCATATACACAGCATATAGAATTAGAGCACGTCGGGTCGGAGGGAGAATACACCACTTTGTGGGAATTGCCTTTATGGATGTGTTATGTATGGATTCGCTGTGTTGTTAGGTGGTATAATTTAACGGTTACATCATTATGGAAGATTAACCATACTTTTCGATGTTATATTTGGTGTAGGTTAGTGTTATTTTTTCCACGAACATTTAATTTGGGTATTAGGAATTAATAATAAACAGTTATTTCACAATGCGTTACAAATACCTACGGCGGGCACGTTTCAGTAGACTTTCAAGGAAACAATTCAAAACTTTTTGAACAATTAAAATTTTGAACAGAAATGAATACGAATGTACAAAGGTATATGCATCTATAGGCAAAATAGGCTTTTGAGCAGATATTTACCCAATAAAATAACTAAAAGCTCAATAAAATTACACCTCGTCCCTTCATATTAACTCGCAGATATTGTTAATGTTCAAAATTATATATATATTTGTGAGCATTATTTGCTACTAAGGCCGCTTGGAAAAGATCTCTTTAGATACGAAAAAGCGTTTAAGCAAATTCTGATTCTAAATAAAAAGCTTTTATAAGGTTAAATTTAATTGGACGTATATTTCGTATATTTCAGAACTTTCAATCTGAGTAGTATAAGAACAGTGAAAAAAATTCCTTCTGCTATTAAAATGGCTCACATTCATCATTAGCAACCATCAACCGTTGAATGGATGTTTTTTAATAGGATGCAACTAGCAAAAACGATGAGGTTTAGAATGATTCGCAACCTCTTCAGAAATTGTTAAAAAAATCTTAAAATTATAATGACGAACTGACAAATGATGACAAGGATCACCGATTACTCTCAAATTAAATCTCAGAAAAACAAAGTTCACTGAAACGGAAATTTTTTAATTTTATCGTCGTTTTATTGGGCGTACAAGCAGGTTTTGAGGTTTTTTTTATAACTTTAAAGCCTTATTCAGAGAAATTGGTACAACGTGTTTTATTCAAAGTTGTCCATCGTTAGTTATACGACTTTTCCATCTTTCAGGTAGCGTACGGATTCCGCGTCGATAAAATCCCTCGTCTTTTGAGGCGATCCACCAATTGAAGTGCTGCTCGGTCGGAAGTGGTGGAGGTAGGACATCCCATTGAAGCTTCTCCAAAGGTTCCTTGGCGACTCTTACAACTTGTGGCCGAACGTTGTCGTGGTGAAAGATCACTTTGTCATGTATTTTGGCATATTCTGTGCGAATTCTTGTTGATAACGAGTAGCTCATTAATAGTAGATCATTCCGAACTGACCCCACCTGATGCACAACATTAGCTTCTGGCCATGAACATTCGGTTTGACGGTTGAAGATGATGCATGACCAGGCTTACCCCACATTTTCTGTGCTTTGAGTTATCGTGGTGGACGGATCCACTTTTCATCCCCCGTCACGATTCGATACAAAAAAAATCCTTCCGATTTTGCCTATGGAGCAGTTGTTCGCACATAAAAAAGGGCGTTCGACGTGTCTTGGCTTGAGTTCATACGGAACCCAATTTCCTTGTTTTTGCACCATACTCAAGCTCTTGAGACGGGTTTGATTCGCTTGTTGAGTCACTTCCAAAGTATCAGCGAGCTCCTCTTGAGTTTGGCATCCAATAACGCCTTCAAACTTTACTGGTCTCCTTTCGCGTTCTATGTCATTAGTTTCAGAATTGCTTGAACTTTTAAAACGGCGGAACCAGCACTCACATATTTTTATTGGTGGAGCATGTTCCCCATATGATTCACACAGCAATCGATGTCCATCAGCTGCAATTTTCTGCAAATTCAAACAAAAATGCAGCGCTTTTTGACGAAGGTTACAGGGCGCACAAAAAAAACGTTTACACTTCAGCGAAATGGCGCATACTGATTTTTAGAGGAAAATAACGACGCTTTAACATGGATATAGTTACAAGATGGAAATTCCTTAAAACATATTTATATCCCCAATATGTTGATGAAACCTGAGTAAACCAACCACCAACCAACCAGCATTATATTACGGGAATCAAAGAGAGTTTAAACCAATTAGAACAAGATTGTGTTACATCGAACGAGGCCAAAACAATTCTATCAACTGGGAAGATGTTGTTGTTATCAATTTTTGAGGTTTGTTAGTCAAATATATGGGATTGTTATGGACTTAAACGAAAATTGCTCCACTTGGCGGTAAAAATAATCCAGTTTAATCATGATGATGCATGGATGCTTCTTTAACCTGATGTTCTCGAGATATGACTGCAAATGACTACCACCTACACTTTCAATTTTAAATGGTTCGTAGGTCGTCAATTTTAAATGGTTCGCAGCATTGAGCTACTGTAGACCAGTATTTAGATCATTAAGGTATTAGGAGATTTTATTGAAACATTATAGTGAAACAATTATTATGACCCATATACCTTGTTTTTATAACAATCCGCAACTTCCCGAAAAATTAATGACTTTGAAATGATAATGTTTTTTATCTATATTCAATTTAATTTTCAATATAATCTCCTTTTAATTCAAGGCATTTAACCCAAGCCTTTCAGAAGAGGGACCAAATTTAAAGAATATGAAGTATAGATCTGAGGCAGTCTGAGAATTTTCTCAATGACAAATACAACCGTTTGAACTGGTATTTTATCGTGATGGAAGCGAAATGGAGCTACGATCCAACGTGAAATTAATCCAATTAAAGTTAGTTGACGAATGTTTTTTAATCGAGACACAGAAAACTGACCCAGAATTGAATTTTTCCTTTTACATCGTCCTACCATTTTTACCGGAACACATTTAGAGTTTCCAATATACTCGACTCTATTACTATTCGCCATTACTCGGGTATACTGGACTGCAAATATATCAAACAACTTGGGAATACGAGAAAATATCGCAATCAGTCTATTAGAGTTATGAGATTCGCAGCCTTTCTTATGAATGAGGATTGTTATCTTTTCACATGTTATATGAACAATTCCAGATGAGAGTGATTTTTATAGGACAGTGTTAGAGACGGTAGCCCAGTTTTTTACAACAACTGCTGGCAAACCGCCTAAACCCATCGGAGCGATGTCCAGTACACCCTGTGAAGTTTGCTACTTGAAGTTTGCGAACACTCAAAAATCGCAGACTATACGTTGTCACAGGTTGTCAGTATCTCAATGTCGCTGTTACTATTTTAGAGAGTGTTTAAATCAATTGGGCCTAAGATATCGTTGAGTTTGTACGTACTGATTGTGTTCATAACAGATCAGAAAGGTTTGGATGTTTACATTATCTGACAAAAAGTTAACAGCTCAACGAGTAGTTTGTTTAGTATGTACGAGTAGTATGTACGAGTAGTATGTTTTAATCAGACTATGCGAACGCAGTAGGTTGCGAATGAGAAATTAGTTTCCGTTGTCTACTTTCAATTTCTACGCAATTCAGCTCGATGTTGTTAGTTGAATTTAGATCGAACTGCTATAAGAACTTCGAATTGCTATAAGACCACGAATTCAGCGGCATGTGATACTTGATTTTATTTGGGCAAAAACATCCGATTGGTTACAAAATAGGACTTGGAAATGGTGATATCGTGCCTTTTCGAGACTAATTCGCAAATCTTGTCTAATTTATTTAGTTTTATTTCAAATCTCTCATCTCAGTTGGAATCCATTTTTTTTGTTTAGTTAATTTCTTTTGTGTTTGTTGCATAGACGCATTTTTAACAACAAACAAAATATTTTGATAATCAGAGTCCATTTTCTCCGAGTTGACCCTAATCCTTCCTTTGATATTTGGCCAGATCTTTATTCTTATAGAATCATCAGTAATCACCCATTGCTTGGGCTAGAATGAATCTGACTGACCACATGGGAATACGTAGAAATATGAAAAGTTGGATTTAGATGACAGGAATCTCGATTTCCGAATAATTCATAAAATTTTTAAAGCAACTTCATGGTTTTATCGTGAGGTTGAACCAACGGCAATAATACATTATAACCGCTCCTGGAAATTTTTATCTTTATCAACATTCTCCACAAGGATTTGCCGCTCGAAATCTATAGACCTGACAAAGCAAGTTGCACGTAAACCCGCATTAATTTCGGCACAACTTGTCATTTAGAGATTGCAAATTACTTCCATTTTATAAATTTTAACCATCATTGGAAAATTACAAGATGCGTTTCACGAGACAGTTACAATGCAATTTGAAAATTTACCAACCAAAGTTAGCGTTAACGAGAGCATTTAAGAATTTAAAATAAATCGAAAATTCGTATGCTATTGTTACACACGATGTATTTTAATATCAGATGGAACTTTATATTATTTTTCTTTTTACCAATCGCGTCTCGTTTTTGCGCTTCCATTCAATGCAACTATTTTTAATCAAGCGGAACACTGACAATTGTTGTTGGTTTTGTCAGACGTAAACAAAAATTTTGTCTGATTATGTAGATTACAATCCACAATGAAACAAAAAAAAATTCGTCTGACACATGAAATTAAAATTCACATAGGTTTTGGATAGTAGCCAGTAAAACATCGCAAAGCAAGCATCGTATAAATGAAGTCGCGCATTAAAAATAATAAATGTCTTTAAAATTATTAACGGCGTGGTTCCAAAAGAAAATATAATTCCCAAGTGTAGGGCCTACAAATAGTGTAATTAATTTACAGAACTGTCATGTCTTCACATCCCTAGTTGTCGTCTAAACATGTATTTTGAATACTAGAAACATTTAAATCGACCAATTAGTAGACACTTAATGATAAGAATACGAAAGTTCATTGTATATGAGTATAAATAATTCGAAAACCACCCACCTCCATCCCGTAAACACACCAAAAGCCTAACATTTCCAAATCAAAAAAGAAATTTGTTAGTTTAGGAATGGAAAATAGGAAAAATAAAAATTAAAATTCCATTTCATCATGCATACATAGACCAACCAAAACGACTATACGACGACAAGGAAAAAGAAAATTTGTTACGTACATTATTTTCAAATATACGAGTACAATACAAAAATACCGGCAATTAAAATTCTATTTTTGACTGCAAAGCAAAAATATTTTTGTA
Source organism: Nephrotoma flavescens (assembly GCA_932526605.1). Lineage (NCBI taxonomy): Eukaryota > Metazoa > Arthropoda > Insecta > Diptera > Tipulidae > Nephrotoma > Nephrotoma flavescens. The sequence goes on from OW052220.1 coordinate 1,906,261, forward strand.
AACACTCGACAGATAAACACATCGCTCTTTATACGGATCTAGCCCGCATAGCGCTACCTCTACTCTATACAGTATGAGATACCACAGTAATTTTGCTTATTTATCAGATTTCGAGAACCAAAAATGAAGTAGCCCAGGTAGGTTACATAATACAAATATGCAGTGCATTCGGTTCGCGTATGCAGTGCATTCGGTTCGTATCGCGTTTTACGAAGTATTACTGTATACCGTACACCAAATCATTCCGTCGAACTGAATCGTAGATCTCGCGGGATGCGAAGTAGAATATTATTATTTTCGTTTTTAAATCTTGTATGTATAAATAATAGTAATAATTGTGTTGTACGTACTGAAAATACCAAGTAGTAAAATAATTAACAACAAAACTAAAAAAAATAAATTAAGAGTACAGAAATACATATATGCAAATAGTATTGTAATTAAATTCCGCGTACGGTTCAGTAGAACAGAATTATGGTAATAAAAAAAATAGTTTTTGTAACTAGTTTTTATAACTGAACTGGGCAATGTACTTTACTAAGTATTTATGTAACATTGTTGGGGTACAGTATTAATAATAACAATTCAGAATTGATGACAAATTAAATTAAAATTTAAAAATGTTTTGAAAACTACTTGTGGTGCGATTTATGAGCTTTAAAGAGTTAAGTATTATTTTATGGGATTTGTTCATGTTGTTTGATCTCGAATCAATGGGAAGATCTTTTTTAAGTTGGTCCAAGTCTGCACTCTAAGTTGTATAGGTACCTTGTGAAATTTTTCTTTAATTCCTCATATAGCTACCCGAGCGCAACCCAGTTCAGTGAATTAGTTGCTTGATCAAAACTTTCATGAAAGATCGTGATATTTGTTTGTGCTAGAGAAAGGAAAAGGCCCCTGGTTTTGAACATACAATTTTCATGTTTGATAAATTAAGTACCAAGTATATTTCATTAAAAACTAAAATCTACTTAAATTTTAAAAACGTTAAGTTTAGTAATAAATTGTTAGTGTCAAATATAGGAGAATGAAATATTCTATGGTAAATTGGGTTAAAAATATCATTTTACCAATCATTTTCTCGTCGAGTAAACTTCTGTTCCTGTTTGATATCTGTTTGAGCTTTCTTAGTAAAATAATTTGCAAGACTTTGGGAATGAATTTAAATGGCAACTGACGTAAAAAATCCTGTTTATTGCGGTTAAAAAAATAAACTCAAAATGCTCAAATTGTACAAGTACTTATTCAACAAATAAATAAATAAACTAACGGATCCACCACTACACTACAATAAAAGTCTCCAAAACGCAAATGTGACACGGTAAAGTTTTCGCCACCGTATTTTGGGATGCCCAAGATTGTTGCTATTTCTTCTTTCAAATGCACCAATAACGCCATGTAATACTTGTTGTTGACAGACTTTATTTTCTGTCTTGAAAAAAGAAAGTTCATCTACAACAAATATTGCATGGCGTTATTACAGCGTTTGAAGCAAGAAACTGCGACAAAATGACCCCAAATGCAAAAGAAAAAAGACGGGAAAGGTTTGGAGCCGAACTCTATAAGCATTTTTGTTGCCTATAAAGAAATTTCGCGAACAAGAACGTCCGGAAAATGAAAGAGAATAAATTATGTGAAAAATAAAAAATAAAATTTTTAGTATTATTATTCCATGTGTAAGAAAGGAAGGTTCTATGCAGTGTGATTTGCGGATTTCAAATATCACACAAACCCAAATCCACCCACACTCACCTAACCCCATCTACACCCAGCTCAACCGATCCCAATCTACTATAACTCAACCGACCTCAATAAACCGCAAACCACCACACCTAAACATTAATACAATCCCCACCCACTATCCAATTCAAACCCCCAAAACCGCCAATTCTCACGGCTCCACCCATATCCTCACCCTTTAACACCTCCATACCACCCCCGCACACACACTCCCCACACAAATCCTCATCCACCAAAACCCAAAACACCTCCTCTCTCTCCACCGCCCATACCATCATTCCTACCACCCCCATAACCACACCACTTACACAAACCCACATCCACATGAGATATATTTTCACTCCACATTCACATGTTCTATGAAACCAAAATAGAATACTCCCACTTCATTGATTTTAATATGACTAAACGCACTTTAAAACAACTTTTTTATTTAACTTGACTAGTTTGGCCTTTAATACATATTTTATAACTTTTATAACATTTTGTTTTGTTACATTTTATTTTGTTTTATTTATCAAATTTTATGAAATTTTATCAGTTGATTGCTATATTTTTCAATTTTAATCTGCTTGTACTAAGCAGACTCAACCTCTGTTCTCCTTCCGTCCGCGACGGGTATCGTTTTGGTTAGCTGTTCACCTAGTTTGCCTCTTAATAATCAAATTTGATTTTTATACTAATACAAATTTTCCCGCTTGCTAATTTTCTTTAATTTCACAGGTTAAGCAGTTCGATATCCATGTTTATAATCACTGGAATTATACTCAAAAAAATAATAATAATACAGATGGAGACTCCCCGCGCGCGGTTGGGAGGGGTAATAGGTCGTTGGGAATTATTATTATTATTAGAATAGAAAAAAAAATTCTATCAATTTTCAAGAGAGCGATTAACAAAACCATATATCTCCGAACACCCTAAACACAAAAATTACCAAATCAATAGGGCTCTTTCCTATAAATTGTTTGAACTTTTAGTGAAGCAATTAAGTTGATATCTCCATCCGTTCTCAAGTTATCGTGGACACAGACGGCAAACCGAAACCATATAGCATTTTTTTAACAAAAATTCTTAAAAACTGCTCTCCAGTCGTTGGATACAATGGCCAAATTACACGAATTCAAGATAAAATTGTTTTCCCATTCACTGTATTCTTCGGATCTAGCTTCCAGCAACTACTAGCTGTTCGCAGATATCAACAAATGGGAAAGAGATTTGCGTCAAATGCCATAGTCAAAGGCAAAAGAGACATCGCAAAGTTAGAATGTATCACTCGTGAAGGAAACTATGTTGATGAATCAAGTCGAATTAAAAAAAAAAGATTTTTAGATGTAAGCATCCGTACTTATTGAGTGACATGACCTTGTTTACAAACATCGCCTTAACTATTAAAAAAAAACTGACAGCTTCGGCATTAAACGCATAAGTTGCATAATCACAAGTGCACCGATGCCATATGATGTGGAACATCCAAATTAGCTTATAGTTCTATAAGCGCTTGGGCAAAAGGTTTATAATAGCTGATGACTTCAACGCACAAAATACTCATTGCGGTCAAGGTTTTTTTTTTGTATAAAAAGAAAGTATTAATTATCCAATAGATTTATTGTCCTTTGCTCCCCTTTTCATTCCGCACACACACACCCATTCACCTACTCACACATCTACTGGACGGTGGGTCGTCGCTGAATTCTCCACTTCACTCCATCAGAGGGTCTAAGTTGTGTTTATTAACATCACCGATCGTAATCGATGAAGACAATTCACTTTACATCCTGCTTCTGGTGGGATTCAAACCCAGAACCTCCCGGTCCAAGTGCCGAAGCTTTAATCACTGCACCACTTGTAAGGTTAACTACTACAAAAGGAAAAGAATTACAAAATGCTATTATAGAAAACAATTGTGAATCTCTTTCAAAGGGAAAGCCAATGTACTGGCACACCGACCGAGGAAAAATACGTGGTCTAATCGATTTCTTTGTAATCAAAAATATTTCTGACAATGCTATGAAAGTAGAGGAGAGCCAGGACATAAGTTCAAATCATTCTCAAATTTTCTTCTAATTTCTCTCCAATTCATCCAGAAAAGTAAAGACAAATACTGGAATCTTACATAAAAAGATACTTCAGAGCTAAGCAAGATAATTACTACTGTGAAGTTAAAGAAGTCAACGCAGGAGTTCCACAAGAAACCATCCATAAGGTCCCGTTCTTTATCTATTATTCCCGTCAGCTTCCAATATCTGGAAACCTTGACACAGCTATCATGGCAGTAGGTGACAGCAACCAAATAACGACAGAAAATATATAAACAGCTTTCGAATAAATACAAAACTAAATCAGGACACGTTGATTTTACAAACAAAATATTATCATATAAATCAGTTATAAATAAGAACAATCATGAAATATCACATGCTAGCACTACCAAATATCTTGACATGATATTAGACGTTAATAAGCGTCGCTGGAAAGGTCACGTCGAAAAGAAAAGGGAAAATTGGAATTAAAAATACAAGATAATGTGTTGGTTGCTGGCAAAGTATTCTCATTTATCTGTATACAAAATAAACTTCTGCTCTACAAGCAAATATTGAAGCCTGTTTGAACATAAGACATTCAGTTTTGGGGATGTACCAAGCAGACCAATATAGAAATAGTCCAACGATTTCAAAATAAAGTACTGAGTAACATTGTCACCGCTCTGCAGTGTATTAGAAATAGCTGTTAAACCTGTCAATGGACATGTGACAATCGGAAAACCCGCTCTAGCTAGCCGTATTACAGAAGGTTATGCTAACAGTATTTTCAAAATCCCATTCCCTCGGGATCGATTTGTTTTGATCGGTCCTGTTCTGGTCTTCATCCTGTTTTAAAATGACCGTTCATTTTCTGTTTTAAAATGACCGTTCTTCAAATATACATATAGTTGAACAAAAAAAAACAGTGGTTCTCACAAATAGAATATTTCACCAGAGCAAGGATATACGTCAATTCGAAAACTCATATTCAAATTCGTTACCTTGACGAGCTTGGCTTTTACTTAAATCTCAGGTTGGATAGTTTTACTTTTGACTTGTCTATAATCACACCTAATATCTGACGAAAAACTGTTTATTCAGCTTGGGTTCTAAATTTAGATTTATATTCGATGCAGAATACTGTTCTAAGCAGTTATACGTACCACTTTATTGATTTCAACAGGAGTTATCAATTTCTATCAAAAAAACCCCAGCAAACGTTTAATTTATATCTGCGTAAACATCATTGTGTACACGCACACAATATTATATCGTTTGGTTATATTACAATGATTGATGAGTCCTGAACCAACACCAACAACAACAGCCTATTGTGCTACACGCGATATTATTTTACCGCAAACGAAAATAAAATCAGCAAAACAATTAATCCAGCTGAAATATAAATTTGATAGTAAAACGCCCGTCACCTCCCCAATCGCGCGTTATCGCTTGAAGAAAATTTGGCATATACCTACCGTATTTATAGGTATAGCTCTATCAATGATCTAAGTTTTATAACATACCATATAGATTTAAAGGTTTGCATGCGAGGACTAAGTCTATGATCTGACTAATGCACACTACAATTATTGATGGCTATTACAATTTTTTACTCGTATCTATCACTCAAGTATTTAACCGTTCTCATCGATACCGCAAGTATTGATATGCGCTTATCGCAATCGTAATTTAAAAATTACTATATATGTTACACAAACACGCGTGCATTTACATAGGTGGGTTCTATCTAATTTTGTTATCAGCAACCAACAATTGAAATGGCCGACTGCAAGTGAATTGTTTACTTTGATTAAATTCCAAAATTGTAAATTACTACTATAATAGAATTTTTAGTATATACGCCAAATTTCTCGCATCTGTTTCAAACCATCCGATCCGTCTTATAAACGCATACACATACACAATTACTTGTATGCGAAAGACTCAACCACAATTAAATAATCAAATATTTGACTAAATGCCATCTCATTAACCATACAACGTGTAACAACAAAAACCGCGAAATTCACTTCATATAATAAATACTTGTAGAAACGTACAATTGAGCGAATATATCAACATCGCGCATTCATTAACAATCTTAAAATAACTGACAAGACGTCGTGTATCCCATACAAACCAAGACTTGTATGTACGCGAGTGTACAAGACAAACATAAATATTTGGTAAGGCAACAAAATTCCATCTACGCCATTTAATTCTTTTCTTAAGAATTTTTTTTTTTGCTGCTTAACTAATTATTCGTTATGTCTGTTATTAAAATACAACATTTATTCTGTGCATAATAATAGTTTATTAATAGAACTACATACTAGTATGGTAGTGGTGGTGATATATAGTAATAATTTAATTTTGGTTTTCAATTGACGTTAATTGTAATTCGGATAATATACAATTTTTTGGCACTGGTACACTTCTATACATAATATAGTAGAGCGCAGACAACAAATCAATTTATACAACAGATATGCGGTATGTGCAACTTACAATCGTGATGATCAGGTGGAAGTGTGCGACGAGGTGAAACGAATTTTGTGTTGAAATTCTTTTAAGTTATTTTGGTATGATGTACAAAAAATATTTGTGTAGGCATTGCAGATACCATCGGTTGCATGTATAAGTGCCAAATAAAACAAGAAAGAACATCTATAGGAAACACTTCATAAGACGTTAAATTAATTATAGTTCGTTTCTATGCCGCAAGTAGAAAAAAAATATAATAAAATCGTCGCCAGATAGTTGGCATTACCCAAATCACGTAAAATTTGCGTAAACTGTTTTTAAAGTAAGCAGGCAGTTTTGTTAAGAAGCTGTTGAGAAATTTCAAACTTTAATGTTTGTGTAGGCTACAGATTTCGGAATGATGGATGGTTAGCCATATACACCCTAAGTTCAGGGATCAATTGATGAATGAGATATATATTGACTGCCAAATATATTCCTCGTGCAAAGTTCAGTGATCAGCTTACATTGGCTGTTTCTTTCTGATATTTTCGTTCCCAAGCAAAATTGTAAATAAATAAAATGTCCTCTTACGTAATGCAACACAATCGGTTATCAATTTATTTTAGCTGAGGTAATTAAGTTTTTGATGGTCTGAAAATCTTTAGAAATTTGGTTCATAAACATTTCACATGAAATTCAAACTACATTCTGCCTCCCTGATCGGTGGAAATAACTTTAGATATCCACTGTGAGAGATTTATGAAAAATGAAAGACGCAGATCCTTTATAGTTTCGGCAGTTTTTGTCTGAGGTAAATCTCCCACTGAAGCTACCACTTCCGTTACACAGATTACCACCAAACTTTGCAAGGATTCCCTAATTAATTGAAAAGCGAAGCCGAACTTTGATGAAACAAAGTCTTTTTTGTCAAGACTCGCATTTCCGCTTAAATTTGACAAAATGATTTGTTTAAATTTTGATTTTGTTGTTAAAAGTTTTATCGTAAATGCTATATACTCGAACTTTTCAAATTATTTGTAAAATTCGAAAAAGTCAAAAAACAATTTATGGAAAAAGCTTAAGTATAGAGTTTCATTCCGATCAATCAACCGTTATGGATTGAGCTGTACAAAGACCGATTTTTTGCTAAAAAACAGGTTTTTGATAAAAAGATCTATTCGTCCACACTTTTCAAAATATTTGCTCTCCTGAAAGCTGCCGTAAACCGATTCTGACTAAAAAACACTAGACTCTCGCAATTTATGAGAAAATCTAAAGTATATGAAGTTTCATCCTGTGATCAATCAATCCGAATGGGCTGCACAGTACAAAATTTTTTCAGAATATAATTTTTTTCAAAAATCGCCTTTTTCGCTTAAATTTTAAACTACTGATCTGGACTGGTATTGTTATAAAATTAATTTAGAATCTTTTAGTTCATAATCATTTTTCTCATAAATAAAACTTTTGAAAATGTAAACATCAACAAAAAAGCTCCTATGGAGGCTGTCACTTCCGGTGAGATAGATTTCAGCTCAGGTCGGGAAAGCTGGAACGAGTAAAAACAGAGCCTTTTAAATATAAGAGCCGTAAGATTACGCCATTTTTTCCATGAGCTGCCCATAGAGGTGAAGCTTTTCATAAATGCTTCCTTTGAATTTTCAATGTGAATGGTTCAGGAAACCCGCATTTTAAAATTGAGTCATATTATGTTGAGATAACGCAAAAACATTTAAATTAGTCTAACACAATTGTTTTTTTTTTTTTGTAGAAACAAAAATTTGTTTGTATGTAGAGAAAATAAGAAATTAGTATAGAGTGTCCATCAAAAATTTTGAGCATTATTTTTCCAAAACAAACCTTCGTTAAAAAGTGCTTTTGGTGTAACAATGTAATATGGGGTTTATTGTGTTTTGGATTCTATTTCAACATTGTTGATGAACAAACTTTGAAAACTGTTTTTTCGTTACTTGTTAAAAATTTGATTTTTCATCTCAAAAAATTCGCAGTCTATATTGTTTCATTCCTGTAGTATAAACAGAACCGAGTTTCACAAAATAAAAACATTGCAATTTGATAAAGCTTTTCGTAATTACTAAACCAATCAAAAGATGTCGCTAAGTATAAATTGAAGCTAAACATTAAAACCCAAATGTTTGTTTACAAAATTTAGCAACTTATTATGTATACTGCCTGGTTCAATAGGTTATGGAGATCTCCTGGAACTGAGAATAACACAACACGACCGAATTGGATTGAAATAAAAAAAGAGAAAAATTTGGAGAAATTGTGACATTTTTCTATTATTGTTTTACTATGATTGTGAATATTTTACGACGAAAACCGTCTTATAAATAAAAATTATAATTGTTTTGAGTTTTATTAATTATGTTAACTTCCAATTATATTAAAGATTTCACTCTTAACTTAATAATCGTTTATTTCGTAAATAGCTAGTTGTTTAATTATTTTATTCTTTTCTGTAATTTCAAGTAAATTCATTATAGAGACATCTGTAAACGGATTTTGAAATTACAGAAAGCTCGGTTTTGCAATTGCATAAAATTGAAGTTTTCTACGTTTTGTTGTTTTTTGTAATAATGTTTAATTAAGAAAATCAACGATGTTGTATACATTTCCAATAAATAAATTTTGATGAAAAAGTTTTATTACATGAATAATAATTATTAGTTCTACATGGTGATTCATAAAATCTCTTTTCACCCCACGTTTCCTCTCTTAATTTTGTTATAAATATGATCATTTAGATTGCTATTAATTCCATCGTTCATTTCGAAAATTATGATGTGCATGGGACCGGAATTAACTAAAGACGTTAAATTTTTATAAAACTAAAGTTTAAATTGTATGTAAGAGGAATCCGCGGCAGCACCCTGTATTATCTTACTTTACTAACCTACACAACTAAACGGAAAGCTCATTTTTATAGAAAATTTAGTTTAAATTTAATAATTAAATACTACATTATGATGGCTGATTTTCAAATATGTGTTCTTTGAATATTTTATTAAAAATATAAAATTAAAATTTAGATGATTTGTTTAAATTATGCTCAAAAATTTTTCCAATTACCACGGTCTCTTATAGTAACTCAATAAAAGCTCTCATTTTATATTACGGCTCTTTAAAATCATAGATGGCTCTGGTAAAACACACGGGCAAAGTTCAAAAATTTGTTAAAACTTAACGTTTAAAGTTAATTTTAAAGTTTCGTTAATATGGAGGCCTATATGTTGGTCTGTTATTTTCAAGGAAGAAGAACATCTTTAACGATTCGTCCACGTAAACTAATATTTGCGTGGACGAAATCCGCACTAGTGATCACCCAAAAAACGCTCGCTATAATGGATTTGCTTATGGGAAGTATGAGCTGGCTACCATACCATATTATACAGCAGAACTAGCTCAGCAGCGTGTTGACATCACCCAAAACAACATGTAAGGCATGTACGTCCATAAATGAGATGTAACAAAAAGCTTTTATGTTTAAAAACAAAAAGATTATAAATTAAATTTGAAACAAAATTAGTTCAGATCATTTTATACTATACCGGAAATGGCAAGTTTTGATAAAAACTTTTTTTCACCAAAATTTGGCATCTCCCGAGTCCAGCCGAATTGACTAATCGTGATGAAACTCGATACTAAATACAATGGAAATCTATGTACCGGAAGTGGCAGTTTCCGCAGGACCCAGATTAAAATGAATTTGTTAAATATAAATTTTCAACAAGCGTTGTTCGTTGACCTTATTGGTTTTCTGAAATTTAAGTTGATTATACAAGACAGTTTTACCAAAATTTCTCTTAATTGTTTATTTTAGGAATCACGTATCTAGTTCTATTTACCTTTTTGGAACGAATGAAAATTTAAAAAAATGTTGCATTACTTCAAAATCTATGAAATGGGAGCCCTATATTCCAGAAATGATTCACCCTTCATCCTACGGACTACATTTATGGAATTAGTGCAAAGTCACTTGAAATAGTAGGGGCTAACGGATTGAGAAAAGGAATAATTTAAAATAAGGGACAACCGCTTTTTTGTCGTGTAAACGAATTTAAAAATAAAAGTTTCAAACATTTACCAATTTCCAACTTTAACGAGATTGATCGATGGCGAGGAAACTCTTGGGTTCATTAAACGCAACTACAAATTCTTTTGTGTTCGGCTGCTAGACCTAGATTATGATCACGTGAAACATGACATTTTTTGTAACTTTAGTTGTGAGTTCTAAAACGCTCAGCTTCACGTGGAATTATGAGATGATTTTTGTAAATGTCAAATCCAAAACTAAATACTTAAATAAAAATTAATAAAAATTTTATAATAGATTATTACCAATTTTTGTATAACGAGGATTATGGCGAATTTACATATTTTTCGATTTTCCGCTGCTAGTCGTGTGTTTAGAGAAATAAATTAGAAATTGAATATAATTAGGAATGCAAGTTTAATAAAAAAGTCATGAAAATTTTTCATTTTAATCTACCAGTTGAAGTATACCTCACAGATTTGCTTCTAATTCCATCATTGATTTTCTAACGGAATCGAAAGCGTTTCAAAGCAATTTGTTATGGCGCTAGCCCTTCTGAACGAAACAAAAATTATATTCTTCCACTCCACAGTGACCATTTTATTTTACATCAATTAGATCACCGGCGGTTAGCCGCTTGGTATCATAGTGGGCCAAAAAAATGGCCTAAGTGTCAAACCACTGAAACCTAACCTAAGATTCCTTCGATAATTTCGTGATATTCATATCTGCACGGCTTGATGTGCCCCCAATAAAAATATTGAATAATAAAATGAATACTCAACAGAAATCTAATTTAATGGAAGAAAACTCTTTATTTCCACGGAAATAGTCCCTTAGTCTAAAAAATGTTGCTCTTTTAAAACTTGGTCCAATTAGCCACTCTTTTGATTGCCAAATCCAAAGTCAGGGATACAGTCATTGTAACTTACACCACCTCCTAATTTAAAACTGAATATTTCAAAACATAAAAGTGGGTTGTTTCACAAAAATAGAAATCAGGCGACGCGGTAAACTATAATGACCAAAACCAGAACCTCTTAACACTTTCTGCATGTAGATAAATTGTTTTGACCCAGATTATCTAACTATATTTCAATTCTAAAGAAATCTAAGTTATTCAACAACAACAGAACCACCTAATTGATATCCACGAACGCAAATCATATTTATAGTATGCTGTTATTCCATATATAATACAAGCACCCGCATTCGTGTAGCTCTTTTGTGTTGTGCGATTTTCTAAAATTCAATTGAAAATTAAAAACGGAAAATTTATTTATACAAAACATACAAAACCCCATTAATCCAACTCAATCAATTAATTCACAAAAAATATTCTAAACATACACAAAAAGCCTACATAAGCCCAAAAGGAGCACAACAAAACAAAATAAACCAAAAAAAAAATACGGAAAATAAATTATATTTTTCCCAAAAAAATTTTAAATTATTAAAATCGAATCAATCAATTTTTCCATAATATGGAAAAACCAATGCCACAGTTTGTGTATTATTTTTACAAGAAAATTCTTTGTGCGACTCTACGAATACCAAATAGATTCGTACGCGACACACTTTTAAGAGGACAAATGGAGATTAAGAAATTTGGTTAACGATACAACCTACATAACTGCGTTTTAACAGCATAGGAACAACATCATCTTAAATAACATGGGGATATTACAAGTAAAGAAGTTTATCTACTTTAAATTTTAATTAGTTTATTTTAAAAATAACTGTTCCTTTTTGTGATACTTTGTTGTTGTGCTTTTCTCGAAAAAAAAACTAATTTTATATATAACGAGTTAAATGGGGGATGAAAGCTTTATCTTTACACTTTTTTCGATATTATACTTGTTCTTCAAAACTTTTTATTTTATACCTATCCAAATAAATCCTGATCCTAAAAATAAGAAAATTGATCTTCGTAAAATATTAATTAATTTATTAAAGAAAATATTTTCCCATCGTGCCTTATCAAAGGGAAACCCCAACCCCATATTAGAAAAATTTCCTTTCTTTGTTTTTGCTTTAGGATAATTTGTCGCTGATATACAAATTCACAAATCAATCAATTATTTGATTACATGATTTGATTATAACCTTGTCAGATAGAATGGAAATCATTCACACCTACATAATTATGTAAAAGTGCGGATAAAGGCCACATTATCTACCAATGTACAACCAGAACAAAAACAAATTTAAATTAATTTTATAAAATTCCAAAAATTTATTTCATTATTTTGTTACCCAAATATTAAAAAATATTAAATTTGAAAATAAAATAAATAAATGGGAATTCAAGAAGTGGAAGGTATTTCCACGAAATTTTTTTTTTTAATTATTCTATACAATTTAATTTTTTTTTGTGTTGTTTATAATGCAGAAGAACTCGCAACTTTGAAAAATGTACCAGGAGCTTTCAATCGCTTTGTTTGTTTTTAAATAAAAATGTTATAAAATACAAAAATTATAAAATAAATTGTTTCTTGTTTTGGTCCTTGTGAGATTTGGCAAAAATATGGAATTCTTGAAAATCGTGAGCAAGTAGGTTCTATGAATTATTTCTTATTATTAACATACAAGGGCAAATATTTCCACTTTGTAAATTAAATGGAAGGCATCGGTGTAAATTCCGCTACAAAAATATTCATTAAATGATTTCATTGAAATCAAATATTTTATGTTGCCTGAATCTTCTAACTTTAATCAAGGTTTAATGCAAATTAAGCTATTTTGAACAATTCGCAGAGCCAAACGGTCCTAAATTTTATTTAAAAATTGACTGGGACGAAAATTTTTAATCCTAAATTTCCATTACATCTTCAAAACCTACATAAAACAATTTGTTCGTACCTTTAAAAGGATGTATGCTTTATATATTGTTGTTGGGGTAGTAGAAGCATTGGAGCGATTTACCATAACAACCGGTCAGACAAAAATACTTCATTCGTTATGTATATTTGCCTTACATTAATTTATGGTACAATTACCGCCACTTGGCTCATAATTTCACTTTTCCGTTTTCCAATTAGTTTCGTTTCCCATTTTTTAGTTGTCTATGAATTTGAATATGGATAAAAAGACTGGTCAGGCGACCATCGAAGTGATTATCAATTTACAACAACTGATTGAATTGTGTCAAATGATAACAAAGAAACGCTATACACGGCATCAAACTCTGCATTATTTACGTGGGGCTATTACCTCAATTTTTGCTATTTTTTGCAAATAGCATGGACTGATACAAACAACTCTAAACCAATATTTCACCGTATAAGGCTCAAGACATTGCAGACTCCACTCGTTTTTTTTCAAGATTCTTAAACATGACTCCGGGCACGGTCAATGCATCTAGAAATTAGAGATTGCATTCAGAATCAATTTTTTCTAGTTTCGTTGAACCGTGGGCTTCATATATGATACTGTCTTAGTGTGTCTTTTACCAGTTTAACATAATGGTCAAAACATTGGATTGCAACAACCATACATAATTATACAGGGTTCGCTTTGGACACGCTTGATTTTCCAGCAAGCGATCAACAATTTTAAATTTCCCAATAATTGGAAAAATGAAATTTTTCTAATAAGACTTGATAATCAAGCAAAGGTGTAACCAATAAAAAAAATTTGCTTGTCGATTAAAAAGTGCCATGTTCTAATAAAAATCCTTTCGATTACACTCTCCGTTCCAAAATTAAGTTAACTTTGTCTATTAAAGGCTGCATCATTTATATTGCCATCTACTGCACGCAAAAATGTGTTCGCGGTTCCTCATGCGCACATTTAAAAGAGCTGTTCCATCTCAATAAATGAATCACTTTTGTTAATTTGGCAGATGGCTGAGTATCTTCACGATCAGGCGCTGCACATGCAGGGTTTCATCTGTCGATGCGCCGTTTTGTGTTTTAGTCTTCCTTGACAACACTGATACAAGCGTCTACTGCTAGTCCGTTCAACATACCGTCCGGCCATACCTCACTTTCAACACAGTCATGTCGCTCATAGCTCCTTTTTCTTGCGGTTGTAGTTTGCAAGATATCTGCAGGTTTCCCTCGGTGAGCCAAATGAGTGGTTTGAGGTTTAATTTGATCAAAATCAGAAAATGGTTCACTTTGCTTCGCCCACCGTTTTATTAATTGGGCACTTTCTTATTTACGTAGCTCAGCTAATTATACACCTTGTTCGTCTAATTTAATATTGAACTTAGCATCCATTCCCTTGAAACAAGAGTGTCTTCATCATATCTCTTGTCCAAGGATGGTTTCTGTTGTTCAGAGGTAGGTGGTTGTACTGAAATGGCTGTTTCTGCGTTTGACTCATTGCTTCGATTCCCACTGGCGGCATCCCCGATACGGCGCTCGATACGGATTCATAATAGATTTTCCAAAGACTCAGCTTTTAAAGTTACATATTATATTTACACCAACATCTACTATAACTTCTTGAACAATTCACTTTTATCATTGTTCACTTCCCATCTACATGGAATGTCATTCTAAAAACCAATTGAGAATCAGTACTGGAGGAATAGTTGATGCATGTTAAGAATAATCATCGCACAATAAAATTACTGTCTCAGATTGAACCGGAACGAACGAGCTTTGGAATGGTAACACTTGGTTGTGTTTTCGTTAACCACTTGACCACAAAAAATTTTATGTGTGGGGTAAAAAATTTAACCAGAAATGACTATGTATTGTTGGTAAAAAAAATATATTGTATTTGACCAAAATTCGGCATATCTACGGTGCAAACAGATTAACTAATCAGGATGAAACTTACATAAGCTTTACCTATGCTTTATCTAAGTGATAACTTCCGTAGGAGGAATAGTTGATGCATGTTAAGAATAATCATCGCACAATAAAATTACTGTCTCAGGTTGAACCGGAACGAACGAGCTTTGGAATGGTAACACTTGGTTGTGTTTTCGTTAACCACTTAACCACAAAAAATTTTATGTGTGGGGTAAAAAATTTAACCAGAAATGACTATGTATTGTTGGTAAAAAAAATATATTGTATTTGACCAAAATTCGGCATATCTACGGTGCAAACAGATTAACTAATCAGGATGAAACTTACATAAGCTTTACCTATGCTTTATCTAAGTGATAACTTCCGTAGGAGGAATAGTTGATGCATGTTAAGAATAATCATCGCACAATAAAATTACTGTCTCAGGTTGAACCGGAACGAACGAGCTTTGGAATGGTAACACTTGGTTGTGTTTTCGTTAACCACTTGACCACAAAAAATTTTATGTGTGGGGTAAAAAATTTAACCAGAAATGACTATGTATTGTTGGTAAAAAAAATATATTGTATTTGACCAAAATTCGGCATATCTACGGTGCAAACAGATTAACTAATCAGGATGAAACTTACATAAGCTTTACCTATGCTTTATCTAAGTGATAACTTCCGCAGGAGTATTTTTAATGTTTGCAATAATGTTGAAAAGTGTAGCATTTACAAAAAATGTCAAATGTCAAAGAATTAAAAATTCATTTGTTGCTGTTATTCGTCAAATTGACAGTTGCAAAATCAATTGCATAATCCAGTGATACGAATCGTAACAATGCAAATTCGTAACAGTACATAAAACAAATAAAAGCAAAGAGTATAAAATTTTATTTAGTGTTGCCAAGATATTAAAGTATGTGAAAGAATTATCTCAAAATTATCGTTTAACGCATTGCAATTGTTTAAAATAAATTGTACAACCGTCATCCCTGGATCGAACTGGGGTTTAATCAGAGGCACTCGACAACGAAGAATATTAATTCTTAGCCATATAATAAAGCAGATGTGTACCAAACAACAACTGCATAGATTTCAAGTTTACAGTGCTGTGTAATCTGGAGCCATTTTTATTTACATAAATACACTTTGTGTTTATATTAACAGAATCTAAACACAACCGTATTTGGTTCACGATAGCATTTATTTTTTAAATATAAACTGATCTTTTTTTTTTGTAATAAGATTTAAATAAACATTTCATAAGAGCTGCATGTCCAGTTTATATAAATTTCGAAAAAGAAGAAACTATTTTCTTTAAAATTTATTGCGTTAGGTGCGCAGAGATACGGAATAACAACAAAATGTACGTAAATTTTCTTCTTACCGTTTTTTTTCTATTACATATTGAATTTGGAAAAATTAAATCAATCCATTTGCAAACTGTTAAATTATTTTAAAATTGATAAATATTTGATAAAAATCGTAGATCTTTCGTAATTGTGTAAACATGTCAATAATGGAATTTTAATGGGCACCAGCAGAGATTTCAATTTTATTTTATGGATTCAATCGTTGAGAAAACAGATGGCCTAGATCAAAACTAATATGCAATTTGAGAGTATTAAGGTTGATTATAAAGATCCAGCGGTGTTTTTTAAGTTTAACAGGAGTAATAATTGTTTACATTGACCGTATAGTCATTACTCTATATGTCATGTTATGTACACCAAGTCAAATTCAAACGAATTTTCATTTAAGAAAAATATTCTTTTATATTTAAATTTTGTAGCACCCACATCCATCGATCGGATCCATCCAAAAATTGGTTTTTTGCTTTAAGAATGAAAAAAGTGTTTTCAAAGTAGCACTTTTTATTGATAAATTGAAATTCTACAAATTTCATCAATTTACATGTTGGAAAAAAGGCGAAATTGGGTTTTTTATTATTCGGGTAACATGCTCATCAAATACACTATACATTAGATTAGATTTTGGTAAAGGATATTCTTATGTTGATGAATACCAAATGAAACAGAAACGGTTTCAAATTGTTTATAAGCAAAAGATAAAAAAGGATATTTTTATATGTAGGTACCTATGTGTATTTTGTACAGTGCCGCCCTGCTTTTTGATCGAATTTCTGAAAATAAGCACTCACACGGTGATAAATATTTCAAAAATTGTATTTGAAAGGAAAATTGTTGGTGAAACAGAATTTTATTTTTATAATTGGGTTTGGTTGTGAATATTTGTGTATTCTTAAGCACAACGTTTACGAAAAAGGATACGTTCTTGTTCGATTCAATATATGTTCTCTTTATTTAATCAACATTTGAGAAGTCCAGATTATTCTTAAGATAATATTTAAAGATGGGTTTTGCTGTTCCTTTAAAAATATAATAGTGTACAATGCGATTAAAACCCAATAAGGTTCGAGCAAATTTTTCTAAAATTAGAAGTAATTAATGACCTCAAAAATTGTCGCGCTCAACAAAATATTAAAAATCAATTTATAATTCATCCGCAGTAATTTCTCACCTAACACGATACAATAATAACAAATCCTCAAGAAAAACTGAAATTAAAATGAAAACGAGCCGACACAAGAAAAGCTACTGTACCACTCAGTTCCATGTTTATATTAATCGATATTTATACAAAATAAGAGGTTCAAGTATTTTTTTTTGCACAAACATTTTTCATTTTGTGTTTTCTAAATTTATTTCAAACAGATTTTCAGATATCTTTGCCTATTTTTAAGAATGGATGGATGTATACAAATACAATTCAGCCTATCTATATCGATAGATAGATAGCTACTAAGGAGTGAGAGTAAACCGTGGAAAATATTAGTGGAAACTCGAAAAGAAAATCGTTTTCTATTTTTTGTGTATATGGTATCGAGATATCTTGTATATATAAATTCGTGTATTTTAAATAAACACAAAAAATTTGTAATTAATGGATAAGAGTTGAAAGTATATTTATGCGGTGGTGTAGAAAAAAAACGGAAGATTTGTGAAAATAATTTTTTTTTTTTTTGTAAATATTTTTACTTTACACATAAAATATGATTATTATCGTTCGAAATGAATGAAATTTTGCATGGTATGGTAGATTCGGTATTTTCGTTTTCCTTCGAAAGTAAAAGTTATTTACGAGTTTTTTTTTTTAATATAAAGCCATTGAGTTATTTTTGTATATTGCTGAACAAATGAAGTGCTGCGTGTTTTAACTTGCGTCTCCGCCGCGAAATTAGCGCAACATTGTGTATAATTGATGCCGCGCGATGAATATAAACAGCGCGAGCTAATTTATTACTGATTACGCGCGCACACCTGAGTAGGTGGTTAACACAAAATAAAAACTTTTCATCCCAATTCATCTAATAACTGTGAGATTGTATATATTACTTGTTGTGTATCCAAATCACACATGTCTCATAATCCAAACGCAATAAACCAGAAGCGAAAAACGACAAAATATCTAAATTATTTTACCATGATACAAATACTCGCTCGTATTATACGAATACATATTTAAATCCCCGATAAAATTTCACTTTATTTAATATTCCAAACGATTTTTTTTATTTTTCCATATTCATATTCTTCATGGGATTATGTGAAATGAAAAAATGTTCAAAAATTTTCCGAAGTAAATCGAAACGGGGAAAAGCATTAGATGAAAATTAAAATATAAATAAACAAAACACAATAAGACCTATTTTCTGCGAAGATTCCCAAGCTTTTCATCGCACCCAAAACAAACCTAATAAATAAATATAGAATAATATTGTCGAAATGGCACATGGATAAATCAGAATGGATCAAAAAGTTTACGAAGCTTTTTCTTGAATTGCTTTGGTTTACGATTCCTTCGTCATATCTGACCTAAAACTCAGAAACTTTCAGCGACCCAGCTTTATAGCTGTTCAAAGGAATAATCGAAATAAAGGTAATCACTTACAATTTAAAAGTGGCGGATTTGCAAAATAACACTAATTTATATTAAAATCCATTATGGAAAAGGAGAAGTTACAAAAAGTTGGTAAATTTAAACTTTTAGTAATATAAAAAAATAAAAAATAAATCATATATACAGGGTGTCCCGATTCGGAGTGCTAAACCGTTAAGGGTTGGTTCCTTGGTTCATTCTGTGAAAAAAAAAATCGCATTGGAAGGAGGAAGAGGGCCAATTTTTGATATCCTTTGAGGGACAGGATGTTTAAAAAGATTGGTTTTTAAAAAAAGTATACACAAACATTAAACTGTAACTTCCAAAACATTTATCGGAGAGTAACTAACTAACAGTCTTATTTGACTGGTAATTTTGTATAGGCTTATTTAGGGTAGATCGCTCATTTTAAAGAATTCCTTTACTTAATTAACTTGTCCCAAAATTTCTCTATTCATCATAAAGATTATAAGTGCTTTAATGGATGATAGATAATAAAATAAATATTGCAGTAGTTTCAACTTTTTTAAACTTTTAAAACAGGTGTTCATTAAATCGCTCACAAAAAATTTTATGAAACAATTGATGGCCCTAATGCTGCACCAACACTTGTGGCACAATCCAATGAAAGTGGAACAAATTAATTACAAATTTGTTATACACTTAGGAAACAATTTTACAGGTCCCGATAAGGTGCAATTTGTGTATAGGCTGGCCTACACCACACTTTTCGTGTTTCTTTTAATATTTATTGTTTCGTAGTGCGGGTGGTACTGGCAAATGACGTGTTTACAAATTATTTACAAGTACCATTACAAATACATGTACCATCCTTTTGGCATGCACATTAATATATTCTATCGTATTAGCTAGGGCTGGTACTGGCATTTTTTACAAATTAGTTACAACATATTGGAATAGTTCAATCCCCAAAATCTGGCCCTAATGAGTGAAGCTCTTTAAAACCATATTTCTCTGTATTGGTTACAGACTGGCTATAACTGTAACAACCTACCCCAAATTAAGTTATATATCCCTTTTTCAACCAACCACCACACAAAAGTTCAACCACCACACAAAAGTGTGAATAAAAAATCATAGTATGTAATGACGTTTTTTATAAAAAATTTCGCTTGATTTGAAGTACAACCAACACAATTGTGAGTATAGTTATATTGTTTTTTTTCGGACGAAAATAAGTTTGAAGGAAAACACAAATGTATAAGTTTGTTGAAAACACATACAAAAACAAATTTTTGACGTCGTACTTTTGCCGTACCCACACAATTGTGTTAGTGGGCAGCAAAAGGGATATAAAAAACGGATACGCATGAATAATCTTCCTGCACAAGCAATAGGTACCCCTGAATTTATTACAACAGGCCCACCCAACAAAATCGATCATGATACATCGAATCACCTTTCTGCGCAAGAAATAGGTACCCCCACGCTTGAACCTTATTACATCAGCGCAAACATACACAAAAATCAATCATAATGCATCGAATTACTTCCATGTGCAATGAACAGGTCTTGTAATAAGTACAGGGGTACCTATTTCCTGTGCAGGAAGGTAGTTCGATGAATTATGTAAAATGTTTGTACCTGTGGGCTCTTATAATTAATTAAGGGTATCTATTTCTTTTTCAGGTGGAATATTCCGCATGCATTATTTTTATGATTGATTTTTGTGGGTGTGGGCTGTTGTAATAAATACATGAGTATATATTTCTTGTACACAATGAGCCGTTTCATCTTAATTTGTAGCCGCATAAACCAGAAAGCTAAAACACTAGCCAATAAGACATAGATTTATTATCGATAACAGTAAAGTTACAAACACACATGCATATGTACATGGATTAAATGAAAAACGATTTTATGTCTGTCATTTGTGATAAACATTTGTTATGTTCTACTCGTATATGCTTCAACTCAGAACATAAAATTGTCTAATACCAAAGGTTAAACAAGTTTTATTACACTCATTACAATACATTTAATTGTCGTAATTATATTTAGAATCGTATCAATGAAAAAAGAATGATTTCTATTCCGTTAAATCAGCACTCGGCGTACAGGCTATTTATGTAATAAAAAAAAATTATAATTTATATGCACATATAAGTAAATATTAATCCTTTTTTACGTTGTTTCAAGATAACTGATATGATACCAAACCATCGAATTTATAATCATAATAAAGTCGTAAACAAAAGTTATAAAATTAAGTTAATTAATTGTAAAACTCTATAAATCCGGATTGGATAGGCTTCAAAATTAGTTTACGTTTTGTTGCTACACGAAACATTTTTTTTAGTATTTAAAATGTTAAACCGGGCATGGAAGCTATTACCCTCTAAAACTAATGGTTTCCGCAAATACAATATTAAAATGCACAAAGTCTTATTTATCGCCATTGCGCAAAGCTGCCTTCATAGCAACTAGAAAATTCTCATCTGCATGTAAACGTACCAAATAAAAACAAAATCGTTACAATTTATTTGCCTAAAATCATTTTACCAATTAATAAGTCAACCATTTAACTTTCCCAAAAGCGTCCCTGAAAAAAAAAATGTTTAATTTAAATTTTTCATTTACACAAAAAGTTAACCGATTTGCATAATTCATTAGATCATTAAATTTAATTTTATTTCTCTCTCCACTCTGTAGTCTACAACATGTACTGAAAGCTCAGCACAAGAATAAAAAAAAAACACTGTGCTCAATAAATTTCAACTAAACAATGGGTCAAAATTTCGTTCTTTCATAAAAGGATACATTGAAGTTAATTGACAGAACTTTTCTACTGCTATAAATTTTCTCCGATTCAGGGCCCCACCGAAATAGAACAGAAAACAAAATTTAGCAGTTTAATAATTTTATTCCGCAATAGTTACGTACAAATTTAGAGCGAGAAGTGGAGTACTGTATGTTCGAGTATATATGTACATACATATATAAGATCAGCAATACCACACACATTCTACAAAAAGAGATAATCAATTTTCAAAGATAAAATTTTCCTTCTAAGAATTGTGAATGCTTTGTGTTTTCTATTTTTCCAAATTATTTAAGATATATCCAAAAATGAATTTGGAAATTTGGTATTTATTAAATTATAATAATTAGCCGTGTTTTATTTCAAAATAAAATATAATTTTGGGATTAAGGCCAAGATAAATAAAATAATAATTTATTGATTATTCAGCTACATACCTACACTGTGACACGTGTATTGATTGGAAAATAAAACGTATCGTTGAAGAACATGAGGATATCACTAGGCCATAAATAGTTTTGAAGATAAATTTTAAACGTACGCATGACAAATACAACACTGTTGCCAATAATAAAGATAGAGGTCGAGTCAGACTGCACCAATAAATTCTATAAAATGTTAACACAAGTGTATTTTTGAGAAAACAGAAATGTCGCCAGTAACAGATGCACGATACTTGTTTTTATTACGAAGTTTTACCATGAAACATAAATTTTCGATTCGTTAGAAATGATAACCGTAATAATCAGAACAGGAAAAAGTTTTTCGCCCAGTATATAACACCAATTATTTCCTTCTATTAAATAATTTGTGTGGGGTGATTTAATAAAAAAAAATATTTTATAGTTTAAGGGGATAGCATTATTTTGCCCGATGCGAAATAAAATAAGCCTTTCTACAGGTGTACTAGGATAACAAATTTGGTAAGCGTCACACTCTTAAACGTAACAAAAAATCATCTCATCACAAATAATATTCAGAACTGTTTATGAAAGGAGGTGGAGAATTGAGGTAGGTATCAAAATAATAAGCGCATCGATGGAACTTTATTAATTTTGCACATAAATTTCCAGGCATGATACCGACAATTGCTGACAATTTTTATTAAAATCGATTAAACCGACAGAAAGTTCAAAAAAATTAAAACTCATTGCGATTTTCTCCGTAATTGAAAATCCCTCTTAATAATTTTCATCAAAATTGCTTATGCTGAAAATCTTTTAAGAAACAGAACCGGGCCTTACCGAAGAATCATACTTAAAGACATTTTCGATCGATATCGATTTCCGGTGCATGAAAACCCCGCAACCAACATTTTTTAGATAGTGTTAGCAAAAAAAAATGAAAACAAATATTCAGTTGTTCCCACAGTCCCACTTGAAGGCTTCCGAAACGAATTTTCTCTAAATCTGGAATCATCGAAGGACTTCTAAACGCTCCTCCCGAAATTAGGACTCATTACAATCCCATCACAATTACTCGTTCCAATGACACATTCCAATCTGTTTAGAATTATACGAAATCGGCATTTTCGCACTCAAACCGGAAATCGGCAATTATTTGCAACAACAAAAAAATTTACAAATTAATAATTTAATGCCCTTAATAATAATGCCAGCTTGATAAATAAACAAATTTAAAAAATAATAACAAATTAAAAATAAATATAAAAACCCAATTAAAACCGAAACAAGGTTTCATCAATTTTTAAAAGGTCGTTCAAGACGAAAAAAATCTTTAAGGGAATTAGACCTCTTAACAAATTTTCGAAATCAAGCATATTACAATGACTTCGCATCCCTCGAAAATATGAAAAAAACGGGACCCATCACAATCAATTCAGTGGTACTGGAAATCGTTCCTCGAACTTTGCAAGAATCGTTAAAGTCAATTTATTTAACTAGTATCACCAGAGGATGTTGTAATCGAATTTTCTTAAAGACTCATTACATTCGCTTACTGGTACTAAAAAGCCGTTTTCACCAATTTTTATTAAAATCATTCGAACAGAAGATAACACCCTAACGACCTGTAAAGCACTTTTTCCGAGATGAGTCCCATTCCAATAATTTTATGTCCCTTGGCCACAAAAAACACTATGGGATCTCCAAATTTATCGAATAAGCTTAAGTTTATATGTTAAGTTGTACCCTATCAGCCAATCCATCTGAGCTGTAAAGAACCATTAAACAATTAGTCTGCATGACACCACGCACACAAAGATTTTTTTTTATGGTTTGCTATTCTCGTGGCATAGCGAAAATTTGCAAAAATCTCCAGGTACAAAATTTTCATGATTATGGCTATATTTTATTTTACTGTATAAAAAAAAGTAAAATTGTTTATGAGAATCCAAATGCCGCATGCAGCATTTATTTTAGTGTTCCTAATCTTTTTTGTGTTTCGACATTTCCTTTTTCATAATCAGTGACCCAAATTGGTGAGCTTGTAAACTTCATATTTTAACTAATGTCTTTTGTCTTGGAAATGCATTGCTAAAGTTGTAATTTTTTAGAACTGTTTTTCTGACATTGTATATATGTGTTGCATTATTAAAAAATTACGTGAAGAGGCGATGAGGCTTCAAAGCAGCCACCTGCCAGGACTCGAAGCACCCAGGAGTCGAGGCAAAAGTTTTAAACACATCGTGATCATACTTAATTTCCACACATCAACCAAATAACATAAATTCAATGAAGTTGAAAATTGATCCCAGTGATATCTGCGTGCGCGTTTCCAAACCAATATTGTATCTCAAACAGGCAGCAACTAAATCAAATTGGTTTCGAGTAAATTTTTGATTGAGTTTCTCATTTTGTAAACACAGCAGCAGCATCAATATCAGTAGCAATAAATAACAAGCAAACACGAAACAAGATATAAAAAAATTTGAAAAAACATTTGGTGGAAAACTCAATTTCTATTTTTTCGGTTCCCAAAAAGATTTTTGAGTATCTTTTTGTTTTGTTTTTATTTATTTTTCCAAATATTTCCTTTTCATTTATGCTTGCTTGCTAGACTGTATGACTGTTCAAAATATATATTTACATCCACCAAACACGTATACGTACTCTTTCTCTTTGAGCATATACTGTACACAAAAAATTACAACACAAACATATGATATTACCATGGTGTAGCATATAGGTAATTTCCACGTCCTTGAGAATATAATGTACGTAAAATCAATAAAATTTCCGAAGAACAGAATAGAATAGTACCCAAATGCTATATATATATATATATATATATATATATATATATATATATATATATATATATATATATATATATATATATATATATATATATATATATATATATATATATATATATATATATATATATATATATATATATATATATATATATATATATATATATATATATATATATATATATATATATATATATATATATATATATATATATATATATATATATATATATATATATATATATATATATATATATATATATATATATATATATATATATATATATATATATATATATATATATATATTGTACATATATATATATATATATATATATATATATATATATATATATATATATATATATATATATATATATATATATATATATATATATATATATATATATATATATATATATATATATATAGATATATATATACAAAAGACAAAAAGATGAAATTTGGTAGGTGAAATAAAAGCAGAGGAAAATGAAAAATGGATGAAAAACACATATTATCTATATGTGTGTATTATACCTTCTTATATACAAAACATACAATACATGTGTGAGTATACTAAAATATTACGAATTTGAATTTAATCGTTTGCTCCTTACGTAAAATTAAATTTAAAAACTGGAAAAGGCTAACATGAAAATCCAAACGTAGTTTCCTTACAATGATTTGATTTTATTTTACCGCAGTCTCGTAGTTGTTAGTGGTCTCACTTTTATGTACATATATGTAGTTTAAAAAAATAATTTTCTTTTAGTATGAAACGATGTACATGGTTGTAAGGTTTTTGAAACGATAAATATTATGAGTAACTTTTTATGCTCGCAGCATTAAATTTTTGGGCAGGTAAGTAGTACATGCAGCAGTAAACAAAACAAATTTTTCCTTCTCCTCAATAATGTTTATTGTTGTTAAGCAAAGTATTCCTGTACATTTATACAAGAAAATTATGTGAGATTTAAATTCTTTCGGGTTTTTCTTTTAATTTCGACAAAAGTTCACAGAAAATTGAAAATTGGATTAGACATTAAGAGGTGGGTTTATGACGATTGAGTGTGGAATATAATATTATTTTGGATATAAAATCGCGATGCGGTTGTAACTGAAAACGATTGAAGCTTATTTGTTAGTGTATGGTATTGCAACTGTAATTGGCAACAGTATTTCTGTTATACAGGGTGTCCCCGATTGGGATGCTAATCCGTTAAGGGGTGATTCGTTGGTTCATTTCATGAAAAAAATTGTATGGTAGGGGGGGGGGGGTCAATTTTTGATATCCTTTGAGATACAGGGTGTTTAAAAAATTTGGTTCGGGGAAAAAGTTCAAGCGAATATTAAACTGTAACTTACAAAATATCTATCGGACGGCAACCCACAAAGCCTCATATTATTGACTATCTTGCATCTGTATCCATTTAAGAGCTATGAAGTTCTAAAGTTTAGAAATTATCTAAAAATTTACATTTAAATTTTGAATTTTTGATACTCATTTGTTATTTCGGGCAGTATCTCGGCTACAAGTTGGGGGATGTTGGTTTTAGGTTTTCTAACGTTTCAAGTATGTTTATGTAGAAAAGCTGTTAACGTAACCCTACAAATGAAATACAGCGGTGTTAAATCTTTTGATCTTGGCAACTCCTATCATTAAAACTTGGATTAGATAAATTTTTAAAATACACGAAAATACACGCGCTGCGCGGACCGTATAGACCGAGTTAAATAATTTCAAATATTTAAGAATGTTCATGTTGCATTCAATGATATTCTCTGTCGTTAAAACTCGATGTTAAATAATTTTTGAATTACTTGTGAAACATGCGGCTAGTTAAGAATGGGTTCTTACATCAAATACTAATTCAAAACCACCGTTTAACTTTTGCATATTACGCTCAGTGCTCCTCTAGATTTTCCGGAAAATTGGTGTTTTTTTACCTGGATTGGGTCTCTTACAAAGTGAAAACAGTCATTCCAGCAAGCAGTAGTAACCTCTTAGAAATATCTTAGAACAAAGCGCGCTTTGTATGGTTTTGCATGTTTGCTCGCTTAGCAATTGTCCATTCGTCATCAAATAAAATTTTGTGGTTTTTAAGGATTAAGTGGAGCTGCACAAATGATTTAGCAAAATTATATTTAACAAAAATTTTCTTTTGGAACGTATCACTTTAACGGAATTTATCACGAAGCAAATTTCAGAAAACAACATCATTCATTCGAAAACTGTTGCTAGTGATTGAGGGGAGACAGACAGAGAAACAAATATTTTATTATAATCATCTGAGAAAATCAAGGTCTTCTTCATTTCTAATGCTCTGAAAATTGCTTTGCATGGTGGATGAAACAACTTTTTGTTTAAATTATACTCAATAATAGATTCCTTTGGAGTTACTCCTTTTTTATATGATGCCACATAACACTTTCCATTAGGAAAATAATTTGAGCAATGTTCCGCACATTTAAAAAGCTGCATAATATTGAAAATAATTAAAGGTGCGTCACCTTGTTTGTACGGTACTTTTCCACAAGATGATTCTTCGTGTGAACATGAAATTTTAGCTTGTGCAAGTAAAAAAAATTCTCTTCAGCAAAATAATAATTTGCCAACCGCGCCATAATGGTGAGTTTATAAACTAAAGTGGTATACTGTGAAAATTGCTGTCTGACCATTCAAACTACATAAGTACTACACAAGTGTATAGGCTAAAAATGTAAAGCAATCTCGTGGTATTGGGTAATATCCTAATTGGGTAAATTCTAATAATAAAGTAAGATTGGCGAAAAATCGCACAAGCCATTCGTGAGATATCATCAGTACAGACATCCAAGAACCTTTATAAAATCGATAAAAATGATTTTGGACCTAGGTATAATATATTTTTTTTATAAACACGTCCCCGCAAATTGTTTCTAAAACTCTAAGAATAGATTAGTCGGTGGCAAAACTATTTTTATGATCTACAACACACTTTTCGTTTTCTGTTTTCACAGAATATTACCATTTTTTTTACCAAGAAGCCACTCAAGCTTCAACAGAAACATCAATTAGATGTCTTAGCAACCTAAATATTTTTATTCACCATTTCCCAAAAACATTTCGAGATATTAAACAAAATAAATTGTATGCCTCAATTCTTTTTGAACGTCTTTCCCAGTATTAAATGGATATCCGAAGATTTTTGTACTTACATATTCTACAATTTAGAATTAAAAAATAAAACTTTGACGAAATTGTGTGTTGTATCTCGACAACAGAACATGGCAATGAAGTTCTACAAGTAGAATATTCATGAAAAAGAGGCGAACTTTTAATTTCGCATTTCATCAACATAATATGCCGTTTTATGTTTACGCCAATTTTATCGGGAATATTAAATAAATAATTTATAAGTTGAATTAAATACACTGATTTACAATCGGGGTTTTGTCGGTTGTGTGGGCCAATTCAAAATCGTATTCAAGGAAGTGCAAATTTATTCCCATAACTTTATTTAAAAAAATTATTAAATTTATAACTCATTCTGTGCAGGAAGATAGAATATTTGTTAGTAAAAAATATTCCCAACCTCGTCGACAAGCTTTTCTAGTCCCTTCTGCTGAAACCTAGAGAGATTGAACTTACATCCGTTATTTATTCCAAAATAAATATTAAAATGCTGAACAACTGAAAAATGAAAAACTTTTTACTTTCAAATCGCAAATGAATTAAGCTCATGATAACAAACTTTGCTCGTTTCTGTTTTCCCATAACAACGTTAATTCTATTTCTGCTTATTTTGATTCTCGGTAAAAAAATAATAAATGAAAAACACAACTACAACATTTAGCGCACAAGATGAATATGAACCAAATATTTTCTGTTGTTATATTCCTATTACCCTTAAAATAAAATTTTAAAAGGAAAAAGCTCCAACAAATATGAACAACAACAAGACAATAAGATAAGAAAATTTTTGAAAGCTTTCGATCGTTTTTTCATGTTCTTTGTATGGTTTTCGTGTTACCACGCCCATAATATTTTATGTGTGTAATATACAAAAAGCTCTCTCGATTTTCTCGGTACACTGCGGTGTTAAGCAGAACAAAACCGAATTTCTGTTCAGAGAAAGGAAATGTATTTATAGAATATAGCAGAAAAGTGTGGTGTGTGTATAGGGAAGACGGCAAAATGAAGCATTAAAGCAGAATAGAACGATTTTCCTTTGTGTGTTTTTTATTGTATTTTTTGCAGCTGGCATACAACCTACACACGAGCTTTTTGTTTATGTTGTGGTGTACGTAATCTAAATTCAGCTTTATTTTTTTAATGAAAATTTTCTTTCTAAACTTTGAATTCAAAGTGTTTCGTTTCGTCTGACTGCTTGAAAAGTTTGTTAGAAATGCCAAAGAATAGAATAGTAAAATAGGTTTTCCATATACCACCAAGTACACGATTTGTTTAATAGCGTGTAGCGTTTATCCTTTTTGTTTATCCTTCGATGTGGTGAGCAAAGAAATACTTTAAAAATTCCATTCGACATTTTTGTGTACTCTTATATATATATATATATATATATATATATACATATAAACCGATTACATAGAGTATATGAGAATACTCGTAGAGTCTGGTGGGAGGGAAACCCCAGGCAAATTATTTTAATGTTTTCATTTTGAATTTATGTGTTATGAATGAATTTTTTTTAACATTTCCATTCGGTACAGTCAATGAATTGAATATGAATTTGTAGACAATATTCCGAGTATATTTCAATTTTCAGCGTGCAGTAATATTTTGTAAATTTATATTGACTGCTTGCTACCCATGAAAATTAAATAATAATTTTCAGATTAGTGCTAAATATTTTTACAATTTAAAGAGGTTCTCTATAAAATTTGAATTTCAATAAGACACTAACAAAAACTTTGGAAATTTCCCAATAGGCAAATTTAATATTGTATACTGATGGAATAATGAAATTAGGGTATGCAAAGTGTCCCAGGGAAAGTATAATCTGCAATGTATCCTACTTGAGGTTAAAAAAACGATAATCAGAATTTTCAATTAGCACATCAGAGCTTGTGCACGAGTGTAGCTACATTTAATGATGATTGAACATCTTGGTACGTTGGTGTAGGAACTACCTACTGTAATCTGAAACCGTACTCCAATGCGTGTGAAACAAAAATAGTAAATGAAAGCACACAGAATAAAATTTCAATATTTTCTCGGTTTTCTGATTATTTTTACAAATTTTTACAAACTTTTGTATCTACCCAACCACCATCATTTTAGCACAATAATTTTTTTGTTGTTCTATTCGAAGCATAAGTTTTTTTCCCAAAAACTTTTCGTTTTTCACATTTTTTTGTGTGTTACACAATGGAAATTCAATAGCATTAGTTCGGTTAGCAACATGCGCCCCATAAAAAGGAAAAGCGACGTACAAAAAAATTTGAATTGAAATACTACTACTATAGTATCCGAATGGGGTCGTATTTGATTACCACCACCCAGCCCTGTTACTCCCCGTCAATTCAAACCCATAAAAAATAACGCAAGGAATAATAACAAAATTCCATCATCCCTTTTCTCTAGTGTATATATATATATATATATATATATATATATATATATATATATATATATATATATATATATATATATACATTTCCGTTATGAATTTTCAGGCGTTTTCTTCTTGGTTTTCCCATCTTTATCTACTCTACTATAGTAACCGAGAGTAAATCGTATTTTCCAGAATACATTACATTACACAACAGTCACTGTGCCGCGCATGTTCACTAATAGACCAAAACTGTAAGAATATGTATAATAAAAACAAATTTGTTGTTGTATGTTCATTTCGTCCTTTCTCAATGAAAACCAAAATATAAATTTTCTCTTTCGTTTTCAGTAAAACATATCGACGGGGTGTGCTCGTGTGTGTATGTGAAAATTTATTGTCTGAAAATGAGATTCGCGCAGTATATAGATTATACAATAAAAGCTCACATAATTTTCCATTTTCGTTCGGAATTTTGTGTTTCTAGTATACTGCTTTTCCACTTAATGATTGTGTGTTAGAAAGTGAAAAGTGGAAAATATGGTTGGAAAATTATTATATATTTCTTTTATTGTTTTGAATATATACTCGCACGTGTTTGTACTCATTGTATGGTATTGTTGTAGGTTGGAAAACTGAACGAACGAAACAAAAATTTTCTTGTACGCTTTCTTTGTTTGACTGGAAAAATATAGATTATGGAAATGTGTGAGTACGGAGTACACTTTACGGTGTGTATGATCGGAAATTATTGTGGAAAGTGGAAAAGAAGAAAACCAAAATTGTTTTTCGGTTGTTGTTATGTAGATGTTTGGTATTTTTGCTATAACGAAGAAGATTATGATTGATGAAATGGAATAAAGAAAACTGGAAAAACTTTAATAGAAAGCACACAAAAAATGGTGAAAATGCTGAAAAAATAAATTATACATTTTCAGACGTATTTTTAGATTTATTACAAACCCTGAGCATTTTGTTATTGTTTTTGTACTGCCATTTTTTACTCCATAATTGTTGTTAGTGCTTTGTGCCATTCCATTTCTTATGTAAGAGAAAAGTTGTTATGCCGTATACAGAAAATTGTCCTACCATCACCACTCCCCCAAAAGTTTTTCTTCATGTTATATGTATATTATGTATTTTGTGCTATATATATGGGAATTGTTTGGATTCCGTCAATATATTTGCTGTTATGCTTGATTTGTTTGCGCTTAGTGTTTTGCTGGATCATGATTTTGTCGACGACTATACGACGATGAGGATGAGAAATTTGTGTGAAAGTGATTGTATCGGGGTAATAAATTACAGTTATTTTTCTTATGGCCGTATATACGAATACTATATACTACTACTACCAAGGGAATAAAAAAAATTTGGCATATGATAAATGATGGTTTAACGTTAGATTTTAGTATTTGTAATATATGTGTATAATGTAGCAGGTATATATTGCTGGATGATTTTTTAATGGATTTGTATTTAAGTGAATGAACTAAAGAACGGAAATAATTTGATTGAAAGTAAAATAATAAATTTTTTGTTTTTTCCGGATGCTAACAAAATAAAATGAAAAATTATGGAATGAAAAACAGCACGCAAAAGAAAATTGAAAATCTCATCAATTTATCGGAAATTGCTACATAACAGATCAAGGTTATTTACGATAAGAAAAAAGTGTGCGTATTGTGATTGAAATTTTTCGTTTTTGGGGGAAATGTTAAATTTTGTTACTTCTATGATTATACCATAATGCGGTAGATGACCGTATAACTCGCTACATGTAGATAACAATCAACTGAAAATTTAATAACAATATTTATAAACTAATTAAAATAAATCAAGAAATTATCTGAAGCTAAAAGTTAAGAGTGAGTACTAAAGTAAGGGGTAAGTGTGCAGTTTCGATAAGCACTGTGGGGACATTTTCTTCTAGAATTTTTTAAATTTAACAGCTATTATGAAAAATCCGTAATTTGTTTTTTTCGTTTACTCGACATTTTGTTATTAGATCTCAGACTTCGAGGAGTTGTGCTAGTTCGATCGATATACAAGAACAATAGACTCAATTTTTATTCGCAATAATAAAGTTAAGCCCATAATCTAGCCCCTAGTTTTGATTATATAATATTTTAATTTTATATTACAAAAAAACAGATTACAAACAAAAAATTTTTAATTGACGTCTCATTAATTAAACATGAATAGACCTGCATATATCTTTCAATTTAGAGGTGAAAATGTGTCCTGAAACATTGTTGGGGGAATAGGTTTGTGGTGCACTAATTGATTAACGAGAATATGGTTCGTGATATCCTTGAATTTAACTCAGAAGAAATCACAAGAAGTATATATAATATAGTATTAGTTAGTTTACAAAATTCCGTAATGTTAGTAACGCGGTTCTTGAAATAATGACAAAAAATCTCTTCGACAAAAAAAAAATTAAATTCCAATAAATTCGATTCAATATAATGAAATCTAGCAGTCTTTGTATTGTGATCCTTGAAAGTTGGTCAACTGCGGATTCAAGGAAAACAGTTCTTCTCGTAAATTATCAGTCCGGTGTTTAATACACCTAATCTCGTCTTTGGTGAAGTAAAAACGTCGCGATTGGGAACAACATTATGTCTTTGTGGTTGCGGGTTTCTTCCACATCGGGAGCTGTTGCGATTTGAAGTTAATCTGTACAAGGAAAATTATTTTTGATCTGTTATTTAGTTGGTTTTAACGAGATGTTCGAGGATTTATAGTTTACCGATCGGTAGGTGAAACTTTCTTCATTTGTATGTTGTGCTGTAATCTTTTAACAAGTGTCTTATTTATGATCGGCCTTTGATTTTTTTTATTGGTTGCTGTTAACCTTAAATTTATCCTAAATGTCTTGATCTTTTAGTTTGTGATGTAGGCAATATTCTATCCTGACATCGAGTAGCGAACTGAGAATATGGTTGTTAGTCAGCATATGCAACTGATGGTTTAAATAAAAGAGGTCATGATGTCACAAAAGACCGATGAATCATGTTGCCAGCACCTACTTTAGCGTTGAAATCAAATACCACTAAAAGTTTTAGTACCACTTTTGCGTACATAGATCAGAGTGGCTTAGCCGGTTACACAATTGATCTTAGTTTACATCACCATCTTCGTGTTTTGATAGCAGGTAACTTTGGATGTATAGTAAACTTTATTTTAATCTTTCTCGTTATCACTAACTTCGTGAGCTTATACACACGCGACCATGTCCATTCTGTCACTAGAAATCTTCGTACTCTTTCCATTTTATTTTGTTTGACATATTCTTTGCATGTTTTGGTTGATTTATGCTAGTTTTCAATGTTGTGAAATTTGTCCACCCAAAACTCCCATGTACATATACAAATTCAATTAGAAATGTTTAATACAGAACATGACGTATTTCTAATTACACTGTTAAATCAAAATTTTACGGAAATTACTATGTACTATGTATTTTTTCATATTCGATTTATTTTGCAAGGACGGCAGCGTCCGAACGAGAAAGGTTAATCCTCTCTTTTGTTTGGAAGTGGCACTTATAAATGTGTGGATCATGTGGATACATTGTTCTACTCTCGGTGTTTGCTGCTAAACCATTGCTCTGCGAATATTTTTGACTCGAATATTGTACAATGATGTTACATTCATCCACGAACCTGTCAAATTCACCCGAGTTAAAGGGGTTATTGACACAGAGTATGCGTCAATTATAGATATGATTTACATTCCAGCGTACTCAAAAATGTCCATCGCGGCGATGTGAAAAGCGTATTCAGGTATTTCTTCCTGTACCAATGGCTCCCTTTGATTATTTCTCTTGAAAGTTTCACATGTATGCCATTACAATGTCTTTGATTTGTTTATTCATACCAGGCCACCAGTAATGCAATCTAGCACGAGCAAGAGTTTTCTCGATTGCAAGATGTGACGCATGCAACCACTTAGCGATTTTATTTTGTAACCCGGTAGGTATCACCAACCGATGGTTGCACAAAAGCTTATCATTTTCAAAATGCAATTCTGATTTGAATTTGTAGAATTCTTGACTAAAGTTATCAAGCTTCTGGTAATTCTGCCAACCGTTATCAATGAACCTACAAATACTTTTATACTGCTCATCTTGATCGATCGTAGAACAATATGTTTTATAGTTTTCCTCCGAAAGACATGCAGCCCTTGTTACCGCATGAATAACGAACGCATAACAGCACTTCCATTTCCATCAAATGCGGTAAAGGCGCATGAGACAAACAGTCAGCCACAAGCATGTTCCTACCAGGTTTATAAGCTACCCTTAATTTAGGATACTTGAACAGAAACATAAACATTCTTTGTAATCGCGCAGTAACATTATCCAAATCACGCTTAACCAATGTTTTTAATGGCTTAAGGTCACTTTCTACAATGAATTTACGACCATACAGGAAGTAATGACATCGTTCACATGCAAATACTATTGCAAAGAAGCTCTTTCTCGATTTTAGCCCATTTTTCTCACTCTTGCTCAGTGTTCTAGATGCATACGCCACAGGCTATCTCCCCTGTGTTAGCACACAGCCCAATCCATCCATTGATACGTCCGTCTGAACGATTACAGCCTTGTTCATATCGTAAATTGCCAAAACAGGGTCAGCTGTCACTACCTCTAAAAAGTCACGAAACTCGCGTTCTTGTGTTTCATTTCACTCAAATGAGACATCGTTTTGCGTAAGATTGCGCAATGCTGCAGATCTTTTTGACATATTCGGGATGAACTTTGCAAGATTTTGAAAAGTCCCAGGAGTTGCATGACATCTTGCTTGTTTTCTGGCTTTTTCATTCTACAAATTGCTTCACGACATTTATTCTTTGCCCTAACCGAACCGCACGATAAAACATGAGCGATGAATTCGAATTGTGATTTCCGTTACTGAGTTTTTTCCGAATTAAATTTAACACCATTTTTTCGGGCACGCTCTATAACCAACGACAAAGCTCGAGCGTGATTCCGCTCAGTCCGACCCATAATTGCAATGTCATCGAAATACACTACGACTCCTGGTATACGACTCCTGGATTGTCCGAAAGGAGTTATAAACGTAGTCAGATCTGGACTGGCCTGATCCAGTTCCATCTGCCAGAATCCACTTGACTGGTCAAGAACCGTAAACACAGTCTGATCCGTCGTATGACTGGTAACGTCATCTATATTGGGAATAAGGAAATGTTCACATTTAATGGCCCTATTTGATTTCTCCTCAATCTGAAGGTTATTAGCCCAATCTGTTGGATATGACACAGGTGAAATGATTTCCTCCCTTATCAATCGTTTTAACTCCTTGTCCAAAGTTTCTAGTAAACTATGCGGTATTCGTTTTTTAAAATGCAATGACGGTTCTGCGTTTTCTTTCAGTATGATTAAAAATTTCGGGAAACTCCTTCACAAACTGTTCCTTTGTTGTTGGCAAGCAAGCAACTGAGTCAATGTCCAATAAGATTGAAGTTAATAGAGCTATTCAAACCAAGAATTGTTCTTCCACAACAAGAAATCTCGCCCTCAGGTTCTTTTTCGTTTTTATATCCATACAATCCAAATCCACAGTACCATAAATTTTAACTTTTTAATTTTGAATCTCCGTTTTTGTTTTTTTAACGACGTTGATCCGAACACAATTCACATCCGAGCCAGTATCGATCTTAAAATCCATATTTTCATTCCCAATTTGATACGTTTTGATCCATCGATACTTGTTATAGACCTATTGCTATTTGAATTTATTCTACAAGATAATATATTTTTACTTATACTACAAGCACTCTCATCACCTACCTCACCACTGTTGCCTATGTCACTCCAGGTGAGCGACTGTGTATCCTTTTTTCCTTCTTCTTGTTGTGATCCTCCAACCCACCTTGCTTGTTGTTATTCCATTTAACTGTGCTAGATTTGCAGAATCGCGCAAAATGACCCATTTTTACACATGTATTGCATGACACCTCTTTTGCCCTACAATCTCTTTGATGACTTGGCCCAAACAATGCACCACAATTGTAACATTTGCGTACAATGGCATATACCACATTTGACCGGTGCTCAACACCCTTGGCCAACAGCAACTTGTTTTTGTTCATCGCTTCAAATGCCTTGCAGTTTTCAATCACATTATTCACTGGTTTATCTTTTACATCAAGAAGTTTCATTTGCAATTTTTTGTCCACTGCACCAATGATGGTGCGATCACGAAGCATTCTTTCTTCATATACGATAATCCACAAGTGCATTTATATTCACAGACCTGAATTTGCTTACGTAGTTCGGTTTCAAAATCAGCAAATGGTAGTTTTTCCCGTTGCACAATAGTATTGAATTTGAATGATTCCGTATTGTTACATTTTTTTTTTGGAATGCTATATTCATCGAATGCTTCGATTACCACTTGCAACGTTCGACTTGTGGTACTTTCGTCTGCGAGTGTTAGATTTCCAAGAATCCCGTTTGTCGATCCATCATTCGGGAATAACGTGTTGTAAATGCCCATTGCACTTGCGCCGATTAACCACAAAAATGTTGCGATCTTTTTCGGTTCTTTGTCCACGTCTTTACCGTTGGCTATCATATACATCTGGAATGTTCTTTTCCATCCGGGCCAGTCACGTGTTAAATTCGAACAACCTAGCTCCAGCGGAAGGCGATCACTTTTTCCATCTTCTTTTTACATACCAAAACTTGATAAATCCACTAAAATAATTGTTGTGCTGTGTCTACCACATGATTAAGTCCACGGTTAATGGTGTTTTTCGTTCCAATGGCGTTTAATTTAGGCGATGATCACAGATATTGATTTAATATGATCGACGTGATTTGCTTGTACCCATTTATATTATAGATTTTTATCCTTTCATATACATACATATATCTTTTATATTGTCTATTTACTTCTGACACCATGTAATAATTATGCGATAATTATTAAAATAAAACAATTAATGTTATTTAATTATTTATTTAAGATTATTTATTTGGTGAATACATAGAACGATTCTATGCGACTATATAATAGTTTACATCCTCCTCCCTAGCTGGCAGTAGGGTGAGAACATGATGGGTGCGTTCAAAATACGCGCACACGGTGCGTTCCTTTACAGAATTTTTAAATATCTGAATGTTAAAAATGTTGGAAAATGACTCAAAATACATATTATTTCAATTATGTTCAGGTGGAACATTTAATCTACACAATGGGTAAAAATGACATCTATTTGAACCAGAAGAATATTTGAAGAATGTTGAACCGAAACTACCTTCAATTTCCGTGATTTTTACCAACATCAAATAGCTGTTCCTTCTAGACCATCATTACACGGATTCGTTCACGGAAAGCCTTTATATATGGATATGTGTATCGATAGAAAAACGTTACGTAATCATATAATTAATTTATTTTATACAGATAACTCAGTATAGAGATGGCTATAAGAATAACAACAACAGCATATCCATCCAACAAATATTATCTTAAAGTTTTCTTCATCGTTTTTATGAAACAATAAAAATCACTCTCCTTTGTGTTTTATAAATAGTGTAGTAAAGATTTGGGTAAAGTAAAAACGCGATTTACATTTTACTTCATCTATGTATCTCTGTCTTTCATTGATAAAACGTCAGAAAATTATAACAAAATATGTAAGTATGTATTTTGGGGAGCAACATTCGGTTTCTTTTCTATACAAACGTAGTCTAGAAAAGAAGAAAATTATTATTTTTACTCTCATTCTCGTTTACACTTCGTTATGTATTTTGATTTTTCTTCCAAAGCTATTTTTTCAATGTAGGTACTTCTTCTACTTATATTCTCGTATTATACTAAGAAAAATGTATACAATTTTACAGTTGAGTACAAAATATATGCTGGCCTGTGTTCTGTGCTAATAAAACCATGTTGTGAATTATAATAATCTTGTTTCAAAAAAAAAAATATTTACGTCCAATCGATGTGTTACCGACACGGTCCTTTGTGTACGGTGTGATAATCATTTGTAAATCAGAAGTACCAGTTGTATTGTTTTATAGTCATTGACCCTTGAAAATTATAAAGTCGTACCTGCGCCTACACCGTAATGTTTTCTTGCTCTTTTGCGTAAAATAAAACAAAAACAATTTACAAGTGGATTAGGTGATTACCTGCCGTTTACGTCGAAAAATCTATTTGATCATGTATAGAGTCATAGACTATAGGACGGCGCACAATCGGTTGATTTGTATTGGTTGGTATTTATATTTAAGAAGAAAATATTAGCCGGCACTTCAGACTGTCAAGCTAAACTGATTTTAAACAAGACTCTTTGATTTAAGTTAATTATGTTACGTTCACGTGTTAGTGGAGGGAATTTTGAACTATGTCCAATTAAAACACCAAATGTCAAAAATGGATAAAGACCTCGGCCATAAACAACGAAAACCTTTATAAAAAGAACGGTGTTACAAAATCACTACAATGCAAAGGGCCTCCATCATTGCTTTTTTAAAAGTTTGAGATTTTGGGAATCGCATTAGATTGAGACCGTATCCACAAAAAAACTGGGTGTGATTATATATCCGAACAAGCAGTGTACTCTTTAAACATTAAATTTGTTGTACCACACTAATACAACCAAGTGGAACAAAAACCGGTACCAATGTATTTCGACAAAAACGAAAATATTTTTTACTACTCTCCACTCCGTGTACAAATTGTATTTGTTTTTTTAACGATTCGACATGAATGATTCTTCATGATGTTGATGGTGATAGCAGCCAAGGCATGATTGTATGTGTGCCTTAGCGTATATGTACATATATCGGTATGTTCAAACACCACACCGCACCACATACAACAATTATATGTGTTTTTTTACTACTGTGACAGTTCATTGTTGTTGTTTTTATTTCGTATGTACGTTTGTCGATTCGAATTCGGTCGTTCTCTTGCTATTGCTTTCGCTCATTTCATGAGTCGTTCAAATTCAGTTTAGTTTTAACCGTGAATGGATTTGGATCGTATCTGAACATTAACAAAGAAACAAACATAATAAAATAAATAAGGAACAAATCTGAAAAATTAATCAATTGTTAGTGGTTTAATAATATAATAGAAAGAGATAAAAAATTAAGTTTTTATTTCATTTAATACTTTGTTATTATTTTGATTATTTTAATTAATTAAATTATACATTTTTTTGGTAATTTAAAAGTGAATATTTACGTTATAGTTTTTATTGGTTTTTATGTTTGGTTTTTGGAAAAAATAGTGTTTTGTTACAATGACCTGCTGAGTAATTCATGAAAATTTTCGACAACAAAAAATTTAAATAAATCATACAATTAAAAAAAAACAGGAATAATTAACATACCACTAAAGAAGAACGAGATAGCAAGATTAAAATATCACTTTTTCTTTTACCTTAGAGCTAGATAGAAAATAAATACTGAAAAAAAACTACTTTAATGTTTTCAAGGTCAATTTGTTTTAGATTAATAGTTACACTACTCTAATACTATACGTCGAAGAGTATTATTATTTGTTGTTGGGTTGATTCCGTAAAAAAATATTTTGAGCATATTTTACAAATTCCGTTTTGTTGTTGTATTATTTATAATAATTTTGAGTGATTTTTATATTTGGTTGATTAATTTATAATTTTGTTACACAAATTTTTGAGTTCTTTAACAAATAAATTTCAAGTGCAAAAATAAAGTTTTCGTTATGTTTATATTATTATAGTGGTAGTTTGAGTGGAAAATATAATATTGGAAAAATCGATAAAAAGGAATTTACAGTGATTTGTGTGTGGATACCAATAACAACAACAGCACAGCTACAATATTGTTGAGTTGAAAAATTTATTGAATGGATAATCGTGGAGTTGCACACTAAGCAAGAGAAAAAATATATTTTTTTAGTCTTGTGGACAAGTTATGATAGAATCATGTAAGTAAGTAACGAATATTTTCAATGTATAAAAAGCCGGTTTTATAAAATTTTTGTGAATTTTTAATAAGAAAACGTGTTGCCGGTTTAAGATGTACATATTTTTGGTATATAAATTTAAGTAACAATGGACAGTTAGACAAGTGGGTGATGGCATTTTATATTTTGAGTAGTACATGCATCATATGGAACAGGGATTTACAACATCATATTTTGTGATACCAAGGGAA
Source organism: Nephrotoma flavescens (assembly GCA_932526605.1). NCBI lineage: Eukaryota > Metazoa > Arthropoda > Insecta > Diptera > Tipulidae > Nephrotoma > Nephrotoma flavescens. Next base: position 1,947,010 of record OW052220.1, read on the forward strand.
GAAATATATTTTATTCTGAACTCTTTGTGCCGAGTTGTCTGTTTATTGAAAATTAGTTGTTTGAATATTTCAATATAGAGACTACTCGGCCCAAAGTGTTTCACCCAATACTACAACATTTCCCAATTTTATGGAAAATAATACTAACTCACTTTTAGTTTTTATATTATTTTATAGTGGTGGCTGCGCAACCGCAGGCGTAAACTTTACAGGAAGAATATTTGCTTATTTTTATTTTATATTAGACTTATTTGCAACAAAAATTCATTTGACAATAATTTTCTAATTTACTGAAAATTAATCGATGTATGAGTTGTAACGCTGGTTTTAAACCCAGGAGTTACATCTCGTGTCAACTTGTCAATCAATTTGGATAACTGAAAATCTATGACATAAAGGGATAATAAATTTCTAAAAAACGAACTCTCTCGCGATATCCCAAAATTCTCAGAACTTAAAGTGTGTACAAAAATAAAAAGTAAGGTCTAAAGAGTAAAAGGTGATAGATATATCCACCCAATCTCATGCTTTAAAATGATGTTTTAATTTTCATACGTATTCCAATCTAACGGTACCCATTTTTACCTATTAAATAATAAAAAATGTACACACCCCGAATGATTGTGACCCGAATAAATCATTTATTAAATAATTAAAACTGTTATTAAGTATGTTATCATAATTGTTGATAATAAACCTAAACCTATGTATTTTTGTTGTGTATTTGTCGATTTTTGTTAATTTACTTAAAACTTCCTTAGAAATGAAAAAAATATAAAAATTAAACCAATACAAACTGTTAGATCCTATATCTAAAATCTCATATAAAATTCGTTGAGAAGGAGTTATCTCGAACATGTAGAGAAGTAGAAAAGAGCTGTTCTAACTTTCAATCCCGTTTTAAACTTCCTTATAATTAATAATAATAATTTAATTGATAATTTTACTTGACCAACGCCCAATTGCAACAAAATTGAAAATTGTGCCATCTAGTTCTTTAGTGTGTTAATACTCATATTAGATTAAAAAAGTTCGTGATACTTGATAAAAATTGCTAGCCGCTATAGTAGCATATAACAGTTAACGGTTGAAGAAATTCTCCCGTGGATGCTTCGAACAAATTTATTACTCTTTTAAAATATTTATAGTAGTTTTGACTCAAAGCAAAGAGTATAAATTTAGTCAGAGTAACGAAACAGAAGAAAAAATGTCATCAAAAATATTTATGGGTTGCCAATTAAAGTAAATAAAAAGGTTGTTTGTTTTTAATCTTTGCAAACTGTTATTCTCGATCGAATTGTTTCGGCACACAATTCGATCGAGAATTTCCGGTTGTAGATCCTCCAGACTGGGCTTTAGTTTTAAATTTTTACAAGGAAGTCATGTAGGCCTATTTAAAATGTAATGTACTTAGACCATTAAATACTATGGATTGATAAGTGTACGTTTTCTAACGTTTTGATTATTAGTCCATAGTTATTGTGTTGTGAAGCGATGTATTAAGAGCAGAGTAAACAAATAAACGAAAAAAACAAAGTATGCATTAAACAGATCAAAATCAAAATATAAATCTTCTAACTCAGGTATGGTTCCAGTATAATGTATAACCCCCATTTAGTTGTTTCTTCTGTTTAGTACGCTTAACAATACGAGTATACACATATGACATCTTTGCTGAATTACCAGATAATTTTTTTCTTTACAATTCACGTTGTCAAAACATTCGAATCTTAATTGCGGATCAACGACCTTCAAATTAAAAGGCGAAATTAGTGACACCTACACTAAAACCTTAATAAAAACTTCAACACCGTCACAGTAGTTCATAGCAGACTGGAAAATGTTCAAATGAGCTTGGAATTATGCGATCATCGAACTTGGTTGCCAATAAGTCAAGTGTTTCACGATTTGTGTGACATGTGGTACCGTCTTGTTGAAACTAACCATCATCTAAATCAATTTCATTCATTTTTGGCCACAAATATCTAGGTAACATGCCGCGGAAGCACTCACTGTTACTGCATCTTCATGTTCATTTTCGAAAAAATAAGTTCCAATGACCAGCCCACAATCCACACCAAACAGTAACTGTTTTAGATAAATTGGTAGTTCTTGAATAACATAGGGATTTTCAGTCCCCCAAATGCGACAGTTTTGTTTATTAACGTTTCGTTGAGATGAAAATGAGATTCATCTGAAAAGATGATTTTTAATGAAAAATGCTCGTTTTGTTCGAGCATTCATTCTATAAAACGATAACGTTGCTGGCTAACGTTGTGGACGTGGTCAGCTATCTTCAATTTTTGAAGAATTTTGTAAACGTCCGTGAATTTAAATTGTTTAAGAATTTTTTCGGCAAAAATGAGAACTTCCTTAGGTAGCTTCGTGGCAGCTTGGTTTCGTACTGATAAAAAGTTAGTCTACTCATCAGGTTGCAACGACCAAACTGCAAAAATCCTACTCTTGCTTTGTACCGTTAATACAAAACAAGAACATATCGATTTAGCGAATTATATATCACTAAATCAGAAACCACAGGAAATTCTCATTATGTATGTGTAATACAGCCAACACATATAATTAAGAAGAATTTTGTATACGTCCGTGTTCTCATTTTTGTAAGGGTTTGTGTATCTTTGTGTACACAAGTGCCCAGGGGTTAAAGGTTTGGGGGAGGGGAGTGCATTTTTTCTACTCTTGTGGTAGAGATATTGTTAATAAATGGCCTCTTTGTTTTCTGCGACTAAAACAGTCGTAAACATTGTATAAATGTCCATTAAAATAATATTTTGTCCGAAAAGCGGAAAAAATTCTTTTCAATTTTTGAGTTATTTAAATTTTGTAAGAATACATGTAAAGTGGTTAACAACACATTTAATTGTTATGAACGGCGCCTCAACGTGATGCTTGGCTCTACAGGAATAGTTTCAATCACAGCTGTTACTTTTTCACTACGAACTAGACTATATGCTCTACGACCTGCAACTGATCAAGTTTCTTCAAAACGTACAACAATTATACGAATTACAGGCTATGTAGGTCCATGTTGATTAAAATCATCACGTAATTTTCGAAATGTTTTTTTAGCAGAACAACCATTTTCGTAACAAGTTTGGATAAACGCGTTGCTAAAAATGTCATAGTTTTGGCTTTTCATTTGTAAAAAGAAATACGGGTTGCTACCGTGCAATATATATATTTTTTAGCTTAAAAAAAGAACAGAAAAGAGTGTTCTCTTTATAAGGCCACGAAAAAGTAGAATACTTGTCAATGTTCGCCTAACAAGCAAATACTATAATTTTTTTATTAACGGTTTCAAACTGAAACTTCAAATTCAATTGAGATGTTAGGGTTTGCAATGATTAAAATGAATAAAACCGCCCTTTATTAGAGCCGAACGTGGATATGTTAACTTGGAACTAGAAGAATGCGACTCTGGTTGAAACAGAACTCACGAATCGCTAGTATAGTACGATTCGGTCCAGTGTCTAAAAAATTCAATGAAACTACGGAAAAAGTACAATAATAAATATCAAATTGATCGCTACGATATCGCTAGTTACCATAAACCACTCAAAAACGGAAAAAACTGAACCAATCCCAAATATATTTCAAGTACCTTGTGAAAAGGAATACAAAGAAAATCTACCATTGAACATCAAAACAATTTTTCTGTTTTGCTTGAAGCTCATGCCGGGGCTATACGTAAACAACTACTTCATTACCGATTTTTCATGTTTTGTTGGTGTTATATAATACTACGCTCTTAGTTATTCACCTTATTCGCCTCCACCATCACCGGTTAAATAATAAAGAGTACGTACAGAAGTTAATTTATTTGTGTTTAAAGAAAATCTGGATTATGTATACATTTACAGTTTTCCACATAACGATTTTTTCTCTATAAACAAAATTCGTACAACTTATATTGGCAATATTCCATGTTAGCGGAAAATTCTTTGGTACAAGGTCGATTACCAAAACTTTTTTTGTTTGTTCAAAATTTTGGATTTTTATGACACATAACACGAATAACAGTACAAATTAAATATAAAGCGCGCGCACATTACCAGCAATATTGGAAAATTGCACTGTGATGATTTATAAAGAGCTGTTCAAATAGGGGTGGACCCCAGTATATTAGCAGTTAAAATCCAGATACTGAAGAAATTTTAATTTGTGTTTTTATAGGAAAAGTTTTTTTTTCCCCCAAAAACATCTTTTTTATTGAACTATAAAAAGCCAACAACAAAAGCAATAAACTTAGGTTCGTTGTAATGGTATCAAAAAGCTGTATGTATACATATAACAAAAAGTTGGAGGCAAAAGTTTCACGGGATCGTATCATTTGCCATCTAGCAACATTTTTATTACAACAATAACAATTGCTATAAAAACAAAAGAAGTAAACCGATAAGATAAGGCAATTATAAATGTTGAATTGTTGAATCAGACGCGGTGAACAAGCCGACCGAAGGATGAAACTAGTTCAATGAGCTTTCGACTGTATACCTCTGATATACTAAGTACTTGTGCATACATTTCTCTATGATTAAAAACTTTAATTTATATTAGCCTAGCAACTCACCACATGACTAATTTACATTAATTATTAATCCTTATCAATTATTTATATTTTTTATACAATACTACGTACACTTTTTTGTTATCGATTTACTATAATCTGTGCATGCTATATTTATATGCTGGGTAATTTAAAAGTTGCATTATTTGCAATGTAGAACCGACCCATTAAAACTAGAGTTACATTATTTTATTCAGCCTTTTAGTAATTCGGCACTTTTCGCAATCAAAGTGTTTTCGGTGGAAATTTACACATGTGAAATATAATTAGCTTTAAAATTCTAATATTATTCGAATTTTTTGCCGGCTACTTTAATCATTTTTTTTCAAATTTGTTTTCAAGTTTACTAATATTTATCTCCTTACTAAGCGAATAATTTCGAATCGATTTACCCAGTCGGAATTTATTTAATTCCTATAAGTAGGGCGAAAAAATTATGTTTAAAGTAGCCACCGAAAAATTCGAATAATATAGAGAATTTCAAAGTAAATTGTATTCCGATTGGGGAAATTTCCCCCGATATCAAGAATACGGCCGCAGGTCGATAATATTTAAATAACTTTTAAATGAAATACAATTTTATAATTTATATTTTATTAATTGATTGTCTTTAACATTATGTATATTTTATACATTCTTGTATGTTTGGTGCGGTCATCTTTAAATGAAATTTTAATAGAATGTGCTAATAGAAAAGTTTCAATAAAATTGAGTTTTGGGGAGGTGGCTATGTTGCCACCAACATACCTATCTGGCGAGAAGAATGTTTATTTATAATTTAGTCGCCTTTCTCTGGTCATCTGAAATATGCATGACTAAAAATGAGTCTCCATTACTTGGAAAACGTTAACAAGAAAGGTGCATGACCCTCGGCAGAAGCAGTTTAGCTACAATAAATAAAATGAATGCGTGCCTTTAAAATAGTTAGCTTATTTATTGCTCGGTCTAATTTAATAGCTTATTACACAAACTGATCCCCGTGGTTTATTACTGAAATAAATGTTTTCACAAAATATGATTTCGATTATTTGCAACTATAGCATTTTGCTATTTATTAAGATTAAGAAGGTGCGCCGAAACTGGCTAAAATATACTATTATAAATTTAAAGATTTCTACAGATATATTCAACGATGTTACCTAAAGCTCTCGATATGAAAATCTTGGCATCTTAGAATCACAAACATCTACAAAAGCGTATGAGTAAGAGGGAAAAAATAGTCACAGCATATTAAAATTGTGATCATATCATAGAGGTCCTAATAAACTAACCAATGGCAATTACATTGATCATCTTGACTTAAATCAAATTTTTATGTTGCTATCAAAAACCTGGAAAATAGCGTCAATAAAAGAATATAATAAGGGAACCCAATATTATCTAAGTGAACTTACAGTGGCCGAAGCAACAGACAATACTCATTGTGGAAAATCAAAAGAAAACTAGAACGGCCTAAGCAATCATGCCGTTCGATAAACCTCCGCGATATTCGCTCAACACTTAGTTAGGTATTTACACCGATCGGTAATAATGGACGCTTGGAAATGTTGCCTGAAAAAGTTGAAGCTCTACAATTTCAAATTGTTAAATATAAATGGCATGAAGCATAAAATAACGATTAGCGAACACATACTCAACAAGGTAAACCCATGTTGGTTGTAAATTTATTTTTAAAATTTATTTAAATCTTTTAAATCTTGGTCGTTTTTTGTAAATTCAACCTCATTGTAAAAATTTAAAAATCCCGTTGAAGCTCTGCCAACCTACCAAAACATTGGGGTTTTAATCGTTTTTTTCGTAAATGCTAGACTTTTCCAAATATTCTCAAAAAACGAGAAAGCTTCTATGGAAGATACCATTTTCGGTAGACCATTTGCCAAAAATTACTGGGATCTCCCAATTTATGGAAAAAACTTAAGTATAAAGTTTCAACCGGATGAATCAATCGGTTTTTTGGCTTAAAGACAGTTTTTTGTCGAAAACAGTAATTTCCGCTTAAATTTTAGAAAACTGTTTTTGACCTATATTGTTGCAATATTGCAACATAAAACAAAAAAAGTACTATATGAGATCTCTCAGTTTTTGGAAAAAACTTAAATATGAAAATTCCTCCAGACCAGTCAACCCATCTAGGCGTAGATAAACTACAAACATTCAGTCTGCACAGTACCACATACAAAAGAGTTCATGACAACGAATAAGTGAAATACTTTGTAAGAAGCTCAGTTTCAACGACTTTGCAAACCAACAAATATATCATGAGGTTGAATTCCAGAAGGTGGCATAAATCTATAGACCAAATATGTATTTAGAAAAATGCTTCTGAACATCAGGACAGTTACTTTATAGTAAATCGCCCGTTTGCCTATTTTCTGTTCCATTGTTTATGACACTTTATGAAAAGATATTTTTGATATCAGTAGACTTCCCTGGAATTTGCTGCATATACTTTGCATTTATAACGATTTCGGATTTAAAATTAAAAAATAAATATTTAATTTTATTTAACTAGCGATTTAAGTACTATCGATACTCCACGAGAAATTGCAAATTAGCTGCGTATAAAAAGTATAGAATAGAAGAAGTAATCGCGAACATTAAAGTACTTTTTATACCAGACGCTTCGGCTTTGAGCTTCAAAAATAAAAAATAAATTATTTTCTTTAATCTAAAAACATATTTAGTTCTATATACATTAAATAAGATAGTTCAAAAATAAATTCGCATCAAAGTCATCTGTAAAGCAAATGAATTACGTTCCACACGCGACTGCAGCAATTTAAAGTATCAGAAAGTCAAAGTAATTATTGCGTTTTTTTGTAATTTTAATTATTTTTATTTACTTTTTAAACAATTCAGAGTAAAATTATTTTCACGACACGTTAAAATATAGTCAAGCCGAAGCCATCGGTATTTGGATGTACCAAAAACTTAGAAATGTTGAGGCGCCTAGTATGAAAAGTACTCACTCTTGAAAAATGCTTTTTTCGCTATTCATAAAATTAAAACTATATACTTACATACTATTTTACAATAAAACAACACTAATTTGTTTGCTAATTGTTTTATGTAATACAATGTTAAATTTGCGGCGCTTATGTCCCAATCAATGTTTCTTATCCGAAGAGAGGCGAATTAAATGCAACACTGATGTTGAGTTATGTTGAATAATTCCTTCTAATTTCTCAGTAATAGATTTAGACATCTCAGGATACAAAAAACTATACCGAAAAAATTGTTTTTGATGAAAATATAGATGATTTGATATAGAGCTTAAAGTTTTTCTGGACCACTATTCTGACTTTCCCGCGAATAAAGAATTAGGAAAAATATTTTCAAAGCAATTATGTCTGAATTGTATTTGTCCAGCCTATCCGAAAGTTTAATAGAAAATTTATGTTCCATGAAATTTTTGTAGAGGAAATAATTCCCAATTTAGAAAAATGTTTCAGAAAAATACAATTTAGACATAGATGCTGTGAAGGTATTTTTCCCAGTAATCCCTTATAATCTGGAGAGTTTAAGTTAATTATAGAATTTTTTAAAAGGATTTGAAAATGTTAAAACAACTGTTTACACTCGATGCGACATTTAGTTAACATTGGCGTTGACATTTTTATTGGCTTTGGATAAAACTGAAGGAATATTGACGTTTTTCCTGGAAATAAAATTTGTGCTATTGCTAAAAGATAAACATCAGGGGGTCGATTTTTTCCAAAATTGGACAAGTTGACGAAATAACCGCAAGTATATAGTAGTGGTATGCTTGTTTGTGTTAGTGCGATGTGCGCCATTTTTCTTGAAAATCACATTTCTAGATTCATTTAATTTATAATTTAAAATTTGTAAATACAATGCAAATATGCTTTAAATAAAATTAAATTTATTTAATTATTTAATTTTAATTTTAAAATAATTTCTAGTTCTGTGTTTCTGCGAAACAAAACATTCATTTGACATCGCATTAAAAAAAAATTAAAATATGTGTAGTTAAAATTTTTTTTTCTTAACACATTGACGCACACTTTCTAAATGTGTGTGCTACTCAGGAACACATTTGATAACTTTTTTAATTGCAATGATATTTCGTCGCGGTAAGAAATTTATTGTGAGAATTGAAAATATGTCAAATAATTCCTTAATAAATTAATGTTGTTTGCGCAAACGTCTTAAAAATCGAAAAAATTGTATGACCGTTATAGCAGTCATTTCCGCGAACGTGTTAACTCACCACTCAAATACTTGGCGAGATGTCAAAAAGCGAGATGACCACGACGACATAAGCACCAAAAAACTGAACCGATTTGTACCGATTCCTAATTTTTGATGCTTACATTCACAGAAAACGAACAAACATAACCACAGAAAAATTACACACACTAATATAAAATTGTATACTATACTCCTTATACGTATACAAAATCGTCGTATGTCGTCCGTCGAATTTTGGAAAAAACCGACCCACAGTTTTTTCATACCAATGTTCGCTTTATGCCGGATTCATATTTCTTCGTTCATTCATACGAACAATTTTTTCGAACAATCATATTGATCCAAAATGAATACGATTGGTCGAAAAAATTGTTTGAATGAATGAACGAAGAAGTATGAATCCGGCCTTAGGATGGGAAATGCTATATCTGTTTCATACAGCCGAAAATTGACGATAGAAAAGTTTAATAACTATGAAGCATTCAACAGTTGAATGAATTGTCGTTAAAAGGGATTGCAATTCTAGATTGTGCCAGACAAACACCGATCTAACTATGGCCACCGATCTAACTAATGGCCAATGACTATAAGGAGATTTTGATTATAGGTTTGAGGTGGATCTGGTGAGGTTATAGTGGTGAAATTTTAATTTTCGAAATGATTAATTCGTTCCTTTGAGGTTTTCCCGGATAAACGCCAATCTGACTATGCCTATATTCGATGCAAAAAGATCACTGGTAGATTTTGATCATAGCTTTGGGGTGGGTCTGTTGAGGTTATAGAGGTGTATTTTTATTTTTCCCTTCTTCGGTCGGTAACATCATCCATCATTCGAGATTTTGCCGCCAGATAGACATCAATCTGAAAATATCGATTCGATAGCCCATAACAATAGATAAAATATATTCGATGGCCCACGACCCTAGAAAGGTTTTGGTTATAGGTAAAACCTATAGTCAAAACCTTGCTAGGGGCGTGAGCCATCGAATCAGGTCGGTGTTTGTTTGAAAAATCCTCGAATGGCGAACGATTTTATCGACAAAACATAGGGAAAATCAAAATTTTACCCATAACCTCCCAGCCCAAATTTAAATCTACTAGAGAGATGAAATTTTGGATTATTCTGGATTGATAGTCAGTATTTTCAATATTTTTGTAGTTTCTCAGTATTTTCAAAATTTTTGTAGTTTCAGTAGGGCGACTGAATTTTTTAATACAAAGAATTCATTGTTTCATTAGTTCGAAACCAAACTTCTAAAGTTTGGAAACCTCACCTTGACCTAGAGTAATATTTTAAAGAGTTTTCATAGTCAGACCGACACCGGTCACTTAGCAAAATCTCATGATGAATAATTTTATCGTCAAAACAATAGAAAAGTAGCATTTCACCCACATAACCTAATCAAACCCACTCCAATCATATTATTAAATTCTACTTAGGGTCATGGTTCATCAAATTAGTACAGTCGGGTCGCCGATTCATCTGACAAAATCTTGATATAAAAACCTTTCATCAGCTAAATCGTGGCTGTTGCATAAGTATTGTATAGATGTCTGTTATTGACATTTTTCTGTTGGTAAATTGATGATTCATTTGTTATTTTTAAATCAATATTGTCGGTATTTTTCGGTGAATATTGAAGGCAATCTTCTTTATCGGTATACTCTGCATTACCAACATTTAAAAGTTGATTTGAACTTGCATTATCGACGTTGCATGTTGGGTTTCAACCAAATATGCGTTATTGTCATTTTTCGGCTGGAGACTTTCGTCTAACTTACAGTATATTTGAAGATGCCAGCAAACCTTTATTTAGAAACTCCAACAATAGTCGAAAAGACCGAGCTAAGCATATCAAATGAAGATGCTGAATGATTACTTACTAAATAACATAATATAGTTGTCAACGAAACTTAAAGTAAACTTCCCAGTGAATCTCCAGTAAAAAACACATGTATTTTAGAGCGACTTAACTAAATATTAATAGCTAAGAGGAGAAGTATGACGCTGCGAACCCGAGATGCCGGTACGGGCCCTTGGCAAGCCACACTATACTTATTCCGAAGATACATTTAAAATTAAAATATGTATATGTTGATGTTCACGATGATTGCGAAGTTAAAGGAGAAAAGTATACATAAATATTAATCCATAGTTTGATAATTTTTTAGTACAAACAGGAAAAGTATTGTTTAAATATTTATTTACACAACTGAACCAAATATAGATTATAAAACGCTAGGCAAAACTATAACATCATAACAGTAGCATTTTAATTTTATCATATCTAAAAATACGGGTGCATGAATGAGAATCCCCAGTGACCAAACCCTATATGAGCTATCAAATTTCCCAATGAGTGAGAAATTCTATAAATGTATTTACAACAAAAATACGGCATTTACTGATTTTTTTGTATTATCTCTATATTGATATACATATTATTTTCATAAATATCATATTTCCCAGTTTGATAAGCGCACCAACAGCAACAACCAAAATACACATTTATGTCGATATCATAGATAATAAAAAGCTATTTTCTAAAATACACACGAGCTTTTCACACGACACTTTCACTCAATCTAGCGGCTTATCGTGTAAAAATAAATTTTGACCATTTGGAGTGTTTATAAAGTGTACGAGTATGTACGTATATAAGTACGTGTTATCGATCGAGTGGATTGATTTTTAGATCAAATAAATAAAATTAAGAATAAAAACGTTCACACATAAACGTAAATAAACGAAAGTGCCGGGTGGCCCATTTTCTAATCTCTGACCAAATTTTATTTTATTTTTTTATTCGAAATAAAATTTTAACTTTATTTACTAAACAGAAATTTTCTGTTTGGTTTTGACAAAATGCAATCATCGCACGTTGTTATCAATATCAGTCGTATACATATGTGTATAAGTTATGTATACTTACGACAAAAAAAAAATTGTTATTTGCATTTCACTATACAATGTACTCGTACAACCAAAATATACAATATATTATTTCTGGAAACAGCTTAGTGATTACGATTGCGGCGTATTACAATACGAGATTTTAAATTATCTAACAAATATGTATTTCGAAATATGTGTACGATCGAGTTTTTACTACATATAGTAAAATTAGTTATCTCATTTACTAATTACTTACTAATTTTTGTATTTTATTTATTTATTTACAGGTAAGTCATATTGTCATATTCATTTTGTAATAATCGTAAGTAAATATAAAAAAGTAAATATGTAATTTCGCCATTTTGTTCGCACTAAATTTTAAATATACATATGTACATGTGACCTCAGACTTACGTTGCACAAAAAATTATAAACTACGTAACACGAATGGTAACTGTATATTTTATTTTTATTATGTGGAGACATTAAATAATAAAATCTTTTTTTGTGTATGTTATTTGCCAAATAATTTCTAAATACATTTGAAAAAGAAAAAATATTTTAAAATGTTTTATCGACATATTTCTTGCGTACACTCGTAGACCTACACACGATACCGTATATATGTATTTATATCGAATTCCTATTTATAAACAAATTAAAGATATTTTTAGAAGAAAATAAATTTTTTATGTCGGGAAAATATTGCGTTTACTGTGTATGTTCTACTTCAATGAATACTACACTAGTGTAGTGTAGTATATATGTATATTGTGATAGATTTCTTTCCTATATTGGATATTGGGCTTTCTCATAAATTTTCTTATCACAAAATGCACACTTTGCCACCGAGCATTAAGGACTAATTATGAATGCGGTAATCAGATTTTGTTTTGAAATTTAGCACTTCTAACTACTAACTAATAACTGTAAAAAAGTATAAACCCGTACCCGTACCGTACTATATTTGATTCAAATCTGCACCGTAAGCATAATCGGGCACCAAAAACAACAAAAAGTTAAGTATACGGTATTGACAGTTAAAAGTATACAAAAAAAAATGTTTTGTACCTTATCAGCTTATCTAAACACAATACAAAAAACTATACACAATAATTTTCATTCATTAGAAAATGTACAAAAAAAAAACATTTGTGAGGCCTGGTAACACATAAAAAAATGTTGAGTCTAATCAGTTACGCTTACGCGTATTTTTTGTTTATTTCGCGTATATATTACGGGCTATGTGTAGTAATTTAATTTTTGGTGTTCATGGAAGTTGCATTGATAATTTTATTAATTCAAATTTGTGGATTTTTTATTTTTTCGCGATTTCTTGGTAAATTATATAATGTATGTTATAAATAGATAAGACAATGAACCTATACCTTTGTGAAAATTATAATTCCGCGAACGCTGATATTTGGTTAATGCGCATACGATATCAGTAAGTAGATAAACTGCCTATAATTTCGATACTGTACTTTGGAAATGATTCATGTACGTTAAGATTAAAATGATTAAAAATACTAGTAAAAATACAGATTGCGATTTTATAATTGTATTAGCACTTTGATATTTGCATAGGGATCAAAGAGCATTATCATTCCTTGAATTTTTTCATTATCTCCTTGTCAGTTTATTTTATTTTTATGTAAATTAAACGAAATAGGTTGTTTTATTGTGATGTATGAGACTTTGTGGAATTCAGTTCTTGCAGTACAGAGATGGATAGAATAAATGTACTTTGCAAATGTTCAAGTGCTCTAAGTGATTAGTCGTATCATCCCTGGAATCACATATTTTTATCTACGTTAAAAACTTCTTGTAGACTTATCTTTTAGTTTAAACTATAAAGCACTAAAACTAACACACTAAGTACTTAGGAATCCCAGTCTTTCGCTTCAGTGTAAGGTGACTACGTGCTCTATGATTATGCCGCGACAGTCTTCGATTTTAATGGTATTTTACCGGAGGGAAAATATTAAAAATTCGATGCCTGTTATGGGAACGGATCCGAGCAAAGTTGGAGGAAAATTATTTGTTTTCGCATAACTAAGGTTTTTTGTAGGAAATAATTAAAACAAATATATTACTAACTTTAAATAATTTGAGGCCAATTTAAAAAATGTGTAAATGATTTCACCCATTTCACTTAAGGCTACCAAATCACTAGACAATTGATAGTAACTTTAAGCACTCAGCACTTTTAGATTTTAATAAAGTGAATTCATTACCAAAAATGAAAAGAAAGTTACTTTAAACCTCCTAATAACAACAATAACACATTTCACCGCAATTGATAATAATTCTTCATTCTGACATTCTTCTGTAGCAGTTTATTTTTTCAACTGCAAGTAACACCGCACAATACAATTAATTACAAACGGACAATTCTCTGTACATACAAATTGTTTTTAATGTTGATTTCGATTGAAAAGAAAATGTTACACTAAGTGTAAAAATGGTAATTTGTAGTACTGTCAAAATGTTCAATTGAAAAAAAAATTACCGTTAGGGTATTTTGATAGACTATACCAACACAAGTCCAATACATTTTGATATAAAAAATAGTGCATTCCTTTTCCCTTGTTAATTCCACTCCGGATATTTTTTCGTTACGTCACTCGGTGACTTCCTCAACGTGTACGTATAATCCATCTCCAGGTTTGGTTTCTTATTACTGTCCCAATGACTGCTTCTTCATTCGTTTGTCTAAGTAGCTCCACATTTGTTATTTTGTTGGGCTAGAAATACCTCTGTATTTTCTTGTAGCTTATTGTTGATCGTATGTATGCTGTCAGGTTGCGCAACCGTACGGCAACGCTGATTTCACACGATAATTTTTTATTCTTAACTTGCTGTTACGAGATAGAACAGATTTATTCATTATTACATACCCCGCACCGGACAAGTGGTGCAGTGGTTAAAGCTTCGGCACTTGGACCGGGAGGTAGTGGGTTCGAATCCCATCAGAGGCTAGATGCAAACCGAATTTTCATCATCGATTACAATCGGTGATGTTAATAAACACAACTAAGACCCTCTGATGGAGTGCAGAATTCAGCGCCGACCCACCGTCCATGTCAATGTACAGGTTGACATGGAGCTTGCAATGTGCAGGTGGTATACTGTAGTTGTGTGAGTAGGTGAATGGGTTAATGATGTGGCGTGAATGCGTGGTGGTATCACAATGGGCCAAAAATAGCCTAAGTGTCAACCACTGAAACCTAACCTACATACCCCGCCAATTTTTGCATTACCTCATCTTTCTTGAGAATTGTGATAATAAACCCTTCCTTACATGTTTGAGGTACTCTATTGGAATTCTATACTTCTACTTTTACAGTACGGTTCAGAGGCCATGTTATTCTTTATTTTAGCAATTATAGTGCTAATTTTCCGCTCCATTGGCGGATGGCTGTTGATAGTTTCGTTATTCACGCTACTTGTTATTTCGAAGATTTGCCGATGTTCCCTAGGAAATATCAGTTCCATCTCGTGTGGTATATGTATCTCTTTCTGTAACTGTTACGATATAGGCTTCTTTGATTTGTTCCCACTGTTGCTCTGCCCAAATGGTTTCTTCATTGGTTTGAAGACTGAAATTGAGCGCTTTGCAGAATGGGCTTCATGTTTCGGCATATTGTAACCTGCCTGTGTTAAATTGTTTCCGATTTATCTTGATGCATTTTACAGCGGCGGGCTAAATTTGGAACGTGATACATTTGGTTTCTTGGATGTTCATGTGTATCTGTGTATATTTTTGTGTGGAAATCTACGGTCTCCTAGAATATCTGGTTTGTGACGCAAAAGTCGATGAGTCGTTCTTCTTTATTACAGTATTACTTTTTACTTTATTGATGTGTATCCTTGCTATTGTGGATTATAGCAGGCAGATAACTGAATTATGTCTGTGTTTCATATTTTTGAATGTAATCTTGCTACGATAATTGCTATTAACTGGTTTCCATTTCATTAGTGCTTTAGCTGTTGTTGATATGCGTTCACCTTCTTCATGTGTATCAAGCCCGTTCAAGAATATTACTGAGGCCGAGCATTTCGATTTTGTAACTTTTTATTTCGTTTTCTAACTGTATTAGGTTTGCTGTTTCTCTTGAAATTATAATGTTCCACATTCCGGTTCAAGGCGGTGAACGATGGCCGAGGGCCGATATTTGCGTTTGCCAGTTTGTATTATTTTTTCGTTTATGCTATCATTTTCAATTTTGGATTAATGGATGATTGGTTCATTGAATCCTAGACAGCAGCACCGCGTTCAGTGAGAATGAATGAAACATCGATCAAACACTTCATTTCGGAATCAAATCGTCAATCAGCAGTTGAACAGCAGTCCCAATATCGCAAATATCGGCCATTAAAGTTTTGGCTTCTGTATTTAGGGATGCGCAAGATATTTAATTCGTCGATTATCTTGACAAAGGAAAGACCATCAAATGAGGTTTCATAATCATATTTTCCTTTCGAATAATGAGTGATTAATTCATTGATCCTAAACCAGCCGTGAATTTTTTTCTTGTCACCACCAAGAATCGAACCCAGGACCTCCGGTCGCTGAGCAAGCATGCTGACCACTTTGCCACCGCAATCCAATTTCCGATTTGTGCCCGTACACTATAAGAGCCAATGGTCATTATTTGTGTTATTTACTGGTGTTTGTTATAGTATTCGTTTCTGTAATAGAGAATAACGCACAAAAAAAATCACGTTATATCTGAACCAGAATTCGTGGAGACAGAAATAGGGACAAAAAGTTGACCTGGTGCGAGATTATGAAATCCGACCGGAAAAATTAATTGTTCCAAAATATTTCAATGCGAATGCAGAATCACAAAAAAACTCGAAAATGGGCAAAGTTGATATAGATATTTTGTATGAGTTTAATGGTTAAATTGCATTCGAAAGCTATTTCTTTATCGAGCAATTTTAAATGAAAATGTTCTACCTGTAAGAAATTCTACCGCACGCATTGCTCTTAAAATAGTAGAGAAATGGATTTTATGCAACATCCCTCATCCGCTATTTCAAATTTTTATTGCTTAGTTCGGTATGTTTGAAAATATGTTTGAATCCGTTTAAGTTTTCCGGTCGTATTTCATGATCCAGACTTGTTTTATTTGTGACGTAGATTTAAATGTTTATTAGTGTGTATTGATTGAGCTGTTCAATTGATTTTGTTAGTCATTTATGTCACTGTTTTATTTACTTGACCGTGCTGAGGTCATATTTAGAGTTGAGCATAAAATCCCATATCAGCTATTAAGTGTTCCCATAGAATCACATACTTTGTATTTTAAAGCTACTACATGCCTCCTCACTGAATCGTAAATTTTCGATTCAATGTCAGGCGGAGGACCTTAAAAGATATACAAAAAAAAGAAGCTAAGCCAAACGGCCTAGAATTAGAATTCGATTTTCCAGAACACTCGAAATCATTTCAAACACTTTGTAATAGCAAGGCAACACCGCGCACATTCCATTCGCACAAAAAATACCAAATCTGAGTACACATTAAATAGCTATATAATTAGATGATATCATTTTTGAACGCATCAAAACACTGTAAAAATTTCCCTAACATGAGTCAAACCCAGGTAGACTTTCATTCAATTTGCATTTGTGTGTAATAAAACATTCCCGGCCTCGGTACAAATTCAAATATGTAATAACTATGAGCCCGTCACATACACATAAAAGATAAGATAAATCTCGCGAATATATTTTATTTTTCATAACTCAATCCAAATAAAATTCTCATCATATTCCACTGCGCCGCTTTTACTTGCAAACCGCACACAATATACGAGTACGAGTACATTGTTGATCTATTTTTAGTGCGCGTAGTTACCGGTTATCTATTTTACTATGAATTACTGAGTGTACAACACCAGCAGCAACAATAACAACAACATATAAAATTGTTGATAAAAAATTAATTTAAAATGTGCGATGATGTAATTAAATACTGTACGAGTACTCGAACAAAAAAATAAAATATGTGAATGATCTACTATCGCGCGAGATCGCAAAATTACACAAAATAAATGTGTACGATACTCGTACATGTGTTATACATACGAAAATACATATATCAAATTCATCGTTATTTCATATTCGTATAGTTTAAAGTACAATCAATCTTACACTTACTATATATTCTATTCATATACTCGTCGTTATGTACTTAGTGATTTGTCAGCCGATTTTTAATACATTTTTTTTTACTGCATACTATAATATCATACAACATAATATACGAGTACAAACAAAACGACGATGATGAAAATAAAAAATTTTCCCAATTTTTCAATTAAGTAAAACTACACGAAAAAATAAAATTTCCTCAATGAATTTATTGGCAGTGATTCAAAAAACAAAAAAAATGTATAGCAATTTTTTAGCACATAATATTATTGCTATACTAACAATAAATTAAAGAGCGTAATTTGTGTGTTGATCGGACACAGCAAACGGTTTCTCGAGATGCGCGGAAAATACGAACAAACAAAAATGTTGTATATCGAGTGGAGTGCGTGTGTGGGCGGCGATCGACCGGTCGCGGTTGGTTGTTTTAGTTTACATTTATTTAACTAGATATTATAGTGTTATTTTAAATTATTTAAGTTATTTGATTTGATTTGGTTTTTTATTTTTATTTTTGTGGCAATGTTTTGACTCGTTCTCAACGGAAAATTTTTATAGATTTTGTTGTGTATACATGTATTTTAGAAAGCGCGCGTGTGAGGGCGTGTTAGGTAATCAGATTTTCATTGCGGCTTTTTTATATTTTATTTTTGTGATGATTTTTGTATTATGTATTTCAAACCAATTTGTCATGGAAAATGGAAATTTTGGGAAATTTTTCCTTTCCACTTTATTTCATTTTTGCGGAAATGAAGAACATTAAAATAGTAACGAGCCGTAGGTGTTGATCTATGTGCATTTATACAGAAGATATTATTGTAAACGTATTAGTTAAGAATATTAAAATTGCAATTACAGCACGAAACGACGGAGGAACAAGAGCCTTAAGCTGATTTTCCTGAAACGGTCGGATTTAAAATTCTACCTCAATAAGTCCTATAATTCCACCCAAAATGCAGCTGAGTACTCATACGATTCCAGGATTATATTATAATCAGTGATCTCAACGAAATATTATTTTAAAGCTAAATAGGCAGACAAGCAATTATCCAAAAAAATATCGAAAAAAACATGATTAAAAATTAATAAAATAATTTTAAACCGAATACTGAAATATCAGGGTACCGGTAATTATTTTTTTAAATATCGAAATACCGGTTTTAGATGTCCTTAATACCGGTATTGCCGAAATATACACGAAAACCATTTAAAGGCTTTAATATAGACATGAATTCTAATACTTCAGTCGATGAGAGAGAGAATTAGACCCGGTATTTCTACAGTAGTGACAATATTATTGCCAATTAAATTAGCAGTGCAATCATTATGTTTGCGTTAAGCCACTCTTCTTTCTACAGACGCCTTTTTTGTGTTTATAATAAACAACTTGAATTCAAGATAACTAGTTTATTGCTTCGATACTCAAACGAGTTATAGGAAACCTTTGACAAATCTTTTATACGAAGTCACGATTCTCATCTGTTTCAACGTCATAATGAATTGTTATATTTGCTTTTCTGCTCATACATCATTACTTCATTGATAAGTATGCACCTATTACCCACTTAGTTGGTATAATTGTTTTAGAGAAATTTAATGGATGACGATTTACATTCGACTTTCATTCGTAGCAATGAAAATTTAATAATTCGTAAAACATCAATTTGAACATGAACTAGCAATTTTGCACGGACGATTAGTCGAACAATTTTTTGGTATAACGTTATTCGAATTTCTAAAACAAGACAACACAAAGCAGGTACTCTATTAGATCTAATTATAAACATTCTATGATAATTTTACGGTTACGAAAATGTTGCAGCAAATGATAATTTTGTTATTTACATATTTTGTCAAAAAACGGCCGAACATAAAATCGTAAAATAATATTTTGTGAATAAAATGAATACACGATATGAAACACAACTAAAGAAGATCTCTCCGATGGTTCTTGCGGTGTTGAACGGTCGAAGTACATAGGGTGGCCCATCTGTTGGTCCTTTTTCAATCGATGAATTTTAGTAATTAATGTTATCTGTTCTAAAAAATTCTTTGACATATGAAAAGTCAAAAATATGCCATTTATCATTATGGAGTGGCTAACAACACAACAACGCATTTTGATTGTCCAAATTTACTATGAAAATAATCGTTCAAAAACTACAACATTTCGTAAGTTGAGTAAGAGTTTTGGCCGACATGGACATCCTAGTGAGCGTGCAATTGGCACAATTATTGATCGTTTTGAAGAAACTGATGCAGTGGAAGGTTGTAAACCGTATCAACATGTTCATCCTAAAGAACTAAACATTTCACGAACCGCATTCCGACGCACTGATCTTCATTTGCATCTATACAAAATTTAACTAACTCAAAAATTGAAGTCACTAGATCATTTAAATCGTCGTCGTTTTGTTAATTGGATGCTTGCTAGGTTTTTCATCAAAAATCATCTTTACCGATGAAGCTCATTTTCATCTTAATGAGTACTCCAATAAGCAAAATTGTCGAATTCGGGGAGCAGAGAATCCTCATGTTATTCACGAAGCAGAAGTTCATACTCCAATAGTTGCGGTTTGGTGTGGTTTATGGGCTGGAGGCATGTTTGGGCCGTTTTTATTTGAAATCGAACAGGAAAATGCTTTTACAGTGAATGGGGAACGTTTTCGCAACAAGTTAACTGGCTTGGTTTCAACAAGACGGAGCGACATGCCACTCAAGCCGTGCAACAATCCATTTAGTATCAACAAAATTTGCCGATCGCGTAATTTCAAGAAATTGTGAAGGCCACCAAGAAGACCAAGAAATAAATCAAACGACTCCTGTTTTCCTTTTCTTCAACGAATTTGCGATAAGCAATTACCGAGAGCCACTTAAAAACATCCTTGTATTTAACGGAGTGTTCTTGAAGACATCAAAACTACTAAGAAGGCAATATGCATTTTTACCAGATTACAAATGAGCTCTCATGCCCACAATGTGGTGTGTGGTTCACTAAATTGTTGATAATTTATATAATTGGACTATATGTTCATAAATAAATAAATAAAATAAACAACAACGGTAATATTGCTACTGTTTCCCAAAATAAATTTTACCGGTCTAACGTCGGACGTTTATGATTCCACCCCTGGTATCCGCCCAAGCTACAAGATCACAATGGTGCATTTTGAAGGAAATCTATAATTCATAACCAGTAGTGGTTAGATTTGGATCGTAGATCAACATTATAATTCTGAAATGTATATTTTGAGCTGATTAATGAGCCCTGAGTACGGTTCTTTCTTTAAAAGCTAAGATCATACTTAGTTTAGAATTCGCTCCTTAATTTTTAAAGTTTTTCACGGATAAATTATTTGTAGTTTCTGGCAACTATCTCGAAAATACCAACAGTGCGACTGTTTTTCTAAGGTTATACTGAATCTATTTGAGAAATTTGAGGAACATTTATCGTTTGGGATCCCCTCTATAGTTTTTTAAATTTTTATGGCCATAAAAGTTCTTTTCGTTTCCGACCAACATCTCAACAGCTCCCACAGGTAATAATAAACCAATGATAAGACTTTCCAAAAATTTCCTGTGAAGAGTCAGAATGACCTTAGACATTAGACAAACAACCGTACAAATTAGCTATCTGTGCGAGATTTTGAGATTTTAGCCATAATCTAAAATTAATTTATTTTACCGCAAAAATTCAAACCTTGATATATTCTAAAGGATAATTTTCCATTTAATTTCACAAGTTTGCAACCAAAAATTTAGATCCAACCCTAAACACTAAATTTCATATTTATGTACTTGTAAAGAAGTGAAAGAGAAGAGCCGTTAATTTTGAGTTTAACACAACATCCATAAAGAATGGTCAGGTCCTAGAATTTTGTCATTCATAATTCGTTAAGAACCAATTTGATAATTTAAGGAAACTTTTAAGATTTTATTTCGATAAAACATTTGCTTTTGTGAAAAATGAGGTAAAGAAATTCATTAAAATTTCCACTGGTTATACAATTATAACAGCAATCCTGTCTCTGGCGTTTTTCCACTATCTTACACGGTACAGGAATTTAGTCACTTCAAGTCGTTGTAACTCTAAATTAATTTCAAGATTATAGTTTTCGGTTTTCATTTTTCTCAAATTTTACACTTATTATGGTCGTCGAGAAGTTGCTCGTCGTTGTTATGGTCGTCGATTAAAAATCCCGTAAAATCGACGACCATTTTGATAAGATAAAAAGCGCAGCACGTGATCCATTTTAAAAATAAATTTAAACTTTTAATAAAAAACATCCAGTGATACTGAAATCCAGTAATACCAAAAATACTGATGTAAAATAATAGAAATTAAAAACAAAATTTCCCAATTATGAGGAGGAAATAACTTATCCATAATATTTATTTATTTAATTTATATTTTGTTTAATAAACATTTATTTAAAATTTTCACTTTCTTGTACGTAGAAAAATGAAAATCATGAAAATTTTCGATTTCAAAATTTTTGCAGATATTAAGCCGCCAGAATCGACCCACTGATGATGTGTAAGTATCATCAGTCGGTCGATTCTGGCGGCTTTATTAAATAGGTATTTTTTCCTATTTAGGAAAAAATTTTGATAGCAGTTTTTTCCTAAAAAATCTTTCCTATGGTTTATTCTGCTACACATAGGAATAAATTTTTCCCAATTCTTGACTAAGTTGAGTATAGAAAACCATGACTGTAAGCGGTTAATAAATGTCAAACTTACATTAATTGTATGTAATTATTATTTTTTTTTGTCTAAAAATTAAAAGAATTAAATTAAAAAAAATATTGCATGTGTTATAAAAGAATATCTTTCCGTACCCGAAGTAGGTGCGGAAAGATAAACGTCAAAACTGCGATAAATAGGAAAGAAAAATTTTCCATAAGACACACCGAATGCTTATAGGGGAAAAATACAAAACTGCTATAAAAATTTAAAATTCTTTCCTATTTTCTATTCCTATTGGAAAACACGATAGTGAAATTTGGGGGAAATGGTGAACGGGAAGTTCCGATTAAGAACAAAAAGATTCTAAATTTTATTTGCAATCCCAGACGGATTGATCGATCAACATGAAACTTAATTCTTAAGGGGTTTCCATAAGTTCGAAGGTCTTATTGAAATGTAGAGAAAATCTGTGCTCCGAAAAAGTGTATTCGTATGGAAAGCTTTATCGTGTTTCATTTCAAATATTTTGAAAAGTATAGCATTTACGAAATAGTTTTTAGAACAAAAACATTCTAAAATAAATTTCCCACAAAATTGAACCTAAATTTACGCTTAAATATTTTTTGAAAAAAAAAAGTTTTTTTCATCAAAATTCTTTATCCCTTCAACTTAGACGGATTTACTGATCGATATGATATTTCATTTTATGTTTTTTTAATTATTTGGGAGATGTTACTCCATTACAAAACTGCTCAACAATAAACATGCACAGACAGATGTAGTATTTTGAATCAGTAACACCGGTAATTATTTCGCTTGAGTTATTTGTAAAGAAAGGTTGACAAACAACTCAAATCGATTCTGATAATCCAAAAGCCTGTTCGTTTCAAAAGCACACACCCACTCCAATAAAATGATAGTTAAATGTAAAAGCCGCCAGCACACCATATTATCAAAAATTAATAAACAAAATGGCGGAAATATACATAAAAAATCAGCTGATTTATAGCTTACCAAGTTGCGACCATAAAATTCCATTCATAAATAAATAAAAAAAAAAATGCAAAACAAAAATAAATTGTGTCTGCCTTATAATTATTTATTTTTTATTTTTATTTTTATTGAGTTATTTCACGATTTCGCGAATGCTTAAAATTTATTTATACATACTTGTTCATTACATATACACGAAAAAACACAAAAATGTATGTGACAAAACACGTTAACATAAATTCGCATTTTCAAGGTCAAAGCTGTATTATTATTATTATTATAAAATAATATGAATATTCTGTCTTGAACTCGACGCGATGTGTTCGAATGATTTGAACTGGTTTTCTTATAATCTTGTAAAAATAGATTAATAATGTTGCATTCAAACACGTTTACGATAAAATACGGAAATTTGAATATCTGTCAAGTAAAAATAAAACCGAAAAATTCCAGAAGGTAATGTGAGATAATCTCTCGCGCTTTTTATATCCGGTTGTATTATTTATGTGTATACGAGATACAAGAATATTTGATAACATTTCTCTATGATTCAAATACTTTGCTGTCTTAACCCAATGTATTTTGGTTTCTAGAAATACTGATTTGGTTTTTTATGTGCCCATGTAGTATACAATGCATGCTTATAAAATTAATTAGTATGCAAATCAGTGCGCGAATTTACTTTTATTTTCTTATAATTTTGTTATGTCGTTTGCGTATGTCTGTGTAAATTGACTGCCTGCTGTTTGGTAACAAGTTTTATTTAATAAAACAGGTATCATATGAAAAGCGTGTTCCATCCTGCGAACGATTATATTAGGATGACTGGTTTTGTCTAATTTGATTGTTTAGTTAAAAATTTCGTTTCGGATACAGCGTGCTACTAGGTTGCCCTGTACACAATTTATTGTTATAAACATCTAAATATATATAAAAAGATTGTGATTTATGTATCATCCATCCATTTATAAATATTTTATTTTTATATTTCAATCCATTTTAGAATTTCTTGAGTGTGTGGCGCGGTGCCTTATCAACATCGCCACGCTAAAGGTCATTTGATTTTATTTAAAAACATAAATAAATAAAAAAGCGATAAGAGACATTAAAAATTCATTTCACCCACCAAATAAAAACTATAAACAACACAATTCATTTCAAAATTGTGTATGAATTACATAATCCCGCGCGTTTCGTTAAAAACTATAAAAATAGTTTGGCGTCCCCATTTTAAGATATTTTTTATTTTTGAGTTTTTCGATTTAGATAGTGCTGCATTTTTATAATATTCAACTGTATACATTAAACATATAAACATTCCAGTTGCAAACTAAAAAATTATTGAGTGTGTGAGCCGAAAATCCATGCAGGCGTTAATCCGTATAGAGAAGTTTTTGCTACCAGCAATTTTTTATCAATTTTTAATCAGCTGGAAATTATATCACGGACTCGTACACATCACCACCACCATAGAAAAACTTGTGTATGAGTCGCACTGTACCACCACACACTATATTATATTACAATTTTATTACTACATATTGTTATTTTTTTAAAAGTTATACAATCAATGTCATTGTCAAGGCAAATTATAAACTTAATATATAACAGCAGTTAGAAATAATATGTATACGATACAAATTTGTTTGTAGAATGTATGTGTGAATTATATGTGTACAAGTAAAATAGCAAAACTAAAAAAATCTATAAAATACAACTTTACTTTCACTATAAACATGCTTTGTGCTTTTTTTATGGTTTTTTGTGTACCGTCCGGGTTCTCATTCCAATTTTTTTTCGTTTTCCATACCATATAAAAAAAACTTTATATATAGTTTTTGTACATATGCATACTGGGTGTTGGAACTACAACAGAAACTATAAACGAGTATTAAAATGAGATAAAATATCATATTAACATATTCGCTGGCGTTGGTAGGAGTTCTGGTTTTTATTTTGGCTAAAGGTCACTTTTTATGGATTTTTAGATTTAGGAATATCAGCTTAATACAAAACCTTTTCTTAAAATTAAAATTAGTATCGAATAGTTTGACATTCTCTCAAAATTTAGTACATCATCTTGGAGCAAGAGGGATCAAAACCAAACTGTTAAAACATTGACTGTATTAACAATTCTTGACCCCCTTGTAAACGTTACTAACACTATCTATATTAGATGGAAATCGTTAATACAATTCCCGGTTGGGAATTGGTGTTCGTACAAGTAGGTAGACTTTTGAAGCTTGTTTTTTTTTATTTTACCATAACGGTAAACCGAAAATAAAACAAATGTTTATAATCGAATCAGTATTCGTTAAAATTTAGGCATGTATTTTTAATAAGCATTTTAAATTTACCAAAAATGTCGATGGGCATCCAAAATACTTTTTAGCTTAAAATTCTACTTTGCGTTGCGATAATTACTATACACAGCAACTTTTATTCAAATTTTTATGTTTTATTAGGTAAAACTATATTAGGACTGCGATTAGAACTTCAATTTAGTACTTAGGCCCGGTTAAAGACTATTTCATAAACTCTACTCAAATGCTTTACACTTAACGCCGTTAATTTGCAAGAATATTAGGCTGTGGTTCATTTCATTACTTGTTTTGTGGAGATTGACTTATTTGAAAATTTACAAGTTTCTTTGTTAGTATAGACTTGTTGTACCCTTGATTGATTGGGAAGCTTAAAGTAAGTCTTCTTCAGAAAAAAACTTACAGTAAACCTCCAAATTAGCTAGTCGCCACTAAATAAATTTTGAATTTACGGATATTTCAGACAGTGAAAACGGAGAGTAGTGCAGTAAGCACTTCCACTATATCGGCAACGAAATCAATAACATTTTGCACATTATAACACGTACAATTCTTTTTATAAATGACGTATTAGATAAAATTGCTTAAATTAGCCAAAATTATATTAGATTTTCAAACATAAATCATATATGCTGTGCAACTTGGGAGAAACAGCAACTATTCCGTTGGTTGGAAATCCGGTCAGGGAAGGAATACATCTTCGATCGAGGTAAAGCACTTCCGGCCAAAGGAAAATTACTTGAGAAATTAATTACAGTAATTCAACGAAAACTTCAAAATTTATTGGTTTCCTTATTTTAAAATGGAGGGGTGAATATGTAATGGTCAACATTCTTTTATCTACATGAATGTACATAGATCTTGTATACACCACTCCTGTTTTCTAAAATGAAAAATGAAACTTACCAGGACTTTGGAAAAACTGTCTTATATAAGTAAGTTTAAATTCTGAAAACTAACCAATTTTGATAGTTAAAAAATTAAATTATCAAAATTTATCTGAATATTTTAATTCTTTGTAATTTTTTGTAAATGCTAAACTTTCCAACATCATTGTGAAAATTGAAAATGCTTCCATGGAAGCTGCCACTTCTAGTACACAGACTTCTATCAAATTTCGCAAGACCTTCCAACGTAAAAGTTCAATGAAGTTTCATTCAGAATAGCCTGAAATTAACAGATGCCGAATTTTGGTGAAATTTGCGGTAAAATATAAAAACGATTTAAACTAATTTTGTTTAAAAATTAATTTACAATCTTTTTGGCTTACCCGTTTTCTCGTAAATGATATATATTTTTTAATATAATTAGCAAAAAACGAAAAAGCCCCTGTGGAAGCTAACACTTCCAGTGGACCCATTTCAGCCAAAAGCCACTGGGGTCTCTCGATTTATTTAAAAGGTTAAATTTCACCCCGATTAGTCACTCCATCTGAGCTGTTGTAGAGAGGACACAGACATTTAGTCAAAAAACTCGAGGTCAAAAATGTTCATGATTACTATTTCCGCTTAAATTTTGGAAAACTGATCTGGACCGGTATTTTTGCACAATTAATTTAGAATCTGTTAGTTCCTAACCGTTTTCATCGTGAATGATATACTATTGAAAATACATACAAAAAACGAAAAGGCTCCGATTGAAGCTGCCTAAAGTGGTCATTTCCTCCGAGTCGTTTAACTCATAATGATTTTGCTTGTAAATGACATACTTTTCAAAATATTTGCCAACAAGAAAAAGTTCCTGGGGAAGCTGCCACTTCTGGGGACCGATTTCGGCCAAAAATCACTGGGGTCTCTCGATTTATGAACTAGCTTATGTATGAAATTTCACTTCGATCAGACAATCTGTCTGGGCTGTAGAGACAACACAGACATTTAGTCTGCACGCACAAACACGCACACACAGAGATGCTTTAAAAAGTACTTTTTTAGTAAAATGATTTATCAGCCTTCGATCTTCGTTAGCTTACTATTTCTGTGTTTCAATATTTACAAACTACAATGGAAGATTTGCGACTAAAAATATTGAATATGTTTTAAGGTTATATACTTGTAATTATTTAATAGGGGATTTCAAAGAATGTGGTTTTAGAAACTTTCAGAATAGATTCAAACTTTAATGTAACACGAAGTGTAGGATTTCGAATGAAGTCGAATAAGCACCTAAGTATTAGATGGAAACGTCCCTAGTTCTGTGTTATTATAACATTTTTTTTTCAAAAGCAGTAATATAATTTCTCCAATTTCGATTAGTTTCTCTTCCCTAAATAAGATGAATTTATATTAGAATTCAAAGAAAACGTTGATTAAGGTGCAAGATTTTCAAAAATTAAAAGGAGCGTTTTGTTTTTCTGTTTAACAATGGATTTGTTGGATTTAGACTACTGAACTTTAGAAATTACTGAACGAAGCTCAAAATTCGGTTTCTTTATTCTCCCTTCTCCCAGGTCCCGTTTCTGAGCACAGACTAAACTTCCGTATTCCACTAGACATTAAACATTAAGAAATTAAATTTCGTTACTCAGCGAGGAACAGCTTCTCTAGACAACGGAAACAGAGAACGAAACAAACTGCGGATTCCACTAACAACTTGACTGATATTAATATCACCCACATAATAATAGAATATAAAATAACACGCTCACAGTACACAGTAGCATTTATGAGACAACAGCAAGACTCCCAACTCTCAAATCGTGCATCCGAACATCAAAATTATTGATGACTTTTTCCAATAAAAGCAGTGGCATGGCCTCAATTTCAGCTCGAATGTTATTTTTAAGATCGTGAATTGTTACTTTACTATTCAAAAAGCTACAAAGAAAATAATCTAACGGTGTCAAATCGCATAATCTTGGTGGCCGATTGACATCGGAATTCCTTGAAATTATGCGATCATCGAACGTTGCCATCGAGTGTTTCACGATTTGTGTGACCACCGTCTTGTTGAAACCAAAATCATCTAAATTAATTTCATCTAGTTTTAGCCACAAAAGCCCAGTGAACATCGCCAAAAGAGATGCTTTTCAAATCGAAATTTATGATTTGATTAGAAATAAAAGAAGAATTAAAAAAAAATTAAAAAAAAAAATATGCGAAATAAAGAAATTAATATACCTCTAAACATTGTAATAATAAGTATTTTCCAGTTTCAAAATTTAAAAATATCCATTTTTGAATCCCATGTACTTTCAATGGCTCAAGTTTCTCCGTCACTCAAGTTCTTTCATCCGTCACAGCTCAGCCCAGGAAGAACCTATCGGTGTAATTCCAACGGCTATGAACTTTAGTCAATGAACCCCAAAAGAAGCTGCCAAATACCAACTTTCTACCTGTTACTCTTCTCGAGTTGAAAAAAGCTACGGAAATGTGTGCATTATTAATAATTTTTCAAAGCCAATTGTATTCCGATTGAGGAAATTTCCACCGATTTCAAGAATACCGCCCCAGTTTCGTAATAAGTTTGGATAACCAAAACACGTTGTTGTGTTGTAAACGAACACATGACTAAAAATGGCATAGTTCTAACTTTTCATATGTCGAAAAAATTTTCGGGTAGCCACCGCACAAGTAGTTAGGCATTTATTTTTAAATTTGTGGTATATACAATATACCACAAGGCCGCAAGGGGTTAAGATAGATAAATTACTAGATGGTCTAACATACAACACATGCAGCGACATATCCGATAAGTAAACGACCGAGCAACACAACTATATGTATTTTGAAAGTCCTCTTCTTGTAAGGCTTGTCTTGTGCGCGTTGTCAGTAACATGGCTATGGTCGTCGTCAATAATAGGTCTTGTGGACGTCGTCGGTAACATGTTTTGTAGCAATCTTATTCTGAAGATTTTGACAGTTAAAATTATGTGAAAAATGGACATTATTTTTTTTTATAATTTATTTGCTACAACATAATTTTAACAAAATTAGAATTAAATTTCATTTGCAAATAAAATATTTTTACCACAAAATATACTGAACGCACTAAAAAACATCGTAAATAATTCCTTAAAATATAAATTTTGAAATTCAGACGTACAATTATGTTCGGTGTGTGAATTAATTCTTAGACTCAACATTTAGTAGTCGCTACGTGAGATTGCGTATAGTTTGACAAGCAATTCCAATTGCATTTTGTAGCTGTCACAATTGTCAATCTAATTCAGAGCAGAAAGTGTTATTTTTCATATTACGTCATTTTTTTGTAATCGATATAAAATGGAGCGTGCCATAAGTTGTTTTTTTGAGGGATTCTTCTTTTCTTTTTTGATTCCAAGAAAACTGCCGCTGAAGCTCACCGATTGCTTTCTGATACTTATGGTAGTAATCAAGCTCCATCGAGAGCAATCTGTTTCAATTGGTTTCATCGATTCCAAAGTGGTGATTTTGACTTGACAGACAAAGAACGGCCAGGTCAGCCAAGAAAGTTTGAAGATGCCGAATTACAAACATTATTGGATGAAAATGCATGTTAAACGCAAAAAGAACATGCAATGCAGTTAAACATTGACCGACCAACCATTTCTAATCGTTTGCACGCAATGGAAAAGATTCGAAAGCTAGGAAGATGGGTCCCACATCAACTGTCCGAAAATCAATTCAGAGCACGAATTGAAGCATGCAAAAAAAATCTTGCTGAGTACAAAAACATAGTTTTTTGCATCGAATTGTTACTGGCGGTGAAAAGTGGGTCTATTACGACAATCCCACACGTAAAGCAGCTTACGTCGATCCAGGCCAAGCAGGACCACCGCAGCCAAAACGAGATATTCATTGCGATAAGGTTATGCTGAATATTTGGTGGGACCAGAAAGGTGTGGTGTATTATGAGCTGTTAAATCCAAATGAAACAGTTACGAGTGATCGCTACCGACGGAAACTGGACAATTTGGCAGGTGGATTAGACGAAAAACGGTCAGCAATGGCGAACAGAAGCTATACAGTTTTGTTTCATGATGACTATGCTAGACCACATCGTGCAAAAACCGCTCAAAACAAGGTAAAGCAACTCGATTGGGATCGGCTTGAACAACCTGCGTATTCTCCAGACCTTGCACCTTCCGACTACCATTTGTTTCGATCAATGCAAATAGGCCTGGCTGGATGGATGGCTCGATAGCTGGGAAGGTTGAAGGCTTCTTCAAACGAGGAATCCACAAACTTCCCAGGAGATGGGAGGAAGTCATAGCTACCGATGGCGAATATATTGGATAAAATATACTGTATCGTTTTTTAATAAACATTTTTTTTATAAAAAAAAGTCTAAAAATTAATTCACACACCCAATATTCAAAATTAATTTTATGTAATTTTAAAGCTTAGTACTCAGTTCAAAATGAAACGAAATTTTACCGCGGTCTCCAAAAATCTATATATTTTCTCGTGAAATAGAAATAAAATTTTATTTGGAGAATTTTTAATTTTAACGTATAAATTTGTAGACATACATAAATGAATTTGTTTATTTTACGTAAATAAATTAAATTAAATTGACTTTAATTAAAATTTATGGATTTGTGATATTAAAAAATTTGTTTATTGCCAAACACAAACAAATGTCAAAATTTCCCATGAAAATAATGTGGAGAGTTTATGCGCACCATCTTTGATGTAATGAACACACTTGGATTTTTCGCTGGTGAACTGAGTACCTACTACAAAATGAAAACAGAAGTGGAATTTTTCGAAATCGAAGTACTATAGGCTTAACTTAGCTTTTTGCGCATTACTATAAAATGTTTAGTTCCATTCAAACACAGTACAAATCTTGATTGACATTATCATAAATCATCGGTTTTATATAAAGCTTTTCCTTAAACTGTAATACCACACAAAATAGTAGAATTTGTTTTAATAAACACTAAAAAGTGCGTTATACTTCGCGGCAAGACATGTCGTCAGTTCATTACGTAAGCATGCGTTTCTTGTGCATGTCACCAATAATGTTTTTTCGCTTTTGCCTTTGGAAAAATCGTATGTTTTGTTCTCTCCAAAACCACTGCAAGACATGTCATGGGTGACAAATGGTTTTCAAAGTGGAATGAAATTTTAACTCGGTCTCCAAAATTTATTTGTATATAATGCTTTAAGAATATAAGGTAAAACCAGTTTATTAACACGGTGTCCATTTCAAACAGTAAAATTCATAGTCATGCTCTTATATAAGAACGACGTTTTAAATGTTTCAATTACTTCCATTAATTATTTTATTAAATTTTAAATAAAACCAATTTAACTTATATTCAATCGGTAATAAAAATTGTGTTTGATATTTGCGGGAATAAATTAAATTAAACAAACAAACATGGGCAAATGTCAAGATTTCACATGAAAATAATCTACCGAGGACATTTTAACATGAAAAGATTTTGAAGAGCTTATGTGCGTCTCCTTTGGTGTATTGAACACACTTAGCTTTTTCGCTGGAGAACTGAGTACTACAAAATGAAAGCAGGATAGGAACCAGGCACACATTTTATAGATAAAAAATATCAACATAAAAAAATTATTTTTTTTTGGGAGAAATTGGAGAAACCAAAGGCTGCTAGACTAATTTGGTATCAACGTGAATGATATCTACTAAGGATTTTTTTTTTATTTTGTTTTATTTTTTGATCAGCCAGCAAAATCAAAGGCCTGCTACAATTTTATTATGCTAAAAAATTCATGTTTTATTGATTTTTTTAATCGATAAACTTGCGCTTGGTTACTACCCAGAAATTTTTCATTTCTAATTTCACTGTGGTAAAATCGTATAATAATAAAATAGTTTCTGCAAGACGCCCGATTGATTCGGAACAGTGTAAATTTTTCGTATGTCTCGTGCGAAAAAGTAAATTGTTGACTTATTGTGTATCTAGTCTAGCTAGATCACTGACGAATGATGCGATTGGATTGTAATTAACTCGTAACCGCCAGATGTTTCATACGTATTTGAAGTAAGAAGTATGAAAAATGGTTGGAATGAATAATTTGGTGGAGTGCGAAGGATAAAAAAGAGAAAATACTTACAAAAACTGCGTTATCAATGCGCGGAAAATATACGGTAATTAATAAAGATACGTTAAGTATAGAATAACGAACATGCCTACAAAAAAGAGACGATAACGATAGATAATTGTTTCAAACGTACGATCTTGATTGGTGCGAATAACCTCATTGTGCTGTCTACTTTTCGACATTGTAGATAAACATATATACAGCTAATTCTGTCCGCCTATGACGTACAATACTTAAAGTATCATTGACATTTGAAAAACGATAAGTCTACGCTTAGTATATACTTCTCGTAACTATATCTGGCGAGGTTAATCCAATAAAAATGCGTCACGTACATAACATCATTATTTACTATTACTATAGATTACTAATACTATTAATATTATTATTGTTACTATTATTACTTTTTCATTTTCAATATTAACAAACGACCTTAACACTATAAATTTGTGAAAATTTGTTGTTCAATATACAATATATCGCTTTATACATAAAATACATTAATTTTTATATATTTTTGCAATGATGTCATAGTCCAAATACGCTAAAAATAGTCGCGCTTTTCAAAGTATATACAACCGCTTTGAATACGCGTTTTTTACTGTCGTTGTGTTGTGATTGTTGGCTGATAATATAATATCGAGTATTATATGTACACATTCACACATTATTATTTATTGTTGTAAAAATATAAAAATTATTATTATTTTTAATAATTTATATTCAATACATCGTAGCTGGAGGGAAATGAAAAATTCATTTTCATTGCATGATTCATTCACTCGCGAATAAAACACTTGTTGTAATTAACTTGGTGTTCCAATGAAAAACGTGATCTCAAAAATTAAAATTGTAACATAAAATTGTTTATAATTAATGTTATACTGTTGTTGTTTTTGTTGGTATATGTGATACATAAATGTTTTGAAGACAGAAGTATAGTTTGCAGAATATGTACAATCCATACACGTTTTGCTTTGCTTTATACTTGTACATAGTGTACTCGAAAAACGAGTCTATACACAGAATTCATTCTTAGTATTTGGGAACAACATGTATAACTGTCCCCATATGCAGTTTGTAACTTTTATTGTCGCTTATATGATGTCGTTTTGAGTACGAATATACCCTATATACATACTTGGCATAGTAATAATAATGTATAGTATTTTATTTCGAAGAATTTTATTTTTAATTTGTTTGTCCACAAATCTATATCGCGCCGCGAATGAGTATTAATTTAATTTACACATTGTATTATATACTTTTCAGACCATATGTAGCACAAATTAATGAAGTTGGCTAAATATTTAATGGTCTCGCGTTTCGTTTTTATTTATTTTACTGTGATCGTTGCTCGGTGAACTTTGATCGTGCTGTTATGACTTTGTGAGATCATATTTGTTTGATACATGAATCATTGATGCTGCCTAAAACTATATACATCGGATTTTTAAGAGTTTATCGTAAGAAGGTCTTCTCTGATATTCGAAAACTTTCTTTTACAATATATCACGAATATCGTTAACAGTGTCGGTTGCCTAGCGAATAAGCCGGTTCACAATTAAAATTAAAAAGTCCGTTAAGAATACTTTAGAATACAATGATTTGTTTTAACATGTTCAACACTCAGCCATTTTTTCGATTTTAAGACAAAACTCACATGTAAATAATAACAAGCTACTTATATGTGACAGGTGTTTTTTGGAACCTTAATGCGTCACATATATGACACGACATAAGTCATTCAATGCCGATAGTCACGTATATCTTCGAATGTTGTTGCGTCACGTATATGCTCTAGTTAGTATTAGTACAGTATATGCTTTTTAAGCATGATCTGATTAAGTGACATAAGAATGCATAAAGCAAGCATCTCCTTAATCTCGAGAGATGTTGTGTCTTTTCACCGGTTAAAATTAGATTTTGCTCATAGTCCCTTATGAGCTAACACCTAATGAGACAATTTTTATTTTTTTAATTCCTTTAATACGAATGATGTTGCTGATTGTACAAATGGAGATTCACTGAAATACTGAACTACAGAACTTTTACTTGTTGTTTCCATATCTGATTTAATATATTGTTTGTGCTACAAGTTAAATCTGACTGTTTATATTGAAGGTTCAACCTAGGTTGTAAACAGTATACATTAATTGGTTGAATGCAAATTATATGTTTAGGGGTAAATTTGGGAAATGTGAGGTGCATTCGAAATACCAAACGCGCGTTAGAGTACAAATTTCAAAAACTAAATATGATCTACCTTTTGTGTCTGTCAAACAGTCTTTTTAACATTTTTATATTGTATTTTATTGGTTAATCAGTTCGATGGGGAACATTTTTAATTAATCATATAATTATAAAGAAAGTAGATTAATCAAAAAATTGGCTTTTAAAATTCGATTCCGGCTACACCCAGAAACAGTTACTACTTGACCATAGGGATGGGGGATGCCTCCTTAGTCTTGAAACTGACAGAAACTTATTTATATGGGTTTCCGTCAAAATATTCAAAAATTTGGAGTTTTTCCATTATTGAAGAACTAACCCCCTTTCCTATTAATCCTACTAATGTGCTCCGCTCCCTTTTATAATTCTGCATTCACCAATCGGATTGAAAAAAAATTCGGCGTATCAAACTTTATTTCCCATAATTTTTTAAATCAATATTTTACGATACAAATGTAAATTTTATTCCTAAATATATTTAATAAATATGTTCCAGCTCCAGTGCGGCGAGTTAATCTTGGCAAAAAATTAGTGAACCAAAAAAATGTATTGATCACTCGCAAATCTCTCAATTAATTAATTTCGTATTTACAATATGTTTGTACATCAGTATCAATTACTTAGTAGTACAGTAACAACTTTCAGTTAATTTCATAATCGAAAGTGATGTAAAGACAAACAAACTTATCGATTTTAATGTCAAATAAACTAAATGAAACCAGATTCATCGTCATCTTATATTTTTACAACCGTAGTTCCTCCTCTACTACTCTACTTCGTCTACCACACAAGAAAACTAATAAAAACAATATTCTTGACTTTGAAGCACGCCGACACTAATTTGTTTGTTCAAATTATACCTAACTATTTGATTTAAATTAAATTAAATATTACGTTTATTTCTCTATTTACTTATTTCAATTATTTTTTTTTCTATTTATTTTCAGATGATAAAAATCTAATTACACTATTTGGTCACTATTGGTTAACCTTGACGTGAATAGCTAAGTAGAAAAAATACCGGCAGACACTATAAATAGATTTGTGTGTGAGTGGTGTGTAGTTCAACCAACACGGCATAGTGAAGAAATCAATATCAAAAATATTTTCACAAAATACAAAAACGACAATCAATCATCAAAATCAAAATAAGGCAAATAAAATTGCCGGTATACCGGCCGATAAAGGCCATTATAGCCTAGGTCGGCCGATGCTTTCTGCCGTGGGTACACATTTGGGGCCCGGCCGGGCATATACCCACCCATTTGCCGGCCCAACTGTTGTACCCCCAAGCTATTTACCAACAAACGGTTTAAGTTCATTACCACCGAACTTAAATTTATCCGGCGGAGGTGGAGGTGGCATGTCAGCAACTGAATTTGCCCGGCCGCATCCCAAACCACGATACAATGGTGGTCCAATAAGTAGGAATAATAGTACCGGAAGCGGAAATAATAACAATAATAGTACAAGTTTAAATAATGGCGGAAATAGTTTAAAATTTTCGGAACAAAACTCCCCCGTCAATTTAGCCGTAACAAATTCACAAATTCCAACACCGCATTCGCCCAAAGATGAACGGTTGGCTGCTGCTCTAGAACAGCAGCAGAAACAGCAGCACCAACAGAATTCTGAACTAGCAAATAGTTTATTTCAAAGTCGGATGCCACCATACGGTGGTAATCCGACCGTTGTTACAAATACATATCGTGATATTGACTATTCGGCTATATATGGACGGCCGGGTGGTATGTACAGTGCATATTCGGCACATGCTGCGGCAATGGCTAGTCGTCAATCGATGCACCACCGTAATGCATTTTTAACATCACAAATAGATTCCTATCCGCCATACTTACCATCATATAATCCACCGAGCACATTAGGTGTTCTAGTTCCCTCGCCACAAATTGATACAAATTCGGTGATATCGTCGGCATCGTCTTCGACACAAAACGGCACCGGTGGTGGTATAAATGCTGCAAATGGTATTATGTCATCCAAAACAAGTTTAAATATACTAAATGAAAGTAGTTTAAACCATCGAGCGGTTGCTGTTGCGGCGGCCCAACATCATACGAACCAATTGATATCGTCGTCCAGTTCATCGAACACTATACTACCGCAATCAATTATTGGGCGACACAATAGTTGCAGTACAAATCATAGTGGTGATAAACTACTAGAAAAAGAATTAAAGGAACGATCACTGTCACTGTCCGCACCTGGTGGTGCTGTTGGTGGTGGCAATGGTAGTAGTAGTGGGGCACCACCAAATTGTAAAAATGTTGGTTTCAAAGTACCATCTGGCAAAGAAGGATCATTGAAACATCGAATTTTAGTTAGACCATTTGGAGAAAAGGATGGACGAAGGAAATCACCGAATGCTGTTGATAAGATGACATTGTAAGTATTTATATTTACAGTACAAGTTACAAATTATATTTTTTAATACAGATACCTGTCTCATTTAATTTCCAGACCAACAACAAACAATAATATACCAACAAATTTTACCAAAGGTCAATTAGTTGAAATTGCCCACGGGGAATTGAAACGAATAGAAGATTTGCGTACCGAAGATTTCCTAAATGCATCAGAAAAAACTTCACATCTTAAAATGATTGAAACCACAGTCGTTAAAATAACGTTAAATCAAAATAGTAATAATGTAACAGTAACTCTGTGTTATGGTAATCATAGAAAAAAGGTAAGAAAATTATAATTTATAATTTATGCATTAAAAACCTCACCTTCGGATTAATTTTATATTGTAGTTTATTTGTATAACTAGCAGCGAACTATTTAACGCGTTTCCATTATAAAAATATATAAAATTAAACAAAGTAACGATTAATTCACACGTTATATAAATATACATAAAAATTATAATTAACTATTGTAGTATTAAATAAACAAAAATACAAAACTCCCAAAATTAATTTGCGTTGATCTATCACGTTATTCAGATCACAACACACAATCGCGCCAATACACGATCACATTATTCCTCGTATACGATCGTGTATTTACAAAAAGTGCATTGACATTGGACTCGTATAAAGATTAATTGAACTTTTGTGCCTCCTCTATCAAGATCAATATAAAAAAAAATCAGCAAAATCCAGCTGCTTTCTTTTGAGTATTTTT
The DNA here is from genome assembly GCA_932526605.1 of Nephrotoma flavescens. Classification (NCBI taxonomy): domain Eukaryota; kingdom Metazoa; phylum Arthropoda; class Insecta; order Diptera; family Tipulidae; genus Nephrotoma; species Nephrotoma flavescens. The sequence goes on from OW052220.1 coordinate 1,985,254, forward strand.
TTGCAACATTTTAATTTTCTAATTGAAATCAATTAAACATTATTGTTCTCTTAATGTTTGTATACATATAGTGCGCGTATATTAGCATGACATCATATGATTAGTGTCCACCAAACTCATGCAAATATTTATACACACAATAATATTTTTTTATTATTACTTTAAGATTAATTGATATTGACATTAAATAGAAAATATATATATATATTTTTTTTTTTTTTGGTAAGAATGTTGTATCTCTTAAGTACAGTGTGTATTATAATCCTTGGTAACCACTATAAACTCAATAAAATTTAATCAATTAAAATTAATTAAAAAGGCTTACTCACACTTTGTATATAAATACAACAAGTAGATTTTTATAAATTATGTGTGTGTGTGTTAATAATAATTTTTAATTCCGTGTTTTACGAGTATCAAAAGCATATGAAGAGAAAATTTATAGCAGCCTAGTTAAGTTAATTGAAAACTGTAATAAATTGTACTTAACAAAATGATGTGATTATTTTAAATTTTTACAATTACACACAACATTGTTAAGTATCTAGGAGAATCGAAAAATTTGAATGCATTTTGAACTCGCATGTAAACAATTTTATAGTTACAACTTTTTAAAAGACATTTTTTAAAAATGTGGCAAAATCGCTTGACTTTTTAAAAATGTGAGTAACCAATTATAAACTCCACTAAAAAATGTAGTTTTTGTAGTTACAACCCTCAAGTACTTTTGTTCTTTCTGATCATTAATTAACAAGCTTCAAACAAGCTACATTTAATATTAAATGCACAGTTCTAACTGGAATTTTCCATTTTTAATTGGTCACACATACACAAAAAATCCAACTGAATTTAGTTCAGTTTGAAAAAGGAAAAGCAGCTTCAACAAACTCTAAGACTCGTACCGTAAACATAACATCAAACATAATTTATTATAAAACATAGACTACACATCATTATATCGTATTTTAACGATTCCATTAAATACAACAAAAATCTGATATAAAAAAAACATTGGAAAATACTAGTTTCTTGACATTTTTTCTTCAATAAATTATTACCAATCGTCGTAAGTGGATTGTCTTATACGACAACGTGTACCTTTATACATATATGTTTACTTGACAGCAATCAGGTAAATGTACATTTATAGTCAAATTGAAATCAGTATGGCAACCAAAACTGCTCGTATAATTGGAAATAAATTATTTTTGCTTTACAAATTACATCAAAAAAATTGAATTTTGTTGTCTTCTATGTTTATGATGCTGGTTGGATGATGATGATAATTTGCTGGAACCACCCAACTAGAAGATCTTTTATACATTAGATGTATCTATTTTTTTTGTTGAGTCATAACAATATATCTCTAATATAAAGCAAAAAAAAAATGGGATCTAACATTATTATTGAGAAAACAATGGTCAACTATATGTGTTATTATGTTTAATGTTAATTTTGGTAACCCTTTTCTTGAACCTCCACCCTTCATTTGTTTGTTGATGGTTCTGTTATTTAAATTATACTCGTATAAGCAAAACGACATTAAATGATGGTAATCTATGGTTAATCCTAATGCCATTCCATTATCCGTGTAAACACTACTCACATAAAAATTTATTAAAAATTTCCATTTTCATTTATTACCATACACTATAATAAAATAAAAACTATTATTTTATTATTGGGCTAGTAACTCTTTCTTATGTGTACAATACACCATTGGGAAACATTTTGGCAATGGGTTACAATGCGTGTCTCTTTTGTTTATTATTTAAGTCCTTTCTGTCCAGAATTTTGATTTTTGGCAGGATTTGATTTGGTTTGGGTTTTTGGCAGAACTATGAGAAAAACGTCACCATTCCAATTTTCAGCACAATTCATATTCGATAAATCTACACTGGGTCACAGCCAAAATGATGCAAGCAGTTTTTATTTCTTTTAAAGTAAATATCCAAAAAACAATTACAAATATCTATTTTTAGTTTACATTTATCAGTATTAATTGTTAATTTCATAAAACAAAGCAAATAAAAAATTTTAATTTATAACAAAATATTAAAAAAAATCAAAATGTCTACGTAAAAACATGTCACATGTAAAATGATGCAGTTTTAAAAATTCTATAAAAAAATTAATTCATATGTTTGTAACTACATATAATATTATCACATTTGGTAGGATATCCATTTTGTTTTAGAACCGGTTTCAGTCTTTTTGGTATCGAATCTACGAGTTTTTTCATGTACTCTGAAGTTATTTTACTGCACTATTCTAACAATGCTTTTTTAAGTCTGCTACATTTTTATTCTCATGTTTCCTGACTTCGCTTTCAAGTTTAGACCATAATTATTCAATAAGTGATGTCCGGTAATTGGGCAGGTGTTTCCATGACATGACGAGTATTCCAAATGAGACAACTTTGAACAATTCGAGATTTGTGTTCCGGAAGACGCCATACAATATTATTACAAAATTTCACTTATTTGTCTATATTGACAGGTTGTTTAAAACTGATACTCAAAATTGTTTTACATTGAAAATTTTGTTTTGTGTAGAAAAAGTACCGCTATTTTCAAAACAAAGAGATTGCATAATTTTACATGTGACATGTTTTACGTAGAAATTTTGTTTTTGTTACTATTTTGTTATAAATTCAATTTTCTATTTGTTTTGTTTTATGAAATTAACAATTAATACTGAAGCTTATGATAAATGTAAATTAAAAATAGATATTTGTAATTGTTTTTTGGATATTTACTTTAAAAAAAATAAAAACTGCTTGCATCATTTTGGCTGCGACCCACTGTAATTGTATCTTCTTTCTCTCCTAATTTAAAGGTATTTTGAAGTATTCTTCCATTGATCCTCCATTCTATAATTCTGCTCACCTTTACGTCAGATCTCGATCAAATTTGTGTACAATTCCACATTTGAAATGGCTCACATAAACCTTTTACACATTTTACCTGCCATACCTAATTTCTTAACTTCCATGCCTTTCCATGCCATACCTAATTTCTTAACTTCACGCTAACACTTCAATTTTCACAATCCGTCGGCCTAATTCACTCGAGCAATAATCTCTTATTTTACTCCCCACCTACTTTATAGTTTTTATTCTAACATAAATTTTTTCATACTGAGTGTTTTTTTATTCATTCGAAGTATTCCGGACGTTCCGAACATGACATAATATTTTTTTATTTATTCTCTTCCTTCTATTCCTTTTTTTTGCTATTTTTTATTTATTCTAGACGTTCTGAACGTACTCTTTTCATACTAGATGAGGAAAGGAATATTTTTGATATTAGTCGCCATATTGTTTATTTTGTTGAATGTACATGTACATAAAAAAATAGTTGTTGTAAAAAATAAAATAAAATAAAAAATAAAAATGGAGAATAATAACTAATGACTGCCAAAAATCTATTCCATTCCTTCCATTCCGTTTGGAATATTTTAAAGTCACGTGATCAGTATTCTATTCTTCCTTATCCTTCTTTTGAATGAATACAAAGAAACACTCACCATTCTAGTACATAATTCCTTTTCTTAGGCGGAATCATGAACACCGCACGAAAATTTTAGACGGCAGTGAAATTTTATATACCTTACAAATTCGTTCGAATAATAACCCGTTTACATGCTAGCAACAAGTTTCTTCTGCAAAATGAAGATTAAAGAACATTTAAATACTTGTGTACATGAGAGAAGAAATCGAAAAGAAAAGAAATGAAAGAAAAGAAATATAAACATGCAAATTTTGCAAAACATTTTATTTAATTTTTTGGGCAAACACCGCCATAAAATTGAAAATGCTACTATAAAATATATTCAATTCGAGTATTTTTATAGTAACAAAATCATAATTAACAAAAACAAAAATAAATTAATAATAATCAATTTTTGCTTATGTACATGGGCTTTAAAATTGGCTGTTTTATTTAATTTTAACAACAACAACAACTACATAAGCGAACCAATTTTATACCAGTTTAAGTAAACTATCAATTTTTTAAAAATTGTCGGTACTGTAGTTCGATCGATGGTGATTGGAGTATTAGAGCAATAAATGTATAATTTGTACTTGTACTTCAAACGGGAAATGGTCTATTTTATGTTTTTCGTAGTCATTTCATAATTTCACACAACTCAAAATGACAGTTTTTAATTGTTTCTCTCGCCTAAAGTCACTTGTTGGCATAGCACCTGGCTAAATTTTTCGTACAAATGACAGATTTTATAGTCAATTGGAGCGACCGTTTATCGAGTCGTTTACTCGAGTAGCATAATTGGGATGTAAATTTGCGACTAACTAAATTGGTGGTTAGTTCATACCAGTTAATGATAGATGCCGCTAATGTCCATATACCAAAATGACCCTGAAGTTTGATTCTAAACTGAAAACTTAGTTCGGATTTATCAATCGCTCATTATAAATATTATGTAGATTGAATTTTTTTACTTTATTTGGTAATTTTTAACTATACATAAGACAAAATTTTCATTGTGCAATCTATGAACGACTAGAGTACACTAGCGGTCAATTTAGTTAGTCGGAAATTTAGACAAGGAAATCTGTGTCAGGCATAAAGAGTAAATACAATTTTTTTCTATACAAGTCGCATAGCAAAAAAATAGTGCTATCTCTATAAAAATGGTAGCAAAAATGCCAGCCACATCTTCTGGAATGTTGTCAAACTAAAAAAAATATGAAGTTGAATTGGACTATACATAAATATGTTGTTCAATGTATTGACACGCATTTCATGCATAAATTACCCCTTCCGCATGGAGTGCCGTACATGTGTACGTCATTACAAAATACGAACTTTAACAAGACACCGTGAACTATTTTAGATGCTATTTGTATAAGGTTCATCCAGCACATTGTGCACATATATTTTTTTATAAAAAAAATAAAGTCATGACGTACACGTGTCAGTACTCCACGCGGAAGGGTTACTTTAACAGTTTAGTCAAACGTCAAAACATTCACAGCCAAAAATAAATATTGTCAAAATTGATATATTGTTTTTCTTAAATATAATACTTCTGAGCTAATTAAATTTAAAGCAGGTTCAATAGGGATGAGACTGAATTGAACGATAGAAATCGACATTTTATTAGATCGTGCCAGCTAGAAAGTAAATGTATATGAAATAATTTTCATCGCCGGAAAAATCTGTGACTGTGCTAGAATCTGTGTTTAACGAGATTGTTTTTTTAAATTTCGTTCCTCTATACCCAATGTGAAGTTAATTTGGTGCTCGGGGCAGTCAATGACCGACGTTTTAGCGCAGATCCATTATCTGCCGATGGCATGGTGTAAATTACATTATACTTTCAGAGTTCAGGACCAATCCGGATGATTGTTTCATCTTAACGCAATAAATACAATACCATCATAGAAATGAACTTTTCCGCTTGTTACCCAATTTAAGGTCGAGGCACATAGTTTTCGTTCCGTTCCGACCTTTAAGTTGAATATGTCAAAATTTATGGAAAACCGAAAACATACTCACAATGTTAAGTTTAAGGCGGAACCGAACCGAAACAGTTGATCAAATTTCAATAAAAACTTAAACAATAACCTCAAATTATTTGTTTTGACGTTTATGGTTATCATTTTTTTGTCAATGTGTAAATCTTCACTCATTATTAAATCAATTGAGATGAAATTATAAATAATTGATTGAATTGAAACAATATTGTGAGAAATTAAAAAGTTCGATTTATCAAATAACACAAAAACAACTCAAAACGAAACGAAAGCTATGTGCCTGAGAATTTAAAAAAACTTATTGAAAACGAAACGAATCGGAACGGAACGAAAACTATGTGCCTCGACCTTTACTGTATGCTTTTGCTTTCGGTACAGTGGCTTATAATTCGACTTTTTGGACCATCACAGTCCTTTGATTGAGTGATGTATGCTCGTTTCCGCAAATGGATGTACGTTAGCCTGACAATCCAGATTACCAGTTCACTAATAGCAATGAGAAGGAACTAAGTACGTCACATTCAGCATGCCAAACGAATTAATACACATACCCAAGCGTACTTGTTTATTTGCAGTCGGCATGATGTGATATGGAAATTCTTCTTAACACAAATAGATTCGATCCTACAGTCGTTTGAAATGTTTAATGTATTTATCAGTGCACCTACTGCTTTAAAACTTTTGCTATATGACGTCATTTTATATCGTCGGTTCTTTCTTGTACTATTATAGGCAGCACTGAAATTAAAAAGATTGTTTTGATTTTTTTTGTGTGTAAGTTGTCATATTGATAAAAAAATTGCACACAAACAACAACAAAAAATATATTAATAATATATTTTAAAATTTAATAGAAATCTAATTGGTAAGTATTAGTTCATAATATTATTATAAAATTATGCATTCTAAACTGTGTTAAATATGTATAATGTATAAAATGTGTACACATTTCGTGCAATTCACGAGAAGACATAACCTTACTTTTAGCACACACATACATATATTTTGTTTCTGTTTATTTTCGTTTATTCTTTTTATGAACATGACTACCAGTGCTATCTACAATTCAAAGAATAAGTGTGGCCTGTAGTATTCTAGGTGTACTGTATGAATATGTCTCATCTAACTTACACACGTCATATTTTTAATCTTCAACATTTTTATTACGATATTTAAACTCCCATTGGCAAGTTTTCGTAAACACTGTAATTGAAAATTATATATGTGACAGTTGACAGATGTATGAAAAATCCAAATAAGATAGTAAAATTGTACACTGTCATGTGGCACTATTCTGGCTTTCCCTCCGAATAGGGAATTGGGAAAAATATTTTCATAGAATTTTGGTCTAAATTGTAGCTTTCTGGCCTACTGTTGGAATTAATTGGGTGTAAATATTTTTGAAACCAGGAAAAATTGGGAATTCTTTTTCCCTAAACAAATTTTGTGGAACAAAAGTTTCCCAGAAAAATATAATTTAGACGAAGATGGTAGGAAAATATTTTTCCAAATTTCCTATTCCCAGGGAAAGCCAGAATAGTGCCAATGGTCGATAAAAACCTTCCATCGCGATAAATAACTCTATTTGATAAGAGATGGCGAGCAATATTCAATTTGCGCGCCATCTATTAAATTATATTTATTATTAGTAGCCATTCCATTTTCTATATAGATGTCTCTCATTAATTAGAGATTTTAAATATTTCAAAGTTGAAATTTAAAAACTTGTTGTACAAATAAGAATCAGTTTGAGGTAATTATTATTACTTTCAAGCATTTTAATAGTGCATAGATTTACTTTATTAAGACTTAGATAGCGTATTAGTCGATCCATATACTAACGAATAATTTCTGTGATTTAGTATCTAAATTTAAACTTATTTAGCTCCTAGGATAATTAGACAATTATATAATAGCTAAACAGAAACTGCATCAGACCGGCTGACGTCGAACAATGTGATAATTGAGTTTGTCATTTTCTTGATTGTCGACGTTAGGAACGCAAATTACGAGGAACGCAAACGACGTGTCGTCCAACCCTGCGAACAATAGATTGTCGAAACTAGAGAGTTAGAAATTCTGAGGTTAATTTAGAAGCACGATTGAAATTATAATCTGTGGTAATTGTGCAACTTATTTTGGATTTACGGAATTATTTATACAATTTTTAGGAAGCGATTTATAAAATTTGATGCCTGTTTAACTAACTCACAAGAACAACAATCTTGCTCGTGTACTCTTTTTACTTTATTAATTTTCTGGGTATACTCCGTGGGTGATTTAAAGAAAAGTTAAATAACTCGAGGTGCGAATTGTACAATAGCGGTTGGTCATACATGGTACAATTTTTACGCCAGGTGAGGACTCTACCCTGAAACATGTGCTATATGTACTCTTATCGATAATTTTATATTTTAAACCCGAGCTTAAATAACAGCATTATTTACAGATCATCTCATATCAAGATGACAACTACCTGTATTCTTAAACGAGGCTCTGGAAGAAAATCATTTATTTGGAGATATGTTAGCAAGGTTTTCATAATATTAACAGAAAATTTATAAATTATATGAATAAAAAAATCTTTAGAAAAATTTAACTGAGCGACAATTTATGTATTCTGTGAAGAACAACAATAAACGGATGATTTTTTTTTCACTGTCGAATATTTCTACTTTTGAGTAAAACATAAAGATAATAAAAACTTTCAAATATTTAATAAAAGTTAATTTAATTTTCGGTTTAATCTAAAATTAACTATGCGACATGTTAATTCCAACCCTGTTCAAAGTTACCCGCATCAAAAAATTAACGGATATTGGTCTAGTATAAAATTTAAAAAAACTGCTGGGTATCAACTTTATTCATGCATTACCCCCACAATCCAAAAATAAAATTGAGTTTGCGATATGGGTCCCGAACCGAAACAAAAGAAAACCAAAACTTCTAATCCAACAAAATAACTTAGCAGACTTAATTCAAAACGAGTAATAAAGAACTGTCGTATATCCCACTAAATGACAGCCCCCGATCAAAATATTTAATGTCTTAAACGAAAATTGAATTTGTATTTTCTCGTTTTCATCTGTCACTCCATTTAATATTCCATAGCACAATAACATCAACAACAACAACAACAAAACAACTCGAATAATTTCCCTAATAAATTATTAAAATAAAATAAGAGAAAATTCGAAATATAATAATAATAAAAACAAACAACAAATTTATTATACACAAAAATCAATTTTCCCAACCGAACAAAGAAAACTCACTGGGCGTGAATTGTTTTGTTTTGTTCTCCCGATTTTCACTTATATAATTCATCACATTCAACCTTTTGTATATTTTTAATATAACATAACATCGTCGTGTACATCCCATATACCTACACAATAGACCCGTAGAGTATCAGCTCGCATTCAAAAATAAAATCAAGAAAATAGGAAAAAAATCCGAAACACAGAAAGCTTTAAAGGAAAATCACACCGGCAATATAAAGAAATATATGTATACCGTTTTGTTAAGTAAGTGTGGTGTGTTATAATATTTGTATCGTGTATCATTTTCGATAAATTTTTCTTTATTGGTCCCAACCCCTTTACCTACCATTCGCCCCATCCGTGCCTCTCATACATTTTTCTCTGGATGACGACGCTGACGATGACTTCAATATGACCGGAATATCCGAAATACAGAAAAATAAACAAAAAATTTAAGTATTAATCTAAATAGTGTTAAGGTAGGGTATATACATGTTTATATGTTCTGTGGTTGTGTATATAGTTAGGGGTGGGGTTCTGGTGGTGTGGGGATTTTTCCGTTTTTATATTACTCGTATTTTTCTTATCGTTTTGTTGTTTTGTTATATAGCTCGGTTTTTATGTTATTTAAAAATTTCATGTGAGAAAATGTTACTGGAGGTCATGATTATAGTTATTATTAAATTGTTATGTAAAAGAAAAAAAAAATCGTTTGATAGCACGTCAGAGATACGATCTAATTAATGTTTCTGATTCTTGCATAACGTTACTTCAGTCCTTGCTGCTTCTTACTCCATAACTAACAAAAAGTTCAAATCTAATTTTCCAATTTTGTAAGCACACTTTATTATGGTATTGCTTCATAATATAATATGTATCATTTAAACGGAAAATTAGATTATCGATTTTCTTACAAATTTTCCAGTTATGATATTGATTCATAAAACGTTATGAACATATGATATAAAAAAAATATTAAAATTGACTGAAACTCGTTACCACCTTTTTATTAAAAGGTGTACACATACATACATACACACACATAAAAATTAATGTATACAAATTTTATGTAATATTTTTTTCTTTTATGTAAATATGAAAATTAATATACAGCGAGGGAAATAAATATTATAAACTAAATAATGAGTACCATAACGCAACTTTTCTTCGTACTCAGCATACATAATTAAACAACAAAAAAATGTATGTTTAATATTTATGTTTAGGTTTGTAATAACGTAATTACACAATAAAAAATCAACATATAAAGAATTAAAACCACCCGAGAGACTTAGGAGTAACGAGTGGAATCCATTCCAATGACATTAAATGTAAATTACACATAACTACTGTGACTTCTAAAAAGGACATAAAGTTAATTAATTTTACTATAGTTTTCGTTTTAGTTCTTTCTTGTACAACGAGGAATTAAATAATCGATAGTCATTGTTGAATGGTGATTTGTTGATTATTAAGTGGTTTTTTAAAGGTAGATGATTCATTAAATTCCTTTGAATGCGATTATACAAGCGGTTGATTGGATTATGGTTGGTATATTGATTGTAGATGGGGAATGGAACTTGTTTTGAATTGTACTCGGTTATTAACGTCTGTTATTTGCTACCATACCTAACTAGTAAGCAAAAAATCATTTCAAAACTATTCGTATTTATGCTAAATTTTTACTACTCATGCATGATAAAAGGGCATTCTTGATAAAAATATTACGCGATAAAATAAAATCACGGTGGATTGAGAGTAGGGCTAAATTTGAAAAATGTTTTCGTTGATATAATTATTTCAGGACAAATAGTGGGTTTGGTGTTGGGCTATATAATAAAGGCTAAGACATCTGCATCTTTTGTAAGCGATGTTCGAATGATTCCCTCGTTTTGTTGTTAAATCTGCAACGGTCCGTTTGGGATTTACCTATTTCTTTCAAGAGTAAATAGTTAATAAACACATTTTTTATTAATCACTTGTTTTTTGTTTCGCAGAATATATTCTGCGAAACAAAAAACAAGTGATTAATAAAAAATGTGTTTATTAAGTATAAGTGTGTTTCGCCAAGTGCTTACGGCAAATAGCGTAAAAAGTAAGAGTAAATAGCTTATGTCCTGTTATAAGGGATCTCAGTAATTGGCGGTCTATCTTGAGTACTCCGTCTAAGTCCGTTGTTGAAACTAAGAAGCTTGTTAGTTTGTGTCATGCCAACCCTACTGGAAAAATTTAAATAGTGTATATTAAGAATAAACTTACGATTTTATAGAAATTTAATAAAAAAATTTGTATAATTATATTAGGTTATATAATACAATATTTTTTCTAGAAACAAATTCACGTATTTAGCCAGAGTTGTAGGATAAAATATACAAAATCCATATTAGCCAGAAATATTAATTTTTTTAATCTGAATTTTATGTTAGTTTATGACGTACGTCGTTTAAAATAAAAATGCATGTATGTATTTGGGTTGAGCAGAAGGACCAAGGTTAATTTTGCCATCTTTCTCAGAAGCTAACCTACTCAAAAACGAATTTTGATGATGCAATATCTCTGAAATTTGTGCCTAATTGGAAAATTAAACATAGTTTTCAAAAAGTAGGTTTAGTGGTGTTAGGATTAAGGTTATACATTAGCATGTAATCACGGGAGCGGAAAATACATTTTAGAACGATATGAGCCGTAACGCTATCGCATAGAACTTTTAAGCCTTAACGGCTCCACGAATTATTTATGAAATCACTTCTTGATAGCTTAAGTAAACTACTCGAATTTCAGAGGTTTTTCACATCACAATCCTCACACATTAGTTTACTCTTGTTTTGGGTACCTCGTAGCCGGTTGCCGCCACGGAGACAGATATAGCACAGGAGGTGTTGAACACCAAATCATCCAAATCCCTTCATGGGATGTAGCCCAGCAGAAAATAAGACGTTGTGGTAGCTTGTGTCGAGTTAGACGAACCTCAGAGATTGGCGCCCGTAGTAGGTTATAAAAGGCATACATTGTAGATCCACTAAAATTACTTCGCAATTAGCCAAAATTGATAAACCAAACCATTCTGTTTCCATATTTAGAATTTCCAAGAAAAGTATGATATTAGAATATTAAATTATATCCTTATAAAGCGAAACTCTTCAGCCCGGGCATATAAACAACTTGAAAAGTCAAATTGATTTGTTCCAAGAAAAAATTTGTAAAATTAAAACATATCCACCAGGCATCATAAAATCAAAACTTTTATGTATAGTTTAAAATGGAAGATAAAAATGAAATAAAGGAAATCTTCTTTAAAATGAATCCATGTCACATCAATTTAGCAGTAATGTGAAATAAAAAAGATTTCCAACTAAAATAAATATTTAATTGTTTTTCGTTCAAACAAAAAAATGTTCGTTCCGTGTGTTTTCCAAAAATATAATTAAAATTAAAAAACAAATAAAAAATAAATTAAATTATACAAAATTCCAATGTTTTGTGTGAAATAAAATTACTTTTCTTTCACTATGGGAAATCGATTTTCTTGTTGCGTTTTTCTTTGTTCGAAATTTCACGACAGAAATCGGAGATGAAGAAAATATAGAAAATGTTTAGCTTTTCTTGTCGGCAATAAAATTAAATGTGTTCAAAAATTGACTTGTGCCCCCGACAAGAGTAGGGAAATATGGGGGACGGACAACAAAAATAATTTGCCCATAAGAAATGTTTGAATAATTTAGTGACAGTAAAATTGAATGGCACACAAAAAATAAATATGTACCCTTCAAGACGAAGATGACAACGTCGGGAAAGGGAGAGGGAAATCAAGGACGTGAAAATTATATAATGATTGTTGATTTTTTGTTTTGTTTTATGTTTTCCCGGCTTGGGAGTGATTGTGATTGAATGTCAAATGGGTTAAGTTTTATGAGCCACCTCTAAAATTTATATGATTTTATGTTTTTGTCGTTTGTTAATAAATTCTCTAGATGTTTTAATGATATTTAATGGCTCATAAAACAAAATTACGAAAGATTTATATACGATAGGAAGCGAGTTTTATGTAATGAACTGAAAATTGGTATTTCCCCCGGCCGCCTTGCGTTGCCATCGCCACGATTCTTATTCAATACAACAAGCTCGTGCTAAATCATTTATGTATATCGTTATTCTTAAAAATCCAAATTAAACATTATTGTGTAATATTTGTTATGGTAACGTCAACAAACTAAATAATACTACCTATTTAAATAAAATCTCAATCATTAATTTAACATTTTATTTATTTTTTTTTTCGTTGCAGGTAAGATGATCAACAATAAACGAACGAAAATTGGCAAAAATACTGCCTTAACATATTCTAACGTATGTATAGTAATTGAACATGTAAATTTATTAGATTCGACGATTTTTTTTTTGTATATACCTTGTGAAAAGATACGAGTTTTCATTGATAAATTATTTAACGGTTTGACGTATTTTCATTACATTAAAGTGCCTACGATAAGACGCCATACTTGGAATTCGAATAAGAACCAAATGTATAATAAAATTATATTCGGAAAAGTTCCTGTTTAATTCTAATGAACTGATATAAATAAAGAATTCGTAGTAAATTGAGTATGATATCGTAAATATTATCTCCGACATCTTATTGTGTATGTAGGAGTTAAAGTTTCATGGTTAACTTTCTTTCTTGCATTGAAAATATTAATTCCATGTGACAACACGCAAAGCCTAAACTTTGTGTTTTAATTGTATCCCAAAATTCCTATTCCATTTAAATACAAATACAACATAAAAATTTAAACAATATAAATGAATATATATATATATACAATATATATTTAATACATCACTGTGTATCCGCCATATTTTTTCTGCGCGAGAATTGTCAGATTCCAGCGAGATTTGAATACAGATTAAAAAAAATATGAATTCCAAATACAATACTATGGTATATTTTCCGGCACTAGAAGTCAAATATAGTGCAATACGGTATATTACAATACGTACTCTACGGTAAGAGGAATGCACAAATGTGTATGTTAGACCAAAACAGATACAAAAATAAATTTTGACATGATTCGTTTTCGTTACCCACACAATTGTGATGGCAGGCAGGGAAAGGGATATAACCCTCTGCCCACCCGTATACACAATTGTGTGTGTAAATTTCGATTACGAGAAACGAATGTGTGAAACATAGAATTATGTGTATGTTGAAGACCACAATACACATTTGTGCATTTCGCTTAATTTTGTTTTCGACAGAAAAACAACACTAACTATAATAATAATAAAATGATTGATGTTATCAAAAAGAAATAATTAATATGTTATTTAATTTATGTGTTATCAAATTATTATGTTTTTTTTTTCAAGAATTCCCATTTAACTAAGATCTGTTAAAATACGGAAGATATTACAACCTGTCATTATTTACATTCACATTTGTGTATTTTGATCTTAAATTGGAGCAAAAAAAATTTTTTTGAACTCGAAAGGGATAACTCAAAAAGTAGCCGGCATCTATCATTGGATCACAGTACTAAATGGCATTGTCCTATTTATAAATTTTAGCATTCATTGTTAGATGGCGCTCTCGCTAAACCCATTTTTATGCGATAAACTTCAAAATATTGAGAGATTTGTGCACTAAACCGGTTTAGCTACTAAACCTAAAAGAAAACTCGTTTAGTTAATCTCGAAGTTGACACATTAAGAGATAAACTCGAAAAAATGATTAAACACGTTTAGCTAATCCTAGTCTGTCAAAGGTATAAGCTAGATAAGACCAAAAATTAGGGCTCATTTTCCATTCCTCATTTTGGAAAAACGAACACTAATAGCATTCAAAATCTCTTGCGGCGTGATTATTAAATACTTAATTAATAAAGTAATTAAAATAGTATATTAGATCAGAATAAGGGCTAAGAGAAAAAATATTGTCCCAATGAATAGAGTCACAATATGATGAAAGGTGAGATCCATCAATTTTCGAAAAATCTCTAAAGCTAAGACTTTTAGGTTTAGATTGAGAGTAACAATTAACTGTAAAAAACAAAGAGATCAATATGAGAGCCAATACCAAGAGATAATTGATTGAAAAAACAAATGGAATTATCAGCTGAAGCGACAATGTGATCAATGAGAGAATAAGAACCACCACTTGCGGTGGAGTAAGAGTAAGTGGGCGCTTCAGTATTACAGTCCGAAAGAATAATGCTATTTACGATCATTTAAATAGCTGCGAGAAAACAAGGTATCTTGAGAAATATCAAAATTGAAATCATCCGAGATGAAAACCTCATACCTACCGGGCTGGAAAAAATACCTATAAAAAATCACTCAATATTTGAAATAGATTTTTTAAACTGAGCATACGACCTCTTGTTTCTTTTAAGTGAATTATAAATCACATTCAAATTATATTTTCGATTATTGGCGACAACATTTATAAACGGAAACTGAAGTTAACATAAGTCAGAAACGAGCCTTTGAGAAATTGAGGGTTGTGTCCACATTGCATTTAATATGCTCATTTAAATATATGCATATCCCACCATAATTAACTGGTGCATTAGCCCTATCTTACCTGAACACATTATTACCACTAATGGCCAACGCGAAATTGAGAATTTTAGACGATAAAAACGTTTCCGAGAAACAGATGTTATCAACTGGGACCCCATTACAAATATGACGAAGTTCATCAATATTTAAAATCATCCTTGAACGTTAAAGCTAACTACATTGAAAAAGTTGGACCTAGCACGAAGCATGGATTTTAATAAAACCAACGTTAAAAAAGGCTCTCAAAATTTATATTTTTTAAATTTAATGCGAAAAAATTAAATTTGCTTTTTTCGAAAAACAACAAACATATGGATTAATGCTGGAAACACATGTGCAGAATTCCGCATGCATCAAAATTGGAATACACTAGTGTATATGGGTTAAAATACATGTACGACGCATGCCATGCAGAATTCCGCACGTCGCCTGTATTTCTAATTTGACTGCGCATCCGTCGGTGTTGACAACATGAAAAAAAAAATAAAACTATAAATCGTCGGCAACTTCATGCGACATTGTTTGATATTTTCCACTTTTAACACTAAATTTTGTCAAGATGGAGGAGAAAATTACACAATTTATACAAGAAAACCAATTGTTATACGATACAAGACATTTCAATTGCAAAAATATTTATCTGTGTGACAAAAAGTTGATAGCTTGCTTTAACTTTAAATAAAAAATGTCGCACACAAGTGTCAAAAAATTATGATCATGCGGTGATGCATGAAGACAATCTGCACATTTTTTTCAGCATTACTCAGTGGAGAAACCGCCTAGCGACTTATTGAGGAATAAGATTAAGCTGACGGGCATTTTGCTTTTTAATTACGTACAGAACTAAAAACATTTCCTTATTATTGTGTTATACGCCCTTTTTGAATGGGGGGCAGGAGAGTATCTACAATTTTTCGATTGAATTCAAGCAAAGGGGATGGCAGGGGAATTTGTACAAT
This sequence comes from Nephrotoma flavescens, assembly GCA_932526605.1. Classification (NCBI taxonomy): domain Eukaryota; kingdom Metazoa; phylum Arthropoda; class Insecta; order Diptera; family Tipulidae; genus Nephrotoma; species Nephrotoma flavescens. The sequence goes on from OW052220.1 coordinate 2,001,537, forward strand.
TTTTTGAATAAACGTAGAATATTACTTGTTTGAGTAATATTATTATTTATTTATAACAAAAATCTCAGAGTTGATTGTAAAATGTTTCTTTAGGGAAATGGTGACCAAATGTTTGTCTAATACTCTAATCAAATTGGTTATACACCTTTTCTAAATAGAAGGCAGGGGATTTCCCACAATTTTTTGAATAATCTTCGAACTTTGCTTGTTTGAGTGGTGGTTTATTGTTTGAAACAAGGAAAATTCAAAATATTAACTTTGAAGTGATTTCCACTTTAGCCATTTTACAACAATCTCTGTGATTCTTTTTATATTATTCGATTATTTCTTAAGGCTCAAAACTTAACCTACTCTAGTATAAAAATATTTAACTGGCTTTGTTTAAAAGAATCCTCATCTCCGTTCGGAAATGGCAAATGTCTCAATCGTGTCCGCATATACGATTATTTCTTTCATGTTGTTGTAGAACAATTACTCTAATTTTTGATAAATCTAAAAGTTATCTTGTAATTTATATTTTAATAGTGCAATTAATGAAAACAATAAATTTTGACAGCAATCAATAAATCTCCCAACTTCATTATGTTATTCTAATCCATTTGATACAATAAATACGAATAATGTTTGGAAATTTGATTTCTACTCGAATAAAAGCCTAGTTTTATTCATTAAGCGACTTGTCATATTGGCAAGAGCCTCTCACGTATTCGCTCCAAGCTTTTAAAATTAATCCTGATATAACCTTCCGAGATTTTTTTAATACGATATGACGCGAAACGAAGCGTACAATGAAACACCATAAGCATTCATAATCAATTATAACAGCTGGAGGGCATTTTATATGTCAATTTAAATGAACTATCAGCATTTTTATATAGTGTCTTAACATTTTTGTAAATATTTTAGACATATGCAATTGCCCGGTGGCAAAGTGATCAGCATGCTTGCTCCAGCGACCGGAGGTCCCGGGTTCGATTCCTGGTGGTGAAAAATTTCACGGCTGGTTTAGGATCAATGAATTAATCACTCAATATACGAAATGAAAATATGATTATGAAACCTCATTTGAGGCGGCCAAATCCCTTGATGGGATATAGTGCCAGAGAGAGAGAGAATATGCAATGCGTATAATTATTTTTAATGATATGAAACATTTATAAGTGAGGATTAGTGTGCTAAAAGTGCACATCTTAAGTGTCATAGACAACAATACCTAAATACAATAGCTAATTTTAAAATTTTCTAAACTGAAGAAAATCGAAATGATGCCAGCTAGTAAGAACATTTTTCAGAATCGTGATCTTATAGAATTTAATTACGTATTGTCGTTTAATCGGCAAGACCGTGTAAATTGAATTTTTGATGATAGTCAAACGAATAACGCGCGGGTTCTTTACAAATATGTAATTGAATTTGTAATACAAACCTAGTAAAAATTTACGTCACTGAATAAATGATGATCATCCACTTACCCACCCACGACCGAATACCATAGCTTTTTATGTGTATTTTATTCAAAATTAACATGTGCGTCAAGTATTTTGCATACAAGTAAACTGATACCGGTTGCCTTCTCCTTTGGTTTATTGGTTCTACAAGGTGTCGCTGTTAATATAGTAAAAGCTAGCTATCCATGAAAAGGATCGATTACTATTACTTTGCATATCAACATTATTAGTAAAGCACTTTTTTTATTCATGGAAAAGGTGAATACGATAGTAACAAACAATATTCAAATGTAGATTAAATAGTCTGTTTCCAGACAAATGCTTAGTTTAGTGGACCTTTTTAACTACAAGAGCCCTACTCGTTTCGATTATTTAAACTGAAACACCCTGTGAACGAATAAAGGCTAAATAGTTTTTGGAAAGTACTCATGACATTCCTTTTACAGGTACATGGAAATACATAGCTATATCAATTAATATTCCTCTATTATGCCACCTACCAATTCCCAGGGGCCATTAATGTTTCACAAATTATACAATAAACATTTATACACTAAATATAGGCACATATACATTAGATATATCCATTTGGTCACGAAATTCATGCGTTAATTTTATTTATCTTTTCTATCAAAATGTGTTTTGTGTGTATATGTTTGCTGTGTTTATTTTAACATAGACCTTGAATATTGTGTGGTGTCTAATAATGAAACAAGCAATTTACCTTCAACTCGCGGTGTGCATTCTTTATAATCCCAGTCGCGAGTGATATAACCGCATCTAATAAATTTCGTACACACATTTTTGTGTTGTTCCAACATTTTTTATTTTTACCTTTTAATGCCATTTATCCAGGAAATTGTATGCGAAAAACTATATTGTTACAAAACTGTATAATTCACATCACATAATTTCTATCAGCATTCTTATATACGCAAGTAATTATTTCGTTATTTATAAGAATACGAAATAATTCTGAACTATCCAATTTCAATTCCAGACAAAATACCTTAAAGAATTGTGTATTTTTATATTAAGAAACAAGATTTTTGATGCTTCTTCTTACATTTCTTAAGCTTAAATTGTTTGTTAGTTTCTTATATGCATGTATATTTGTCCATTTTAAGAATATTATTGCTTATTTTTAAATAGAACTGTCTTACTACTACTTTTGGTCTGTTTTATAATCAATAATGATTATGTGGACCGCAGAGGTTTGAAGTCTCTGGGTCGCGACCTTAATAAAAGATAATTTTACTTATGGGCTACATTATTAAACATGTTACCAGTTACTGATTAATATGAAATAAAGTTATATGGACTAAATACGACATAAGATTATAGAGATATAAATAAGATGTATTACATTTAAGTAGGGTACATCACCCGGCCGGATTAGCACACGTGGCAGGAAATTTGATCATCGCATCTCAATCTATCTACTCAAAATCTACCTTTCCTATTATCTCTCTATATATTTATAAACCGAACCGATAAGAAGATATTTTTTAAAATGTCACGGAAACATTAAAAACAGACAAAAAAACCGGACATTAAATAATCATTTTACTGATTAAATCATCGCTTAAACATCCTGGAAGAAAGCAAGCAACACAAAAATATTGTACCAACTTTGTGTTTTATTTTTGTTTGCAAGAAGGAAAAGTGGAAATCAATCACCCACACTTTTAACCTATTATTAACTCTATGACTATCCTTTTTTTGTGTTGCTTTACATAGATAAATTGATGGGAGATATGAGGTTTACCTTTATAAATTTTTTTGTTATAGTGGGTTTTCTCGGCTATATTTAGAATATCCATCTTATTCTTCATTGTTCTTGTTTTCTAAGAAGTTATAACTGAGAAGAAGAAGAAGCAGATTTGTATACAAATATTTGCCATGTTATGTAAGAGAAACATATATGAAAAGATGGTCTAATAAAAAAGCAAGTTCATGCATTATGTAAGAATTACCTGAGATGAAATAATATGAATATGACTAAGTACGAGAGGCACATTATATCGAGTGTAAAATGGCACGTTATTCTTGATAGTGATTCAATGGTAGTATGGTTGACAATGATTTTTTATATACTTTTTTTAAGAATGAAGCATGATAGTAAGATTCTCATTAAATATTAGTTTCGTTGAACTTCAATTATACTGGTACAACTACATGAGCCTCTTTACTTATAACAGTTTTCAGAGAATTTTATCAACACATTTTTATATTGTATTTTCATCATAACTTGGGTAGGAATTAAGGGCAAATTTTATCGATTGAAAAAATCAATAAAACATCGATAAAATCACAAATAAAATTGTAGCAGGCTTTTGATTTTACTGGTTGACCAAAAATCAAAACGTAGTATGTAAATAGTTTTTCTTGATAGATATGATTCACTTTGAAAACAAAACAATTCTAGCAGCCTTTGCTTTCTTCAATTTCCCCAAAAAAAAACTATTTGTTTATGGTGATATTTTTTTTTATCGATAAACTATGTGCTTGGTTCGTATCCTGGATTTCAAGCAGAGCTTTTCAAGTTGGTTGGATATGAACATCGAGAAATAAGTATATAAGAGAAATCAAGTAGTGCAAATTTTATAAGCCAATTACTCTTGAGGTTAATCTTATTTTATAGTTTTGATATATTTGTATACACAAATTTATTTTTTTTCTATATTTAATCCATATAAACGTATCTTATAAACATATCGGCATAGTCATTTTATAGTTCATTGTTCTTGTTAGGCTTATACAGGTTGCCAAAAGTAAAATAGATTAACCTCGGAAAGTCTACATGAGTCCTCTTATATATATTTTTATTTTACCACGCTTATATTAGCTCACTCTGTGTGTCTGTTTGTATCGTCAAATTTTGTAATCAATTTTTCAACCACTTGCGATAGTCCAATTGAGCTGAAATTTTGTATGCAGGCTTAACTCCGATGACAATACAAGATTCTAACATTTTTGGACTTTAAAAAATTTCGATGACTAAAAAGTAGAAAATAAAATATATTTAAAAAAGACTTTTTAAAAAACCACGCTCATATTTAAAGGCTCTAAAAAGTAGATAATATAATAAAAGGCTTTGAAAAGTAGAAAATAAAATGTTTTTTCCTTACTCCTATCAAGGTATTTTTATAACAAGTAGAAATTTAAAATTAATATTACTAAAAATATAAGCGTGGGGCGCTCCTTCTGAATATATCATTTTAACGTTAATATTGAAATGCTCCAGCAAAAAATCTTTTCTTAGGATAGATCAGAATAGACTGTTCCATTAGTGTTACTAAAAGACTTTACTAAGACTTTACGTTATGTGTCTTGTATAGTCTTAAATTACTAATGCCGTCAAGGAGCGCCCCACCCTCATATTTTTAGTGATATTAATTTTAATTTAGTAAGGAAGAAAAATTTTATTTTCTATTTTTCAAAGCTTTTTATTACATTATCTACTTTTTAGACCCTTTAAATATAAGCGTGGTTTTTTAAAAAGTTTTTTTTAAATATATTTTATTGCTCTATGATATGAATGATTCTATCGATCGTAATATTTGCTATTGCAAGTGAAATCTAAATGTTATTTAAATAAATGGCTATTAATGATCGTCATTAAAAAATCGATTCCAAACTATATGAGACCCAAGACGAAAGACCAAAGGTGCTTTAATTAATCATCTACTAAAATTATTTTAAAATTAACTTATGAACACAAAAATGTTGAAACTAAAATTATACTTTATTTAAAATTAAAATGGTCAATTTTTCGCTAAAAACATAACGTTTTTTGGAGGCTTAAATCTTAGAATAAATAAGAACGCTTAAACTTAGATTCATTTGGAATGTAGAATTTCATATTAAAACTTTAACTTTAAGGCTCCGATTCAAGATAAAATGTGGTCGATTTTCGTAGTTAAGACACCCACAAGTGACCCAAGTACCAAAAGACATCTAAAAAGTGATAGCCATCGTCTCGTCCCCCAGATTGAAAAATGTGTTGTAATTTGTATATACAGAATATGTACTGGTCGCATTAACATTTTTAAAACATTTCTTCAGTCTCTGTTTTTTTGCACTTTTGGTTGTAAACTGAAAGTCAAAGTCTTAAGACCAGAAGTGACACTTTTTAAAAAAAATCCAGAGATTTCATCGCCTCAACGATATTTTTAAAAATTGTAAACTGAACTATTGGTATGCATTAAAAACCGGGATTTGATACTAAATGTCATTACTTGTTTATGTGCTATAGTACATCATGGACGTATATCTCTTTTGAAAGCCCTATTCAATACCTGTCAAAATCAGCTAAGAGTTTTTGTTTTGATTGTGCACATCCAACCGATTTCAACGATGGAAAATTTATCAAATTTGCGAAAAAACCAGCATTTGCGGGAAGTTTTGTTGAGTCAGTTTTTCGCAAACAAAACTGCAGCTGAAAGCCATCGTTTACTCGTGGATATGTAAGGTGAGCATGCTCTTGCAAAAACACAGTGCTTTGAGTGGTTTAGTCGCTTCAAAAGTGGTGATTTTGACATCAAGGACAAAGAGCGACCTGGTCAGCCGAATAGTTTGAGGATGAAGAATTGGAGGCATTACTCGATCAAGAATCATGTCCAACGCAAGAAGAACTTGCAGAATCATTGGGAGTTGATCAAGCAACAATTTCCAGACGTTTGAAAGCTTTGGGAATCATCCAAAAGATGGGAAATTGAAGGCCATACGAGTTGAAGCCAAGAGACGTGGAAAGACGATTTTGCATGTCCGAAATTCCGCTCGAGCGCCACAAAAAGTAGGTTTTGCATCTTATTGTCACTGGTGATGAAAAATTGATCCATTACGATAATCCTAAGCGCAAAAAAGCGTATGTCAAGAAAGGCGATGCCGGCCCATCGACACCAAAGCCGAATATTCACGGGGCCAAAGTCATGCTGTGTATTTGGTGGGACCAGCTAGGTGTGATCCACTATGAGCTATTACCAAGTGGCCAAACCATCAATGCCCAACTCTATCGTCAACAATTGATCTGATTGAAGCAGAAAATCCTGGCAGAGCGGCCAACGTATGCGACCAAACACGAGTCATTCATTTTCCACCACGATAACGCTCGGCCACACATTGCGGCGCCGGTCAAAAATTACCTGGAGAATAACGGATGGGAAATTCTGCCTCACCCGCCTTATAGCCCAGACCTTGCTCCTTCCGACTACCACCAATTTCGATCCATGCAGAATGCCCTTTCAGGAATACGCTTCACTTCAGTTCAAGGTATCGAAAATTGGCTCGATTCGTTTTTGGCCCCCAAGCCGATGCAGTTTTTCTGGGATGGAATCCATAAATTGTCAGAAAGAAGGGAAAAAGTAGTGGGTAGCACTTTGAATATTTACAATAGGGCAATACTTTGAATAAAAAATCTTGTAACATTTTTCCACAATAAAGGCTTAAATTTCATAAAAAATTCCGGCTTTAATGCATACACCTTATTTTGACAAGGGGAGAGAGTAACCATAACCGATTGAGTTTAGATCCTGTCCAACTACTATACTTTCGTTAGACTTGCCTTTTCGAGCTGATTTTGTATCTCATAGTTCATTCATAATTTGGATTCACGCTTATAGCGCGATTATAAAACTAATTATTTTATGCTCAAGTACATCAAGCTTCTGGATGTCTATTACCGTCAGCGTCAATCACCCGCAACTATAAGCGACCACTGGTCTATTATCCTGATTATTAAAATCGGTTCATACTCTATACATCAGATAGAACATTTGATCGCAGCCGTTTCTTAGTACTTCGGACGAAATTCCATTTTTACAATCACACGATGGTAGTGGAATCATTTTAATATTGAATGAAATTTGGTAATTTCTGAACCTATCTTGATTTCAATTAGTTTAAGGGTCGTGTTATATAAAAGCCCAGCTTAGCCGATTAGACTAAATGAAATTAGACAATGTTTAACCTAATTTCAGTCAAACTTGTACTATATCATTAAAAAATTTAATATTTTATTTTTTTTTAACCCAAAACTGAACTTCTAGAAAGCGTAGATAACGCCATATTCCACTACCAGTCGGTCGGTATGAATCAGATTGTGACTGAATCTTAGATAGCTGCTAGTAAGACCTTTCTTGAAGTTTACATTTTATGTCCGATAAAACACAAATATGGTCGCTCGAAAAACCAACAATTAGACCTCTACATTCATTAAAAATACTTGGTAAATCATTCATTGGAAACTTGACTCTCATTACAGAACCGTTTGATAATAGTAGGTTTTTAATTTTCATAATTTAGGACATGCTTGTGTTAAAATCTTTAAATTTAGAACCATTAAAATTTATATTTTTCCCAGAATGTCGTATGTGTAAAACCAAGCAATAAGGTCTGCACCGTAATTCAAGAATAGAGTTAACAATTTTCTGAAATACTAGGAGCTGTTAAAAAGTTAATTCCAGAAATGGTTCATTTTTCATAATTTGTGAGACCAGGAAAAGAAAAAATAGTTTTAAATTCAATAGGGCAACCTCAATTCAAAATAACATACCCGGTTGATTCGGAAAATTTCAATATGAAAGAAATTCTTCTTACCTAAAGAGGTTTAAAGCAGGTTTTTTATTGAATTTACTACACTCAACTGTCCAGTTAGTATTAGATGCTTTGGAATATAATTATTTAAAGTTTCCAAAACTGATATTGTTTTCAAATCTAAATAGTTATATTTCAAATTACCAAGTATCACCTTCCACGAATTAAGCATTCAAATGCTGGCTCGATTTGTGGAATAGAAATAGTCCCTAAATGGATCAAAATATTTCGACCATTGTATTATCAAAGTTTCAGAACACACACTGGCTGTTTTTGTTTTAAGATATTTAACATACTTTTAGAATTCGGAACATTAACCGAAAAATCGACAATACATGTATACCAAAAACATAAATAAGGTAAAATCTCAAAACATTATTCAACATGTATTTATAGAATTATACATATTAGAATTTAATTAGTTATTTAATTTAGAATCCATCTCATCATAATCGATTTTTTCGTAAATGTTTAAGTTCTTAAAATAAGTTCAAAAAAAAGAAAAGTTTCTTTGAAATCTGGTAAATTTTTGAAAATGGTCTGATAAAATACTTTGCAAAAAAAACGAAAAGCTAAAACGGAAGCTGGCTCTTCCGGTCCACCGATTCCCATCAAATTTCATTGGTCTTTCCCTATTTGTGGAAAAGGTTAAATGTTGTAGAGAGATCAAATTTCGGTTAAATTTTTAAAAAATTATGTGGACTGATATTTGGTTGACTGATCAGAAATTTTGTTGCAAATTTAATATAACCAACCCTTTTTCTTTAATCATTGTGATTGTGAATGCTATACTTTTTCAAATATAGGCAAAAAAAAAAGAAATCCCCTATAGAAGCCGCCCCTCCCAAAGAAGCAGATTATTACGAATTCTAAGTGTGGTTTCGAACTAATGGTGAATTCTTTAAATTAAAAAATTTGATCTCTCTCACTTTCTCTCTGGCACTATATCCCTTCAAGGGATTTGGCCGCCTCAAATGAGGTTTCATAATCATATTTTCATTTCGGATAATGAGTGATTAATTCATTGATCCTAAACCAGCCGTGAAAGTTTTTCCTTGTCACCACCGGGAATCGAACCCGAGACCTCCGGTCGCTGGGGCAAGCATGCTGACCACTTTGCCAACGGGGCAGCAAAAAATTTGACCAAACTAAAATAATTTGGAAAATGCTTTGAACTTACATACAAAGTATAATCTTCGTAGGCTCGGTTTTTAATGGCTTTCGGTCATTGGAAGTTTGGTTTCAAACTAATGAAACATTGAATTTTTTAAATTAAAAAAATCGATCGTCTTTTCAGGCTGCAGTGACCAAACTACAAAAATGTTGAAACTAACATACAATTGTCAACCTCTACATAACCTCGAACCCCTTACGAAGGGGTTGACAATTACGTAGCGAAATATAATAATTCGCTAGGGCATTGTTATTATACTTTGTATAAGTTCAAAGTATTTTCAATATTTTTGTAGTTTGGTCAATGTAGTCTGATAAGTTAGCCGAATTTTTTAATTTAAAGAATTCAATGTAAAATAATATCCGGCTTATCAAACTATTAACTAGGTGTCTGAAACCGGGTCAATTCTGTAATACGAATAAGTAATGTGCCTCTTCTATCTTCCCATTTTGTTATATGTCAGAAAGTGTGTGTATGGGCCCGACGTCAACCCGGTCATTACCGATAAGCCTACTTAGGTTTTGCCAACACTTCAATCAATCAATTCCCGGAAAACTTGAACTGTATGTATATAAATTGTAAAATCAATGTGTGTGTACACTAAGGAATTCAATGATGAATATGTAACCCTATTGTGAAGAGGCAAAGAACGATGGAAGATGGAACTTCAAACGAAAACTACAAGTTTACTAAAATTCGTAGTTTTTGAAAGAGGACCTTTATTTTATGTCAATGCCCACTGTTAAAATAATTTATAAAAAAAGAATCGGTACTTATTCAGCTTCTATCAACACATTCGGCACAACAAAATGTGGAATAGTTTTACAGCATTAGTATGCGAATAAGCAGGCTTATCTGTGAGATATTCTCAAAAATTTTGCTACAGTATACGAGTATACCATACGTTTAAAAGACAATATTTAATCTCGGTCGTATGTGTGTTATGCTTTACAATTTATTCGCACAAAATATATTTACGTTATCTTACATAAAAAAATACTTCAATCTTACGTATATATAATACAATACATTATATTTATTTATTTGTTGTTTTTAGTCATTTTATTTTATTAACCAGAAATAAGAAGAAATATTACATTTTTTCGTCGTTCGTCTTCTTCTGATTAAATTACCAGATCACGTACTATACAGAATAAAAATAAGAAAATTCTTCTTCTTTTCAAAAACAGATAGTATTTTTATAATTTGTTGTTGTCTTATGGAATAAATGTAAGTTTAAAGAAAATAATAAGTAATTCAAGTGGACAACAAATACACAATGCGACGACGAACTGAAGAGACTCTGAATCTGATGATGATTTTTTTTTTCTTTTTTTTTTGTTTTATTTCTCGTAAATACCAAATTTGGATTATACAACTCTTATGATTTTGATCGAGCGTAGATTTTTTTGTTGTGTTTCTTAAATACGTTAAAAATGCCTAACATTGATTTGTGTACAATAAACTATAAAAATAAGAGAAAAAAAACTTGTTCAAGTTTTAGTTTTAATGTTGAGGTCGAGGATTTTTATTATTTGGATTGTGTTTGTTTGGTGTTGGTTCGGTTAATAATAATCATCGCAGACAAAAACAAGTTTTCTGGTTATGGTCTTTCACAAATACAAAATTGAAAATAAGACTATATAATAAATAGTATGTGTCAGGGCTGTTTAAATTGCGGCCCACGGATGGGGTTCGCAAACTAAAGTATAACTAAATTTTTACGTCAAAATTAAAAATGATGATCGTCCCCAAATTTTCTCAGTTTTTTCATCCGCGGCACGTATGTTAACCATCACTTCAATATATAGTTTTATATGCCGATATATATTAGATTAACACATTAGATGGAAGATGGGACAGGGATCACGAAAATAATTAATGAGATTAGTAAGTCATTAGCATATTTCTTATATGTATATAATTATTGGACCTAATCTTTAATTATATCTTAATCAAGTTCAAAATAAGAACTAACCAATTTAGAAGAGATAAGCAATTTTATGTTTATCCCATTCATTTGGGGGATTTATTTGATCCTCAAACCCACATGAATACTTTTCAAATTGTATATTATTTATATCGAATGTCACAAACAGGAGTTAAATCTAATGAACTGATGAACTTTTTATACTTTCTAATAATTTTCCAACCACACACACAGGAATTTTTCCGTATATGTACTCGAAATAAAATTAAATTGTGTTCAATGTACTGTGAATACAAAAAATGGAAAATATATAAATTTTCCATCTGTTGTCAATCCAAATAAAGAAAAATTATTCTAACCTGTTGCTAGTATACCCGATATTGAACCAAAAACCATCGAATTTCCTCATCATCTTTAAGGTTTTTGGTTTATACGAAATGGAAGCAAGTTACGAATCACAATTTTTATATAATATTTTTTGTGGATATTTCTAGGTCAGATTCGATCTTCTCCCTCCTAAATACATACAGAGAGAGTTATTATGTATATATAGCATACACATAACCTTTCTCAAATTATTCAAGTTCATTTAGAATATAAAAAAAGAATTTTAGGTATATATTTAGTGTGTGTATGGGTTTGTTTCGGTATATGTATATAGTTAGTTAGTGTGAGTGTGTTTTTGAATATGTAATATAAAGGGTTGTCCAATTGAGGCGCAGGAAAATAAACGCATACTAAAAGTACAAATATGTATTTATTTTTGATTCAAGTTGGGTACTTTATTTTGAAGGTTTATCGATGCTATTCATGTATGAAAAAGATATCACCCAAATGTTCACCACGGCTGGATTTACAGATGTCGATCCGATGGTATATCATTGTATGAAGATATTCTCCAATAGGAACGTTTCTATGGTATTTATTTCGGCCATGATGTTGCTTTTAGGTTTAGGATATTGGCTGGACTATCAATGTATACTTTACTTTTCAAAAATCCGCATAACAAGTCTGCACGTCAATTCACATTTCCGCGACTCGAAATTAAGCGATTTTCGAAGAACCTTTGCAATTCGTCGATATTCTCACGCTTAGTATGGCTAGTTGCATCGCCTTGTTGAAAGTAAAACATTACTCTAGTCGATTCCAACAAGCTGGGGCAAAAAATATATCGCGTAGAATTGATGATAACCGCGTTTCCATTCTCATTTTCCAAAAAATAGCGACCGATGATGCCTTTTGAGTATTGACACATGAAATGGCAGATAACAAACATGGCGTCTTTGCAAAATTATTTTTTCGTTTCCTGCGTCTCATTTGGACAACCCTTTAGTTAGTTTGCACAGTTTTGTGCTCCGAAAAATTGAAAAATTTATTTTTTGTGTGTTTATTAAATTTTATTTTGGGTAAAATGCTTTTCTTGTTTTCTTATGTACAAAATAATAAATAATTTCGAAGCAACATATTCTCTTCATTACTCTATATAAACTGGGAGCAAAGCAATATACGGTAACGTAGGTTCTCGGATTAAAAACAAATAAGAAGGAAATGTTTTTTTTGTGGGCATGGCTAGTGTATTTGTGTTAATTTGGAACTTTATAATGGGAAAGAAGGAAGAGTACGCAATAAATTAAAGTAACCTTATAAGTAGTTTTGGGCTAAGCCTACTTCAATAGATCATTTATAAATTGTTTGATAACCAAATTTTCTAAATTACTTTTCAGAACGAATTGCTAATGAATATGAAATATTTCTACTGGCCAGTAGAAGGACACAATTATAGGACACATCTTTATTGAGTTTCCTGGCATGGCTTCATTCAATTGAGGTGATAATAATTAATTACAAGCCAATTGTTATTGCAAGTTTATTAGAATTTAATGTAATTTATTAATTATTGTCACTCATCCTCTTTGTTACCTAAAAGAACAAAAAAATATGATGTATAATTGATGAAAACGATTATGTACTGCCATCATGTACAAGCATCGAAGCTACGAAGGCTTATTATGAAACTTTTCAATAATCGGAAGTAGTTTTGACTATCTGATATACAGACTTACATCACATCGTCAATTTTTTGATAGCGTACATAGGAAACGTAGTTTTTACATTTCATCGAGTTAAAAAAATATGCAGGTCAAAATAATATTTTATATCGTGGCATTCCATATTATGTGTAATACCAACCTTGCAAGATTTAAGCAGGAATTATTAGTATACCCTAAAACTCAGTCTAACTACATACTACAAAGGTTGAAAGTAGAATGAATGATTAATTTGGACTCTTAGTTTTTTTCATTTAATAATTTTTTATATAAGCAAATAAAATTTGCAGAAAAAACAATGATGCTGCAGCTGAAAGGCAAATTGTACGCCTATCGACCTCAACAATATCTTTAAACGGACGAAACCTGAAGATGGTCAAGACTGTAACATATCTATAGAGTTGACCTTGATGAACGTACGGGAGTAACTTTTCAGGTGTCTGTGAAAATGCTAAGAAACTTTTCCACCCCCTGGCGAGGATGTCAGAGCGCTGGGTGGTACGATAGACTAAACTGTCACTGAAATTACACATTTAGATAATAAATTCAACATTTTTATTTTTTTACACTGGAAATATATTACCTGCAATACTTGAACCGATGAACTCGTATGATATATCATGTGTTCTTGTCTGAAACATTTTTGTGATTTTTCATTTTATTACGTCATGATGTTCTTCATTATAGTACACTAATAGCGTGATAGCTGTAAGTTTAGTTTAAAAACTTAGCTTAAAGTTCTACTCCTTACCGCTGGTGTTTGTCATTTTTAGATTTTTGTTCGAAATCCCTAAATCAGCGAAAGCGTACAAAAAATCAATTTTCAAAATTATTCCGTTAATAACACAGATTTGTACCAAGGATGATATTGTCGGTACTATAGTACTTTTTTCGTTAATTTGGCTGTATGAAAAGTACTTCGATACTTTCGAGCAATTTTTAGAAAGTTCGGAAAAATTAAAGAAATATCATGTCTAATTGGATTATGAGACAACTTTTATAGAAGACAAAAAAAAACAATCAATCGAACGAAATGACGTTAAAACGAAATGTTTATCTTTGAAAATACAAAATGGCGAAAATCCTCAATATTAACGATCCGTTTTAAAGAGTTATTTACATTAAAATTTAAGTCTCTTGATTTGAACGGGAAACCCAATAATTTGGGCTGAACCAGCATTGAATTTAGTAACTTTCCATTAAAATTGTTGTTATAGAGAGACTTGCTTAGACTCAGGTCTTACTTAGCCCCATTCTTTTCAGTCCCAAGTTCCAGGATTTGTGATAATATATTGAGATTAGTTAAGATCTTTAATATAAAGCAATAAGAAGGTGTCACTACTAAACGAGCAATGCTGGTGTACGACAGAAAACGCATCTAATTAAATTATTTCAGTGGTAGGTGAAGGCCAGGAACTCGAATAATACAGTTTAAAAACTGAACGTTACGATGGGCGCTTAAAGTTGAGTGAACATGAACATGTTTGAGATTATTAATACTAACTTAATTTGTTGTTGCCTAATCTCTGCTGTAAAAGAGTTCAAAATTTAAAATTGCGACTTGGCTCCTAAAAGTTACTATTTGCTTTTAAAGTTGCTGAAATATTAGTCGAGTTGGTACAGGTGCACACAGTACGACCAAGTTGGATTCAGTACTCTGTTCCTCAAAATGTCATTACATTTTAAATACTTGGATTCCTATTTTTCGGAATAAAAATAAAGCTCACCATCTTGAAATGGTTCCATTAACAAAGAATTCATAGAATATGCTGATTGCCAACAAAAACTATTATTTTCAAAATTTCCGACATATTTTCTATGTACAATATCTACGTTTTCGATGTGATTTTATTAATTCTTTACATACATTGTCTACACATATAAAATATTAATTAACTACGCGGTGTATAAAATACGGCACACCACTGTCGTCTATACGTTAAGAACATCTTTTCAGGATGAAAAATCACAGTTTATTTTCTTAGAATCTTGGTCTGTTCTAAATGTTATAAATTGGCTGTTTACTGACCCAGTTTACCAGTTTCTTTGCTTGATGCGATAAATTATGGATATAAAAACACACCGAACCTCTGGCCGCAATGCAACAAGTGCATCCCTCTATACTCGACCATTACCACATGTGTGATATGGAGCACATTATGTTATTCTTACGTTACTCTAAACATTACGTGTGCACAATAAAAAGTCCAACAAAGTTGAAAACGTCCTAGCTAACAACTTCATAGTAATTTTTGAATTTTTTAAATTATTTCACTAACCTTGATCTTCAGATTCTTCAATTGCTTTGAAATTACCAGCTGTGTATATGGCACCCCAAATGTTAAATATTTTATTTTTATCCTACGATAACACCGGATATGATATTGACTATAATAGAAAATTTTAAAACATATAATTAGACGTTTTTTTTATAGACTAAGCTAGATCGTCTTAATTTTAAAATATATCCATGAAGGTGTGTTGACGCAAATAATGTCAGTAATTTCTAGAAATTCCAAATATATTTCATTTCAAAAACGATTATTTTGATAGGACATGGAAGCTAAATTATTTATTAATCAATATTTGTATTTTCGAGACCTTGGTTTGATTAGAAATTCCAACGCAACTCATAATAATTTGTTTCGATAAATTTACGACTTTTGTTGCTGCAATATACGATTAGATAACCATTTAAATCGATAGCGTGTATAATTATTTGAAATTATCTATGGGGGGGAACTTGTAAATGATTAAAGGTCTGAATGCATTATTTTATTGATCGTACAGAATACGTGTATCGTAACGCTTATTTGGTTCAACGAAATTTAAACATTAAATAGTTACCTCATTTTAAGCGTCTGCGTGTCAAATTCTATGTGTGGCACATCATAATCCATGATGGTAAGCATATAAATAAAATTCCTAAGATCTTGTCATTCCCAAGTTAGTTTTACTTGTTCGGTTGGTTGGCTAGAATGCCGTTTATCGGCATACCTTAAACAGTATAGAGAGCACATAAAACATCATATATAAAAAAGGTTACATTTTATTGACAAAAACTATTTTTTTTTTTTTATATATAGAGAGAAATTTATTTTTTGTACAAAATCAATACTGTTACCTAATCCATTTTCCGTCAAAGACTATATAATGTATTGATTAGATAGCAGCAGCAGTAAAAAATAACCAACCGTAAACTAGAAGTAGCAAAAACTGGTCCATATAGACATAATCCAGCAATAAATTAGATACACATCTCGTCGTTATCACCTTAAAGAAATAAAACAAAAAAAAATAAATAAATAAAATTATTTTCCAAGAATTGAATTATTTCTTACAACGTTAGTTATTATTTTTTGCCATCCAATTGAAGCAACACAACATATTATAACAAATAAGAGAAGAAAATTATTTATTATTTTTCCCATCCAGAAATGGAAATAAAATCTTATTACTTACAATTGTTCATCGATTTTGTACATTTCGTTAAGATTCGATTGAGTTGATGATGATGATGATGATAATGATGATGGGGATGATATTATTTTGATGTTTCATGAATATTGTATGTACTTGCAATTTCGCTATTGAACAATAATATAATAATGCTTGCTGTACATGCTCGTATGTAAGTAATAAATAAACAAGTAGTAGACATTTGTTTTCCATTAAATGGAAAATAAGTAAACATTTCCACAATACAATTATTGAATTCGTCGTGATAGCTCGTACATGTACATATACATAACATGGATTCTTAAACTCTGAATCAAAATTAATCGGTATTAGGGTATTTCTTAGGACATGTTCCGTAGAACTGCCCCAAACGTTTAGGGTTCCATATAAAAAAAAAAAATTCTAAGTTTTCTCTTTCCAAGTCATTTCGACTTTAGTGTAATTTTTAATTAAAACAAGTATACTGGAATTATATAACGATGTAGTGTAGGTTGGAATATGCCATCCGTATGTCTATGATCGGATATAACGAGATAGAATGGATATTATTTGTACTCCACTTAAGTAGTTTTCAATTCGTATTCTTGATGTGTACATGAGATTATGTACATACAACATACATATATGTACGTCGAAAGATGAATTTTATTTATTTTATATTTTATTTCGATCTTTGCTTAATTAATAAATGCTTTTCTATTTTATTCATTCTCGATGAAGATTCAATACACTAGTCCTCTTGAGTATGAGAATCAAACACAAGATTTAGTTAAATACAAAATGAAAGACGATACAATAAGAAATCAATAAAAGGTCCCCTTATTCATAATAATTGATTAGATTACTCTAAAACTACATAGATAGTCCATAATATAGTGTGGGTAACTGCAGCAGGGAAACTTTCGACATTAAAAATAAAACTTTGCATAGTAGTGTGCACAGGGAAAAATTAGTGCTAGTCAGGACTTCAGGAGCCGAGAAAATGGGAGAAAAAATTAAAATTTCACCTTAAAAACGATAATACTAAAACACGGTTTTGCCCAGAGAGAAACCCAGAAATTATTTAAGCCCAACTTTAACATTTTCGAAAGAAGGCTAAACTGACAAAGTTAGTGCTTATCAGAGAAATATAATTTTCTGAAAATTCCATTCATAAAATGAGCAAACCTCTGAAAGATAATATTAAAAATGAAATACATAAACCGTTCAATAATATTTGTGTTGAACAGCAAATTAAGTACAAGAATTGAATGCTCTGGATTTCAAGGAACTTAGTAATTCTGTGAAGCGGATAGTTTCTTCAACTATAAGAAACTCCACACAATTATTCTCAGCGGACAATTCTCCATGTACAGAATTATTTCAAACAATATAACAACTTGTATATACAAATAATGTACCTAATAACTTGTACATACATACATAATCGTACAACACACTTGCACATAACGAAATTTGTATGAGCAAAATAGAATTGAAAAATTATATTTTGGTTACACAAAAATTTCATTACCAATAACCTCTACAATCAAATCATTTAGAGATGCATAAACATCGTCATCATCTATGTTTACTAAAACATATTTGTAAACGGTAACGGGTGCACCAAAATATTTTAGTACAGGTTAAAACGAATTTAAAAAACCAGAAAATCCGGTTTTGGATTTCTGAGTTTTCTTTTGTTGGATTTAGGCAAAATGAAAAAGATCAAAATTATCTTCTTTCAAATTTGGATTTTTGCCGGAGAAACATGGAGCACCCAACAACTTCACTCACCAGCCAAACAAAAAAATATTATTTTATTTAAATACTTTTTTTTATTAATTTTAAAAATTAAATTAAAATTTGTTTTTTATTTATTATTATTAAATTAAAACGTGTTCCGCTGCATCTAACGTTATATCTGATTCGTGTTAATTACCAAAATCGTTGGGTTTTACAACACCTTATGTCAGAATTTCGTTCATTCAACGATCTTTGCTGTTCAAAAGAATTGGGCCATACATATCCGATAGGAATTTGCAATCAGAAGTAAAAAGTTCATCGGTTTCTAGAACACCTTATGAAAATCGTTCATTTAATGATCTTTGTTTTCAATGGAATTGCGGGAGCATAAAATACACTGGATTCGCATAAATTCAGCCACTATATTTTTTGGATGGCAATGAATATATCTGATAGGAACATACCATCAGAAATGTCGAGTTCCTTGGATTCTAGAACATTTTATTTCTAACATGTACTTAAATTTGTGATCAACACGTACTACTGGTACGGTCGCGACATGTCCAGTTCTTTTCGGAAAAACAGGCGACCATTTGCTTGAAGTGCTTCGTTCGCAAACAACTTTTGTTTGATTTGGCTCATATTGGAGCACCCATACCTTCGACTATTGTTTGGTTTCGGGCTCATACGCATAGATCCACCTGTTGCGATGACATAGACATGTTTTGAAGCACCGCGATCATATTTTTGAGCATTTCTATCGAACAAAATTGTAAGACAGAGTCTTTTTTGACGATCTTGCAGTATCAGTTCATGCACAACATTAATATTTTTCGGAACAACAACCGATTTTGGACGGTCTTCACGAAATTCGTCGTTGAGCAAACTGCAGCTACGATTGAATTCTGTAAACCATCGATAAACACTGATCATTGACGGTGTCTCATTGCCAATGGTTCATCAATTCACTGTTATTGAGTAAATCCACGTCACAAGTTGTAATCGCACGAAAATGTTCTTGATTTAGTTCCATTTTTGCACTGAAATAAAATTTTGAAAT
Organism: Nephrotoma flavescens; assembly: GCA_932526605.1. Classification (NCBI taxonomy): domain Eukaryota; kingdom Metazoa; phylum Arthropoda; class Insecta; order Diptera; family Tipulidae; genus Nephrotoma; species Nephrotoma flavescens. Next base: position 2,020,978 of record OW052220.1, read on the forward strand.
CATTATAAAAGCAAAAAAAAATAGCGGCAGTATAAAAAAACGTTCTGAGTAAATATATGGAAAATGGATTTTCCTACCGTCCTCAGGAGGGGGAGCACCACAACGGACTCTCATTCTCACATGAGTGTCATAAGGTTAAACATAAAATAAAAGTATGGATAAAATTCAAAAGTGCGGAACAAAAAATCATCCGATGAGAAATGTGTATTATGTGCTATAACCCGTCTGAGAAAAGTTCTTAACACTTGTGCTACCATGCAATTGTCTCACAAGACAATGTGGTAAAAGGATTTTCGAATTTCGAGGAATAATCAAATATTGATTATTCATTTTCGTTTTATATCATTAAGAAAATATAATCCAAAAAATGAAAATCCTTTACACAAAATTCTCAGACAAAAAAAAAAAATATTTATAAACTAAATTGATAAGTTTCGTTCCGATAATTAATTTTAATATAACTCATTTTTCTCTTTCCAATTTCAAGGTCGATATGGAAGTTAGTCCAGAGCACCCATTTTTTGTGTATGGCCAAGGATGGGCCTCCTGCAATCCACAATCATCTTTACAGGAATACGGACTAGAATGTCAAAAATTACGTGTAGGCGACATATGTATATCATTGTATACAAGTAATTCACAATTACAGCAACAAATATCCCCACCGGTCAGTGTTCCAATATCATTACCATTAAGTCAACATCCACAGCAGCAGCAATCGTCACCGCCAACATCAAACTATTATCCATATCTACCATATTATCGTGACGATAAGTCGTTGTCACAATTACCACAAAATTTATCGCGGCGTTCAATAACAACAATACCGACAACAGCGACAGGAACAGCCGTAACTAGTCGTCCAGTATCACATATTGAACAAACATTTTTACAAATGACAACAACAACGTCGTCTACCTTATCACCAAATGCTAGCGGTGGCCACGTAATGCGATCAAACTCAATGGATGATCGGCAACCACAACGAAATTATGATCAGCAATATACATTAAATAGTTCATCTGTTGAATTACGTGTAAATTCATCATCCTCCTCCATCTCATCAATATCCTCCTCCTCGTCCACCTTATCAAATAGTAATCCAAATTGTACCACCAATAACATTAAAAATAATCAACGGCCATCATCTAATGATGGAACAACCGAATCGGCAGTATCAATGGTACTGCAAAAAAATTTAACCGATGATTCGGCATCGTATGATGGGACCAGTAATTCATCAAGGAAGCGACGATGGTCAGCACCGGATAGCGTGTGTGACGATGACGAACTGCAGCCACCGGAGAATGATAAAAAAGTTTGTAAATAAATTAATTATTTGTTATTTTTTTTTATAATTTGTTCCAAAATAATATAATATGATCTCAAATCCTCTTTCAAAATTACAAAAAAAAAAAATATTAAAACTCTTTCAAAGAATTAAACTGCCTGTTAATATTTTTTAATTAAATGTTAATTGTTAAAAAATCAAAATTCAAAAAATTATTTGCTGTTTAATAAATAAATTTATATTTAAAAAATATTACGTACTAAGTATTTAATTTTTTAAAAAATCAAATTAATTATTTGAAAGAATAAGCGCATTTGTCTGCATAAATTCTACATATTTTTTTTCAAATTAATTAAACATTTTTTTTAAAATACAATAAAACTGTATATCATTTCACAAATCACATACATATATAAAATATAATAATAACAATAAAACATAATTATAAAATATACATACATATTATATATTATGAGATGGATCTAAAAAAATTAATAATAGAATAAATTAAATATTAATTAAAAAGTCAATTTTCGCGGCCATACATTATATAAAAAATACATAAAAATTTAATAAAAATAAAATACAAATTTTAAACTACCTCGTTTATAAACAAATTAATTAATTTTAATTAATAAGGCCGCATTAAAATTATATATAATAAATCTAAATTAATATTATAAATAAATATTAATTTTTAATCTCATTTTTATTTAAAATAAAAAAAAACAAAAAAGAGAATACTTAATTATGTTTAATTTTAATTTAAAAATATTAGGTATATATTAATGTATTATATAATTTTAATTAAAAATTGTAAATATTTATATTTTAATTAAAAAAAAAACAAAATTAATTTTTAGATGTAATACAGAAATAAAAATCTGCATGAAAATATATTTTAATTTTTTTGTTATATAAAATGTAATATTAAATTAATTTTTTTTTATTTTTAAATTTTTGGAAAATGAAAAAAAAAATTGTGATAAGAAAAATTTTAAAGAAAAAGAAAAATTGTATTTTTGTTATAATTATTATTATTACTTTATAAAAATGAAAGAGAAAAAACTTAATTTTTTTATGGTTTAATTAAATGAAATTATTTGGTTTTTATTTTATGTTTTTAAATATTTTTGGGTTGTGATAAGGCACGATTTTTTAACGAAATTTAGGAAAATTAATTAGAAATTTTATTTTTTACACAACAACAAAAAAATGCTTGGTACCTTTTTCGAATCCACTTTCAAAATGTGTTCATTTTTAAGAGAGTATATAAAAGGGATTAATTAATATGGTGAGGATAATATTTGTATTTTTATATAATAAACACTCCCACTTAACCTTTGGTTCAGTAAATTTTTTTTTATACGATACAACAATATTGCAATCAAGATTTGTTTGATAATTATGATAAATAATCAAAATGGTCGTATGTGATATAAAAAACAATTATTTTTTATTGGAAATCTTTTTTTTTTTTCTTTGAATGGCCAAGATTCAATTTTATTTGGAATGAATCTGTTCCACATAATTTTATTTTTTTTTATTGTAGGAATTTAAGGATATTGTGATAATGGATGAAAACGATTTTTAAAATTTAATTTTTTATAAAACATAAAATACAATCAAAATTAAATAAAACTAAAAACAAAAGGTCAGTAATTTATAAAATGATCAATTAATTAATAAACAATGTGTTTTGTGTGATGGAAATTTATATATTTTTAAGAGATTAGTGTGCCAATGCAAGTGAATGGACCAGGATTAATATACCATGCGTCTTATATCCACCTCCAGATGGCAATCATTTTTATATAATATATTTTGTGTTTTTCTAATTTAAAATAAGCTCGACTACTACTTCTTCCTTGGATTGTGTTAACGATTTTATATAGGACAATAAATTTAAATAGAGAGGAGTGAATGCAGAATGATTACGCTTAAATCAGGCTTAGACCAGTAAGATATTGTCAAACATAAAAACATTTTAATTTTAATTATATTAATTTTTATATTTTTTGTTTTTATATAAGATTGTGATAATAATGTAGATTTAAATAAATAACAAAATTGTTAAAGTGTCCCCCCAATTAATTTTTATTTTGAGAGCTCAAACATTTTATTCAAATCTTTATTTAAAAAAATATTTTATGTATATCAATGTGATTACTGACTAACGAGAGAGAAAGAGAGATATTCATCACACACTCACACACACAAATATGTTGGAAAAAGGCAAAATTACAAAAAATAAAATACCTCAAGTTTACTAATTATAAATAATTATCAGTTTTTTTTTTTACTTAACTTACATTATACTGTACTCCTCCCCCAAAAATATGTGCCTTGATATGATTGAATTGTCTTAAAAACAATACAAAACAAAAATTTAAGATGAAAACAGGAAAAAAATCTAAACAAATTTTATGATCTCGTACAAAATAATTATAAAAACTATTAATTAATAAATAAATAATCTTTACATATAAATATATAATTTTGTTTATGTTAATTTTACGTTAATTTTATTATTTGTTTATAAATTATATATTAAAAAAATTATTTAAAAAAAAAACTTTTTTTTTAATTTTAATTGTAAAAATACAAAAGTTATATTCATATATGAATTATATTTAATCACACAAAAAATAAATAAAAAAAATGTATACAATTTAATTTAAAATTAAATTAAATGAAAAATATACGGATAAAAAATTACAACAGATAAAAATTATAATTAAATTATAACGAAATAAAATATATGTATATACATATATATACCTATCTGTCTGCCATGCATGCAAAAAAAATTAAGGAAAATAAAAAATTATAAATTTATCAATAAAAAACAAATAAATTAAATAAGAAAAATTATAAATTTAAAAAGAAAAATATTAATAAAATAACTATATATATATATATTTTAAAAAACCAATTAAATAAAGAAGTTTTAATTACAAAGAACAGTTAAAACATAATTGAAATCACAAACGTAGAGATGAAATTTTTTTTAACTTTAAAGACCAACCTATTGAAAATTGTTTATTGCACTGCTAGTCGCTTGTGATATAAGTGGTAGAATTTTTGAAATATGGGGCGGTATGTTGTACCATCACTTCGAATCGAAATTCGAAAAAAGTCGAATGGCGGTATGTTGTATCATTTTCGAAAAGCAAAAATGATACAACTTTCACTTTTTCGATTCGACTTTTTTCGAATTCGACTTTTTTCGATTTGAAGTGATGGTACAACATACCGCCCATGGTAATATTTCTCTAGAATAAAGAACTTTTTCTAATTAAGCACCCGTTTACTGAAAAAGTAGGAATTTGAAAGGGCTTGCTGAATAAGCTTATATCCCATACTAATCAATAATTAAACCTTTCATTTAGGCATCGTTCATTTAGGCGTCGATTGAAAAGTTCTCTTGCAATACAATGTCTTGGGTCGTGAAACGATCATTTATTGCTCGCCGTAATGGGATTATTTTACAAATATCTTGATTATATTTTACCACTGCAAGGTAAAAAAAATCAGCGATAAATAGGCATGACTAGTAGGTACTTTGAAAACGGCTAATGAATATTGAATTTCTTATGATTCGTATTTCGTACCGTTACAAACATGTCACCATCATCCTATCACTATATTTTTCAAAATAACCACTTATCTTGACTTATTTTGTTAAATTGTGTTAAATTGGGTGTTTGTTAAATTGCCACAGCTTTGGTTGAAAGCACAACAGGGGCCCTATTATGTTTTCTGCTGCGAAAATGTTCATATTTATTTGAAAGGATAGAATTGTCCCTTAAAATCCGCCGTTCGATTTCTAATTTAACATTCATTTCATTTTTTTCACTTGACAAAAATGAATCAATTGAAAAGTTATATATGTATTTTAATTGAAAAAATATTAAAAAAAACCCAAAAATTTTTAGTTCAATCCTAAAACCTCAAATCACAAATCTAAAAGTCAAAATTAATCTCAAAGAAATGTTGTTTACATGTCAAGTCACCTAACATAAAATGAGTGCGTTTATGACATTAAATGACCGCGGTTACAGTCGTTTCGTTAGCGGAATTCATGATATGAGAGTTGAAGCGGGTCGAAAAGAACATATCGAAATATTTTACGATTCGCCGCGGAAATCATGATAGAAATCATGGATCTAGAAACGGATGAAAACTTAATGAAGTATAAATAAGTATCGATAAATTAATAAATATTAATAAATTAATATCCCACTGAAAATGCTTATTATTTCATTCTCTTGTAAATGCAACAATAAACACACGTTTTAGAAGCTCATATGTTTGCTTTAGAACTTTTCTATTATAGAATTCAACATTTTAAGTAACTGCTTCTTTTTCCCAGAGTATACTTGAAATGCAACTAGTTACAGATCCTTCGTTTTCTGAATTCTTTAAATCGCAGCACGTCAAGAAACAAACCAAACGCTTAAAAAGAATGAGGAGCTGCCGCAGGAAAACCTTCAAGGATTTCTTTTTTTAATAAAATAAATTTATTGTTGTAGTTATATATTTTTATTTTTACAATACAACCAGTCATTGCTCCATACATCTAATTGTAAATCGTACATCTAATTTTCCATAAAAGAGATTTCCATATTGCAGTGATGATATGTTTGTATTTAATAAGCCTACGACTTCGCCTACGCCGAAGTTGACTTTGCTGAGCCCATAAAGTAAAATCTTTTCCAAGAAAGGGTGTTCGAATAAAACTTGCAAAGGTTACATCGTCAATTATACTGCCATATATACTTTCTTAAAATATTCATATTACGGAACAAATTTTGTAGGTGCCAATAAAAAAATTAAACTTAAAGCTATCCGATAATTATCCCTCTACGGAGGTTTATGTGAGCGGGGCTAAACTCCAACAAGCCAATCCAGAAATGGTTCGATGTCTTCATTATTTCATTCGGTATGGTTTTAATATCAGGCGGGAACTACTAGCAATTACAGACACGTACATAACAAATTTGAAAGTCCTCATAAGATGAAATTTGATAATAAATAATTGATACCTAACTCTCATAACCAAAAATTTTATAAAAAAGTGGGTTTCTGCACCACGTGTACAGATATATGACGTGAAACGTGCAATGTTTTGGGAAGGAAATGGCCTTGAAAGTTCACTTTTTGTGTCCATATTCCAGAAATTCTTCCAAAAATCTTTTAAGAATCTCATCTCCGACCAACATATTTGTGGCGGCACCTTTTACGTATACCACGATTCTTTTTCGGAAATGAATCCAACGTTAACACAATTAAGCCTTTATTCCACAATGAAACATATTTTTTTTGTAAAAAATACTGAGAAACCGATAAGAGGAGAGTATACATATTAAAATTACGTTAGAGTGACAAAAACAACAAATGTTACCATAAAAAGTATTGAGTTTCATACTTGTTATGGCAACATTTTCCCCAGTAAATTTTACTGAAATTTTTTTTTGCTTCGTTTTGGTACGTGGAGAAATTATATTTTTATCTCGCTCTTGGTTTACTGAAAAAATATGTTTCATTGTGGAATAAAGGCGTTACACCTTACGGTTCATAGGGCAAAATGACCGAACGCAGCAAAGAGAAAGAAAGAAAAAACTCACGCTCAATTTTTCTTCCATCCGTCTTTTTACCCAAGCCAAGTTAGCCCGTGTAAAAATTATCTGTATTCCATTTTGTATAACTATCTAAATTTAAACTAAATAAAAATAGAACATATTTGTGTTAAATAAATAAGAGCATGAAATAATATTCATAATTAAAAGTTGTGTGTAAAATTATTCGTAAATCAATAAAATAGAATAATATTCCAGAGCATAAATATACTGGAAGTTACAAAATACCCAAGACATGTTTTGAGGTTATACCTGTACAAAGAGCTTACAAATGGGGCACGAACTATAAACCCCTATATATCCAATCCCATCATAATCGGTTAAGAAATTACCGGGTTCCGCCCCAGCTGGCCATATCCCAGAACTTTTTCCAAAAATCATTTAAGAATCGCATTTCCATCCAACATGTACAATTCCATCATAATCGATTAACAAATTACCGAGTTCTGCCCCAGATGGCTATATTCCAAAACTTCTTCCAAAAATTATTTAAGAATCCCATTTCCATCAAACTTGCCCAACCCCATAATAATCGGTTAGGAAATGGATGAGTTCCGTCCCAGGTGCCCATATTCCAGAACTTGAACCAAAAATCATTTAAGAATCTCATTTCCGACTAACATATTTAAAACCATCACAATCGATTAAGAAATTACCGAGTTCCGCCCCAACAGACCATTTTCCAGAACTTCCTCCAAAAAAAGTACAGAGATCAATACAAACGGCGAAAATTAAAATGGCGGTGCTTCTCCCTCCACCGCATGCGATGCGTCACAATCCCCACACAACGTAACGAATTCTTTGATCCTTTAGCTATCGAGCGGTGTAATTTTGGATGTAGATGATAGATATATAGCTGCAGCATCAAACTGTATCGAACGATTTCGTTATCATCAGTTTTTTGAATTGCTTCCCTATGAAAGCAAATTTAAAGACGTATTCACGTCAATAAAATTGGGCTCGGATTATCTTTTATGATTGCAACAACCACTGAAATAGTTAAACAAATAACTCAACACCAATAAAAAGAATATTCTAATGAAAGTGTAGGAGTCTCTTAGATTAACTCAGATCAACACAATGGTTGAGATGGACTTGTAAGGGTTGCGACCATAGTGCAAAACAGCCTCATTCTGAAACGAAATATTACTAAGCTTGGCATCGATTAACAAGGACAGCATATTCGAAACTAGGTAGGCTACCAATAATAAAGTAAATCTCAAGGGCAGACCACAAATACCAAAGTAATTGACAAAGAATTTAGAATGAACTGCTTCTGATTTCTTAAGGCTGCTTTGTACTGAGAAAACAATTTATTTTTAAGTATCGATATTTAAATGCTCCCCCTATAATGTATGCAAAGTGGTTTGTTTCTTTAATAAATTTGATTACCAAAATTTTGTATAATTTGTTTACTAAACTTTGCTTATATTATTTGTATGTGTAAAATTAAATAATATAATTTTCATTATTTCTGAGGGGTGGGATGTTGTAACATCACTTTTTTGGATACTATCGAAATTTATATCTCTTTCATCACAAATTAAATTTATCTTTTTTTCATTTTTAATAACGTTGCTTCTATTGCCATCTCTACCTATTCGAATAAAACATTATGTCGTTCTACCATCTTTTTTCGATGGTTCTACTCTTATTGTATCACCTACTTATTTTAAGAGTGATACTTTATCGAAAAACAAAAAAGACAAAATAAACAATTTATTCCTTAGTAGTGTGCGATCGCAATAAAGAAAGCAAAAGTGAAACGACAAGCAATTTTATTTTAGGAAAAAGAGATATAATATTCGATAAATATTGAAAAAAGTGATGTTTTACAACATCCCACAATCTAAAACATTGGCCACTTATCATATACACATAAATTAAATGAATTGCCATTTAGGGGCAGTAAAAACACAAAATATATCGTCATTGCGGCGTAAAAGCAAAAACATCGTTGACATAATTTTTGATTAAAAATTGATTTTTAATAAAAAATCGAAATTTTTAATACATATTTTTAAACTAATTTTACATTTTCTACGTCATACAAAACTAATATTGATAATCATATCTCGTTCTTTTACACGCCGATGCAAAATTTTTCGCGGGGAAATTGATTTGTACGTTTATACAAAAACGACCAACTTTGTTGAAATATAACCGTAGTCAAACTAAACATTTTATTTCGATAATCATGTATTAATACATACCTACATCAGCCAAGAAAGAATTACATCTTTAATTTTTTGTAGCCCTAACTAGAATCACTTTCCACTTCAACAGAATTTCGTGCACAACAAAAATAACTGAACTCCATTTTGAAGTTTCAAACATTCCAATGTGGAACATATGCATGTGGAACCTTTATTTTCCCATACCATTTTTTTTTATTACGTTGTCATTCTGTAGTTTTGACGTTTCCTCGATTTGTAACAAAAATTCAGCTGTCAAAGTTCGAGAAAAGACAATAATCGAAAAAATTTGTGCGATAGACTTGAAAATTTTATAAATAAATAGATTTATTGAATAATTAAAATTGTAATATTATGTAGTGATCAAAGTCTAGTGTTGCTTACCATTATATGCATTTTAATTAATTTTCATTTAGTGCTTTCATTTGGATTAAAAATATTTCAAAGTGTAAAAGTGGGGTTAGAATTTTTTTATTTGTGTTGCGAGACGAACGAGTTGTGTTTTATTGATGCAAAAAATATCTAGCATAAAAAATGACTTCAAATATTGTGAAATTAAAGAGTGATAATGATGACGATAATCAGAGATCGGTCGAGATACTGGGTGGGTCAAATCGTACGATTATCTTGTTGAATAAAGATAAGGAGTCGGGCGACGAGTTATCGGGGGGTGCAGGTGGTGGTGGTGGTATAAAATTGGCGCAAAACAATTATCATGGATATGCGGGAAAACAGCCTCGGATCTTGATGGCTATGAATGATTTTTATGAGGGATTCGAATTTAGTAGGCGCCAATCCGCTTCTAATGAGTCGCTTGTTAATTTGGCGGGCGGGACAAAGATTAATTTGAACGCAATTAATTTGCCCGAAGACATGCGAATATCTAAATTGTTACGGCGACTTGCTGGTGATAAAATTACTACGTATGAGGCCATTGACCTTTGTGGTAAACTGAAAGTGGTGATCGGAGATCCATCAAATTCTAGCTACATACGAAAATCATTCGATATTCTCGCTGATGCGATTATCGCTATCATTAAGAAAGGATCGGCTGAGTATCTGGATCATGTCGCACAAGTGTTCGGCAAAATGGGATATGTAATTCGTAACTCATTCAGCATCTACAAGAACTGGATAATACGCCATTATAAATCGACGAGGAATATTCAAATCTATATGATTATGGCTTTAACAGAAACATTTCGTTTGGACGAGGGAAATTACTATTTAGCTCCCAATGCTGACAAAATCATGCAATTACTCAAAGAATTTTTGGAGAATGCGAATAATCCGAAAATATTTATCGAGATCACCAAGACGATCCAGCAAATATGTCGCAACTATCCCGATGCAGTGCAGCCGTATTTTCAAGACATAGTGGACATTGTGGTCGCCTGGAATTTAGAGATTGAACAGAACACTTTAGTTAAAATGTACTGCAGCCGATTACTTGAATCGTTTCGTACATTCTGGGAATGTGACATAAAATACACGACCCAGCTGCTAAATCAATTTCTTGAAGATATTCAGCTGGAGTGTGCCGATTCTAGCAAACTCTTCGGCGCATTTGTAAACACTTACAACACAGTGTTAAAATGTGTGTTCACATCACCAGAGTACTTAATATATTTGGTCGGAAAACCGATGCTGATCGATAGTTTTAAGAAGATAACTTCAGTTGCGGAAAATATTATACCTAATTCAATCGAAGAAGAAATAATTGTATCGTTCAATGAATTTTGTGTTATCGTTTTAAAGTGTTATTCTCACGATGTAATCATCGATCATGAAATTTTGTTCAACATGATCTACTTCCAGCTCGATAATATACACAAGTATAGTGATTATCAAATTTTATCTCTACTCCAGGTTATCTACCACACGATCACCGAAATCAAGAATCACATTACTATCGAATTTATCCGAAGATTTTTAAACCACAGCTATTTAGTGAAATTTTATAAAAATACTAAAATTCAACGTATTTTGATCATCGTGTACCATGAAGTATTAAATCTAAAGAATATCGAGCTTTTGCAAGAAGCTTATAAAATTATTCTAAGCGATATGGGAATTGCGTTACTCACACTGCCTGAGACAAAATGTTTGGCCGACCATTGGACCGTGGATACCGATCGGTCGGTCCAAGTTAGTTACACCATACCACAGGCCGAGTACATGGTTAACTTTTATTTAACTACTTTGTCAAATCTGGCGATACAAACAACGTCAATTATTGTAATGTTTTCTTTGAAGCCATCGATTTTGGATCTGTTGATTACACATCTCGCACCCGTTAATAATACACTTTGGAAAAATTACAATTTACTTCATTATTCGGTGTTGAATTTAATTTTTCTACACGCTAGGAAGCATAACAATTTTATAGCATCGAGTGATCTATTAAAAGGTATGTAGTAAGATCTAAAGAGCTTTTGCCAACAACTCTACAATTTCCTATTTTTTAGGTGATGCCAACACATCAAACGATGATATTGTTAGTCCTACATCATCCCATTTTGAATTAATTCTGAAATTCCTATCGGAAATTCTCAATACAAATTTGTGCATTGAGAAATTTAACCTTTGTCTCGATTACTTCCAATTTCTGCTCGATCAAATGTCAAAGTACGCTGATATCCTAAAAACGAACAAATTTTTTATCACCATCGTAAAAAATATAAATAAAATAACGATCGAAAATGATCTACTTGATATCGATACGATTTTAAAGTGTGGCGAGTGTATTGATTTGCTACTTCACGCGTACGATACGCTTAACTCAGAAATATACCAATCTATATCGGAAATATGCTGCATTCATATGTGCTCGACGACTAGGAAAATTCGTAAAAAATATTCGAATATATTTTCAGTAGTTCCGTTAAAGTACACACTGCAACAGGTAAATTTGTATACGGGCATGAATAGCGAACGGTCGAATCGTATTAAGTCATTGCAGCATTGGTTGACTAAGAATCCGGTTAACAATAATCTGAAACCAGAGTATTTTAAAAAGTTTATCCAGAAGATCAGCTTTAGTAGCGAGGCCGAAGATATCGAGGATTTTTTGATTGAAATTTTTGTGAATTGTTGGTCTAATGATAGTCAGAAGTCGTATGACTTTTCACGGTATGCAATTAAAGACTTCCGATGTCTGATAGATTGGATTCAGTGGGAGGCGGCCAACTATTGTGTTAATAATAAACTCAAGACGCCGTTGGGAAAGGCTCAGGACACATTTATGAAAATTGAATCTATTATTAAGGAGGATGCTAGGATTTTGGCCCTAAAGGAAAAATCATCAGTGAGTACGGTTAAAAGTATGTTAGCTAATCAAAGACAGGTCAGAATATTACTTGGATTTCTAGAAGCTTTGGAAAAAGTTATTTACAATGCTGCTAAAGGTACAGCATTCGCAATGCCCGCCCCGGATAAAACTGTGCGAACATTTTTCCGAGTCAATGCCGCAACGTGTCACGAATGGTTTAATCGGATCCGATCCGCAGTCGACCTGGTTGGTCGACATTCAGGCGAATCAATCATGGTGATCCGATACACCGAGGAAACTCTTAAACGTTGCGTTAAAACGAACAAAATTAACGAGCAAATATTTGAGGAAGCTCTAATTTCGCACGCTTGGGCTCTATTTTGTAACGGGGAAACGGATTCCTTGTATGGCCTGTATATTTGGATTAAATCCATTACCAATAAAAAATTATTGTGGATCAAAATGGTAGCGGAACAAACAGCCGGACGTCGTGAAATTGCAACGGAAGGATATCTGTCAATTCTCAACTCAGGCGAACCAAAATCTCAGGTTTTACGAGAATTTATATTCGATCAGCTTGTTTTATGTTTAATATTCACAGAACAGTGGTATAAACTACGCGAAGTGCTAGTCGAGGAAGAAGCGAGAACCGAACCTCGAATCACGATCCCAATTTATAAACTAAATGTTAAACAGGTCGATGATATGATTCAGTACAATGAGACTCAGGATATTAGTATAAGTGATTTGGCTGGGTGGGAATGTCTAGGCGGTAAGGACAGCATGAACGATTTTTCGTACCATCAAATGTTATCTCTAGCAGAGTGCACAATGCATAAATATTGTCTCAGCGATATTATGCTTTTTGATCGCAGTCTGATCAATACCTGTTTCGATGTGTTTCAACATTGTATTCAAGAATGCCTTAGAGCTAATTCTAAAGAGCATTTGAATCACGTAACCATTAATAATCATGTATGCCATAAACTTGTCCAGCGGGTAAATGTTGATGTAAATGAGACAATGGAATCGCTAGGAATCGACAAAAATTATGGTGCGGTCACACTAAATCGTTTGCTACAGTGGTCTGAGTATTTTGATAATGCAACCGAGGATGGCGAGCGTCGTAACATTAAAATGCGCCTTGATATGGTGTCTATGGGCCGAAAAGAGGGGAATTTAGTATTTTGTAAAACAGAGCTGAATAAATTTTTCAATAAAAGTGATTATGCCAAACGCCAAGGTTTAGTTAATAAAGTTATGATAGAGGAAATTGAAGAGACATTTATTCAGCAAGCCAGCATTATGGACACAAGCATTTGGAATGAACATATGACTCGCGGAGTTTATGAACTTTCAAAGTTGCTTTATTCGCAGCCGAATAAGAAGCATAGCGCAATTCAATTGGCCGCAGCTGCGTCAATGGGTGTTGCAAATCGGCTAAAGGTTACTAATTTGGATTCACCGACTCTTATGGAGCAGAGCGCACGAATTTTGCTCACACTCTCAGAATGGCTTCAGAGTGAAAATGATAAGATTATCACGGGAGAGCAAGATTCCACTTTGGTTAAGCTTCTAGCCTCGCTGCCGGATTTAACTCCGTACCCGGATGACCTCACTCAAACCGTTATTCCGCTCCTCGACAACTCAGTCGGAAAATTAGTTCAACATGCCATTAAACACTGTGGCAGTTTGGGTAAAGCTTGGTCTTCTCTTGGCAACTGGTGTTACAAATGGGGGAGAAAAATGGTTGAAATACGCAATGACGATAAAGAGAAAGCCGGTCTTCGGGTTTCGGATGTAACACAAATTTCAAATTTAATTCCGACCGCCACCAAAGATGATCTCAAGAAAATTGTGGAAATTCTAAACCAGAATAATGTAATTGCCGAGGAGGAGGATATTGATCCGAACGAAATGAGCTCTACTGATATGATTGAAAATCAACTTAGGACGTTATCAATTCTTTCTACGAGATCACAGGATGAAATACACGAGATTATCGATATTTGGAGGCAAGCTCATAAATCAGTATATGGCTACTACGAAATGGCAGCGAATGCCTATTTCAAATTTCTTCAACTTTCCACAATCAACGAAGGTGATCACGATAATGAAACCAATTGTTATAATGTTACCGCAACCCTAAGATTATTGCGATTAGTCGTCAAACATGCGCTTGGGCTACAAGAAGTTCTGGAAGAGGGATTAGCCTCCACTCCGACTTCACCGTGGAAGGTGATTATTCCGCAATTATTTTCGCGGATGAACCATCACGAATCGTATGTACGTCGCCGAGTATCAGAATTGATTTGCCGTGTTGCTAAAGATGCGCCACATCTTATTATATTCCCAACTGTTGTTGGTGCCATTCAAGGTCAAAAAACGGATCTAGCCAATATTTCGATGCCGTCTGAAGATTTAGAATCCGAAGATTTGGCAAACACCAGTTCCGTCGATTCAGCACTGATTTGTTGCTTTAATTCATTGCTCGATACATTGTCACAACAGGCTCCCGAGACCGTCAACCAGGTTCAGCTATTCGTAAGTGAACTTAAACGTATTACTCTGCTTTGGGACGAGTTATGGTTGGTTACTCTTACTCAAATCTACTCGGAATGGTCAAAACGCTACACCAGCTTTCAAAAATACATCCAAAGCTTTAAGGAGTGTCATAGTCATTCGATCGATCGAAGTACCATTATTTCAGGAAAATTTAATCTTATGATGAAACCCGTTATTTTTGTAATTGAACGCCTATGCGAATTAACATCACGCAAAGCGGAGACCAACAACGAACACACATTTCAAGAAAAATTTTCAAAGATTATTGAACAAACTGTGAACGATTTGAAAAAGCCGTATAATCCCGATCGTCCAAATGATACATGGGATTCTTTTAAAAAACTGTATCAAACGCTTCAGCAACGATCACAAAAAAGATCGTCTAGTGTACTTAAAATGACCGATATAAGTCCAATGCTGGCGGAACTTTCAGATACTGTAATTTCAATGCCCGGTGTTAAAACGACCAGCTGTGAACCCGTCTACATACGTTCCGTCGAAAATACAGTTCATATTCTGCCTTCAAAAACTAAACCGAAAAAGCTCGTGTTTATAGGCACGGATGGCAAACGTTACACATATCTCTTTAAAAGTCTCGAGGATTTGCATTTAGATGAGCGTATCATGCAGTTCCTATCGATTGCCAACACCATGATACCAACATCGATTGATTGTAATGGACAGGTGACGAATTATCGAGCACGACACTATTCCGTTATTCCTTTAGGACCACGTTCTGGATTAATCAACTGGGTGGATGGAGTTGTACCAATTTTTGCACTTTATAAAAAATGGCAACAACGTGAAGCGGCTAATCCGAAAAAAGATCAACCAGCTGGTAACATTTTACGACCTGCTGATATGTTCTATAAGTACGTATTGCATGCAACATATGATGCATCATAGTCGAACACTATTTAACATTTTTATTTTATTTCCAGTAAATTATCAGCTCACGGTATTAAACCAAATTCCAATCGAAAAGATTGGCCAGTTGGAGTACTAACTCAAGTACTTAATGATCTACAGGCTGAAACACCAAATGAGCTGCTCGCCAAAGAGTTATGGTGTCATAGTACATCGGCCACACAGTGGCGTCAAGTGATTCGTAATTATTCATTATCCCTCGCGGTTATGAGTGTTATCGGTTATATAATCGGTCTCGGTGACCGTCACTTAGACAATATACTTATTGAACTTTCGAGTGGTGAAATAGTGCATATTGATTATAATGTGTGTTTTGAAAAGGGCCATACCCTTAGGGTGCCCGAAAAAGTACCGTTTCGTATGACGCAAAATTTGGAAGAAGCACTCGGCATTACTGGTGTTCAGGTAAGCCAATATTTATTTACCATATCAATATTGTGTCCTTCAATTGTTATAGCGTAATATTTTGACGTCATAAACCGGTGTGTCACTCACCTAAAATAAAAAAGTTTCCTCGATTTAGTTTGTTTAAACCAAATGAATACGTAAAGAGCCAAATTTCATTTGATTGGGACAAGTACTCGAGTGTGATATCACCGCTACATAGCCGATTATTACTGATGAGATGGTAAAGATATTTTATTTTATCTTTTGTTGTTTATGTGCTTAAGTGTTGATTTTGTGTTATCTTGATTTTTCTTTTTTTTTCGCGCGCGCGAGCTGATATCAAAAATTAATGAAAAATGTTAATACCGACAGCTGATTGGAATATCGGAATTAGTCGTGTGGGGATTAATAATCCTTTATTAAAATTAATTATCGTAAACGTATTTTGGTATCTTCTTATTAGGGACACGGGCTTATGTTGAAATTGATATAATAATCTATCGCAATTAAAAAGTGGGCTGCTTTCTTGGGATATCCGAGGTATTTGACCAACAAAATTTCACTTTCTGTTCTGGGGCCTAACTATTGAATTCGACGTTCATTTTTGAAGGCTATCGTTTTCCTATACTAGACAAAATAAGGAAAAAGAAAAATATACGAAATTTTGGAATGGGTACAAAAGGCCGAATGTCGAAGGGCCGAATGTCGAAGGCCTGAATGTCGAAGGACCGAATGTCGAAGGGCCGATTTTTTTTTTGTTTTTAGAAATATAATTTTTTTAATTTGTTGTTTTATTGAATATTTTGTAATTTTTTTTTTATTAAACATAAATGAATTTTTTATGAATTTATGTATTTTAGTATTTTTCATCACGTATCCAGTCGACGTTACATTTTGGTGAAGGAAAATTTTGTCATGCGCCACCAATAGGTATATCCCGTTTCCTGCTCGTTAACACAATTGTGTGGGTACTGTAAAAGTACCATGTCAAAAATTTATTTTTGTATGTGTTTTGACCCAACTTACGCATTTGTGCATTCCTTTTAAAATTATTTTCGTCCGAAAAAAACACTATAACTATATCCACAATTGTGTTGGTTGTACTTCAAAACAAGCGAAATTTTTGGTGTAAGTGTAGACGTATACATTGCCGAAATCGGGTAAGATGAAAATGTTTTAAAAAAATTTCTTTATAGGATTGTATACCTATCGTTTTTAGTAGGTGCAAGCCAAAAATTTCGAAAAAATCACCACATTTTCCTGGAAAATTTTCAGTTTTTCAAAAAATATTTTTTTGATTTTTTTCATCCAAAAATTAAAAATCTGCAGTTTTTATTTATCAAATCTTAATTTTAATGATAAAAATTCGAATTACACTGTCTTGAAAAGGGTAACAAATTACATTTTTGCGTTATTTTAATAAAACTTTTTGATTTTCCGGAAAATATTTCCCTTTTTTTATTTTTTCAATATTTTTTTTAGTTTTATTTATTTTTATTAATAATAATTGCTTCGTCAACCTTGCAGACACAGATCAAAGAGTTTTTATCGCTCTTATCGCTTCTTCTGATAGTGGCACAAATGTTAAAAAAATCAACTTTTGTAAATATAAAACTTTCTTTTAATATAAATTTAATTCGTTCTACACCTTATAGGATGAACCCCCGCTTTTCCAGAATTTATACAATTCTTCAAGTGACAAATTTTATTTATAATTTTAAACTAAGTAAAAAAAATAATAAAATTTTCCTAGAAAATTTGTAAAATTTTCGCGGAAAAATTACTTCTACTGTCGAAAAACTGTTAAAATACAATGTTAATATCAAAATTTAAAAAAAAAATTACACATTTGTACTATTTTGGATAAAATAAGCCGCCTAAAAATCACCTAAAAAAATGAAAAGGTCAAAATTTTCTCGAAATTTTTGGCTTGCACTCCCTAAAAACGATAGATGCACAATCCTACAAAGATTTTTTTTTAAAAAAATTTCATCTTACCCAAATTTTTTTATCAAAAACGCCATTACATACAATGATTTTTTACCCACACATTTGTGTGGTTTGGACTTAATAGTGCCTTTTTTTGTTTGAAAAAGAGATATGTAAAAAAAAAAATTAAATTAAATAAAAAAAATATATTTCTAAAAACAAAAAAAAAAAAAAAAAAATTCGGCCCTTCGACACATTCGTCCCTTCGACATTTGGACCTTCGACATTCGGCCCTTCGACACATTCGGCCCTTCGACACATTCGACCCTTCGACATTCGGTCCTACGACATTCGGCCCTTTGACACATTCGGCCCTTTGAAATTCGGCCCTCCAACATTCGGCCCTTTTATATCATACAGAAATTTTAACAATTCTTTTCTCTTTTGTTTCTACGCTTGCTATAGGAAAACGATAGCCGTCGAAAATTAACGTCGAATTCAATCCTAGTAATACAAATCAGCGCACAATCCGCCAGTTTACACGGGTTGTGATTCAACCAAAAAATTTATCTGTTCTTTCCCCCCTGCCTATAAACTAAAATTTTGTTTTGCGTAATTTTTCAACACGAATTTTTTGTGTTGAACGAATCGGAACTTACTAACACAAACATAAAAACTATAAAAAATGTTTGGGTTCAATATGAAATGAAAATAATTTTACACATACATACGTAAGTAACATGAAGGACGTGAAGGTAAGACACATGAAGGTAAGTTGATGTAGTTAGATTGGTGTTGTTCAACTCGTCTGAAGAAGATCAATGAGCGCATTAACAGCATATAATTAGAGCGCTCAATTTTTACTTCAAATTGATACACCTAATTCCAAGCTTTTCGTAATTTATACGACCGAAAAATCGGTTTTGTTTCCCCTATGTTACCTTAACGGTTTATATGAAATAATATTTTTTATTTTTACGTTTTATTGAATATACCAAAGTGTACACACTCAGATACAACTACATTCAGGTAACCCTCCAAGAACACGGTATTTGAAGAACGCGGTTTCGAAGAACACGGATACCCATTTCCTCAAATTACACGGTTTCAAACAATACGATTTTCGTTATTCTCTTTTATTTCGTTTTTTGTATATCATAACAAAAAATAAAACGTAACGTTTTTTTTATTTTATTTACAAGAAATTAAGTGGAGGTAAATATGTAGTGTATCTGTATCAGCCAAGCTACACACGATTTCAACTTCTGGTTTCAAACTAAGTCGTAATACATTTTTATTGTTAATTTAAACCGTTATTTTATTTGAATTTATGACTTTTAACCAAAGTAAAAGCCTTATTTTATATTAAAATAACAAATTTTTTTGTATTGTTTTATTCTGTTCTCTCGAAAATAAAATTTAAACAAAAATGTACATCTCAAAAATGGCCTTAAATTGTTTTATTTTCATTTCTATTTTTTTCATTTCGGATTTACCGAAAAATTTAATGTCGCAGTTGAAACAGATTTTGTAGGTAAAGCGGGAAAGAAAGGAAGGTAAAGCCGGTCTTATGAAACCGTGTGTAGCATGGCTCTATGTATTATAAAAGAAACCGAAGTAAATTTTTTTGTTTTCTCATACGCATACTGCTACCAACGTTTGTATTATTCCCATAGTAAGGTACGTGAAAACTGAAATTTGTACAAATGAGTTCGACGTTTTCGGAAATTTTCGCCTAAAAATTAACATTAGCAATTATTTCGGAGCTGAATTTGATTGCGTATTCGAGCTCATTCGCATTACCTTTACATTTTTTTAATACGCGGTTAGAAGAGGCTTAAGTGTGCAGTGTTGCATCCGCCCTGTCTAATATTTGACAATAGTTATTTATTAAAAAGCAAGTTCCAGAAAGGATTTGAACGAAAATGAACAGGATTTAGGTTGACTCAAAATTAAGGATTTTTAATTATTTTTATTTGTCATTATTGTTTTGATTTTAAGATATGTAATATAGGTAACAAAATAATTTATTTATTTTTTCTGTTTCGATTTTGCTAATGATAAATTTGGTTTAAAACATATCATAACATTCTGTGCAAACGTGTCAATCTATTAATTGAGATACGACTTGATCTGTTTGTGGATGGTTAATTTGTACTTTATGTCAGCAAGTTACATTATGAGTATCTTAGTTTTCAACTAAAAGATTAGTTTCTATATTGCCAAATTAAAACACTCCTAAAGATTATTTAGTTTACGTTTGACACATATAAGAAACATAACTACCACTATTCCTGATTTAACTACAGAGTAATTCATCCATCCAATCCATGAATAAATTAATTTTTTTCTACTGTTTCTCACCAAGATAATCAGACATATTGGCGCGTAACGCGCCAGTAACGGTCGAAATTTTTGACTAAATGATTGACTTTACTAAAAAAATGAACGAGTTATTCGTTTTCCGGAAAGTTTTCTTATGTTTTCACACTTAAATTTCTATAGTGGAAAGTATTAAATGACAATTATGTGGGACGTTCTTAGAATCTAATTTGCCATCGAGTTTTGTATAAATAATACATTTATGTTCAAAATATGTTGTGGGAAGACTTATAATCATCATCATCATCATCACATCATTGAATTATGGCACTGGTGACATTGTCTGAGTTTGTGTATCTTCTCCAGTTTTTAATTAAGGAATAGAATTAATAATTAGAATTACAGAGAATTAAACACGACAGACTATAATGGAAAATAAACGATTAAATGGAATTCTAAGAATTTTATCAATTTAAACATTGATTTTCTGAAATTGAATATCATCTCGTTAAACAGATTTAATTGAAATAGAATTTGTAAAAGTTATAGTGTGTTAATAATTATTTGTTTAGTTTTGGTGTACATTATCAATATGTATACTCCAATTGTTTTACTTTAAATTGTTCAACAACGTACTTATCAACGTTGCTCTAGCTCCCCTACCTAAATTATTATAAGCCTGTAATTAATCTAAATAAATCCAGTCAAGCCAATTTATCGTAACAAATGACTAACCGTTTATCATAATTTGTTCAAAACAAATCTAAAATACTAGCGTATTCGAATTTATCGACATTTCACCATTGAATATTAATAAGTGAGTTGAGAATTTTTTTTCTACGCGAATGTGTTGTACTTTGTACACACAATGTGATACGATAATAGTGAATTTTACACGTAGATGTCCTCCTCCTCTGTTTAGATAGACGAAAGCCCCATTTTTTCCATTCTAAATACATTAGGGACCATTGTCAGATTTACATAACGATGCTATTTCTTTGCGAGATTAGCAAACGGAATGGAATATTTTTATGCTTTTTAGCCGTAAAATATTTATAAGAATTCGTTATATCTACAAATTAAAAATATATGATCGATGAAGATACATTATGATTGTGTATATAAAAAGATTTTTTATATACACACACATCTTAATTTTCATATATTTTTCACCTCTTTGACATGGATGAAAATGAAAAAAACAAACGAGAAAAGTCGATAAGGATCCAGATTTTCTTTTTTTTTACTTTCAACACTCACTATACATATATATTTTGTATGCAAGATAATTTTACGGTCTAATTAAATAAAATAAATTAAAAATTGTCTTATTATTCTTCGTTCGTCGTAGTCGAATTTTTCTTAATTTGATTTGACACAAAATATAATGAGAATAATAATTATTTTTATAGCACCAGCCAGTACCATAAATCTACATATTTATCATATAAATAAACAAATTGGTTATTTTGATAAGATTTTTTGTGTATGTTTACGAGTATTGTAAATAAATTCGTAGACCAGAAACCAACAAAAAATCTTAGATTAGATCACATAAATAATTGATTCAAGATTATGAAGACATTTACATCATTATTGAATCATGCATCGAAAATAATAATTGAAATGGTTATAAACAAATCAGGGAAATGATTCGATATAGTGGCCTTCGATGGCTATCTTAAAATTCGCTCAACAGAATGAATTATAATTTGTTAAATATGAAAATCTGTAATCTATGTAACGCCTTAAAACGTTTCTGTATTTCATAATTCTGAGAAAACATCACAACGGATTAACGTTACACAATCAATTTATTAATTTGTATTATGTGCAATGTTGTATTGATTTTTATGTAGGCCGACTACCTTATCGAATACCGTTTGGTTTTAGTCATACACATCTAAAATATTTCAATATCTAGATAACGATGTGATATGATCGTCGCCATTTGAATCCTCGCACAAATTCTAGATCCTCCGCACACTTAATATATAAAGCTTGTTTATTTAACAAAACAGCAAACAAACTTCACCTTTTATGTATGTGCTTAGTACAAAATTATTTGTGTTATCATTATCAATTTTGAAAATAATGAAACAAATATTTTTGGTGTTGTGTTATTGATTACTACACGATGGTGGTGGTACCAGGGCGATGTGCGGAAAAATGATTATTTTCTGCAAAATAATTAATGGAGCAATGACAATCAAATTTGTCTGATAATTAAGACACAATATCATCCCACCATGCGCTGTATTGAATTCTATTCCGAGAGGAGGATGCATGCAAATTTCCATTTAATTTGTTTGTGTCGTATGTAATACATCACTGGTCGTCTAACTGAACTAGTTATGTG
This sequence comes from Nephrotoma flavescens, assembly GCA_932526605.1. Taxonomy (NCBI): domain Eukaryota; kingdom Metazoa; phylum Arthropoda; class Insecta; order Diptera; family Tipulidae; genus Nephrotoma; species Nephrotoma flavescens. The sequence continues at coordinate 2,043,866 of OW052220.1, forward strand.
TAGTATTGTGATTAGTTTTTATTTGTTTGCGTTGCGATTTAATCTCAAGAGGATTTATTGTATAAAAGTAAATAGCGCAGTATGTAAAATAAGCTAGAATTAGTAATATATTAGAGTAAAGGTGACCTAAATTTTGATATTGGTAATATGAACGGAGATTCAGGCAAAATCCTTTTTGTTTGAGTAGAGCGAAAATTAGAAATACTCGCATATTACTCAGCTCTGAGTAAAACACGAACAACTGTTTTTTATAATATAATATTGTGGGGAAAAACAATAAAAGACAAAATAAGATTTGAAAAATCCTGTAAACCCTGTATAATTTGTCTTAATTTTTTATTTCAAATCTATAATTTTGTTGTTTTGACTATCTGTAAATAAAACAAAATTAGTTTCGCGGTATCGATTTTAAATATTTTATCTCTTATATTTTCACGTATTGTGTGTCTTCTAAAATCGACTACCTTCGTATGTCTTATATGCCGCGTCTATTTGTTGTTCTTCAGATCAGAGTGAAATATGTCTTCGTGACCACATAGTCTTTTGGTTTGTAACAGTCCTCGGAGATTATGATCTTTGACAACTAAAGTGAATTTTTTACACTGCCGACTTCTAAATTGAATAGTGTTAGGCCAATATAATCTATAGTTCCAGAATCAACGTTACTGTAAGTATTAGAAGTGATCACATTTGAGAAATCGGAGAGTTTTCGTATTTGTTCTCTTTAATATTCTTATGATGTTCATTTTTGTTGATTGGCGCCGTAATAGGATCAGAAATGAATTTTGGTAATGGTTTTATCATTGAGGCTGATTTGGGAATCTAATATTTTATTTGATATTATGTTATTTTTGATTTTGAATAAAAATTCCAATAGACTGAGAAATAAAATAACATATCAGGAATTTTTCCAGAAGAATCGACCACACCTCAATTCTTGAAAATTAGTGTGAGCCATTTTACCTAGCAGTTTATTGTTAGTAGATTTTTTTCATGGATTCAACACGATAACGATAAATGATTGGAATCCTTGTGTGAACTATACATAATTAAATACGATCGATCACATATTCGGGAAATTTCTCCGAGCATTTCCTTATGGTTATTGATTTACGTTTTTCTCTAAATTCGATCGTGTAATAGCTTACAATTTACTTTTTACACTATTTGCCGTAGGCACTTGGCGAAATACACTTACACTTAATAAACACATTTTATTAAACAATTGCATTTTTATTTCGCAAAAATATTATATTTTTGAAAATTTTAATTAGAAATCTTTTGTTCAAAAAGTTTAAAAAAGTCAGTGAGACGAAATCGATTGAATGGTTTTTTAAACTTTTTGAACAAAAATCTAATTTTTATAATTGTAAGAGATCTAAACTACGAAGTTACACTCTTGATTTTCTTAGTCACAACACCACCTGCACGAATTAATGCTAACAATTCCCAGCTGCCTCAACAATGAAACGCATGTCATCAATTTATGACATTATCGTATACTTTTGATTTATTGCCATTTATTCGAAGAAACCTAAACACAAAAATTTTTCTTGACGCGAATATGCAAAATGCTATAATTGACGATAGCGCATCCACTGAACGACGCAAAATTCAGTGTCAATATTACAATGTTTGTTAGGGACAAACGCTGGGATTCTTCTGAATTACAGAAATGCAGAAATACTTACAAGATATAAAGTTATTTATCATACGCTGAAGCCATTAAAATTATTGGTTGAAAATAAAATAAAATAGTATTTTATAAAATAGAAAACTATAAATTAAAAGAACACAGAATATTGAAAATAATTAAAATATAGATATTAGATGTTTTGAAATTAGAATGGTCTCTTTACACTTTTAACGAAAATCGCCTAATGTGATTTGATGTTAGATGGAAGGGAACTCCACAAGTTAAGTCTTCTGATAAAAGTAGGCTAGTAAGAATATTACGGTGGTTCTGTGGTAAAAACAAATTGCCAATGCGTAGAGATCGGAAACGAGAAGTTTCAAGTATAAGTAGGAAGGCTCCTTATAACGTAATATGTTGTATAACCATGCAAAAGTTATAAAACGCATTTAAATCGCAAATCGATTTTTTATACAAAGATATATGGCCAAAATTTTTAAAATTGTAGACGCATCGAACACAAGAGTTAAAAAATAGATACAATCTTGAAAATTGTTACAATACAAAGAAATGACGAATGACAGTGTAGAAAATATGGAAGGATGTATATTCAAAAAAACTTTTTTAAGCTCCACATCAGCGAAGCCAATGGCATTTCATAACGTCCTTAAAGCGGATTCAATATTGCGTTCTTTCGTTCCTTTTTTCCATCTGAATTTGTTTTAAATCAATCCAAAAAAAAAATTCACAAAAAAAAAAGGTCATTTTAACCAATGAAATTGGTTTAAAAACATTCAAAAGAAAGGAAGGAACGAAAAAACGCAACACTTTCTTGTTTCAGTTATATGCTTGTCAAATTTAATCTTTCCATCCAGATATATACCTAATTTACCGAATCATTTATTATTGCACTACTGGATATTATAGGAAGCTCATTTTAATATTAGATGTTGAAATACATTGAGTCTTAGACGTATTTAACCGTTAAACGAAACGATTGGGAATTACTGTATTCAATATCCCACACGACTGACATCGTTACAAAACAGCCGAGTACGGAACTGTAATTAATAACAAAAACTTCAGAATTTAGTTTTTGATTCTACATGTCAAACTAATTCGAACATGGAACTGGATATTTGGTTGGCTCGTAGAAGCCAATATTTTACATTTAAAGTATAACATGTCCGGCCAAAGTATTGCCCTACTTTTGTCCACAGTTAAGTATTTTGCCTCAACGTTCTGCGTGACATCACGATCCGTCAAAGAACGTAATTGTAGTCCAAAGTAATTGCAGGGTTAATGAAATTCTTGGGTTATTTACGTCTTGCTTTTTAATTGTGTTATATGTGCTTGTTTGAACTGCAGCGAAGATTATGACTCACGGATCGTCACTTTCATAGTATTTTTACCTCCAAGCACTTCCCACTGTCTGTTTGTATGTGTTATGTAATTTATTAATTTAAACGGCTAAACTGAAGTTCTTCGTCCAAAAATTGGTATCAGGAAAATAGTAATTTGTTTCTTTATAATTAAAGATATTTCTCAGTCAGTTCAGTAAAAGTAAAATGAAACAATAGAATATAACACCCCGATTCTGATGCACAAATACGTTTCGTAATCCGTTCATAGTCTTAGAATGTTGTTTTTAAAAAAATATCTTACATGAAAATTTATAAATTTGTTGCTTTTACGAGTATTGTCTGAAAAGCTACCGACCTAACAAAAATGCAAGACATTTTTTCTTCATATTTAGTTTTTTTTTTCTCTACTTAGTCTTTTTGTAAGTCTATACACTTCTCTCAGCGATGCTTTCATCTGTTGAAATAGAACTCGTCGTCTTTCTCTGCAAAATATTTGTTTACGACGGTGATGGCCTCCTCATTCGACGAAAATCTCTGTAGTCTGTATACTGTATTCCTCCTTGGCACTACACTGTTTCGACTTATTTTTTCTGCGACTTATTCTTACTTTTATTGAGCCTAAACTGCGTCAACAGTTTATTCGAACTAGTTTCTGGCCCAAAGTGAACAAATGCGGCACTCAACGAGCGGACAGCTTTCTCGTGTCAAAATCTTGATTCAAAAATGTGACAAACACGTTTTTTGGATATATTCTTAGCCTCTTTATCATCATTCACCATTTGGTGAACTTGAGCGATGTTATCGGCAGGGGTTTCACTTTTTGGTCGTCCCGAACGTTCATCGTCAACCAAGCTGGTACGCCCGCGTTTAAATCCAGTTGCCGAAAATTGCACGTTGTTAAATGGTGGTGCAGAGTCCCCATACACATCGTCCAACACGTCTATTATTTGAGTAGGCGTATTGTATAAAATAAATATTTAATGACAGGTGATATTTCGGTGAGTACCTTTAAACGAGAACGGGTCGGAAACTTTTAAGCCAACCTTCGTATAGGGATTTACATTTCTCTAAAAATTGCAATAAATAATTAAAATTAATTTAAATAATTATATTTTTAATTAAAGTTATTATTTTCCACTGGAAAACGATACGTGTTCGCGTATGTTGTTTGCTGTTGCAATTGTTGACTATAATGTAATTAATTATCTAATTACGAGTACTAAATATTTACTAGAAATAAATATCGTAATTACTATTTGGCAGTACTATATCGTGAAGAATTCATCACTAGACAGTTTTAAGATTGTATTGTTAGAATATCAATTAAGACTTTGGCCTTAAATAGTAGTCTTATCGCTCTTAGCGATATTTAACCGCCCCGAAATTTTTGAACACTCGCTATAGTGGTGTATCTTTAAATTAGACGAGTATATAAGGCTTATCTTATTTAAACTTTTAAAGCAGTGAGTACCTAGTTAGAAACATGAATAATTATAAAAATGTGTTACCAGATTGAAGATCAAGAACCGGCCAATTTCCCTCTCGAAACACAGTCTTACATCATTTTCATTCTACGACGTTTAATTTAGCCTACCGCTGTGTTTAGTTTACGTTACCTGCACCGCTTTTTTTAAAAGTTGTACAACTTAAATTACGGCTCCAAAAGCACCATGTCGCTATTTAAGTACCAGAAGCAATACGAATACACCTTATATTCCACTATTTAATCTTCAGTTCTTCACACAACGCAAATTTTAACTCCATAAATATTTTATTCCCTAATGATATTTGTTTCGACAGTTTCAGTTTTATTGCTGTTATATGTAAATACCTACATTCAACAATAATAATATTTTTATAACAAAATATTTGTCTTTCAAATAGTAAAATCTTAATACATAATACCAAGAATTTGCGCTCCTTGGTAAGTAAATGTTTTTTGTTTTTTCATTAGTTGTATATCGGAAGTAACCTCTCAGACACTTGTTATACATAAACTTCTTATATTTATTGATTAAATATGTATGCATTATCGACATATACCATGTGCAAACATAAATTTATGTTGTGTGATAAGATGCCAAGTTTCTCATGACCTCTAAGCGTGTTTCGTTTTTATGTTTTTTAATATTTTTTGTATTCACTTTTAGTTGAGAATTTGAGATGTACTCAAATTGATTGAAAATACCAATACCAATTGATCTATACATTAAAGTTTATTCCCTTTGGATGCTATAAACTCGCATTGTTCGTTATTGTAATTTTCTAAATTTTCATTTTCTCAATAAAAAGGAAACATACTAAATGTTTTGTTTTTAGTTACATAATCAAATTTCTTGTTATCAAACTATATTTGGACCGGCCGTGTGTTGTTGTTGTCTTTGCGTGGGATCGAATTAAGTCGAATTTTTATAGATTGATTTGATAAATTTTCATGTCTTATTTTCCGGTACCCGCATTAAATCAAATAAAAATATTTAGATTGATTTAATTTCTTACTCTTGGCTATATATGTGACTTACGTATTTTGAAAAATCCTTTTTTCCGTAATAGCAAACACAAAAGGTTTCTACATACCCATATCCAATGTACATAGTATACATAAAAATTATATCAGTCTACGATTGATTCTTCATACAAAAAAAATCAAAATCAAAGATTTATATCTTTCTGACTTTTCTTAGGTGGTTGTTTTGTGTTTTCTTGTTTGTCTTAAAATATTTATTTTTCGTTTTTTTTTTCAACACAATAACAAGAGTCAAGACTATAAAAAAGAATTTTTTATGATTTATTTACTTTTTTGCTTGGAAAATTCTCTGTCGTTTGTATTTGTTTTGCATTTGAATCGAAGCCAAAAAATTAAGGATACACTACAATTGTTTCGTGAAGTTTTATCGCCACAACCGTGGTAAGGCAAATGAGATTTGGGGGATATATTTAGCTTATTTTATTTTTGGGGTTAGATTTTTTTTTTGTTGGAACAGTAATTTATATGGGGTCAATTAAGTAAATCTAGCTTAGGCATTAAAGGTTAAACCGTTTAAGGAAAAAAATCTGGTTGCTATATCGCCCTAACAATGTATTGGTGCAGAAATTAAGAATCCTCTTGTATATCCTCATTATTTCTTAAGAAAATTAATAGCTCACTTTTTTACTTCTTTATTAATTATTAAATTACTAATTGTCGTGTTTTCCTTTTTATTATAAACGGTAAATATGAACTCGCATGTAAGCATAAAGAAGCTTTAAATAAATTAAATTCGATACAATAATAATGAACTAATTTTCTAGAAATATACAAGAGAACCGAAATAATCGATTGCTATATTTTTTGTAATTTAATGTGGTTTAACTTGCAGAGGCCCAGTTTACTAAGAGACGTCGTTTTAGCTGGTGCGTAATGCATATTTATTTACATATAAGATCGTAGTTTTTTTTAGTATTATTCATAATGACACAGTAAATTATTAGATTGATTAGCAAAATTATTTGGCATTTAGATGTAATTAATTTGATCGTGTTTTCATTAATTTTGATTACGAAATTAAAATTACATCACCTGAAAATTCGAATTAGGTAATACAATTTAACGATTTTGCAAATTATAAACGAGACAAATGACTGAATTAGGTTAAATAAAAGCCCTTGCAATTTTTTTCGGTAATATCCCACAAACATAATATATAAAGTATTCGACAAAACTATAATATCCCTTTTCCGGCCCGCGATTACAATTGTGCATGTACGAAAAACGCATCATGTCATAAATGTATGTTTGTATGTATTTTGGGCCAACGTACACATTTGTTCACATACTACTTAAATCGTTTTCGTCCGAGAAATAACACTATAACTATAATAATAATAAAATAATTAATATGTTATCAAAACGAAATGATTTTGACATGAATATAAAAATCAATTCAATGAATAAGTAATGGAAATTAGTGAAAGGTTACCAAATGTACGAATTAGTTAAATACGATGACTGAAATCGATTTATAATGTGATGCACTCATTGTGTTTAGTCTCAGCTGTTAGAGATTTATGGTCGATTCGGCATATTTAGGACAATTTAAGGGCTGAGTTAATATAAATTTAGCCTATTTTGAATACGATGACCGAGACCATTTTTTTGATGGTCTGAAATTGAAATAATCGTTTTCATTTTCTTATATTTCTCTATTTAAACCTTAAATTTGTTAAAACTTTTTTAAACGTATTCCAAATATAATATCAACCTAGAGACCTAGGTTAGGCGCACTCGTATCTTAGATGAGTTCTTTAAAAGAATAAATAATTTAGAAAAGTATGAACACTTTTAGAGTGTCGTCATATTACCTATTTAATCAATAAAATCAGCACGTCAATATACCAAAAATGCGATGTGGTCCGAGTCCGAAATTTACAAGCTGCAATATATCCTGTGGCCCTATTCGGTCTTTCCCTGGGAATAGGGAATTGGGAAAAATATTTTCATAGCATTTTTGTCAAAATTATATTTTTCTGGCCTACTGAAGGAATAAGTTTAGTGCAAAATTTTTTAAAACAAAGTTAATTGGGAAACGTTTGTTCCACAAAAATTTTATAGGGAAAAATATTTTCCCATTTAACTTTGTTTTGAAAATATTAACACCAAACTTGTTCCCTCAGTAGGCCAAAAAAATATAATTTTGACAAAAATGCTATGAAAATATTTTTCCCAATTCCCTATTCCCAGGGAAAGACCGAATAGGGCCACTGGTTGGTATTTTTATAGTACGAAAATACACTACGTGATATTCAAAGTGCCATATCATTCGGATCGCTAACCTACCTCTGAGTGTGGGGGAAAAAATGAAGTTGAAAAATTAATGTAAGCCGGTGAGATTTCAACAAAATATTTTTACCGACATTTTTTGTTTATTATTTTTTGGTTTTGTTGAAAATTTCATATCCAAATAGTAACAACTGTCAGGACAAACTTTAGGGTTTTATTTATAGTGTATGATAGATACGCCGAACCTAAAGATTGCCATAATTAGGCGCCGTCGTATAATCTAAGCTTTGAATTTTTTTTAACCAGTTAGTGAGACAATGGGAACATAATTGAAGCTCAGGAAGATATGTTGAAAATTACAGAGTACTTAAATTGTAGTAGTATTAATAGTATAGGTTTTTTCTCAGCCGGTTGTCCTTCGAGCCAGCGGATATAACGTCAAATTATTATATGTTCGCGTAATGGGACCGAAAAACTTAAACTTCTACTTTCTTAAATTTATTTTTCGATCTTCTCGGATATCAATACATTCATGACTTCTTCATTGTCTCGTAACTGTCAAAATGTTTCTTACAAAGTTTTCGCATATTTTGGAGTAGATAGTATTCACTAGGTTGAAATTTGGACTGCACGCTATAGGTATTTAATTTCTACAAAACCGCATGCGTTCGTGCATTCGCAACTTGACTTGCGGTTTAAATTGAAGAAGAAATAATCTAGAAGATACTCGTAAATAGATAAATAGAAGTTTCAGCTTCAGTTTGATGAAGTTTATTGGTCTGCATAAAATAAAATTAAATTGCCGTATTAACACATTACGATTTGCTTTTGGTGGCGAATTATAATTAAAATTATGCGTATGAGCGGCCCATTGCCGCTTGCTTTGTTAGTATCCCTTTCAGAGGGCAAGTAAAACAACCCTGCCTGATAATCTCACTTGCATTTTCCATCTTGTAGTTGTTTGATATGATTGTCATCAACAAATATAATATCAAAAATTTCCACTGTTGAATTTGTTGTACTCTGTTTGATTTTGAAACATTTTTAGATTATTTTTAAATCTTGGCTTAGAGAAATCTCCGAATCCATATTAGTGTCTACATATAGTAAAGTGCAAAATTTTTCCTAATGATTTGAAATAAAAACAAGAAAGTGAAAATATTTAGTACAGTTTTAGTCTTAATTGAAAGATGACTATGACAATATTTCTACTTTTATATCTCTTTTGATCCTGGAGATGACGACGATGGCGAACGGATAGCTCTTTTAAAACCATATTAATTTATGATGATTTTCAACTTGTCCAGCGTATTTTAAACGTTTGTGATATTAAATTTCAAACTATTATTTAATAATTCTATTACCGGTCCTATATAGATATTTACAGATTTTTGGGTGTATTTTAGGATAACCTAGACAAAGTTGTAATCAGTGAAATGAGTTATGGTGATATTCACTGCACCCTACACTACTTACCAATTCAATGGATTTGAATAAAATTTCACCGATCCTAGAGGTGTTCACTGAGTCTCACCGGGGGTGGTGAACAAGATTTAATTATGATGATTTTTAACTTGCCTTTTTCTTGCTTTTTATTCAGTTATTTATGAACATCTCTATTATCACTTAGTATCACAATTTTCGCTTCATCTCAAATCGTTATTAAAATTTTTAATCTTTACAATGACACCAATAGGAGTTCGGCAACTTCACTAAAAACTAAAGTTGTTTTGGTTTTATTTCTGCAGTTGCAACCTCAAAACCTGAGGATTTAACTACAATACTTGGGACCAACACCTTAATAGTGTGATTTTTTCCAAGGAATAAGCGTCAATAAAATGAATCCGCCTGTTCAACCGGAAACCATAAACCTGTGCTTTTGAGGCTAACTCTACATTTGAATGAATTTATGGATGTGAAATGAAATTTATCTCATGGTTTTGCTTAGATTGGTGATCAAATTTTAGCTTTCTCAATTTTATTCCTTAGCTAGAATGGCTCGATTTGCTTATCATAATGGCCCGGGCTGAAAATCGACCGTAAATTTGTTTTCTCCGAACATGAGTTTTTTGGTTTATTCGAAACATTTGCTACAATTCTAAACGTCTTCAACAGGTTGGTGATATGATGTTATATTGCTTTTCGATTTTTGTTGCGGACTGACTATATTCATAAATTGAAAACTAAGAAGAGTTGAAATAACAAAGTTAAGTTCCTATTTATTAGAAATTTTTGAAGATTTACTTTACCTGAATTCTTCGAGATGCTACTTAAAACTCAACGTCTTCTAAAATTGTAAAACAACCGCACGGCAATAGTAAATCTAACGATTCTTCACACATTGATTTGCCGAAAATATTGAATATTTTCGTTTCCTTTACAAAAGTGGCTAAACATCATATTCGGTATCGATTCACGTACTTGTTTTAAACGCCAAAAGATCATAGAGCTTTTGCATCAATATTATAATTGAAAAGGGGCCATGATTAATTGTAAAACAAAAATAACCTTTAACATTATTTCAGTGGCAGAATGTAGTTACTTGAAGCCAATTCCATTATTTTTTAATGTAACACCTATTTCGAGTTCCCCAACAGAATGTTGCTAATGATGAAGGGGTTATAGAGTCAAGTATATCTGGACAAGCGAAATGTAGATTTATAATGATATTTTGTATTTATTTCATATACACTTCCAAATTGCTATGTTAAGCAAACGAACGCGAACACCTTTACACATAAGGTGTGATGCCGTCAGCGAACTATAACGAAAAGATTTTTGCTGAATACTTCACTCAATTTAGAATTCCTAAATTACTATAAATTTCTATTATTTATATAAGATTATTGTTCGTTACAGTGACCAATTCTGTTGGTTAGTTTATAAATGTTTTAATTCCTAGTATGTACCATAAACTACTTTGACCATCAAATAAAATACTAATACCAAACCATTTGTTGTTGGTATTTATGTACGAAACTATTTTTTAATTTTTTATAAGTAAGACACAATAAAAGTTAGACATATATACGTGATATCCAATTCATAAAATACATTTGCCTAAATATTTAATCAATATTTACTTAATTTTTGAGTGGTTTTTTAGTAATAAGAAAGTTGAGTTTGGCAAATGATTCTGCACACGAGGTGATCAACATCACATTTTAATTATGCGATTTTGAACTAATAGAACACAACAACAATTACTCGCTTGTTTGTCTTATGGTAAACATTTGACAAGTGTTTTGTACCTGTTTAAACCGGAGAGAGATACCATAGTTCAAATATTCAGAAATTTATCGGTTTATGTAAATAATTCGTATTTTGCAATCAATGATGATCAGCTCGATTTTATACAAAAAACATTCACAAAAAGGTGATTAATATACACCGAGTGTAATGTGATTTTACTGAAGCTACTAATTACTTTTAATTATACTTATTTCAATTTTCACGTGTAAAATAATTGTATCTTGTATCTATCTCTTGATCTAAATTTTAATTAATTTTGTTTTTAATTAAATCCTATGTTGAGCGACATAATGTTTTCAATAAAAATATCGTGTTGTGCCGAAAGTCGCGATTTATATATCATTTAGCGGTATCGCCAAGCACTGTGCACCATTTGCGTACATTTTCAATTTATTTTTCAATTTTTCTATATTTAATTTACAATTATTTATTTATTTCTCGTTCAACGTTTTAATTATTTGTTTTGTTATACATTTTTCGCGATTCGTTGTTGTAGAAAATCAAAACAGAAAGATGAGTGTTTTTATGTTGAGTTTTCTAAAGAAAATCGATTTTCGATCATGTTTAGAAGGATGTTTTGTTTTAAAAATTTTCCCATCCTGGTTATCTTGATTTCGATTTTGAATAACAAGAGAGTTGATTACCTCGTTGGAAATTTAGAAATTATGTGGAACTGTCAAAAATATATTTTGTGTTATTAAAAGTAACTGATATATCATTGAGATATGAAAATATTTGTCGTGCGCACAGTTTTCTCGAAATTATTTTCGATTAATGCACCGTGTAACTTCAGTGTTTGAATTCCAAACAAATTTTTGACTTGATTTCAAAATAAATACATCTATTCCTGCTAGTTCGCGAGAAAACTAGGAAATGTGAACAACCGGAACGTCTGTTGTATTTATTATCTTTACTCTGATGAAATTATGTTTTATATTTACATATGAATCACTCACATGCACGATTCTGTCATTTTTATGTGAAGTAACATATCAATTTTCGCGGTTATCAGGCCACTCGTGTGTAAATTAAAAGATCAATTAAAATCGCTAAATTCAAATGTGTTATATTTGATATAAAAAGCAAGTAATTCCTTTTAGAAGACAAATTCCCGATAATTTTGTAATCAATATCCATACAGCAAAAAATCCAATTAACTCAATCCGAATGTGTGTATACATATCCAAAAATATACTAAACTTGATTAATCGGCATAAAAACCTTATATCATTATCGCGTGCTATTATCACATCATAATTTTAGGTTGTTTTACCTGAATAAAGTACGGAAAATTCCGTAGAATTTATGCTTTTATTAGAAAATCAACTACACCATATGATCTCAGCGTACATCACAAATTGACTTTTTTATCTCACTGTGACGTCATGAGTATTTGCAAATTTTGTGCGATGTGCTTGATTATTACACACAGGACAGATAAAGAATATTGTTCTAATTTAGAGCTTGTAAATTATGTTTAAATCAATTTGCTGTTTGTTTAGACGTTTTATGGTCTTGTTTGTGAGTGGAAGTTAAGGTCGCATAATTTTTATTGGATCGCGGTGATAAAGAAAGTTCTCGGTGATAAATCAATTGTCAACTGGTAGGCGTTATGAGTACGACAAATTATTTATTGGAATTTGATTTATGTAGTATTTTGGAATGTCCAAAGCAAAAACAGTTTGTCTTCCACAATAATGAAATTAAAATGGGATGATTAATTTTTATCAATTTTGAGATTTTAGAAAATTTTTATCAAACGTCAATCGGAAAACAAAAATTAAAATACAAAATAAGTATTCCTAATTTTAGGTATTTGTTTTCACTTTCTCGTGGTGCGGTAACTTATTATCTCATATACCGTTTCTCTAAAAGAGGGCCGAACAATTTAATCGATATAAAAATTGATTAGTTCACCGTAGTGTGTACCCATGGTTATTACAATAAATAATACGTATACATTCGTGAAAAACTCCAATTGGAAACTATTGCGCGTAAAGCATTTCTCTATTAGATCTAATTAGATTCCTATTGCCTGCCGTAAACACTTAAAAATATATGACAAATATGCATTATGGGTTCCACATTGAAAGCATGACCAGTATATTCATTTTTAAGTTCAATATGATTACGCAACTATATTATTACTCAATAATTATCTAATCGAATGTTTGTCAAAAAACGATTGGCCAATCTGAACCAGCTATCTAAACCAAATTTTTGGTTATTTTTATTTAAATATTTATGGAGGAAAGCCGAAAACTATGGCTTAGATTTTTTTTTTTTAAGAAAAAGAACATTTAACACGACACATTAAAAACACCCAGTCGTAACTTTTTATCAGGGCATGGCAATCGCGCGCAGGACTTCCTACACTCTACTTATTAAGTTATCGAGAGCGACATTGGCTTCGATTAGAAAATTACTCATACCTACAAAATTTCCAATAATAACTCATCAAATTCTCCTCCGTTTCTAGAAATATTTCTGTTTATTATGATGCTCATTAATAGGCCTCTCCTACCGAAAGTTTATCCAAATCTCTGATAATAGCTTGTTATTGGTCCAATTTGAAATATGATTTAAACCAAACTGGTGAAAAATTACCTATAACAAGGTTCTAAATCCTCTGCTCGGTTATTTTTTACGATTAAAATTACTCATACTAGAAGCGGAAAATAGTCAAATCGTATACTCGGAAAATTTTTTTCCAGTAAAACTTTACATATCGTTGTGTCTTTCATATCTATATAGTGTAATCTTGTTCAAATCTCTTATATATTACAAGCTCATCATTAGCCTAGATTGAATAATTATTAGTTTCTGTAAGAGAAAAAGTGCCGGTAACGTTCCGCGCATTACGTGATTTTTATCCTCGCCACAACCGTCTTTCCGAGTTCACTATTCGATGTTGGGTGGCCAAATTCGAGTCGACCGCGGTTCGATAAATAATCGGCCACCATTTGTACGTCACCGAAACGCAACGTCTGCTGAAAAGATGGCTGCTGTGCATGAGAAGAATTGCCATAACCGTCAGTAGCGAGCGCTATAAATTTATAATAACGAACTTCTTGTGGCCTAACCTGGATTCCATATCATCCAGGTTACATGTGGTTCCAACAGGACGGCGTTACGTGCCACACAGCCATGCGACGATGGACATTCTGAACCAGCGATTTGAGGGCATGGTTATTTCGCGCGACGTGAACTGACCACTGATATCGTGCGGTTTAACGCCTTTACTTACTTCTTCTTTTAAGGCTATTTGAGATTTATGCGACAAAGTCATCGACGGGCCTCCCGAATACGTGCCACCAAGCAGAGCCGCGACAGACATTTGAACGGCGTTACATTCCACATACCAAATGCAATAAAATATTCTTTCAAATTAAAAAAAATGAGTAGATATTTCACACACATTTAAAAATCGAGCGTCCTTATTGAAATGCTTTATAAAATAAACACGTTTAAAAACGATTTGTTTTTTTTTTCAAATAGACTCATTAATTGCCAAAAACTACTCGTTGTAAAGTGCAAACTGTTATATAAACTCGTCGGCAGCAAATGATCTGTTAATAGAATTAAAATTGGTGTGATAAAATATTTTATTGTTTGTTATTTGCATTTAATGGGATACAAATTCCACTAAAGCTTTCAATCGTATTATATTTAATTATTTATTTGTCACCTGATTTTTATTAATTTAACCAATTTATGTCATACTTATTTCACACTCTCATCTTAAAAATGGTTTCTTCTTCCCCTAATTTTTTAAATTCAGTATCTGATTTAACTAATCAATCAGTATCTGATTTAATAAATTCACGCGATTGATTTAGTTAATCGTTTTGATAGTTTTTCGTTTGAGTATAAAATTTATAAATAGGTTTGAAATGAATTTGATGTGAAAAAATACCATAACCTTAATACTCCCTGTACATGCAACAATTCATGGGAATATTTTTTACGAAATTTTAATTTTAAATAAAATATTATTTACTTACCTTTGTTTAAAAGGAAAACGAAATTAACGCCAAATGAAAATTTAATTTTTATCAATTTATTTAGTCATTTTGCTACATGAGATAATAATTTCTTTTGTTGTTTGAAATTTCAATTTGAAAGAAAAGTTCATTGCCTCGGGATCAAAAGTCATCTTGTAATCGCATGCAAAATGTTATTATTTGTTGTGGTCTTCTGATCATAGTCACTTATCTTAGTACATGCTGCGTAGAAATGTTGATCCACGTAACCTAATTAAATTTGTATAATTTATAATTGAACGTTGTTTGGAACTCAGACCAAAACATCTAGACTAATCGTGTATTTTTGAGCACGATCATACGAGTCATCTGTTATTTGATGATTTATATTTGAAAAACAAAAAAATTCCGTTTAAGTTCTAATCATCAAAACAAATAAAATGCTCACCTTTATTTATTAAATTATCTGTTGTTTTTTATTTATTTAAATTAATTATTATTAATTTTTTCTTAATAACATTTAAGTTTTGTTTTTTTTTTTTTTTGGTTCATATATATTTCTTATCAATGGTGATAAAAATTTATTGATTTTTATTGCAGAAGGTTTACATAAATTATATAGAAATTTAAAATTAATAATCACAATTTCTTTTCTCTTTTATATGTAAAATATAAAATATTTATTCTCTTTTATGTTGCACTACCAAAATAATAAAGCTCTGTTACCTCTCTGTTATAATAATAGTAATATAAAATATATAAGATTTATTTAGGACAAAAGCTTTTGTTTTGTTTATTTAGTTGTTTTATTAAATAATTTAAAATAATTTATTTACTTAGCACGCTAAACTTATTCTTCTAAAACTCTAAATATCAAGTATCACAGTTTCATGTTTTTATATAAATTATATGTAGGATTTAAAATTATTCTTTTTTCTTTAAATACGTTTTATTTATTAATTAAATAATTAACTAATTAAGGAATGCTTTTATTTTATTATTTATCTTGTACTTATATGTGCTATTTGTTTATAAATAAAATTTATTTATAGGGAGGGAAACGCTTTTCTCTTCTTGTGTAATACATTTTATTTTGTTTTGTAATACTGTCAGTTTGGCACAAATATAACATTTATTTATATGCTAATTTTATCACTTTTCATTAATTAAATTAATTTTATAAATAATTGTATCGTTCTTCTCGTTTATAACACTTTCAATTGGTTTCTTAATTATTTCTATGGTATTTGTTTGATTTGTATCATTATTTAAATTAGCCAGATAATTTTTTTTATTATTGTTGTTTTTCTGTAAATTTTCTAAATTTTCTATAATTGCACATTTATTTATAATTATATTACCCATTGTTATTTCATTATTCATTAATTGTTTTGATGACTTTTGAATATTATACTTAACAACACTACTTTTATAATCAACATTATTATTATTATTATTATTTGATGACACCGTATTATTATTATTATTATTTGCTGTCATTAATTCATGGTCGTCCTGTATTGTATCGTTTAAAATAATTTGTGGACTCCCACAATTATTTGTAATCGATATGGTTGTATCGGCAAATGTTTGTGGGCCGTTGGTTACCATTCCATTTGATGGAAGTCGCTGAAGCGGTGGTGGTGTGGAATAGTTCGGCAGAGATCCATGAATCGAGTCTTGGTGATGAATAGATGAACTTTTGCGGTGCAAATTTGATCGCATTGAATGTATTAAATCGACTGAGTCGGGCGCTTTGCATTTCAGTAGTCGACCAAAGGCTCGGCGAAAATTCGAATTTTTCCATGCGTATATAATGGGATTCATCCCCGAATTCGCCATTGCCAACGAAAATGCTGCTTTGTAAATCGTAGGCGAGCTCTTTTCCAAAAATCGGAAAATTTGTGCGCAGGCCACTATAAAATACGGCAGCCAGCAAATCGAAAAACAACCCAATATCAGTAGCACTACTTGTACCGATTTCCAATCAGATGGTCCTTCATGGCTACCTGTGTACGATGATCGTAGTTGTTTTGCGTGTTTTGACGCCTCGCGCCAAATTCTCCAGTACACAATTAGTAGGCACAGCCAAACCATAGAAAATATTGGAGTTATGACTCCCGCCATATACCAAGGCGGTAGGACCTCATCAAATTCACATTCTCGAGCCGTATCCCAATTATTCCAAAACATTGGGATACCGGCTATACTGATACCGACTATCCATCCAATCCCCAGCAGCATTATCACTACTTTTTTCGTCATACACCTGTAACAATAAAAAATTTTACAATTTATTATCGTGATAACGGTCGGAAATTCTTCCTATGTTACCTGCTGTAATGTAATGGATACACAATTGCTATATATCGATCGACTGCGATCGCAATTAAATTCCATATTGAAACACAGCACGCCATAATAATTAGAAAAAATCTCAACAAACAAAAACATTTATTTGCACCGAGGCTGTTTCCCATATAAAATGCTAAATGATATGGTAACGTAAATCCTACAATCATATCTGATATGGCCAATGATAATACGAATAAATTTGATATGACACTCCTTAGCCTTCGACTATAACGGACCGCCAATATAGTAAGTGTATTGCCACATATGATCATTACGAGCAGTACACCATCGATTATTGTCCAAATTACGACATCAGATTGTATTGCGGCCACCCGATCGGCGGATGGTCTTAATTGACCATCGAATGTTGTTCCTCCTCGTTCGACCATTTTATATTTAGGTATGTAAGTACGCCTTTAATGACTAGATAGTTTGAGTTAATTGTCCGCCCACTTTAAACCAAAAATTACAACTTTGAACACTTTGCCATAGGAAATGCCTGTGAACGATAAACAATAAACGACACACAAATAATTAATTAATTTCCCAAGGTTTTTGGAATTATAAATTAAATTAAATTTTCATATATCGGAAAAATCGATTTTCTTTTATTTCTCGTGTGAGTTTCTAGTATTAATATAAAAAACTTGATAAACCCGTAAGATTACCGGATATATATTTTATGTGGTTTGATTAAATCGAATACCTACACACATGAAATGGCGCTAATTTAATCTGTTCACCCGTCTAATATTTATAAGACAATTTTATTTGAAATGTTTTCTTTTTAAAATCGGAAAAATTAAAACAATGAAAATTAAATTAATCTCGTAGACAGATTGGAGGGCGAAATTAAAAAGAAGAAGTGAATTTATTGTGACTCATGTAAACGAAGCCGATTATAATTTAGAAAAAACCATGACCTTACCAAATTAAAAATTACAAATATACGAATAGATCAAGCTATACACAGGCAAGGGGATTCCGTCGTTAAATCACATAAACTTCTAAACTTTGCCAAATCATCACATAGTCCATGGTCTAAGTCTAAACTACTTTTACAAGTCATTTGATGCAAAACATATATAAAACTATTATTTACCTATAGCTGTATCTGTCTATATAAAATCCCAGTATATTATATGTTGTGTAGTAATCCGATTAAAAATGCATTTAGCCACTTGTAACACTTTAATTACTTATATATTGATTTTCTTTTGTATCCACTATTATTCACCACAAAACTATCATTAATTTTTATTTTTTGTTGCGCTATTTACTATTTTCAATTATTTGAAAAGCTAATGCACGTGGAATTTTATAATTTATTCACTTCAGATAGTTCGTTCTCACTATAAAACAATTCAGTTCAGTTTTTGCACTTTAGAACACATTTTTCACTTGTTTTTCACTTGCTTGATATTTTGATTTATAACAAAAATTAAAATTTCCTCAAAAACAAAAATTTATTTGCTTTAACTAATAAATTAAATTAAATTGTGTAAATTTATTATAATATTTTTTTTCTTTTATTGTGATAATAGAGAAAATAAAAATTGAACCAACACCGTCGAATTGTATACATCGACTGAACCAAAATGTTTGAGTCGAGTTGCGAGTTGTACAAAAACTAACAAAACAAAAAAATATTGTGTGCTTTTAATGTTTTGTTTTTGTTGTTGTCATGTTACACTCGTAACAGTAAAAGCGAGCGAACGAGTAAAAATATGTATAATAAAGAAAATACAAATTTTCCAATTTTCCTCTTCAACTTTTGTTTGGTTAATATATTGCTCAGTTGTATTTCTCTCTCACCAAAGCAAATCTATTCGATTGATGCATAACCGATGACGATGATGATCATTGTTATGTAGTCATTTATTTCTGATTATTGTTATTTGTTAGGCTTTCGTTTGATAATCATTCAGAATGACGAAAATATCGTATAAGTAAATTGAGAAAGATAAACATTGATTACTAACTTATGTACTACAATATGTCTCTGCCGAGTATTTTGGTAGTATATTGTACGGTCGGTATAATGCATTTTTGAATTTGGTACGGCTTTCAAATACTTTTGAATATTATAGCCTAGGGCAGCGGTTCTTAAACTTTTTGAGCTACGGAACCCTCCAAAAGCATAATAATTTACACGGAACCCCAGTGGTTCAGTAATAACTAATTGTGTGTATGTGCCAATCGATGATGTCCAAACACCGAAGAGTAGTTTATTTTTTTATACGTTGTATTTACAAATTCATAAATAAATAGGAAAAATGAAATTATTTGTACTTCAACAAAACATATTTATTTATTGCAAAATATAATAAATTATAAAAAACGAACATTGTTAGTGGGACGAGTGGACTTGTTTCCTATTTTTACATAATTCTTGTATGTTCTGCATCGAGTCTGTTGCGGTATTTTGTTTTTGTTGCAACATACTGAGGTATGAGGAATCTGAAATCATGTCAATGAAGACTTCGTACTACTTAGCTTTGAGTTCTTCTGTTTTTTTCTGAACTATAAATGGATATCGAATCCATTTGTAATTTTTAAGCTTTTCATTCTGCTCATCTGGAAATTACTGTTTATCTGAGTTTAGAATATCTCCCAAATGTTGACCAATTTAATTAATTAATTTAATTAAATTAATTAATTAATTTAATTAATTTAACCATTTGGCAATGGTTCACAAAAAAGAAGATCCTCTTCAAGCAAATTTATATGCTGATATCTGACAAAAGCAAGCAAGATTGCAAGTCCAGCTACATCTGTGGTTTCGTCTATTTGCAGAGAAAAAATACAATTTTTCAGGCGAAATATATATTTAAGATTCCGTAAATATTCCGTAAAGAGGATGATGATACTCAGGCTGTTTACCTTACAAATCAAGTACGTTTAAAATATTTGTTGTTTCGTGAAACCAACTGGATGGTACTGCGATACTATTTTTCTCAATCTCCTTGTAGAGTATCAGCCTTTAATAAGGCTAAAATCGATATTCAATAATTTCACATCATCGTCAATATACGGATATTTAAGATATTTGAACTCATATCTTGTAACGTTCCTGCATTTGTAGGTCGGTGGCAAGGATAGAGCTTGCTTGATTGCAATAATAATTTACTTCGTACATGAGATTTCAATCGTGGTATAAACCTGAATATTGTTCGATTTCCACATCCTCGATGAACGATAGGAAAGGTTTTATTAAGGTTTTACCAAATCAAATGGGCTCTTATTACTTATTTAAATAGTTGTTATTCGTGCTGTGCCAAGTGACAGCTTCTTAACATGTTTTTCGTAAATTCAAATTTTCACTTTTAATGTCGTGACATTTACTTACTACTCGTGAACACCATTTTATCAATCAACCAATTCCTTCAATTACGATACTATCTTATTTTGTCAATAAAACTCTCTCTGGATAGACACAAATTATAGATGAACACTAAAACATCTTTAGTAACAAATACGATTTTTTTTACTGTTATATTAGAGATTCCGTCAATTCGAGAAGATCTATTTTTTACTTCAGTTAAGATTAAGGCCATTTTCGACTCACTTATAGGAATAAAGGAAAAACCCGCAATTTCTGTTCTGATAATATTTAACTGTTTCTGGTCGAGCTCACAAGGTTAATGCTTTCAGAATGTGCTTGTAAAATTTCACACGTAAAAACAAATAATGAACAGAAATATTGAACTCTGATCCCATTTTCCTTGAAGCTTTTCAAATTTTCTTCGTTTAATTCTTTCAGTTCTACACATTTTAAGAGTTCAAATTTTTTAAAACAAATTACTGTTCCGACGATTTAGCATTTTGGTAAATATTTTAAAATTATTATATTTTTAGCAATTATATATTCCAATACATATTAGATTGTAAACCGAAATTCTTAATTGTGTTCTACACTTTATTCTCGTGTTACTGCTAGTGTAAAATTTCATTGGAAAAACTACCTACCTCTATCGGAAATTCACCGTAACTTGCACTAGTGCAAGAAACTAAAATTAAATTGGTTTATTATATTGTCTTGTACTCGCGAGAACATACAGCAAATTTTTTATTCATTGTCAATATTACATGATTATGTAAAATTTAATTCTGACTCAAGAAATAAATTCCTTACAAAATTTCTATATTTAAGTAGCTTTGTATATAGCACACAATCGTCAATATAATTGATTCGTAAAAATGCAACAGTCGTATGAAAGAATATTATAAAATTTTCTTTTGATAAAGAAAAGTTGCTTTTATTAAGATAACACCAACCATATTATATTCTGTTGACGCAAAATAAATTTAAAAATAAAGTAAGTTGTTAGAAAAACTAATTAATTTGAACGTGCTCTCTCTAAAATCGATTTATGTGCAAATAATTTAATTACAAATCAATGTTAATGCGCAGCACAAGTCTATGTTTTGGTTGAATATTTGAAAATAAATGAAATTAACTGGGTAAATAAACTTAAAATAAATAGAACATTTTTAATCAATTTTCGAGAGCATACTCTTATATACACATAAACTTGAATGGACTCGAAACAACGCAAACCCCTAGCGGAGTTTGTTTTCTACAAATTGTAATCCAAGGGGAATTTCTATTTTTGCGTAGAATTATTGTAAGTAATTATAATTTTTCACGAAATTTTTTTCAGTTTTTCCGGTACCTGTTTTGTAGGTCAACCTTTTTTATTATTTTAGGTAACATGGATGCTTCAAGGTAATAAAAACCATTCTAGCAAATTGTGAGATGATTTTTTAACATAAAATTATAATTTTCACGGTTTTCCAAAACACGACATAAATTGCTTTTATGAATGCTTAAAAGCTCATAAATAGTAGTAAAGAACCATCATTATAAAAATGGAATGATCCGATTATTTGTTAATGTTAAAACAAAAATTGAAAGCATTGAAATAAAATAACATATCAGGAATTTCTGCCGCGAGAATCGGTCGCAATGTATCACAGTAAATACACAATTTTAAAAATTTTTTTTATGCAATATTCAAGCCAGTTTGGGAAAATAATATTTTCATATCAAAAATGTTATTTGGCTTTTAAATCTAGAAAGTTTTTGTACACGTAACGTAAAGTAACAACGTTGTTGATTTTGTTAAATAAAAACCCATTAGTATTCATTTGCGGGATCTGGTGATTACAGATTAATAATCTTTATTTAATTATAACTGTAGAATTAAACAAAAACAGGATAACTGCAAAAATATAAATGTTGGAAAACCGCATTTAAAGTTTGAAGTCGTAGTGTATTTCTATGGAAGGCAATCGCCTTTTTGTGGATTTTCTAAGAAAATAATAAGCAGTTAGAGTTACAAATTCTGCATCGACTGGTTAGATAAACTGGAAAAGTGGTTATCTGCAGATATCCTGTTCTTGTTTAATTTCACAGAATTTTACATAATATTTTACGTGGTCAACAAAGGTATTTGACTATGGTTAGCAAGGTTCTACTCTTCTCGGATTTCATTTATAGACCTAATTGCAGTTTTAATAGACAGAATATATTAAGATATATTTATGTTGATAATCATTTGTAATACTCCGAACTCATTATGAAGCGCGTTACATGAATGGGTCTGTACATATATTATAAATTGTACTTTACGTTGCTAAATATATCGCAACCCGATTTTGAATTAAAGAATTGTCGTCTACCAGCTATTTTGTGGTTCTTATGATCTTGCACCTAAAGTAGACACTGGTGCATCGGTTTCACCTGTCCTTCCAAATACGACAATCTCGAAGTCGACGTGGATATACCTTCAAAGTTCTAACGGGCTCAACCTCTTGAAAATTCTCATAATATGTTGTTGCGGAATAAATATTCAATTACTACTACTCTACAAAGATTGTTATAACAAATAGATTATTAGTAATTAATGAATTATTACGAAGTATGTCGTCATGGGTTAACCCATGTTTTGTAGAGCTTGTAAAATTTCGTGCATCTGTCTTTATTTTCGCTTTTCATGATTTAATACCGGTTTTTTGTTTTAAAACAATCAGAGAACATCCTGTTTTATAATTAAATTAGTAATACATATTCTTATATTTATTAAAACTTTAAAAAATATCTGAATATTTGGAATAATTAATAAATATCTCTTAAACTATGGTTAAGGTCATCTGAGTCCTCTTTTATTAAATTGGTTTCGTAATTAGAAACAGATCTCTAAATACTCTGCGGTTCACTCGATTAAGAGAATAATATATAAAGATTTTAAGCGAAATAAAATAAAATATCAGAAATTTTATGTCGCGAGAATCGGCCGCAATATATTACATTAATGAAAATATTTTTCCCAAACTATCTTGAATATTGCATATAAAAGCTTTATTAAAACAATTTTAAAAACCGTTTATATGAAATATTCAAGACAGTTTGGGAAAAAAATATTTTCATATCTAAAACATTATTTAACTTATAACCAAGCTTCTATTCTTGTAAGTAGATTCTCGTTGGATTCATATTGTGTGTCCTCTTCAATAACTATGTCACTGAACCAACCCTAAACGTTTACGATTATATTTAAATCAGGAGAATATGTTGACCATTGTAACAACACTATGTTTTTACTCGCAATCTATCATTATCTTGTTGGAAAACCCGCTGAAGAGGGGACCCGAAATAGTTTTAAGAGCGAGCGCCCAAATATGAAATAATCCCAGTATAAAATAGCGCCCCATACCATAATTTCTTCTTTTCCGAAAACTTGTTCTTCCATTTAAATATCATAGAAATAATAATTATAGCCATCTCCGTCCAAATTAAATATTTTTTCATCCCAAAAAAAACTTTTTTAAGGCATTTGAACATTAAGCCCAGTTGGATCTCTGATTTTGTTGGTGGAAGGTTATTGATGCAGGCGTTAATTTAGTGTAATCTACATTAATATGAGCTATCAGTATAAGTTTTTGGTCGAACGAAAATATTAAATATCTCTGAGAAGTTTTCGAAAAATGTCGAAATAATTACATATACATATAATCGGGAAATACTGAGGCCATGTGCCAAACTTAAGGTAAAAGTCAATTTTAAACTGGCAAATTGGTCGTAAAATTTGTCCTAAAACCGGTTTTTACCGTAGTAAACGATTTACCTTAAGTTTTTCACACAGCCCGAGTGTTCGATTTAAAACTAAAGACACTTAACTACTCCAAAAAATTTATGTAATTTTTATTTTTACATTAAAATCATAGGCGTAGATTTGGCCGCTTAGCTCCAGAGGTATATGGGCTAATATTTTTTAAATGGCACTGGGGTCGTGTAATTTATCATTTATGAATCGGGCAAACCTATAATTTAATGTCAAAGAATATACCCCTCCAAAATTATCTTGGGGTGTTTTGGGAATTTTTCGCAAAACTAGGAGGTTCGTTTATATGAAATACTCTGTATAAAATTTCTTCACGATTAGTTCTCGGCGCGCCTCTCTGTGCCCAACACGTTCGAACTTCAATTTACTGAAACTATGTACTTTTATATTTGCTGAAAAATGCAAATAATTAGTCATGCAATGTATTTTACAAAAAAGTGTACGTCCGTCTATTTAATATTCTTGGAACATATTCAAATACCTGCGGGAATTCTTCGATTTTAAAAATAATTATTTTCATACTAAAATTATTCACCTTTTCGCTTAATCACACCTTCCATTTTCAATTAATCCAATTCGCTATTAGTCGATTAAAGTATTTACTTTCACAGCATTCACAAATATTTAAGTAATTAGATGTAAGTACATACATATACTTCGACATCTCCAGTGATTGCTTTATATTATTTTAAAGTAGCAGGAATTAGAGTTCATACATTTTTCATATTCACAATTGGAATGGATTTAATTATTGAACAGGTAAGGTGTATGGTACACAATTGTAAAGCTTAAGGAGCAACCATTAATATTTTTCATATACGATTCATGTTCTCAGAAAAAAAAATGAAAATTTACAAAAATAAAACATTTTTTATTCGTCTGCGGAGATTAATAGCTTTTCAAACGCACTATCATTTTCATATAGAACTAGATATTCAGAATAAGTATTTTTCAAAAACCTGCGTTTTCATGGCACATAACATAAAATATAATCATATTAAAGCTCGAACGATTATATTGTACTGGCATAAAATATGGAACAACACACTAAACGAATACGAGTACCTGGCAAGTTTTGTGGAAATTGTAAATATGCATATGACCTATATTTCAATTTCTGTGAATTTTGTGGTATAATCTTTAAATAGAATCTAGCGCGGCACGCTGTACCGGATATTCTGGTGAAAATAGTAATTTGGGATGCAGTTTTTGTCACATTTAGGTCAATAAAATTTGTGTTTGTAAGGAAGCCGCTAATTAAATTTACATAAAGTTTTATTTTTAATACTCTTAATTAATGCTGGTTATTTCCGTTCTAATTTTATTCTGCTGGTATCTTGTGCTTGGTGTTTATACATTTGTTCATATTCCATCAGGAGAAGGTGTTTCAACAACGTTAAACAGGAAACCAACTAGTGTTGTGCGAAAATGAGAAAAACGAAAAATTTGAAGCAGTGGATAGGTAAATATATGGCACCTATCTGTAACTAGTTCAAGAGTATAATGGCTGGTAGGGAAAACATAATCTTTTATATTATGTATACTATCTCAAAATTATGTTGAGCTGCTTTTGTTCACTATCGTTCAAAACATTTTACTGAGAACCTAAATTTCAATATGGTTGGCTTTTGCTTTGAATACTAAATATCGATGCTCTCATCAAGCCAACACACGATGGTTGAATTCTATAAAATATTTCTGAGAATCAATTTCGATATATGCCTATCATTAAGAAGCAATTTCATATTCTTATGTACACTTATTCTCTTCCCCATATTTTATAAAATAAACATCGTACGATGTACTTATATAAATATCTTGATTACCATAATTACTATTTTGGTTCCTCAAAATACTCGTATCCATCAATTTTATGTCTTCTGACTATATCGTTTCTCATTGTCATCATCATTTTGTTGTACATATGTATACATACATATTTGATTTAAGAGAATTCTATTTGCATGGTACAATACGAAACTCGTACAAGACCTATATAGAAGACACAGTATAATTTCCTTCATGTGTGTGTTTTATTTACACAGAAAAGCTCTCTTTGATAAAAGTTCAAAGTTTTTCATTTTACATTTACATTATGATGCGCTTTTTATAACGTTGGCTCAACCGTCTAATAACGATGAAACATAAGTGCTTGATTGTTGCATTAGTATTTGTGTTGGTAAAATCACATATAATTTCTAAACTTTACGCTTTTTTATACCGAGTGTAGTTTTTATTATGTTTTATTTGTTTACCCAAATGTGGCACCCCTTGTGGCAATCTTCTGGCAATTTTCTGGAAAAAGTGGGTAAAAACTTTACACAACCCAGTTTTCCACCTGCTGTGGCAAAAAAAAAAATTAAAATTACCACTAACGCACAATTCAATTTTTAACTGGACTACTGGTGTACTTTACAATTACGAATTATAAATATGTGTTAGATTAAATTTCGACAGATTCATTTTCGACGTCATATAAAGATAGACATTTAATGTGATTGACTTAAAATATCTTATCGGTATGTCCCAGTTTTTCTTTGTTGGTCCTTTGCAAATTGTACTGCCTTTTTGTTCAGAGACTTGAGATAGAAGGTGGCTTCTTCCAAATCTGGCAACAATCCATCTATATGTATATTTCTATAGAAGAGTTATCCTACATCACTTGAATTAGGTTGTACTTTTAACTGATGTACTATAAATTCAAGAACTTTGAATGGATCTCTACCATAACCTTTTGTAGTAAGTTTTTAATTGCCAAATAATATTGTTTACTGAAATGGACCACGGGAAGTATATACATATTTATTATAAACTTAAACATTACATTGTCCATCGATATTTTTTTATCTATTTTTCAATTTCCTTAATTTGTAATCTGAATAGTAATAAGAATACACCTCATTAAAACAAAAAATTTGCAACTTCAAGGTGAAACTTAACTTATTACTTTCAAAAGAACCTCTTGGTATATTGCATAACAATAAGTTGCCAATTTCAGAAACATCTTCATTTCAAATCTTATCATCATATTCCGTTTTTAAAAATCCCAAAAACCACCATTATTTGTTTCATCGTTCTCTCCTCCTTTTTTTATTTTACCTTAGTTGCCAGAGGTCAGGGCGCGACATAATGTTAATTCTTTCAGTAAGCAGTGTTCCTCGGATTTGTGAGGCTGAGTATTGCAAAAAGATGTAGCCTATTGTTCTTCTCGTATGCATTGGTTAAAAATTTCAAAGCAAATTGGTGTACTCATGTGAACCACGGTAAATTTGTTCAAACAAATCCAATCAGATACCGCGTGGTGCACAGAATTAAAGGTGATATATAACTAGGGTTCTAGACCGGTTTCTATTAAAGAGAACATGTCCTTCCCCTTCATGAAAAAGATTTTTTGATTTTTGGTGCAAATGAGAATTGTGTATAGCTGTATTAAACTGATTTAATTAAACAAATTCAACTTTTTAAGAGAGCCTTTCACGCAAGCTTGCACAAGGTACACGTTTGTATCATCGGTATTAATTAATTAACAACACATTGGGGCGTATACACATATACGAGTATAAAGAAGTCAGGAAACGTACAATTTGTGATTTAAATCTTTCATAACAGATAAATACAATTCTATAAGACAAATTGGTATCAAAAAATCATATCGACATGCGGTATTTCTTAATAAGAGACCAGTTTGTTTTTAATTATTTCACGCGTATAATTAATTAAAACTTAATTTTATGAATATCATAATTTTGTATGTTAAACTCCTAAACTAACACATTTATGTGAGAAAACCCCGAGAAAAATACGAAATACCAAATATTTTAAATTTAATTTCCGTTAAAACCCGATAAGCGCAAGAGTGACTTCTTCAGATTTTCCATTGTAATTATTTTACAAAGGGAAAACAACAAGTTGTGAGTTGGTATTGCACAATTTTGCTATGGAAATTTTCACCACCACCCTTATACGTTCCGTCTACTGAAAAATAAAATAACATGGGCTGGAAAACGTAATATCCTTGGAAATTACATTGCAAACTTTCTAGACGGCACGAACTGTGCCTTCTAATTTGTGACAATCATAGTGTTCAGTTGGGAAAAAATGAAAAAAACGTTTTGAGATAAAACGCACTCACCCATCGGAAAAACAATAACATTTTTGACTATAGTATAGTCAAAACTTGTGTACCTTTTATTTCAATTTTTTTTTTCATTATGATTGAACTACACAGAGAGTTTGTAAATTTCAATGTTGTACCGCTTACGTTATATATCATTATAAAATGAATCAAACAGAAAAATAAAATTAATCATGGCTCTGTCTTGGATAAAATCAATAACATATAATTTCATTTATGGGTTGGGTTGGGTGTTTTATTTGTAAATCCACATTTAATAGCTTCTGAATTGTTCTTGTTTATAATGAACAGTTTATTTCCTTCATTTTCGAATTGGGGATGGTGAACGTCAATGAATATATTTTATGATACCTGCTACAGTTGTAAAAGATTTGTAGCACAAATTTTGTCATACATGATTTTCGGTGTTCGTCCTATTTGCTAATTTATTTTTTTAAATGCGCGAAACCCCAATTTATAATTTTTTTAAACGAATTGGTTGTTTACTCGTGTTTTACATAAAATATAGTAAAAATTTGAAATTTTTTATAATTCTTGCCGAACTGAACACGACACGATAATTAATTTTTTAATCATAATACTCTATACGACAAATTCAAGTACATATCACCCCAAGTATCGCGACCGTCCACAATTTATCGAAGTAGAGTAACATTTTCAACCAATAAATAAAACAAGCTAACCACAAATCCGTTTTAGAGAAGAATAAAAGTTATACTAGGTACACCTGTATTGTTGAGTGAAGTGTATTTTTTGAAAAAAAAATTTTTTCTGCGGTGGCAGGTAGATCGAGAATATGATGATAATATAGGACAACGTGAAGGAAAATGTTTATTTAGCACACAAACGAGGAAAACAGCAGAAAAACAAATATAAAATAAATTTTAATTTTCTGTGAAATTATTGTCTCTAATATTTTTCCAACCTTTTTTGTTGTACATACATGCTTTTATATGTTTCTAATTTTCGTAACATTGAGTTTTTCTGTGTTAAATTAATATTTAATTATTTTAGTGATATGCATATAAGTTTTATAAATTAATTTGTGTGCTTTGTGGTATAATTGGTATAATTTGAAAGTGTTAGTTCATCATGTATTTAGAACTTTAAGGTTTTATGTAATGTAATAATGAGGCAACCTTGGCAGATTATCTATAAAAAGAATGTTATTTAAGGTACTCGTGTCGTACTCGTTTATATGTGTATATACGATAATGATGATATGTTAATTTTCGTTTTAGTCTCTTACCTTTATTTGTGAATACATTAACGTAAGACTACGATACGTTAGACAGATACGGATGTCCGGAGAGTCCAAAGTTTCATATGGTTTTGACGTACATTTTGCCAAACGGGTAATAAGATTATTGACCGCTAACAATTATGTATTCTATATTTTTTCCAAATACCAACGTGCGAACACCAAATTTTTTGGTCTTTCCAAGCTTATTCAAGGAAACATAATCAAATGAGCAAAACAGTTTTTTTATCATGATTCAGCAGTATTGTTGGTAACCTTTTAGTATGTATCGCGATGAGATTTAACTTTATACATTCTTTAAAAAGAAGTTCCTGAGAACTACGTTCGATATTGACAAATTAAACAAATAATTCTGCAAATGCACGTATTGTTAAAAATATATGAAGTTTCAACAAAATTTTAGAAGTAATGATAGGTCTAATTAAAAATTGTAACTATATAAAAACAAACAAGCGCAGAAACATTATTTGTACTAACGATAGCTACAGTCATCGGTCAATCAATTTTGCAACCTCACAAATTATTCATATAGTTTGTAGAACTTTTGTATACATTATCAACATTTTTCAAATTAACTCGAAACGAAAAAACAGAATTGGGTTAGTTAAAAGTTAAATTGTGGTTTTGGGGTTACCAAAAAAAAAACAAACAAAAGATAAAAATACGGCCAATAACTCTATAAATTATTATAAATTTGGCGACTGCGAAATGTACAACCCGAGAGGCGACAAACTTCAAGAAATATATCCATTTCGCGCCACCAAAAATATGTACGGTCGCAATGATCTTTTATATTTGAATTGGATAGTAAAAGCTCTTCAAATTTTTAATCTCATTAAAACTCAATGTTGAACAGAAAATCGAATTTTTGATTGTAAGCGTAAAGATTAGTTTTGGATTATAAAGTCATAACTCACTCTCCACACCTCGAAATGGCGCTCGATAAAAAACAAAAAATTGACAATTTATGATAATGATATTTTAGAATATAAAAAAACATGCTCATTATGAATGTAAAAGATAAAATATCTGCCACCACTTTCCCCCACCCAAATAATTCATATCAAATTTGTAACTCTCTTATTCTCTTTATCGTGTGTCATATAACAAAATTAGATACAAACCAACCATTAAACATTTGTTGATGTAAATATGACAGTAAAAACAACAACAACAACCACATAAAAATATTTAATTAGGAAAAATAATTTTCCAAAAAAAAAAAAAAAAATTTTATCGATTGTTTATTTTATAGACAAGAGTCAAAATTACTTGTATACGACTAGGAGATAGTCACACTTTACGTGCAGGCGTTAGCCACTTCCATTCGTGTACCTCACCCATACATATTGCATAGTATGTGGATGAATAGATCTAGAAATCCGAAAAGGTTGGTTTTTTGTTATGAATTTTTCATTTTTCAATTTATTATTTACAGTTTTTCCTTTTGTTATATACCTAATACATTTTCATTTGAGGTTTGTTTTACTTTTTGGAATTGGGCATGGTTAGGATTTTATTATTTTCAACTTTAGTTTTATAACATCATCCTTATATATTTACGAGGTATTGTTTAATGTCCTCATTCGTATGTATATATGATATGGTACACAAGATCCATGGCAGTAAGGGACTTCGTGTATGAAAGCTAACAAGATTTTGATTAAATTTGCTATGTAAAATTTATGTACAAATGTATATAGTTTAGAAGCCCTCAGGAATTTAATCGTATAGTTGCGCATGGTAATAACAATTTTTTTTGCGTTCTACCGTTACGAAAAGGTCAGGAAAATTATTGTGTCACATTATTGTAAGGATTATTTTTAATAACTCGTGTCTAATTAAAATGTAATGCATTCTGAGTAGTTCGTTCACTTTGGAATTTACACAATTTGATATAAAATTATAACTGTTATGTGGTATTGTCTATTTTACTGATAGTTTCCAACCTTATTGGAATATTTTGAGTTGTACAAAAGGTTATATTTTTAAATTATACTGAGATGTACAATTTTTCTCGATTTCGCCCAAAGTAACATCCAGAAAAATCGGGCAATAAAACCACACGATAATTGTAAGATGGAAGTGAAATTTTACATGAGAAAATCGTCCGCAAGCATTTACTATTTTTGTTTTATTCTTACACAAACATCTCCAAATAGAAAGCCATTATAATTGAAATATGAATTTGTAAGGTTTTTCGAAACACAATAAAACTAAACCACAAGCCGAAAAAAATATTTTTCATTTGAATACAGTTAAGTATATTGTATTTGAATAATTATGTTTTAACTGTTTAAAATGTTTTGAAATTAATTTAGTTTTTCTTTGTATATGACGTATTATATACCAAACGTAATGTATATGTCAACATTAATACTATACGTAAAATATAGACACCATTAGAAATACTGGCTGATTTAAGAAGGGTTCCGTTCATTTTTGCCCTTTAGTTCTCGAGCAGATTTTCTAATAAATTGCACACTTAAGTGCTCTAAAGTGCTTAGCAGAGTGTGTTATCTTCTTTAATTGACAACGTTTGCAAGTTTACTCAGTTTATTTCGGAGCTCCTCATTTTTATGTTTAGGTGCTTAGTTTTTTTAGGTGCTTATTCGTACATCGTCTAACAATACGTTGGTTTATTGTGATTTGTTTTGAATAGGTGACAAAACGTACATACGTTTCATCAGAATAATGCCATTAGTGACAATTACCTTATAACAAGAAGCGGCAATGTCAGAGTTTTAGATATTTTTTTAAATTAAATTTGAAAACTAAAACTTATTTCTTTCATTTACGTAGAAAATATAAAGAATAGTAATCATGAAAAAGTTTGATCTCGAGATATTTGCAGATTTACCATTCGCTATATCGCGGAAGTCACAAAACGTGGTTTTTAAAATATCTCTGTGTATGCGTCTGTGCGTATGTGATGTTGTGTAGACTAAATGTTGCCGGTTCTCTACAGTCCAGACGGGTTGACTGATCGGGGAAGTTTGAAGTTTCATCATGCTTAAATTTTTTCCATAAATTGGGATTCCGGTCCACCGGAAGTGAGAGATTCCATATAAGGTTTTTATTTGCAAATATTTTGAAAATTATTAAAAACAAACTGATTGTAAATTAAATTTGAAACAAAATTGGCTCTGGTTTAATTTTTGCAATGATGTAGGAATGTTTAACATTTACAAAAAACGACCAAGAATAAAAGATTAAAATAAATTTAAAGATCAAATTTTCAACCAAGGGTCGCTCTTACTGATTTTCTGAAATTTAAGCAAGGATATATTTTTTTATTATACATACATGACAGGTTTATTTTACCAAAAGCCCGGTAAGATTGATTTTTTGCTTTAGAAATCAACTGTGGTGTATTTCAGATCTATGTACACATTATATTCGTTTTAAAAGAAAGTTGGGCCACAACATATTGGCCCCTCTATTTTTTAAATTTTATAAAACATAGGAAGGAGACATTTTTATCGGTAGTTGTAAATTTAAAAATTGAGGCGTACACGCCGGGTTTTTCCAAAACCAACCTTAAATTCTGAAATTAATTTTTTTGACCATTCTTAAATTCATACATCCTTTTGAAAAACCCAAATGATCTTCAGATGCAACAACCAAGTTTGATTTGAACTGAAATCAAATAAAACATATCTGAATTTAAAACTATAAATTAACAAGAAGTAACCTTACCGCTGTCACAAATACACAAGCCCTATAAATTTTTAAATCCAAATCTGGATTCCAAATTTATGTAAAAAATTGTGGTAGATGGATATTCAAAAGATTGTGGCAGATGGATAACACCAAACCAACCCTCTGACAGACCAAACCTCTAACAGACCAACCTTCTGATCGAAATAGATGAAATTCAAAATTGTGGTAGATGGATGACAATCTATGACCGATTCGACAAAATGAAAATCATTCGTTTAAAAGGGCTTCAATTTTCATTTTCATTCGGTCGATAAATAATTTGAGCTTGATATTAAAAACCAATGTACTTGGTTTGTTTACCAATAAAATACTTTGCAATTTATTAACCTGATTTGAACAATTGACCGAACAATGTTTTTTCTCGCGCCATGGTATATTTTCGTGATTCGTAATAGAACGTCGATTTACCCCAATTACGTAAAGTTGTATTCCCTTAAGTATTGTTAGATACAGATTTTGCTTTGTATTTCTGTGGACTGCGCCAACGCTTTAATCATTCCATTCACACACGAAACTAAATAATGAAATATTAAATCCTTGGAAAATATTAAAATATTGTATGAATACGCCCACTCTAGAAACGTGTCACTAAAATCAACTTAGTCTAGCTTATTAAGTATCAAAAGCCACTGCTGACTGAAAAAACCATTTACGATATTTTTATCCATCTACTAGTTTTTCGCAATGAAGATGTGATGCGTCTGTCCTCATGGTATTAAATTTTCTTTCAATTCTATTTATAAAAAAATATCCATTTATCATTTCTTCAGCATTCAGAAGTGAATCAACAGCTCGCTACTAAAGCCCACAACTACAAAAATTCTTAGAAACCATTCATCAAATAATTTGCACCATCATTTGGTTGCAATATTCTTCATGATATTTTTCCAAAACAATTGTATCCAAATTTCTTTATTTTTGTTTGTTATATTTATTAGGTGTGCAAGTAGAAACTCGGCTCTGAAGTTGGTTGCGTTATAATATAAATGAACGCATCCAAATCGTCCGCCATTTTGGACATATCTTAGTCATTGGTGTTTTTATAGCATAATTTTCAGTCATTTAGAGTCGTTCGTCGTCCATCAATTTTAAGAGATGGATGTCGATAATCAATATTTACGTCATTGCATTCTATTTTAAATGGATGCTGGACAAGCTAAGGAATTGATTAATTTGACTTTTGAATGAACATTATGTGAGTCATTCAACAATAAAAAAGTAGATTGCAAGATTTCGTGACGTCCAGGTGCAGTAAAACAATTTGAAGACGAAGAACTTAAAGTTTTACTGGATGTAAATCTATGTCAAACTCAAAAAGAACTTGCAGCGCAGTTTGGAGTTACTTATCAAGCAATATCACTTCCATTACATGCAATGGGAAAAAAGAGAAGGAAGGAAAATGGGTTCCTCAGAAACATTTTTTTAACTGACCGAAGAAAATAAAAACCGAAGAGTTGATATGTGCTTAATTTTTTTTTTTCTCGGTACAAAAGAAAAACCCGAGGAGCCGTCTTCTCCTTAGGCTGGGAAGTTTACAGCGTGCGGTATTTTCTCCAGACTTGGTCCCTTTGATTACCACTTATTCAGATCGATGTCATCATATTTCAAAGACAGGTTCACGAAAGTTGAAGATGTACAAAAATGGCTCGGTGACTATTTTTCTTCGAAACCACCAAGGTTCTATCTAATAAATGGCAAATGGCGAATATTTCATTAACTTATCTTTGTATAACAATTATATTTTCAAACCTCTGGGAAGTTAGCGCGAAAAATTATCCCGAAAAACCATTATAGTTAAATATGGCAAGACTATTATATATCTACAGAATATTTTAATACTATCGTGATAGTCAAGTAAATATAATTAATATTGCTGCATATAAAACAAATATATCACGAGATTAGCTATAATGTATAGTAAATTATTATATAGTTTTGTAATATTAAATTAATATCACGAAATTTTTAATTAAAATTATATGTACTATAACATTTCGCGACAATTTTTTATATCACCTCGAAAAAGATTACACTAAAATAATTTACATCAACATAACCAAAATTAATAAAATATACAAAAAAATTAATTCAAAAATTTAATATTAGAAAAACAATAAATCTCTGAAATAAAATAAAAATTTAGATATAGCCGTGTGAAGTCGTAGTAGATATTAATTAACAGAGCAAGGTTGGTATGGAATTTGTAGAAGAAGGATCCACCTTTCATACGCCAAAATTGTGATTCGAGTCTATGAGTCAAAATTTTGTTATAGCCGTGTGAAGTTGTAGTAGATATTAACTAACAGAGCAAGGTTGGTATGGAATTTGTAGAGGAAGGATTCACCTTTCATACGCCAAAATTGTGTTTCGAGTCTATGAGTCAAATTTTAGTTATAGCCGTGTGAAGTCGTAGTAGATATTAATTAACAGAGCAAGGCTGGTATAGAATTTGTAGAGGGAGGATTCACCTTTCACATGCCAAAATTGTGTTTCGAGTCTATGAGTCAAATTTTAGTTATAGCCGTGTGAAGTCGTAGTAGATATTAATTAACAGAGCAAGGTTGGTATGGAATTTGTAGAAGAAGGATCCACCTTTCATACGCCAAAATTGTGTTTCGAGTCTATGAGTCAAATTTTAGTTATAGCCGTGTGAAGTCGTAGTAGATATTAATTAACAGAGCAAGGCTGGTATAGAATTTGTAGAGGGAGGATTCACCTTTCACATGCCAAAATTGTGTTTCGAGTCTATGAGTCAAATTTTAGTTATAGCCGTGTGAATTCGTAGTAGATATTAATTAACAGAGCAAGGTTGGTATGGAATTTGTAGAAGAAGGATCCACCTTTCATACGCCAAAATTGTGATTCGAGTCTATGAGTCAAAATTTTGTTATAGCCGTGTGAAGTTGTAGTAGATATTAATTAACAGAGCAAGGTTGGTATGGAATTTGTAGAGGAAGGATTCACCTTTCATACGCCAAAATTGTGTTTCGAGTCTATGAGTCAAATTTTAGTTATAGCCGTGTGAAGTCGTAGTAGATATTAATTAACAGAGCAAGGCTGGTATAGAATTTGTAGAGGGAGGATTCACCTTTCACATGCCAAAATTGTGTTTCGAGTCTATGAGTCAAATTTTAGTTATAGCCGTGTGAAGTCGTAGTAGATATTAATTAACAGAGCAAGGTTGGTATGGAATTTGTAGAAGAAGGATCCACCTTTCATACGCCAAAATTGTGATTCGAGTCTATGAGTCAAAATTTTGTTATAGCCGTGTGAAGTCGTAGTAGATATTAATTAACAGAGCAAGGCTGGTATAGAATTTGTAGAGGAAGAATCCATCTTTCATACGCCAAAATTGTGTTTCGAGTCTATGAGTCAAATTTTAGTTATAGCCCTGTGAAGTTGTAGTAGATATTAATTAACAGAGCAAGGCTTGTATAGAATTTGTAGAGGAAGGATTCACCTTTCATACGCCAAAATTGTGTTTCGAGTCTATGAGTCAAATTTTAGTTATAGCCTTGTGAAGTCGTAGTAGATATTAATTAACAGAGCAAGGCTGGTATGGAATTTGTAGAGGAAGGATCCACCTTTCATACGCCAAAATTGTGTTTCGAGTCTATGAGTCAAATTTTAGTTATAGCCGTGTGAAGTCGTAGTAGATATTAATTAACAGAGCAAGGCTGGTATGGAATTTGTAGAGGGAGGATTCACCTTTCACACGCCAAAATTGTGTTTCGAGTCTATGAGTCAAATTTTAGTTATAGCCGTGTGAATTCGTAGTAGATATTAATTAACAGAGCAAGGCTGGTATGGAATTTGTAGAGGAAGGAGCCACCTTTCATACGCCAAAATTGTGATTCGAGTCTATGAGTCAAATTTTAGTTATAGCCGTTAGAAGTCGTAGTAGATATTAATTAACAGAGCAAGGTTGGTATGGAATTTGTAGAAGAAGGATCCACCTTTCATACGCCAAAATTGTGATTCGAGTCTATGAGTCAAATTTTAGTTATAGCCCTGTGAAGTCGTAGTAGATATTAATTAACAGAGCAAGGTTGGTATGGAATTTGTAGAGGAAGAATCCATCTTTCATACGCCAAAATTGTGTTTCGAGTCTATGAGTCAAATTTTAGTTATAGCCGTGTGAAGTCGTAGTAGATATTAATTAACAGAGCAAGGTTGGTATGGAATTTGTAGAAGAAGGATCCACCTTTCATACGCCAAAATTGTGATTCGAGTCTATGAGTCAAATTTTAGTTATAGCCTTGTGAAGTCGTAGTAGATATTAATTAACAGAGCAAGGCTGGTATAGAATTTGTAGAGGAAGAATCCATCTTTCATACGCCAAAATTGTGTTTCGAGTCTATGAGTCAAATTTTAGTTATAGCCCTGTGAAGTCGTAGTAGATATTAATTAACAGAGCAAGGCTTGTATAGAATTTGTAGAGGAAGGATTCACCTTTCATACGCCAAAATTGTGTTTCGAGTCTATGAGTCAAATTTTAGTTATAGCCTTGTGAAGTCGTAGTAGATATTAATTAACAGAGCAAGGCTGGTATGGAATTTGTAGAGGAAGGATTCACCTTTCATACGCCAAAATTGTGTTTCGAGTCTATGAGTCAAATTTTAGTTATAGCCTTGTGAAGTCGTAGTAGATATTAATTAACAGAGCAAGGCTTGTATGGAATTTGTAGAGGAAGGATTCACCTTTCACACGCCAAAATTGTGTTTCGAGTCTATGAGTCAAATTTTAGTTATAGCCGTGTGAATTCGTAGTAGATATTAATTAACAGAGCAAGGCTGGTATGGAATTTGTAGAGGAAGGAGCCACCTTTCATACGCCAAAATTGTGATTCGAGTCTATGAGTCAAATTTTAGTTATAGCCGTGTGAAGTTGTAGTAGATATTAATTAACAGAGCAAGGTTGGTATGGAATTTGTAGAGGAAGGATTCACCTTTCATACGCCAAAATTGTGTTTCGAGTCTATGAGTCAAATTTTAGTTATAGCCTTGTGAAGTCGTAGTAGATATTAATTAACAGAGCAAGGCTGGTATAGAATTTGTAGAGGAAGAATCCATCTTTCATACGCCAAAATTGTGTTTCGAGTCTATGAGTCAAATTTTAGTTATAGCCGTGTGAAGTCGTAGTAGATATTAATTAACAGAGCAAGGTTGGTATGGAATTTGTAGAAGAAGGATCCACCTTTCATACGCCAAAATTGTGATTCGAGTCTATGAGTCAAATTTTAGTTATAGCCGTGTGAAGTCGTAGTAGATATTAATTAACAGAGCAAGGCTGGTATAGAATTTGTAGAGGAAGAATCCATCTTTCATACGCCAAAATTGTGTTTCGAGTCTATGAGTCAAATTTTAGTTATAGCCCTGTGAAGTCGTAGTAGATATTAATTAACAGAGCAAGGCTTGTATAGAATTTGTAGAGGAAGGATTCACCTTTCATACGCCAAAATTGTGTTTCGAGTCTATGAGTCAAATTTTAGTTATAGCCGTGTGAATTCGTAGTAGATATTAATTAACAGAGCAAGGCTGGTATGGAATTTGTAGAGGAAGGAGCCACCTTTCATACGCCAAACTTGTGATTCGAGTCTATGAGTCAAATTTTAGTTATAGCCGTTAGAAGTCGTAGTAGATATTAATTAACAGAGCAAGGTTGGTATGGAATTTGTAGAAGAAGGATCCACCTTTCATACGCCAAAATTGTGATTCGAGTCTATGAGTCAAATTTTAGTTATAGCCCTGTGAAGTCGTAGTAGATATTAATTAACAGAGCAAGGTTGGTATGGAATTTGTAGAGGAAGAATCCATCTTTCATACGCCAAAATTGTGTTTCGAGTCTATGAGTCAAATTTTAGTTATAGCCGTGTGAAGTCGTAGTAGATATTAATTAACAGAGCAAGGTTGGTATGGAATTTGTAGAAGAAGGATCCACCTTTCATACGCCAAAATTGTGATTCGAGTCTATGAGTCAAATTTTAGTTATAGCCTTGTGAAGTCGTAGTAGATATTAATTAACAGAGCAAGGCTGGTATAGAATTTGTAGAGGAAGAATCCATCTTTCATACGCCAAAATTGTGTTTCGAGTCTATGAGTCAAATTTTAGTTATAGCCCTGTGAAGTCGTAGTAGATATTAATTAACAGAGCAAGGCTTGTATAGAATTTGTAGAGGAAGGATTCACCTTTCATACGCCAAAATTGTGTTTCGAGTCTATGAGTCAAATTTTAGTTATAGCCTTGTGAAGTCGTAGTAGATATTAATTAACAGAGCAAGGCTGGTATGGAATTTGTAGAGGAAGGATTCACCTTTCATACGCCAAAATTGTGTTTCGAGTCTATGAGTCAAATTTTAGTTATAGCCGTGTGAAGTCGTAGTAGATATTAATTAACAGAGCAAGGCTTGTATGGAATTTGTAGAGGAAGGATTCACCTTTCACACGCCAAAATTGTGTTTCGAGTCTATGAGTCAAATTTTAGTTATAGCCGTGTGAATTCGTAGTAGATATTAATTAACAGAGCAAGGCTGGTATGGAATTTGTAGAGGAAGGATCCACCTTTCATACGCCAAAATTGTGATTCGAGTCTATGAGTCAAATTTTAGTTATAGCCGTGTGAATTCGTAGTAGATATTAATTAACAGAGCAAGGCTTGTATGGAATTTGTAGAGGAAGGATTCACCTTTCATACGCCAAAATTGTGATTCGAGTCTATGAGTCAAATTTTAGTTATAGCCGTGTGAAGTTGTAGTAGATATTAATTAACAGAGCAAGGTTGGTATGGAATTTGTAGAGGAAGGATTCACCTTTCATACGCCAAAATTGTGTTTCGAGTCTATGAGTCAAATTTTAGTTATAGCCGTGTGAATTCGTAGTAGATATTAATTAACAGAGCAAGGCTTGTATGGAATTTGTAGAGGAAGGATTCACCTTTCATACGCCAAAATTGTGATTCGAGTCTATGAGTCAAATTTTAGTTATAGCCGTGTGAAGTTGTAGTAGATATTAATTAACAGAGCAAGGTTGGTATGGAATTTGTAGAGGAAGGATTCACCTTTCATACGCCAAAATTGTGTTTCGAGTCTATGAGTCAAATTTTAGTTATAGCCTTGTGAAGTCGTAGTAGATATTAATTAACAGAGCAAGGCTGGTATAGAATTTGTAGAGGAAGAATCCATCTTTCATACGCCAAAATTGTGTTTCGAGTCTATGAGTCAAATTTTAGTTATAGCCCTGTGAAGTCGTAGTAGATATTAATTAACAGAGCAAGGTTGGTATGGAATTTGTAGAAGAAGGATCCACCTTTCATACGCCAAAATTGTGATTCGAGTCTATGAGTCAAATTTTAGTTATAGCCGTGTGAAGTCGTAGTAGATATTAATTAACAGAGCAAGGCTGGTATAGAATTTGTAGAGGAAGAATCCATCTTTCATACGCCAAAATTGTGTTTCGAGTCTATGAGTCAAATTTTAGTTATAGCCCTGTGAAGTCGTAGTAGATATTAATTAACAGAGCAAGGCTTGTATAGAATTTGTAGAGGAAGGATTCACCTTTCATACGCCAAAATTGTGTTTCGAGTCTATGAGTCAAATTTTAGTTATAGCCTTGTGAAGTCGTAGTAGATATTAATTACCAGAGCAAGGCTGGTATAGAATTTGTAGAGGAAGAATCCATCTTTCATACGCCAAAATTGTGTTTCGAGTCTATGAGTCAAATTTTAGTTATAGCCCTGTGAAGTCGTAGTAGATATTAATTAACAGAGCAAGGTTGGTATGGAATTTGTAGAAGAAGGATCCACCTTTCATACGCCAAAATTGTGATTCGAGTCTATGAGTCAAATTTTAGTTATAGCCGTGTGAAGTCGTAGTAGATATTAATTAACAGAGCAAGGCTTGTATAGAATTTGTAGAGGAAGGATTCACCTTTCATACGCCAAAATTGTGTTTCGAGTCTATGAGTCAAATTTTAGTTATAGCCTTGTGAAGTCGTAGTAGATATTAATTAACAGAGCAAGGCTGGTATAGAATTTGTAGAGGAAGAATCCATCTTTCATACGCCAAAATTGTGTTTCGAGTCTATGAGTCAAATTTTAGTTATAGCCCTGTGAAGTCGTAGTAGATATTAATTAACAGAGCAAGGCTTGTATAAAATTTGTAGAGGAAGGATTCACCTTTCATACGCCAAAATTGTGTTTCGAGTCTATGAGTCAAATTTTAGTTATAGCCGTGTGAAGTTGTAGTAGATATTAATTAACAGAGCAAGGTTGGTATGGAATTTGTAGAGGAAGGATTCACCTTTCATACGCCAAAATTGTGTTTCGAGTCTATGAGTCAAATTTTAGTTATAGCCGTGTGAAGTCGTAGTAGATATTAATTAACAGAGCAAGGCTGGTATGGAATTTGTAGAGGGAGGATTCACCTTTCACACGCCAAAATTGTGTTTCGAGTCTATGAGTCAAATTTTAGTTATAGCCGTGTGAATTCGTAGTAGATATTAATTAACAGAGCAAGGCTGGTATGGAATTTGTAGAGGAAGGATCCACCTTTCACACGCCAAAATTGTGTTTCGAGTCTATGAGTCAAATTTTAGTTATAGCCGTGTGAAGTCGTAGTAGATATTAATTAACAGAGCAAGGCTGGTATAGAATTTGTAGAGGAAGAATCCATCTTTCATACGCCAAAATTGTGTTTCGAGTCTATGAGTCAAATTTTAGTTATAGCCCTGTGAAGTCGTAGTAGATATTAATTAACAGAGCAAGGCTTGTATAAAATTTGTAGAGGAAGGATTCACCTTTCATACGCCAAAATTGTGTTTCGAGTCTATGAGTCAAATTTTAGTTATAGCCGTGTGAAGTTGTAGTAGATATTAATTAACAGAGCAAGGTTGGTATGGAATTTGTAGAGGAAGGATTCACCTTTCATACGCCAAAATTGTGTTTCGAGTCTATGAGTCAAATTTTAGTTATAGCCGTGTGAAGTTGTAGTAGATATTAATTAACAGAGCAAGGTTGGTATGGAATTTGTAGAGGAAGGATTCACCTTTCATACGCCAAAATTGTGTTTCGAGTCTATGAGTCAAATTTTAGTTATAGCCGTGTGAAGTCGTAGTAGATATTAATTAACAGAGCAAGGCTGGTATGGAATTTGTAGAGGGAGGATTCACCTTTCACACGCCAAAATTGTGTTTCGAGTCTATGAATCAAATTTTAGTTATAGCCTTGTGAAGTCGTAGTAGATATTAATTACCAGAGCAAGGCTGGTATAGAATTTGTAGAGGAAGAATCCATCTTTCATACGCCAAAATTGTGTTTCGAGTCTATGAGTCAAATTTTAGTTATAGCCCTGTGAAGTCGTAGTAGATATTAATTAACAGAGCAAGGTTGGTATGGAATTTGTAGAAGAAGGATCCACCTTTCATACGCCAAAATTGTGATTCGAGTCTATGAGTCAAATTTTAGTTATAGCCGTGTGAAGTCGTAGTAGATATTAATTAACAGAGCAAGGCTTGTATGGAATTTGTAGAGGAAGGATTCACCTTTCATACGCCAAAATTGTGTTTCGAGTCTATGAGTCAAATTTTAGTTATAGCCTTGTGAAGTCGTAGTAGATATTAATTAACAGAGCAAGGCTGGTATAGAATTTGTAGAGGAAGAATCCATCTTTCATACGCCAAAATTGTGTTTCGAGTCTATGAGTCAAATTTTAGTTATAGCCCTGTGAAGTCGTAGTAGATATTAATTAACAGAGCAAGGCTTGTATAAAATTTGTAGAGGAAGGATTCACCTTTCATACGCCAAAATTGTGTTTCGAGTCTATGAGTCAAATTTTAGTTATAGCCGTGTGAAGTTGTAGTAGATATTAATTAACAGAGCAAGGTTGGTATGGAATTTGTAGAAGAAGGATCCACCTTTCATACGCCAAAATTGTGATTCGAGTCTATGAGTCAAATTTTAGTTATAGCCGTGTGAAGTCGTAGTAGATATTAATTAACAGAGCAAGGCTTGTATAGAATTTGTAGAGGAAGGATTCACCTTTCATACGCCAAAATTGTGTTTCGAGTCTATGAGTCAAATTTTAGTTATAGCCTTGTGAAGTCGTAGTAGATATTAATTAACAGAGCAAGGCTGGTATAGAATTTGTAGAGGAAGAATCCATCTTTCATACGCCAAAATTGTGTTTCGAGTCTATGAGTCAAATTTTAGTTATAGCCCTGTGAAGTCGTAGTAGATATTAATTAACAGAGCAAGGCTTGTATAAAATTTGTAGAGGAAGGATTCACCTTTCATACGCCAAAATTGTGTTTCGAGTCTATGATTCAAATTTTAGTTATAGCCGTGTGAAGTTGTAGTAGATATTAATTAACAGAGCAAGGTTGGTATGGAATTTGTAGAGGAAGAATCCATCTTTCATACGCCAAAATTGTGTTTCGAGTCTATGAGTCAAATTTTAGTTATAGCCTTGTGAAGTCGTAGTAGATATTAATTAACAGAGCAAGGCTGGTATAGAATTTGTAGAGGAAGAATCCATCTTTCATACGCCAAAATTGTGTTTCGAGTCTATGAGTCAAATTTTAGTTATAGCCCTGTGAAGTCGTAGTAGATATTAATTAACAGAGCAAGGTTGGTATGGAATTTGTAGAAGAAGGATCCACCTTTCATACGCCAAAATTGTGATTCGAGTCTATGAGTCAAATTTTAGTTATAGCCGTGTGAAGTCGTAGTAGATATTAATTAACAGAGCAAGGCTGGTATAGAATTTGTAGCGGAAGAATCCATCTTTCATACGCCAAAATTGTGTTTCGAGTCTATGAGTCAAATTTTAGTTATAGCCCTGTGAAGTCGTAGTAGATATTAATTAACAGAGCAAGGCTTGTATAGAATTTGTAGAGGAAGGATTCACCTTTCATACGCCAAAATTGTGTTTCGAGTCTATGAGTCAAATTTTAGTTATAGCCTTGTGAAGTCGTAGTAGATATTAATTACCAGAGCAAGGCTGGTATAGAATTTGTAGAGGAAGAATCCATCTTTCATACGCCAAAATTGTGTTTCGAGTCTATGAGTCAAATTTTAGTTATAGCCCTGTGAAGTCGTAGTAGATATTAATT
The DNA here is from genome assembly GCA_932526605.1 of Nephrotoma flavescens. Taxonomy (NCBI): domain Eukaryota; kingdom Metazoa; phylum Arthropoda; class Insecta; order Diptera; family Tipulidae; genus Nephrotoma; species Nephrotoma flavescens. The sequence goes on from OW052220.1 coordinate 2,088,563, forward strand.
AACAGAGCAAGGCTTGTATAAAATTTGTAGAGGAAGGATTCACCTTTCATACGCCAAAATTGTGTTTCGAGTCTATGAGTCAAATTTTAGTTATAGCCGTGTGAAGTTGTAGTAGATATTAATTAACAGAGCAAGGTTGGTATGGAATTTGTAGAGGAAGGATTCACCTTTCATACGCCAAAATTGTGTTTCGAGTCTATGAGTCAAATTTTAGTTATAGCCGTGTGAAGTCGTAGTAGATATTAATTAACAGAGCAAGGCTGGTATGGAATTTGTAGAGGGAGGATTCACCTTTCACACGCCAAAATTGTGTTTCGAGTCTATGAGTCAAATTTTAGTTATAGCCGTGTGAATTCGTAGTAGATATTAATTAACAGAGCAAGGCTGGTATGGAATTTGTAGAGGAAGGATCCACCTTTCATACGCCAAAATTGTGATTCGAGTCTATGAGTCAAATTTTAGTTATAGCCGTGTGAAATCGGAGTAGATATTAATTAACAGAGCAAAGCTGGTATGGAATTTGTAGAGGAAGGATCCACCTTTCATACGCCAAAATTGTGATTCGAGTCTATGAGTCAAATTTTAGTTATAGCCGTGTGAATTCGTAGTAGATATTAATTAACAGAGCAAGGCTGGTATGGAATTTGTAGAAGAAGGATCCATCTTTCATACGCCAAAATTGTGATTCGAGTCTATGAGTCAAATTTTAGTTATAGCCTTGTGAATTCGTAGTAGATATTAATTAACAGAGCAAGGCTGGTATAGAATTTGTAGAGGAAGGATCCACCTTTCATACGCCAAAATTGTGATTCGAGTCTATGAGTCAAATTTTAGTTATAGCCGTGTGAATTCGTAGTAGATATTAATTAACAGAGCAAGGCTGGTATGGAATTTGTAGAGGAAGGAGCCACCTTTCATACGCCAAAATTGTGATTCGAGTCTATGAGTCAAATTTTAGTTATAGCCGTGTGAAATCGGAGTAGATATTAATTAACAGAGCAAGGCTGGTATAGAATTTGTAGAGGAAGGAATCACCTTTCATACGCCAAAATTGTGTTTCGAGTCTATGAGTCAAATTTTAGTTATAGCCTTGTGAAGTCGTAGTAGATATTAATTAACAGAGCAAGGCTGGTATGGAATTTGTAGAGGGAGGAGCCACCTTTCATACGCCAAAATTGTGATTCGAGTCTATGAGTCAAATTTTAGTTATAGCCGTGTGAATTCGTAGTAGATATTAATTAACAGAGCAAGGCTTGTATAGAATTTGTAGAGGAAGAATTCACCTTTCATACGCCAAAATTGTGTTTCGAGTCTATGAGTCAAATTTTAGTTATAGCCTTGTGAAGTCGTAGTAGATATTAATTAACAGAGCAAGGTTGGTATGGAATTTGTAGAAGAAGGATCCACCTTTCATACGCCAAAATTGTGATTCGAGTCTATGAGTCAAATTTTAGTTATAGCCGTGTGAAGTCGTAGTAGATATTAATTAACAGAGCAAGGCTGGTATGGAATTTGTAGAGGAAGGAGCCACCTTTCAAACGCCAAAATTGTGATTCGAGTCTATGAGTCAAATTTTAGTTATAGCCGTGTGAAGTCGTAGTAGGTATTAATTAACAGAGCAAGGCTGGTATAGAATTTGTAGAGGAAGGATCCATCTTTCATACGCCAAAATTGTGTTTCGAGTCTATGAGTCAAATTTTAGTTATAGCCCTGTGAAGTCGTAGTAGATATTAATTAACAGAGCAAGGCTGGTATGGAATTTGTAGAGGAAGGAGCCACCTTTCATACGCCAAAATTGTGATTCGAGTCTATGAGTCAAATTTTGGTGATAGCCGTGTGAAGTCGTAGTAGATATTAATTAACAGAGCAAGGCTGGTATAGAATTTGTAGAGGGAGGATTCACCTTTCACACGCCAAAATTGTGTTTCGAGTCTATGAGTCAAATTTTAGTTATAGCCGTGTGAAGTCGTAGTAGATATTAATTAACAGAGCAAGGCTGGTATGGAATTTGTAGAGGAAGGATTCACCTTTCATACGCCAAAATTGTGTTTCGAGTCTATAAGTCAAATTTTAGTTATAGCCGTGTGAATTCGTAGTAGATATTAATTAACAGAGCAAGGCTGGTATGGAATTTGTAGAGGAAGGATCCACCTTTCATAAGCCAAAATTGTGATTCGAGTCTATGAGTCAAATTTTAGTTATAGCCGTGTGAAGTCGTAGTAGATATTAATTAACAGAGCAAGGCTGGTATAGAATTTGTAGAGGGAGGATTCACCTTTCACACGCCAAAATTGTGTTTCGAGTCTATAAGTCAAATTTTAGTTATAGCCGTGTGAATTCGTAGTAGATATTAATTAACAGAGCAAGGCTGGTATGGAATTTGTAGAGGAAGGATCCACCTTTCATAAGCCAAAATTGTGATTCGAGTCTATGAGTCAAATTTTAGTTATAGCCGTGTGAAGTCGTAGTAGATATTAATTAACAGAGCAAGGCTGGTATAGAATTTGTAGAGGGAGGATTCACCTTTCACACGCCAAAATTGTGTTTCGAGTCTATGAGTCAAATTTTAGTTATAGCCGTGTGAATTCGTAGTAGATATTAATTAACAGAGCAAGGCTGGTATGGAATTTGTAGAGAAAGGAGCCACCTTTCATACGCCAAAATTGTAATATCTACTACGACTTCACACGGCTATAACAAAAATTTGACTCATAGACTCGAAACACAATTTTGGCATATGAAAGGTGAATCCTCCCTTTACAAATTCTATACCAGCCTTGCTCTGTTAATTAATATCTACTACGACTTCACACGGCTATAACAAAATTTTGACTCATAGACTCGAATCACAATTTTAGCGTATGAAAGGTGGACCCTTCTTCTACAAATTCCATACCAGCCTTGCTCTGTTAATTAATATCTACTACGAATTCACACGGCTATAACTAAAATTTGACTCATAGACTCGAAACACAATTTTGGCGTGTGAAAGGTGAATCCTCCCTCTACAAATTCTATACCAGCCTTGCTCTGTTAATTAATATCTACTACGACTTCACACGGCTATAACAAAATTTTGACTCATAGACTCGAATCACAATTTTGGCGTATGAAAGGTGGCTCCTTCCTCTACAAATTTCATACCAGCCTTGCTCTGTTAATTAATATCTACTACAACTTCACACGGCTATAACTAAAATTTGACTCATAGACTCGAAACACAATTTTGGCGTATGAAAGGTGAATCCTTCCTCTACAAATTCTATACCAGCCTTACTCTGTTAATTAATATCTACTACGACTTCACAGGGCTATAACTAAAATTTGACTCATAGACTCGAAACACAATTTTGGCGTATGAAAGATGGATTCTTCCTCTACAAATTCTATACCAGCCTTGCTCTGTTAATTAATATCTACTACGACTTCACACGGCTATAACTAAAATTTGACTCATAGACTCGAAACACAATTTTGGCGTATGAAAGGTGAATCCTTCCTCTACAAATTCTATACCAGCCTTACTCTGTTAATTAATATCTACTACGACTTCACAGGGCTATAACTAAAATTTGACTCATAGACTCGAAACACAATTTTGGCGTATGAAAGATGGATTCTTCCTCTACAAATTCTATACCAGCCTTGCTCTGTTAATTAATATCTACTACGACTTCACAAGGCTATAACTAAAATTTGACTCATAGACTCGAAACACAATTTTGGCGTATGAAAGGTGAATCCTTCCTCTACAAATTCTATACAAGCCTTGCTCTGTTAATTAATATCTACTACGACTTCACACGGCTATAACTAAAATTTGACTCATAGACTCGAATCACAATTTTGGCGTATGAAAGGTGGATTCTTCCTCTACAAATTCTATACCAGCCTTGCTCTGTTAATTAATATCTACTACGACTTCACAAGGCTATAACTAAAATTTGACTCATAGACTCGAAACACAATTTTGGCGTATGAAAGATGGATTCTTCCTCTACAAATTCTATACCAGCCTTGCTCTGTTAATTAATATCTACTACGACTTCACACGGCTATAACTAAAATTTGACTCATAGACTCGAAACACAATTTTGGCGTATGAAAGGTGAATCCTTCCTCTACAAATTCTATACCAGCCTTACTCTGTTAATTAATATCTACTACGACTTCACAGGGCTATAACTAAAATTTGACTCATAGACTCGAAACACAATTTTGGCGTATGAAAGATGGATTCTTCCTCTACAAATTCTATACCAGCCTTACTCTGTTAATTAATATCTACTACGACTTCACAGGGCTATAACTAAAATTTGACTCATAGACTCGAAACACAATTTTGGCGTATGAAAGATGGATTCTTCCTCTACAAATTCTATACCAGCCTTGCTCTGTTAATTAATATCTACTACGACTTCACAAGGCTATAACTAAAATTTGACTCATAGACTCGAAACACAATTTTGGCGTATGAAAGATGGATTCTTCCTCTACAAATTCTATACCAGCCTTGCTCTGTTAATTAATATCTACTACGACTTCACACGGCTATAACTAAAATTTGACTCATAGACTCGAAACACAATTTTGGCGTATGAAAGGTGAATCCTTCCTCTACAAATTCTATACCAGCCTTACTCTGTTAATTAATATCTACTACGACTTCACAGGGCTATAACTAAAATTTGACTCATAGACTCGAAACACAATTTTGGCGTATGAAAGATGGATTCTTCCTCTACAAATTCTATACCAGCCTTGCTCTGTTAATTAATATCTACTACGACTTCACAAGGCTATAACTAAAATTTGACTCATAGACTCGAAACACAATTTTGGCGTATGAAAGGTGAATCCTTCCTCTACAAATTCTATACAAGCCTTGCTCTGTTAATTAATATCTACTACGAGTTCACACGGCTATAACAAAAATTTGACTCATAGACTCGAATCACAATTTTGGCGTATGAAAGGTGGCTCCTTCCTCTACAAATTCCATACCAGCCTTGCTCTGTTAATTAATATCTACTACGAATTCACACGGCTATAACTAAAATTTGACTCATAGACTCGAAACACAATTTTGGCGTGTGAAAGGTGAATCCTCCCTCTACAAATTCTATACCAGCCTTGCTCTGTTAATTAATATCTACTACGACTTCACACGGCTATAACTAAAATTTGACTCATAGACTCGAAACACAATTTTGGCGTATGAAAGGTGGCTCCTTCCTCTACAAATTCCATACCAACCTTGCTCTGTTAATTAATATCTACTACAACTTCACACGGCTATAACTAAAATTTGACTCATAGACTCGAAACACAATTTTGTCGTATGAAAGGTGAATCCTTCCTCTACAAATTCTATACCAGCCTTGCTCTGTTAATTAATACCTACTACGACTTCACAGGGCTATAACTAAAATTTGACTCATAGACTCGAAACACAATTTTGGCGTATAAAAGATGGATTCTTCCTCTACAAATTCTATACCAGCCTTGCTCTGTTAATTAATACCTACTACGACTTCACAGGGCTATAACTAAAATTTGACTCATAGACTCGAATCACAATTTTGGCGTATGAAAGGTGAATCCTTCCTCTACAAATTCTATACAAGCCTTGCTCTGTTAATTAATATCTACTACAACTTCACACGGCTATAACTAAAATTTGACTCATAGACTCGAAACACAATTTTGGCGTATGAAAGGTGAATCCTTCCTCTATAAATTCCATACCAACCTTGCTCTGTTAATTAATATCTACTACAACTTCACACGGCTATAACTAAAATTTGACTCATAGACTCGAAACACAATTTTGGCTTATGAAAGGTGAATCCTTCCTCTACAAATTCTATACCAGCCTTGCTCTGTTAATTAATATCTACTACGACTTCGCACGGCTATAACAAAATTTTGACTCATAGACTCGAAACACAATTTTGGCTTATGAAAGGTGAATCCTTCCTCTACAAATTCTATACCAGCCTTGCTCTGTTAATTAATATCTACTACGACTTCGCACGGCTATAACAAAATTTTGACTCATAGACTCGAAACACAATTTTGGCTTATGAAAGGTGAATCCTTCCTCTACAAATTCTATACCAGCCTTGCTCTGTTAATTAATATCTACTACGACTTCACACGGCTATAACAAAATTTTGACTCATAGACTCGAATCACAATTTTGGCGTATGAAAGGTGGATCCTTCTTCTACAAATTCCATACCAACCTTGCTCTGTTAATTAATATCTACTACGACTTCACACGGCTATAACTAAAATTTGACTCATAGACTCGAAACACAATTTTGGCTTATGAAAGGTGAATCCTTCCTCTACAAATTCTATACCAGCCTTGCTCTGTTAATTAATATCTACTACGACTTCACACGGCTATAACAAAATTTTGACTCATAGACTCGAATCACAATTTTGGCGTATGAAAGGTGGATCCTTCTTCTACAAATTCCATACCAACCTTGCTCTGTTAATTAATATCTACTACGACTTCACACGGCTATAACTAAAATTTGACTCATAGACTCGAAACACAATTTTGGCTTATGAAAGGTGAATCCTTCCTCTACAAATTCTATACCAGCCTTGCTCTGTTAATTAATATCTACTACGACTTCGCACGGCTATAACAAAATTTTGACTCATAGACTCGAAACACAATTTTGGCTTATGAAAGGTGAATCCTTCCTCTACAAATTCTATACCAGCCTTGCTCTGTTAATTAATATCTACTACGACTTCACACGGCTATAACAAAATTTTGACTCATAGACTCGAATCACAATTTTGGCGTATGAAAGGTGGATCCTTCTTCTACAAATTCCATACCAACCTTGCTCTGTTAATTAATATCTACTACGACTTCACACGGCTATAACTAAAATTTGACTCATAGACTCGAAACACAATTTTGGCGTGTGAAAGGTGAATCCTCCCTCTACAAATTCTATACCAGCCTTGCTCTGTTAATTAATATCTACTACGACTTCGCACGTCTATAACTAAAATTTGACTCATAGACTCGAAACACAATTTTGGCTTATGAAAGGTGAATCCTTCCTCTACAAATTCTATACAAGCCTTGCTCTGTTAATTAATATCTACTACGACTTCACACGGCTATAACAAAATTTTGACTCATAGACTCGAATCACAATTTTGGCGTATGAAAGGTGGATCCTTCTTCTACAAATTCCATACCAACCTTGCTCTGTTAATTAATATCTACTACGACTTCACACGGCTATAACTAAAATTTGACTCATAGACTCGAAACACAATTTTGGCTTATGAAAGGTGAATCCTTCCTCTACAAATTCTATACCAGCCTTGCTCTGTTAATTAATATCTACTACGACTTCGCACGGCTATAACAAAATTTTGACTCATAGACTCGAAACACAATTTTGGCTTATGAAAGGTGAATCCTTCCTCTACAAATTCTATACCAGCCTTGCTCTGTTAATTAATATCTACTACGACTTCACACGGCTATAACAAAATTTTGACTCATAGACTCGAATCACAATTTTGGCGTATGAAAGGTGGATCCTTCTTCTACAAATTCCATACCAACCTTGCTCTGTTAATTAATATCTACTACGACTTCACAAGGCTATAACTAAAATTTGACTCATAGACTCGAAACACAATTTTGGCGTATGAAAGGTGATTCCTTCCTCTACAAATTCTATACCAGCCTTGCTCTGTTAATTAATATCTACTACGACTTCGCACGGCTATAACAAAATTTTGACTCATAGACTCGAATCACAATTTTGGCGTATGAAAGGTGGATCCTTCTTCTACAAATTCTATACCAGCCTTGCTCTGTTAATTAATATCTACTACGACTTCGCACGGCTATAACAAAATTTTGACTCATAGACTCGAATCACAATTTTGGCGTATGAAAGGTGGATCCTTCTTCTACAAATTCCATACCAACCTTGCTCTGTTAATTAATATCTACTACGACTTCACACGGCTATAACTAAAATTTGACTCATAGACTCGAAACACAATTTTGGCGTGTGAAAGGTGAATCCTCCCTCTACAAATTCTATACCAGCCTTGCTCTGTTAATTAATATCTACTACGACTTCGCACGTCTATAACTAAAATTTGACTCATAGACTCGATCCACAATAATTATTTTTTTACTAATAACAATAATGCTTGATTTTGCATTTTTTGATTAACCATGTCAGTAAATTATTTGTTATTATGTAAATTGATTTCTCGTGATATAAATTTCTGCGCTTTTACATTTTTTTTTTGGTTTCGGGATGGTTTAAGCACCTGTCGCTATTTCTATACTGATGTTTTCTCTATTGGATTTTTTTTTCGGGATAACAAAAAAAATAAAAAATGTCATGATAGTAAAAATGTCATGATAGTAAAAATATTTCGGGATGACATTCAAAACTAGCGTAATATAGAAAAATTTTCGGGATGACACTGAAAAATGTCGTGATATTCGTTTTATAGTGTTGCCATAGCATTTCTTCGGGATATTTTTCGGGCTAACTTCACAGACATTATTTTCAATAAAGTTGAATTTGACCAAAAAAAGCTGAGTGTCTATTTGCACACCTAATATGCGTACATACTCGTGCTTACAAAACATTTTGGATTTGTGTGCGTATTTTAGTTGTGTTATTTTAAGAAAACTTTGGTGAGAATCATTGACTAAAAATAGCGCATGCTTTTCACCACACCGCCGTAATTAACAATTCATATATGGATTTTCTACAAACAATACATGTTTAGGTTGATGGAAAACTCTACCGCTGCTTTAAAGTGGTGTATATGCGAGGACTCGTTAGATCACCTAATATTGGTATTTGGAAAAAGGAAATTTTAATTTTCAGAGTATAAAAACGAAATCGTATAATTAAAAATTTATATAAATAGAAGTGAAATTCAACAGTCACAAAATGTGTGATTTTATGTTGTAGTTTCCAGATGATTAACTATGTATAAAGAGGGTTATTGCCAAATTTTGTATTAATGTAGGCGGTATTGTTTAAAATTTATATAAATAAGGGAGGCTAACCTTTATAATTGGTTAAATAATAGGTACAATGGTTCCGCAGACCTTTATTTGGGAACCACTGTGTGTTTAAAACGCATCCTTTTACGTAATATACGTCACACCTGATTAAATTTTATCTATATGTGATATGTGCGTACTATGTTGTTTACAAATTTGCGCTGACGTATCCTGTTTTTAATGCAAAGCCACACGTGCGATTTCACATCACATTGATACTCGTAAATATTGAGAACTGCCTATACATCATTTTATTTTTTAATTAGAATGCCGCCGTCTAATGGCGATTAAAAATTACCTTCAATTACTAATTTTACTTATAGTATATGCACATAGATAAACAGAACTGAATTTTATTTGGTTGCTACTAGTTGATTTTTATGTGGAACCTTGCCAGGAAATATAAAAATAAATTATATTTCCAGACATGCATAACCCCACCTCAATATTTATATTTATTGTTGGCTGAGGTTACTAGTCTTTACATTATTTTAATTCACTATAAATTTGGTCTAGTTCGAGGACATGCAACAATCAATAAATGTATCATAAATCCAAAATATTCATCTGGGAAATTTATTTATATATACAAATACGTTTTTTTTATACAAAACAACCTAAAACTCTTGCAGGTTTATCGATTTCTTGGAAATTATTTATTTTTCAATGTTTTATATTACAATTTTCGTTTTAATATTTATAAACCTACAATTAAATTAATTTAGGCCAAACAGAACGAGAATATAAATTAATTAAAAATAAATGATTTAAATTATAAAAATATAATTTAATCCAATTTTAAGTAATATTGAAATATTTACCCTAATTAATGAAATAAATTTGTAATTTGGACTGATTTGTTAATTGATGTTTGACGAGTAACTGTAGTTTTATATTCGCTTATAATTGCATAATTCTTATAATACAGATCTGCATTAGAAATAGAGTAGTGCATTAGAATAGATGCCCTCACTTTAAGGAAGCAAATCTAAAAACACAAGTGTATGATTATATTATATGTTTTTAGGTCTAGAAATGATTACATTTTTGGGAAATTCAACTGATGATTTCTCGACGTATGTTTAGCTTTGTGGAAAGAACTCTACTTTACTGAAGGAAAATTTCACTGAATCTGCAAATGTTTAATGCAGCGTCGTACACCAGTACATAATTTCGGTGGGTTCCTCAGCAAAATTAGCGACGAGTTAATCTTCGGTTTGAGGCATTGCAACGGGTTTACTGTCATTTTCAACGAATTCAGCTATTCGATTAGAAAATTTACACTTTTGGTAATTTCGCCCAAAACTACCATAAAAACCGGGCAAAATACTTGTCAATAGCAAACGATGTCCTAAATACGGCGGTACCACACGGATTCAAGACAATTGCGACATATTCCAAGTGCGAACGAACAAATGAAACCAAGAGGACTTTTAGTATACGGATCATGAAAATCTTTGGAGAAACGGATTAAAACCTCTACCATTGAATTAGGCTTGTAGATACATCTGTCAATATTTAAAGACAATATTGTCTTTTTCGTTTCATTTGCCACGATAATTTTGAGAAAACAAGACAGCTAAATGTATAAAGTTTGAACTCGATCCATCATAATTCCATTTAAAAATATATAAAGACTATTACACTTATTCTAGAAATGTTAAAATGCTAAATTTTGCATTTAGCTTATTCAAGGCACACCATTCACAGAAAATATTTTATTCCTCTTCAAAAACAGCTGAAAACATGTCAGTGATTCGGTGCGGACCAATAACTGTCAAAGAATTGAGAAGAAAAGTTTAAATTGAGAACTGAGAGCACGACTTATTTCATAATTTACGACGAATGAATACTTTTTGTGTTTTTATGCCCCATCCCACACGAGATTTTTGGTTTTTTGATTATTTTTTCAAGGCCAACTAGTCGTAATAGATAATGTATATGTATGTGTCTTTTATTTTGTTTTGTTCTGCTCTCGAAAATAAAATTTAAACTAAAACAGCTATGCTACACACAATTTTGGTTTCTGGATTCAAACTACTGCGCAATAGATTTTAATTTTTAATTTAAACCCTTATTTTAAATTAAATCATTAAATTTTTTTGTCTTGTTTTATTCTGTTCTCTCGAAAATAAAATTTAAACAAAAATCTACATCTCAAAAATGTCCGTAAATTTTTTTATTTTCATTTCAAATTTTTTCATTTCGGATTCACGGTAAAAAATTTTACGTCGCAGCTGCGTAATAAAATTTTTGTCCGTGAATCCGAAATGAAAAAAATTGAAATGAAATTAAAAAAATTTAAGGACATTTTTGAGATGTAGATTTTTGTTTAAATTTGATTTTCGAGAGAAAAGAATAAAACAAGACAAAAAAATTTAATGATTTAATTTAAAATAAGGGTTTAAATTAAAAATTAAAATCTATTACGCAGTAGTTTGAATCCAGAAACCAAAATTGTGTGTAGCATAGCTGAAATGAGTCAAAAATGGCCTTAAAATATTTTTTATTTCATTTATGTTTGTGTTAGTGTGGTTGCGCCGAAAATTTGTTTAAGTCGCAATTAAAACCCGTATCATAGATAAACGGGTAAAGAAACGAAGAAAAATACGGTTTCTGTGATACCCCGTGTGGCATCAGTGTATGAGCTTTCGATTTTGTCATATGATGGCTTTAATATTTGTAATATTTGCTCACGTTCTGACGATATTGGCACCCAAATAGAAATCTTAAACCAAAATTTATTTCTGATGACTCCAATGTCATTGTTATTTATTTTTAATTTTGCTGGCGCTACATCCCACGTAGTGATTTTATCGGCTCATTATCGAATTACACTTTATATTAATAGTTGACTGAGCCGTTAAATCCTAGCCAGGCCTCAGAGCTACTGGAAGATGCAAACTACTGAGCTGGTTCAGGCTGCCAGTATGTCAGCCGAAGGAGGAATTATCTCGTATTTTCTTTCATTTTTACAATTTCTTATATGCTGTTTCTATGCGGCTACCCAAATTTACACTACTATGCAAATTGTTTAAAATATCAAAATTATTCACCATATTCTTCGACGTCATATTTTTAAATTGGAAAGCTTTTATTATTAATTGAGAGAGGTCATTAGGAGTGTCATTAGGAAGATTTAAGAATTTCTAGAATCTTCCCTAATATTGACACATTTATATTTGAGTTCACACTCAACGAATGTCTACTACAGTTATAAAGGGTGGGCCAAAAGTCACCATGGAGTTTAAAAATTTAATAACTTTTTCGTTTATATATATTTTTTTCTCAGATTATAAAATATACAAAATGGAAATTTTTTTTACACTAAGCATGAAAGTAACTTAAATGACCCACGTTTTATGCTTCGCAATGATTAGAGCATTTTCCTTAACGCCTTTCAAAATTTGTGGCTGTAGCGTTCGAATTTCTGCAACAATGTTGGCCTTGAGTTCAAGGATTGTCTCGGGCTTGTTCATAACCCCAAAGAAAAAAAATCTGGTGCTGACAAATCTGGCGAACGCGCTGGCCAATTAATTTCCGAATTTCTGGAAATTATTCGCTCTCCAAAAATTTGCCTTGAAAGAGCCATTTTGTCGGGTAGTGTGGGCAGTGCGTCCGTCCTGCTGAAACCACATCTCAAGTTTGTTTTCAAGAGCAGGACATAAAAAATGTTCTATCATAAACCGATACCGCTCTCCATTTACGGTTACAGCACTTCCATCTTCATTTTCGAAGAAGTAAGGCCCATTGATATTTTCAGATGTAATGCCACACCATACTATACACCTAATGGGGTGCAATTTGTGTTGATGAATTGCTCTTAGATTTTCAGAACCCCAGAACCTGCAGTTCTGCTTATAAACAAAGCCATTCAAATGAAAATGATCTTCATCACTCATAATCAGATTTTCAATAAAGTTGATTTCATTCAAACGGGGGTCATTTAAGTGACATTATTTTCTATACTTAGTGTAAAAAAATTTCCATTTTATTTATTTTATAATCTAAAAAAAATATATAAACGAAAAAGTTATTAAATTTTTAAACCCCATGGTGACGCTGTGTACATCCGTCATTAAAATATAGAGAGGTTTTTGAATTTCAATGTTTTGAAGTGTCAATGTTTTAGACATTAAATACTCACGTTTTTTTTTTATCTAAATCTGTAATAGATATTGCCACGAATGTTTAAAAATCGTAATTTATTAAAACTTTTTATTCTATCTCTTTTCAAAACTTCTAAAAACAATTTTAGAAGTACAGTCATATTCTTTGATGGTTTACTTCGACAATTTTCAACTTTCAACAATATTTTAAAATAATACTGCATTAAACCACCATTTTTTAAAGCTTTTGAATTTTCTGTTATACTAACTGATAATTTTTTCGTTTTAATTTCAGGTGAGCTTTGCGCTGTTCATTTAATGCAGGATAAAGGTATAAACAACATGATTTTACGATGAATGATTATGATGTGGTCTGAAAAAATTATCTAGACATGAGATTAGAGACTCTAATACAGAAAACTCACTCAAAAAACCTGATATCATGGCAACCCTAATCTGTGAATAGATTTATGTATAAGAAAAAAAACATCCATCAAATAAAAATTTTCCTTGTAAATCAATAATAATCAACTAAACAAAAAACTTTCGGAAACACTTTTTGATTTCCTTCGAGAACAACAAATTTGTTGAAGGAAAATCTTGTTGTCTCACATCTCATCTGGTTTGGATAGATAAAAAATTGTTTATTGAACTAAATCAAAAAAATCTTACCAATTCAACACATGATTTAGATTAAGGCAAACATTTTTTTTTTGTATTTTATCTCCGTAAACGTTTTCTTATGGTTTTATATAAATCAAGTTTATAAATGATGAGCCCTTTCGTTAAACCAAATTCTATAATATAATTGACCAAGACAAATTGTCTCCATAATTTAGTGTATGATCTCATATTTTTCAAAGACGCATTACATTAATTACAAAAATGTGTCATGTACCCTAATTACATAAACAAATTAGCAAAAAACTATTTATATATGACCAGAATTTCCTCTCAGATTAATTGACAAAAAATATTTTATTAAAATTGGCACAGTACTAAGTAGTTGAGTTAGATTTCATGTTACACGAATAATCTAATTATAAACAACAAAAAAATTTGGTTAAATATCTCAAACCAATGTTTTTCTAATGAGATATCGTAATTTTTTAGGCGGATTTGTTACACAATTTTATTTGTGCCTAAGGAGTTCCTTGGAGATTCAATAAAAGATAAAACAAATTTTTACTAAATTTACAAACAAATAAGTTTTTTGTCTGGGTCAGATAGATAAATTGTGTATAAAGGGATATAATGCAAATGGGCCGGGACTAGCAGGCTTTATAAAAGGAAGAGAACACAACAAGTATTTGATTGAGGAAAATTTTTATCTGACACTCATTTTATTATTTTGGGTGAATGTGAAAAACAATCTTCACATTACAAGAAGGGTAAATTGGTAGATAAATAATATGGCACGCGCTGCATGGGAATAGCAGTACATTAAATTTCGGTTTTTATAATTCAAAAGCCAACAGTGTAAGTTATTTTACAAGTCTGAGCGCAAATGAATAAGCCATTAACTTTACTGTCCCAAATATAATTTACAAAATAAATTTTCCGGGGAGCTTTCACTTTAAATAAATGTACCAGTATTAAAGAAACAATATAGATTTCGCAGTCCAAATAGTTAGTCTCGGTTTAATATTTATCCAAACTTTTGTGCACGGTTTCCTTACAAAATATTCGAAAACGTAAAATTTTTAATTTTTTTTAAATTGGAGTTAGGACAATAAAAATACTTTAACCGCATACCCCGGTTGAAGTATAGATTGTTATCGGAATCAAAATAAAAAGAATCAAAGAATAATAATAATCAATTTCATAAACTCATTCAGTTTAATAAAAATTGATTTTGCGGTTGAACAATCTTTCTCGACGTTTTCTTCATTTTACACCATTCTATATTAGAAAAAAGTTGTGTTCGAATATAACAACAAACGTTGAAAATGAAAAATTATTTTTCTTCCATATGATTTGATAATGAGTATTTTTCGACGGAATAAGATAACACAAATTCTATTCTATATGTAATATACGTATATTTATCCCTAACCAATACAAACACTTCTGATTAAATGTAATTCTGTTCTAATGGCACATCAATAAAGGTTAAATGATCTCTTCAATATTGATGAGTGTGTAGCATACTCCCAATTTGACACAACAAAATCGTATAAACTTTAATGTAGTCATATAAAATACAATGCCATATTGTGTGTGTGGGTCGGGCCGTATGATAAGCAACTGTATGATGTTTCCCTATATAAAATAACTATTTGATAGTTAACGCATAGTAAAGCTTTGGAACGATATATGTGAATGAAACCTACTTTCAACATATTTTCTGGTTACGGATATGTCACAATAAAGCAAATTATGTATGGGTTGTGCTAATACTCGATTCGGGTACTTTCGTAACTATGTGCACATGTAATTTAAAGTTGGATGCATTCCCGGAATAAACTCTTTGACTGGATTAAATACCTACACAAATATAATAATCAGTCTGAATATTATTACTCATGCCATTCAAGGTATTTAACTTTAAGGATTTTAGATTATATGAAAATTCAGTTATGACCGTCAAAATAGATTATCTCTGTATCTATATAGAAGCAAAGAATTAAGTAAAACATTTTCAACTGCAGCATAAAGCGTTTCGTTAGTGTTTTCTAGAGTGAAAACACAACAACAACTAATTATCCAACGATTATTTTAAATAGAAAAGTAAAGCTCAGTTATACATTTTCTCCATTATGTATTTATATCATTATTATTTAATAGAATTCCGTTTTCTTTCACGTTCTGTGTTTGTGTAAATTATCCATCTGCTGTATTTTCTACAAGATAAAACGACGAAGTCGGGAATATTATGGAAAACTTAATATAATTTTACAAATGTATAAGATATAACGACTTCCAATATTTTTAAATTTTATGTTCGATTTGATTGGAAATTGATAACGCGATGAAAAGAGCAGCGCCTGATATAAAAATATACTGTTTCATATATTTTTAATGTTTTTTTGGTACTTTGTTTAACGAAACTCTTTTCTTTAATATACTTTTACGATAAAAGTTTTGTTTGTTGAAAATTATCGTTTAAACAAATTTTTATGTTCTATCCGAGCGTTAAGCACTCAAAACTAACTCAAAAATAAATCTAATGAGAACTTTCCGGTAAGTATTGGGAATTCCAGCTAAAATGTTAAGAATGTTTTATTCGTCAAGAATTTTTGAGAAATATGCAAATAAGAAAACATATTTACAAGTTTTAATGAATATGTCCGTCCGTATCATGGAGAATAGGCCGCCAACGGGAACTTTAATATTTGAGAAGCGTTGACAAAGTCCAAATTAATATGTATAATAATACAATTTCGCCTACATATTTCCTTAGATGTTTAAATAAAATGTTGCGACTAAATGTATATGTTCTCTTTGCAGCATAGATGGCTTGTCTGATCTAGGTGATATTTCACAGATACATATACATTCATATTTATACATGAGCTTTTTCATTATTTGCGAATATTTTAAAATTGTAAATTAAATTTGCTAAAACTTCCTTAGGAGCTTTTTCATTTTTTGGAATTATTTTTAAAAGTATATTACATTTACGAAAAAACAATTAAAAACTAAAATATTGTAAATTAACTTTTATGCAGAATTAGGTCTCATCATTTTTTAAAATTTATTAATTTATTTATTAATTTTTTATAAAAAACTTATTTCATCCAAACTTCGGCACCTCTACAGGCTGATTATTTAGGATGAAACTTTCATACTAAAGCATTTTCTATAAATTGGGAGATTCTTGTGAAATATGCGATGGAAACCTGTATATCGGAAGTGTTAAGTTCCGTAGGAGCTTTTCAAATTTTTGCAATGATATTTAAAAGAATAGCATTTACAAAAAACGACGAAGAATTAAAAGATTCAAATAAATTTAAAGGTTCAATTTTCAACAAGAAATGAAATTTTAGCGGAAATAATTATTTTTGATTATATACAAGACAACTTTTATCAAAAATCCGGTAAGTTTAGTGTTTCTGTCTTTAGAAATGAAGTAGTAGAAAATAATCATTCCTCCAATTTCTCCAAATTTAATGAACATAATTCGATTGAAAATAAATTTCTTTAATTTCCCCAAACAATCGGCAAATAAAACTTAATTTCTTTTTTTAAAATGAGCGCTCAGCGCTTTTTAAAATGAATGCTTTTTTGCTTTTTGTAGGCAATTTTATTTTAAATTAAGTGTTTCTTAGCATGGTGACAACTGTTGAAAATAAAAATGACAGTGAATATGAAGGAGCCAGAAGCTTTGGCAGATTTCCTCTCTAAAACTAAATTGTCTCTAACATTTTTTGGGAAGCTAAGACTGCGGTCCAATTCGTGACTTATTTTGTGGAAACTGACTTATTTGAAAGTCTACAATAAGTCTCCTTATTGGAATCTTGTTTGAATTATTTTCATAACAGTCAAATAAGTCTACAGTATGTCCAGCCGACAGGAGGCCTATTGTTGACCTTCAAATAAGTCAGTCTCCACAAAATAAATCACGAATTGGACCGCAGTCTAAGCCAATTTTGAGAAAATTGGTTTTTGCAAAATTTAGTTATTTGTCTTTATTGTATTTTAGCCATACACCTTTCAGTTTACTTTTACCGCTCGTGTGCGAAATAAAAGTTTTTTGCAAATGATTGTCCTATATACGAACAATTGCCAATTGGAAAACTGGTCCCACACGGCACATTTCACAACACGAAATGGTAAAACAGGATATCACAAAACAATACATAATACACTAAGGCACGTGTGTTGATACGTACTCAAATTGGTTGATCTTTGCATTTTCGTCGAATGTAAAAGAATTTAAGTATTTTGGTTATGTGAAAATTTTACTAAAAAACAATTCAAAATGTTTACTTACCAATTCGAAAAAAAAATGTTCATACCTTCGACAAAAATCATAATAATTTGTGTCGTTGCGACACAAATGAGCTCGAAATGGAAAACAAATAGTCACATAGAATGAGAAACATCGAAAGTTGTGATACATGTTTCACGTAAACACAACGTGCACAGTGGTAAAGTGATTTGAAAAACTAATGTGACATTACATGGATTAGTTGTATAGTCAACATATTATCGCAAATCGAAAAATAAAATTTTTTGCCTTTTCATACATATTTAGAAAAAAATTAAGAAACATAAACATAAGCCTTTTGTAAAAAATGAGTCACATGCTTGTTGACAAGTTTCCAACTGTGGAACAGTCAACAAGGAATTAACAGGATATAGGAGCTCAGTCATCCTGAATCGCTGTTTTGTACAATTTGAATCTCTGTATATCATAAAATAAAAATAAACTAAAGTCCTATTATTGTCTACCCCATCTCACATCCGCGTTGTTTGAATGAGAGATAATTAGAAATTGTATAAATATTTTACGAGCTTTGTAAATTCTATTTATACGTACAGATAGATACTCATATGTATTAAATACCAAATATGAAAATTGAATAAATAAAAAGATGGAAAATTATTTTGTTCCCACATTTCTATTGCTTAAGCTTATTACGACAGCAGCTGTATTTACTTTAGAGAATTAATAAAATATTTTCGTTAGATAAATTAAAAAGCTCACACAAAATTCTCTACTATTCATTTATGTGAATAAATGTGATTGTGTATATTTAGAAAAACGTACATCACATTTTATTAATGTATATCCTATACTTTACACCAGATTTAATATACGCTATCGTCAAATAACATTTTTAAAGACGAACGTACGTGATATAAAGCTAGATATATGCACCTGTTAAATGTATTCCTTCCATTATTAAGAAAGCGTTTGTAGTTAAAGAAAGAGACAATTTAATTGTTTAAAAATGTGTTTCAATAAAGCCATTATATAGAATTGGGCATAAATTAATTGAGTCTGTCTGTATACGTGATTTTCCAAAGTGAATTCGTGATGTGTGGTTTATATTGATTTGATTATCTCGATAGAATATATCGTAAAAATCACAACCCAAAAAATATTTCCCTACTACATCTGTATGTTCCAAATTATTTGTAAAAGGTCATCGTTATATAGCCTTTAAAGGAGAAATATTACATATTTGTCTGTCGAATAGAGAGTCCTTAGAGATGAGAAACTTGTGTATGTACGTAGAAAAGGATTAAAGCTTTACTTAGTTAAAACATAAGAGAGATCTTTAATTACAAAAAGAGCTTAGCGAAATGACACAAGCATAATAAATTACAGAGACCTTCATATTTGTTCACTTTATTATGGTGTAAAATTGGGCATAATCCCGTCTGAATATTATGTAATATACAAGTACAATTTTCTAGTATTCACAGATTATTTATAAACACAAAATCCCAAATCCAAAATGTTACACAAATTAAAGTTCAAATTTTTGACCTAAAAATATTAAAGCTCCTGTTATATACTCGTACCTTATCTTCAGTTTGATAAAAAGTTCAACAATTGAATAAAAGGTCAAATGATGACAACAAATGGAGCAATCATGTACAGTAAATTTGGGTTTGATGATGAAGATTTTGATCTACGAAATTGATTTTGTTTTGTCGTCGGGTGTGAACTTTGGGTTTTCACAACAAAGTTTAATGTGGATTTTACTAATCGAGTGAAGATTAAATTTTAGAATGACGATAGTAGGTTATTTAATTTTTAGTTTTATTTTAGTGTTGGAAAATTCTCTCCATTATGTTTATTCGAATTCTTCATCCATTAGGTTTGAACAATCATCTTTTTTAAAATTAATCACATCAAATTTATCACGACATATAAAAGTGAATTTGCTTGTACATGGCCGATCGGTCCATTTCTCATTACTTCGAAAAGCAGTAATGCAATTTTCAGACTCATCGCTTGGCAAAATTTTATAATTGTTTGGTTCACCGAGTCTCCAAGCATCGTAAACGAGGGATTGGCCGCTTGTAATCCAATAGAAGCTGCCTTCAGTTCCATGATCCGTTCCACTCGTCCAATATCCATCAATAGTTGTTTTATGTTTTTGATTAAAGTTTTTCACTAACATCGTAATGCGACTCTGCTCTTCTTCAGTCTCGATATCTATTAAATACATACCGAGCTTGGTACAATACCGGTGTGATTTGTACCAGTCATATTCATTCGGGAAACTGATAAAATAGGTTTTACCATCAACTTTGATATGCTCGGCACAATTAATGTGGCCAAATGCATAAACTAAAATAATAATTGTAACTATGTCGATGCTTTAATGTTCATAGCCGTGATTAAAATTATACTGATACATTTGCAAATATGTATGTGACTTTTATAGCTTGTGAATTTTCTTTGTTGAGGTTTCGAAAATTATCTGTGGTTTGGCGTTTATCTTAGTGTCGCGATTAATTTGTTCTAATTTTTAATAGTGAAGACTTATCTTTTATAGGTTTTAGTGTTCTCGGATTCGGAAGGGATGATAAAGGTTTTTGCCAGATTTTAACGAGAACGCTGGACACCGATTTCACCAACGCATTGGAAAGTTTTCGCATCTTTTTCGATTTCAGCTGATCAAACGACTCCTCGTTATAAACAATGTTCCGCCAGGGCCAAAGCCTGTAAACCGATTACAGATGAAAATTTCCACTATTTGGAAGATACACTACCAATGTCGATGTGACAAACCAACATCGAAACAGCACCGTCACAAAAAAGGATTTGTTTCTGTTTATATTTTAAAACCAGTAGAAAATTTATAATTTTGTGAACAATTATTGATTGCTTTTTTTACAGTGAAAATCTCAACAATACATTTTTTAAATTTCAAATTCGAGCATCTTTCTAGTACCTATATTTGTTCAATTTAAGTTGCGACCAATATAAACTATTGTTTTCGTGGGAGCAAATGTCATAATGAATCCAGGAATTCGCCCACAATTTTTTTCAGAAACTGATATTACTTAAGTTTGGTTAAATTACAAAAAATATTGTATTGGAAATTTGAGACGATAAATTTTTCTCAGATTGCACTTACAGATCCGTTATAACCTTTTTGGTACCACAAAAATTATAGTTTATATCGAATTCATATGGATGTTTTTAAAGTTTTGGCCAGCAAACTGAAATAAAATCATTTGGATCAACTAACGAAAAAAAAAATTGCCGAGCGAATTCTACACGATAAACTTTGGCGTTACCAGAAAATCATCGGTGTTGGTTACATCTAGAATTTTTTAAAGATTTGGGCGCGAAAGTGAAATAACCGAAAATCTTCGGTATAAGATACAATTATTATTGGTTTTGTATAGTTAAAATTCTCTTTTTCGCTGGCGTTACTTTCCATACAGGGATTTTAGTCTCCCAAGTAACTCGACCCGCACCAAGAGATTTTTTTTTTTTTTTTTTTTGTAACTATTGCCAAAGGCTTTATTCTTGAATCTTTCTTTATACGAAACTAACAAGAAGTGTGAAATTCTTAAAAACTAAAAAAAAATTTTAACTTATAAGCCTTAACCTATGTTAATACTTAATATCATTATGCATTATTATTATTATTAAATTATTATTAATTACTTAATTTCATTTCAACATGCACGAAATTATTAGATTATATTTCTCAGTTAATTAAATCTAGAGGATCTGTTCTGCGAAGCCGTCCATATTTCGGTTGCCTTAGTAGATCTCTAGCTAATTCGTTAGGGTGTGATTCCAGTTTCAGTTGGTATTTTAGACTGCATGATTTAATTGTCTCTTTAACAGTTTTGATTCCTAGGTCTCTATGGATGTTGCTGTTTCGAATATACCATGGGGCATTTGTAATGCTACGAAGTATCTTTGCTTGCGTTCTTTGTACGATATCTATATTTGATGCACTAGTTGAGCCCCATAGTTGGATACCATATGTCCATATGGGGATTAGGATCGCTTTGTATAGTAGAACCTTGCAGTCTAGAGAGAGTTTCGATTTTCTTCCGATCATCCAGTACATTTTAGAAAATTTTATTTTTAATTGATTGCGTTTTGTTTCAATGTGTTTTTTCCATGTCAATCTTCTATCGAGATGAAGACCGAGATATTTGACGTTTGTTTGTTGAGGAATTGTGATATTGTTTAATTTTACTGCTGGACATGTACGTTTATTTAATGTGAATGTTACATGTGTTGATTTACATTCATTCGTCCTTATCCGCCAAGTTTTTAACCAATCTCCTATTTTGTGTAGATGTTCTTGTAATTCTCTCGATGCTGTTTGAGGATTTTTGTGTGAAAATAATATAGCTGTGTCATCAGCAAAAGTTGAAGTGACGATTTTTTCAGTTATTGGTAGGTCAGCTGTGAATAACAAGTATAGCACAGGTCCCAATACACTACCTTGCGGTACTCCTGCCTTTATCTCGGTTAGATCAGTAGTGGCCGTATTTTGTTTCACCTGGAACATCCTTTGGGCTAAGTAGTTTTCAAGAACTGCATGAAATTGTTTAGGCAAAAGAGTTTTAATTTTGTAATTTAATCCTTCATGCCATACTTTGTCGAAAGCTTGCGCAATATCCAAGAAAACTGCCGAGCAATATTTCTTTTCTTCTAAGGAAACCTTAATTGTATTTACAATTCTGTGCACTTGTTCTATTGTGCCGTGTTGCTCTCTAAATCCAAATTGGTGATCTGGTATAATGCGACCTTCAGATAATATAGGTATTAGTTCTTGTAATAGCATCTTTTCAAAAAGCTTTGAAATTATCGGAAGTAGACTTATTGGTCTGTACGACGAGACTTGGGTTTCGTCTTTACCTGGCTTAGGAATCATGATAATTTGAGATATTTTCCATTTTTGGGGAAAGTATCCACATCTCATAATCGCGTTAAAAATATATGTTATATATTTTATGCATCTATCTGGTAATTCTTTGATCATTTTTCCAGTTATTAGGTCATGACCTGGCGCTTTTTTGGGATTTATACTGTTTTTGATAACTTTTTTGACGCATTTCCATTTAAATTTTACTGGGTTTGGGTTCGACTCGTCCCTCGTAAGCTGTGGTAGTACGCAATCATTATTTTGTTCGTTTGGGGTGAACACTTTTTGTAGATGGTTAGAGAAAGCGATAGCCTTTTCTAAGTCACTTCTGGCCCAGTGACCATCTGGTTTCCTTATCGGTGGGTTCGATACCTCTGGTCTTTTTAAATTTCTTGTTGCCTTCCACAGTGAGTAATCTGTTGTTTCTGTTGCTGTGAGCTCACTTAGGTAATTCTGTATTCCTAAATTTTGTTCTTCCCGTATTGCTTCTCTCAAAGCTTTAATAGCTCTATTTAATTTCCATTTATGCAAAGGAGATTGGTGAAGCTGCCATAGCCGCCGAATTGTCCGCTTCTCTGCTAATAACTTTTGAATGTTACTTGAAAGCCTTATATTTTTTTCGGAATTTTTGTTTTCCGGAGTAGCTTTTTTTGCAGCCATTTCCATTATTTGACTTAAGTTTTCTATCGCGGCATCAATGTCTTCTGGTGTGCGAAGTGGAACATCAAGATGACAATTTACATCTACTATGTTTCTATAGAGAACCCATTTCGTTAGTTTGTTTGTTAAACGTTGTGGTGGTTCAGTTTTTAATGCTTGGGTACTTATTGTTACTATTATTGGTGAGTGATCTGATGATAAATCATAACAGTCAACGACTTGAGCCGCACCAAGAGATAACCAAGAGTTATAACCTGTGCGGCGTCGACCATCCATCGAATAGCGGGCCTCCAGCGAGCTATTTTTATGGCACTTTTTCGGGGACGTTAAACATGTCCGAGCCATCTGACCCTCACGTTTTAGTTATTCCAATTATATCAATGATGTCTAGATCATTTCATTTAAAACATTTCTTCCTTAATAGGACCTACCCATACGAACTAATTTATGCGTTCATAAACGTCAAGCTTTTGGCTGCTCCGTATTGTCACCGTCCAAGAGTCGCTACCAAAAGTAACTAAAACAAAAGAAACATAAAACAAAGTCGGTTGTTTTCACTATAATAAGGGTCTTGGTCATCGAAGGGCATTTCTTGAATTACTAAAGGTTTCTCAACATTATTGCAAGACATTAACAAGATCTGGTTATCGCTGGTAATGCTATAATATTGAAGACAAACCGAAAATAGCCCAACTTAGTTTTTCAAGGTGACATTTTTGACATTAACGATATAAGCGTAGAATTTCCTCTGCCATAGACTGTTCTAAAAGTAATCATCCACACAGTGGTGAGTTCATTAGTATAAGTCCCAATTGTAATTTGTTTAACGCGAACATTATCCAGTTACAATTATAAAAATAAAAATGGAGATACTACGATTTTGGTGTATTTTTCTTGCTTAGTCTTACCATAACATAATTATGTACCTTTATCTCCAATTTTTTACATATTGATATTTCAGCAATAAATCACATTATACATTTGTGTACCAGATGAAATTTATTGAATCCCATCAATCTAAATATTTTATCACAAGAATAAAATCTTTTGTATATTATTCAAATTTGATTAATTGTTGACAGAATAAAAGGAAATTTCTGCTTGAGTTTACGATTGATAATCACATTCGGAATCAGCATATTCTGGTTCATTGCTCTATACTCCCCCTTTCTCCTTTTATAGCTGTAAGTGTGCAGCTAAAAATGATTGAGTTAGGCCTTATCACAATTTCCCGCATAATTCTGCTACTGTTTGGAATAAAGTGCTGCTTAATTATTTATACATATATAGATATTTACATAACTTTGAACCTCTCAAAAGAAAAACGATGATGTTAAATAATAAAATCAAAATTATTTTTATGTATCACGTGTCACATATATATATATTTTGATTAGTTTACCTCTTATTTCTATATACATACGAAAAAGCTTTCTAAATTTGCATTTCATACAAAAACATGGGATAAATATGGTAATGAACTTTATAGAAAACTAGCATCCTTTTCTATCTAGTTTTATTAACCCTATATGTAGACTGAATAATCTTATTATTTGTGTATATGTATTTTGTTTGCAAGAAAGCTTTCGTATTCTAGGAACAAAAATGTACATTAATTTTTTCTTGCTCATGTTTAAATATAAGACGAATAGAAAACTATAAGAAAATTGTATTACTAATCACAATCTCATTTCGGGATGTAGAAGGAACGTGCAGAAATTTTTCGACACAAATGGATTTTCTAGATTTTAATAAATGCGCAGTCCTCTGATTCTCCAGTGAATTTTACTTGTTGTTTTCGTTAAGTTGCCGCACTAAACTTATTTTATTCTATCGGCGATGTAACAGGAAAAATCGGATAATTGAGGTAAAATTGTGATGACTTAATTTTAATTATAAGAAATTTACAATAAAAAAACATGTACTATGTGGTATTCGTAGAAGTTTTTTTCTACCTTATTTATATAACATGAGAGAGTTTGTTGTACTCTCTTCCCCAATCCGATGAACCCATTATTCAAGAAATTAAATGTAGGTTAAATAAGAGCGCATCGCATAACACTATATAGTATATATCATGCATGCCCAAGTAAGTATGTCTATAAGAAGTTTTATTATTTACATCTTATTTAAGAAGGAGGAAACTGAATAATACAAAGCAATAAATTAAACCTCAAACTTTTCAAGAATATTAAAAATATTTGTGTGCTTTATTATATTCTTGTTGGTTGGTATACATGTAAGGTACGTACAAGAGAAAAATTAATTTTTACAAAAAGGAAAAGCATAACTTAAGAACTATATGTGTTCTTAGTAAAAAGAAAATCCCGTTTTAATATTCCGTAAACAATTTGAGCTTTCTATAAGTTTTGTTTTTGTGTAAGTTTTTTAGTTTCTTCTGTTGCGCGCTTGTTGAAATTAATGATTATAAGTGTTCCTTTTGTTACAGTATTTTAAGGTATTCCTTCCAGGGGAAAAATTAATTACGTTTTTAACATATCTGACCTATTTCTAGATTTCGGTCTTAAGCGTTATCGATCACATGCGCGTACTAGTTTTGTGTGCTAAAAACTGCAGTTAAAATGGTATAAAAGTAGCAATCGATTTTTATGTAACATGATGTGCAGGCGGACAGTGTCCATTATCTATAGAAAGAATAGTTATGACACATAAATGTGTCTAGCCATTATTAAATTTTGAGATTGTTTTTATTAGCACCGTCTGTCTTTTTCTTTGTCTTTCAGTGCACATAAAACAGCGATTCTTAATCAGTGGTCCGCGTAACATTTGGGTTCCGTCAAATAGTATTTGAATATTTATTTTTTCAAATTTAAATCGACCCTTGAATAAAATCAAGCATTTAAGCAAAACTAAATTGTTGTGAATGGTTTAGCGGATTACTTCGGCTGGATTTTGTACGGTTGCTATTTAACGTAATTGAAAAACAATAAAATTAATGCTATTCCAAAATATATCTTTCAATTACGGTTGGTTTATAACTAAAAATTACGATTTTTATCAAATTCAAACTTCTATTTACAAACAACTATTTTGTGCCAGCCAAATGTTTCTCATATAAAAATTTTATCAGCTCTTGAAGCAGATAAAAAGTTTGACATTTTTATTCACCACAATTTTTAACTTTTTATGGGGTATTTATACCAAAACCAAGTGAAAAACACTCTTTGTATATTTTTTGTAAATTTTTGATGGTAAATATTTTATAACCAGTTTTGGAATAAAATTTACGATAAACAAACGAATGTTGCATGCAATTTTGATTTCTTTTTATTTATAACATTTAAACGGGCAAAATAAACTTTTACACGTGAAGGCTTTTTCACGTGGCGTGAAGGCTTTTTCACAATTTTTGCAGTCGCTGTTGCTGTACGATACCTGTGGCTTATTTCCTATTTATCATTTGTTTGATTTAAAAAATGTTTACCTAAGTTGAACATTTCCAACATAAACAAAATGCAAAGCTTTATTTCGGGTCGTTGTAATCTTGTTGCTCTTGTTTGCGCATTATTGATTTATCGGAAATTATTTCTGATATGTAACGATTTTTCTGCCTATAAAGGCGATGATACATGTACTGATTTTGCCTTTAAGGAATAAAAATTCTGCTCGCTGATTGGTTAAAAGTCGGACATTTTTAATCGCCTTAAAGGCAGAAATTTAAAATTGATCAATTCTCAATTTTGATTTAAGGCAAATTTTCTTAACCTGAAAAAGTGACAGCTAACAACAAACAAAACAATCAGACAGATTATTACAACGATAAAGTCCCGGCTTGAAATAATTTGGATAATTATACTAAAATTAATAATATACAGAGTGTCCCAGAATGAACAGTTAAGCCTGGAACACCTTATAGTAGAGCTATTGGGTGCTCAAAATAAAATACAAAAAAAAATATATCCCAAAAGTAGTACCCAAGATATATCATTTTTTAAAAAAAGTCCATTTTTTTCACATTACCTTAAGTTTCCGATCACCACGGCTACAAATAAATAAAATCCATCTGTTTTTTGATGTTATAGTATTTTTAATGGACTATACTAACATCTGTTAGTGCAGTAAATAGTATGAGTAGCTGTTAAAAAAAAATCTAAACTTCAATTTTCAGCATGAAATGTGGTACTTAAATTTTTTTTTTATAAAAGTTTTTATAAAAGACGATCAAACTTTTATAAAAAAAATATTTACTACATTTCATGCTGAAAATTGAAGTTTAGATTTGTTTTCAAAAAAGCGCAACTACAGCTACTCATACTATTTACTGCATATCTGTTAGTATAGTCTATTAAGAATACTATAACACCAAGAAACAGATGGATTTAATTTATTTGTAGCCGTGGTGACCGGAAACGTAAAGTAATGTGAAAAAAATGGATTTTTTTTTTAAAAAATGATATATCTTAGGTACTACTTTTGGGATATATTTTCTTTTGTATTTTATTTTGAGCACCCAATAGCTCTACTATAAGGTGTTCCAGGCTTATCCATTAATTCTGGGACATCCTGTTTTTAACAAAATCAGCTTTATTTTATCTATCTATTAATTTTTACAAATCCGTTTAAAAATGTTTACGGAGCAAAAAGCGCCTTATGCCAAAATATTACATGTATTCTCTATAAAAGAATTATGTTTTTTGCCTTATAAAGTACTGTAAATTAACCAATCAGAACGCAGAATTATTATGTCTTAAAGGCAAAAATTGTACATGTACCATCGCCTTAATAGTAAAAGTAAGCGGAATTAAATTGGTAGTCCGGCAAGGTAGATTTTCAACTGCTACGAGTATTGCAAACTGAAGTTTCGTATTTGCATTGGCTTACAAAAAGGGTGCTTAATTTACCGTGGAATCATTTTTGCATGTATTCCTCAATTTTTCTGTACCATTCACGGTTAAACTTACTAAAGAAGAAGCATCTATTGAATACTCACATGCAATGGATGTAGCAGCTCTTTCAATGTCTGTAGTATGATTTATTTTACAAATATATTGAAGAGACCTGCCAGCTTTCAATCTAACTTGTTTTTTATTAATACTGAATAGTTTTCAGAGCTTATAATGTTGTTTGACGAAGTCTATTTAATAAAAAATTCGATGTATATTTAAAATTTTACAATATTTATCTTAAAAATAATATCTAAGAAATTTTTCAATAAAACAATAAAAAAATAACAAAATAACAAAAAAAATATAGCGAATTTCGAAGGCTTCAACACCAGCTGATAAACACTTACTCGTTCCTGACTCTTCTAATTTAGTTAATTTATTTGTTAAATATAATTACTGCCGTAGAAACGAAGAAAATTCGTTTCTGATAAAAAAATTTTGGCATTCACCCTTCGGAAATACGAAACAAGTTTAGCCACACATCTTGGTAGAAAAGTGGTGTAATGATTGTCTAAGAAGTTATTTCATTTTATGGTACTTTCTTGCAATTCAGGGGTAAATACTTTTCTGCAATTTAGAGAGGAGGAGGGTGCGTTGGTATTTATTATCTAATATTTTTCTATTATTAAAGCAATTATACAAAAATTTATTACATATAAGATATAAATAACAGAAATCCGAAAAAAAAATTATAAAAAATCGATTGGCCATAATAATTCTTCGACAATATTAATGACAACACAAAAGTACAAATAAATTGTTTTTCGTGGAAAATGTAAAATTTGTTTTCAAATTAAAAAAATCAATTCAAAATAAATTCATTTTATTTATTTTTATTTTATATCAATTTTCATTTTTTCATTTACGCGAAACGTCTAATTGACACTCATAAAACCACCAAATTTGTACGTAAAAACACACACACACACATATTTCGGATATCAAAGTTGGGGCATTAGGTTTTGTAACTAAAGTATGTAATGCGAAATAGAAACATACAACTCAAACAATTCAGAAATTCGAGAGATCGCCTTACCTAGGCACATACCTATATAGTTTAGAATTGGAAATTATACGATCATTTAATTTTAATAACAGTAATAACTTATGCCGTCAGATCAAAATGTCCGCCTATATAAACGCGTTCCATATATGAAAAATATAAGTTATCGAGAAAACACAATTAAAATTGTTTTCTTTGCACTAATTTGCATAAAATTATAGCGAAATTGGCGTTATATAAATATCTCTTACGTGTAATTAGTAATTTTAATTGATTCGGAAATTTCCTCGAGTCAAATGTTTAAACATAAGGTATGTCTATAATTGAAGATTTCGCTCTAAACGATAATCAATAAATATTCCGAGATTCTTATTAAGCCGTGGGTGTGAAATTTTACCTTGTCAGATTTTTCTCAAGAAAAATATAAAAAAACTTTCCAAATTTTTAAGTTTTAAAACTTTTTTTTATTCTACTTCACATAATCACTAGATTTTTTTTTTCAGCCCGAAGACAAAATCTCATTATTCAACAATTGAATATATAGGAAAAACTTGGAGAATTGTAAATTTATGACCTACTTTTTCCAGGATTATTTTTTATTGTATTCCTCTTAACAATAGGGAATGAAACTATCTTCTATGTACATATATCTAACTGATATGAGTATACTAATAGAATTCTAGTGCGCTAAATTTGTACGGGGTAAGAGCTTTTATCTCTTCATATCAATGTATCGAATGCATACAAAAATATTTATAACTATAGGATAACAAAGGAGCTAAACTACTGTTTGCTGCTGTGTGTATTGTTATTATTACAATTGTTGTTATTTATATAATAACTTAAAATTAATAATACTGCACTAAAGCTAGTTATAGCTAGACTATACTGATAGCAGATGTGAATACCGTTTTCCTTTATGTGAATAGTGGAAACTATCAGATACAGATCATCGCAGTTTTTACAAAGCAATATAAATACACGTTGTAGTATGCATTTTAATTATAATTTTTTGATAACAAGTTTAGTATATTGAAAGGTGTTTGGTTATTTGCAGTTTGTTCGTTACAATTCTTGGTTTAACATGTATTAAGATAAAGCGAAATGGCGTCTGAATATGACTTTATGTTCGGTATGAAATGCTGACATTTGAAACATGATAGTTCAAGTGAAACTTATCCGGCTGAGGTGAGTTGAAAATTAGAGATAACTTTGTTATTCTTATTTAGTACAGCTGAAGGATACTCGTCTTTAGACAATATACACTACGTTGCAATAAAAAATTGCAGGATTACGATGCTGTCCTATTTATTGTATAATTAAACTTTAGTTCTGATGTTACTGCTAATTTAATATCGGTCTCTAACAAAGATTGCCAAGTTGATTTATTCGGAACTTGAATTAGACTAAAGTATAATAAAATGTGGAGGGTGAGAGCGGGATGCGTAATAGAGATAGAGAGAGAGAGAGAGAAAATCCGACAGTATCTTCACCAACAACGTCAAGGAACCGTTACTTAGTATAAATGTGGGCGCATGCGGAAACAGCAAGAAATGGAAAAAAATGAGATTACCCTTTTGTCTTATAAATAAATCTGTAGATGATCACTCAGTGATCGTAAAAATTTATATAAAGTGATAAAACTAACTAGTAATTAATTGTCAAGTTGTGTGTTTAATTAGTTTGTTGTTTTCGAAAAATGGAGGCAAGAGTATGTTGTGGCAACAACCCGTCTTTCGTTTGCCACGAATTTATGCATTGATCTCTCGAATACACCGCACTTGACTTCTAAAGGGAAAAATCAAATTAACCGGACTTGTGGCAAAACCCTTATAATCAACTTGTACATTCAAAAGCATTTGCGTTAAAATTGTATTAAAATTGCTTTCATCGAGTGAATGTTTGAATTATAACGAGGTTAGGCAATCAATTGATGAGAGTTATATATCACAAAAAATGGCCTATGCCTTACCGAAAACGCGAAAAAATTGAAGAAGCACAAGCTCTTATATATCTAAAAGAGGTTTACTTCCACCGGTTTATACTGAAAATTGACTAACATCGTCTGATATTTACACCTTTGATACCAAATAAAATCAGTTTGAAGAATATTCTAACTCGCCTTCTTCGAATGCCAATCGATGACGATTTATTACCGGTGTTCAGCAAAGTAAAAAAAAAAGTTCTATAGAGTTTCTAACGGCTTCCATAATATTATCCCGTTTACAAGTTGAAAATTTTTCGCTCACTGTTGTATCGCGCGCCACACTTTTATGAATAGAACCTTCTATCCGCTTTATCGTTCTTACAGTCGACTCATTCAAACCATACACTTTTACCACAGGGGTTGATCCCTGCCCCGATTTCAATCTATCTATTTTAATCTAATCATCTTGATTTTGGTTTCTAATTGCATGCCGTTTGGTAAGATTCGTTTTCTTCCGTGTTATCGACATGGTAGGTCTATATAAAATGTACGTTAATAAAGTTAAAAAGAAGTTTACTAATATAACTTACAACATTTTATTACCTTTTGTTATGATAGGCTATAATAAGAAATATAGAAATTTCGTGTTCAGATGTTCAGTTCATATGAATAAAATATCACAACTAAAGAAAAATTCTTCAACCATTTTCAATTTTGACATTTCCTGAGTGCGTTTTATGGAGTAAAATACAAAAAAGAAATACAGCACGTTGAATATCGAAATATTAGTACATTTTTAATATTAGAACTTTCTTTTAAAATTTCGTTAACCGTTTAAAAGCGTATTCGCGGAAATCGAGTACCGTGTAAATCGAGGGATGGGTGTACTTGCCACTATCTGTAAAAACTCGAACTTTACTTGCTTCAATCATGCGTTCTTCGAATGATAGGTAAAATATTTTTGGTCATCTTCTATTTAGAAACATAAAAATGTACGATATGTTATCAATGTGTACTTTTGAACTTGGATGAGAGTTGAGTTCATTCTATAAATACTTCGAGTGTGGTTTGATGCAATATCTGAACTAATTAAAAACAAATGTTTCACTCTCGCCCTCAAATGTTATCTAGGCATACGTATTTTAATATCCGATTAAAAATAATTTAATTAAACATGGTCTATTTAATTTTTAATTTCACACTATCGAGGGAGGGAATGCTTTCAATGAAAATTGTTGCAAATTACCGCGCGATATCGTATGCATATCAATAATTATGGCATATTGGACAATTAAAATATTTTACGAATACATAATTTCATATAAAAATCGATATCTAACTAAGCGCAGTTGTTGTTTTATATGTGTTTAAAATTAAATCCCTTTCATGAATACTGATAAAATAAAGTATGGGTACGCTTTTCGGAGAATTGAAAAAAAATATAATCCAATTTTCTAAAAAAAAAATTGTTCGACATGACAAGTGTTCACCCGAAAAGTTTATAGAAAAATGTCATGCATTTAAACGTGGGAGGTCTCACCCTTTCAACGTTTTGATGTGTAATCGATACATTAATTATTTTCAGTCGACCAAATCGTGTATCGAAATTCGTTTAGCTGAGGTGCAATTATAAATCGATTTTGTTTTAATTTTTTGGTCTAGCACTTACTAAAATATTTATTTCAATATGTTACCTTTCTGGCGGATCAAATATCCAATCCCAAATCAATATTCGAAAATCTATAATTTGGGTTATCCTTTCTGTCGTTGAAATGTCAAGTGTAAAAAGAAGATTACACTCTATAAAAAAGATTTTATAGGAATAGAGATTTTCCAAATGGCATGCGATAATACAAAATATCTAATTCGAAAAGCTCTAAAAGCTAATCACGAAAAGAAGATAATAGCATCAAATAGGAAAAACTACTTAATGACATAAATCCAAAACAAATGTCACACAAACTTTTTAATGTATTTTAAGAAAGCACAAAATATATGTCCATGGTTCTATACACAAGTATGGGTGAATTATGTTGTACTAACTGACACTAACATTAAAAATGTTTTATTTTAATTATGAATGCCGGGATGCGTTCCTTATATAAATGTAACAACAATAAATGTTCTCTTTAAGATATTATACGGAAATATTGAAATTTGTTTCAATTACTCACACATGTTGAAATGAGGTCAAGTTTTCTTCAAGTTGAGTTTTTTATCTGCAACAAGGTTTGAAGAAACATTATAGCAAATCTGCTATCTATCGTTGTCTTAACCTTAAAAAATTTTATGTAATTAACTAAATCAACCACGTAAAGTTTGCCAACACAATGACAACGTTCATTGGAATTTCGAACAATAATCATAATATATACATATAAGCTTACTTCGTTATAAAGTATTACTCTTTGTCCCGAGGATTCTTTCAAACATAAACAAACCGAACATTCGCACAAAACCACCTCTTTGAAAGTTATAAGAATACGATAAACTTGTAACATTTCTTTCGATGATTAACGAACGTAACAAGTAAATTTTTAATGTACTGCACCCACCCACAAACAAAAAGTATGCGGCAGCAACCATAAATACAACTTTATTCGTTCGTTCCTATATGACTTACAGTTCAATTACGTCGTTAAACTTCTGGTATATTATGATTATTATTATTATGATTTACATATAAACATGTACATAAAACGTATATCGTCATATTAAAATGTTTGTGTGATGCAAGGGATACAAAATGGGTTGGAAGTTCAATTTTGTTGTCGTACAATTTAATTGGTACGGAAGTCATTCGATAAATACATGTAGAAACATCAAACTCAAAATCTTTAATTACAAGCTGCCCTTCCATAGTTCTGTACTTTATGTATGGCATGTTACGCTTAAACCAATTTCACACCAATTGGTGGCGATAGTGGTGGTGGCGGTCATTTGTTACTTGAGCTGTTTACAAGTTAATCAATTATAAATCAATTTGACTATGTACATATTTTATTATATCGTACGATATTATATCATATATTTATACAGACCTACCAATGTACATATATACTTTATTGATAGTACATTGTGCTATATATCTATAGTATATACATTTACCTCATTGATCAAGGCATCAATAACATCGAACGTTATTAGTTTAGAGAGCTATCTAGATAATAAATTAACCATCGATTTGTTGTTGTGCTGAGTGTTAAGTTCAACCGTAGTAGTAAATAAACCAATAATTAATTTGAAATACCTGCGATAGGTATAAAGCGCGGTGTAGGTGAAAAACAAAACACTTAACAATTTATGTTATTTGAAGTTTTCACATTTATTTATAGAATATTCTGTTTGCCAATCGATAAATTCGTAAATTTATTTTAGAGCTTGTATTCGATAAACATAACGTAGCGGATGCTTCGCATAACTCAAAATCAAAACGTAACACTCGCACTAAACGATTGAGATTTGACATTAAAAAGAACATAATTGTTGTTTATTATCATATAAACAAAAAAAAATTCTCTGTTTTCGAATTAATCCTAAAACCCAGTTTATTTCTCATTTACAAAAAAATAATGAGCTTCATTAATTCATTTAGAAATAAAAGCACGTCTAA
The DNA here is from genome assembly GCA_932526605.1 of Nephrotoma flavescens. Taxonomy (NCBI): domain Eukaryota; kingdom Metazoa; phylum Arthropoda; class Insecta; order Diptera; family Tipulidae; genus Nephrotoma; species Nephrotoma flavescens. The sequence continues at coordinate 2,123,679 of OW052220.1, forward strand.
AAGCTTAATTTAGTTATGCAATACGCTAATATGAGTATAAGTACGTAGAAGGAAAAAAAATCTGTAAACTATATATGATATGGAATTTATTTAGGATTTGGAAAATTTATTATATTTCCTGGAATTTTCATATTTATGTGCAGTACCCATTATATTTACGCTATGATATCAAAGGGCCGAATGTCGAAGGGCCGATTTTTTTTTTGTTTTTAGAAATATATTTTATTTTTTTGTTATTTATTTATTTAATTTAATTGTTTTTTTTATTTTTTGTACCATATACCTATTTTTAACAGGCTGACATAGGGCCGAATGTCTCAGGTGGCGCATGATAAAATATCCTTCACCAAAATGTATTGTTGTTTGGATACGTAGAATTTTATGAATATCAAATGATGAAAAATAGTAAAATATGTACATAAATTCATAAGAAATTCATTTATGTTCAATATAAAAATAAAATACAAAATATTCCATAAAACAACAAATTTAAAAGATTATACTTCTGAAAACAAAAAAAAAATCGGCCCTTCGACATTCGGCCCTTCGATATATTCGGCCCTTCGACACATTCGGCTCTTCGACACATTCGGCCCTTCGACATTCGGCCCATTGAAATTCGGCCGTTTGTGCCCATTCCATATTTACCACCTAGTGAATGCATTGTACAAACAGATGCAAAATACTTAGATACTCTGCTGCTGAGTTTAATTATGATTTTATTTGTTTGTTTCAGAATGTAATTTGCAGAAAATACATATGAGGTATGATAATGTTTATCCATTGTGAAATTTTAATAAACCGTATGGTTTATTAACGGTAGTTAGTGTTAGATTAACGGTAGTTAGTGTTGATTTAATTTTGTATAGATTTATCAAAACTCGGTTAGTTTCTTAATAAATCAGACTTTTTTGTGATACATAAACTAAGTAGTGACAATTTAAATTAAAAAGGTTAAATTTAAGCTTTAAGTAAAGTGTTAGAAGTACCTGGGATGTACTTGATGTCGGCTCTCGAACGAATTTTAATAAGCCATCAGTTTTACGAAGAAATATGTTGCCTTCAATAATCCAAAGCTATTTATACGAGTAAATCTCAGAAGGATAGTTGATTGTTGTGATTCGGTCATATTTGTTTTTAAATTTAATAATTAAGTTGAATTGAACATTAAGGGAGGACAGGAGGAAGGCCTGCCACAAATAAATTATGATTTAACTCGGTCTGTTGTGTACCATCCAACTTAAATTCCAGATAATTTAACCGATCTTCATAGTTTTGGTGGCCTACATGAAGAAATTCACTTGTTTTTAGATTTACATTTTCGGTAACGATATTTTTTAATTTTGACTTTATACTCGCGAATTCTTTGATAATACATTCTTGCAAATCCTTCATTTCAGAGTGCTTTGTTTTTATTTCTGCAAATCGAATATCAATATGGTTTAATAAACTATTGATTGTGGTTTGACCTTGCATTGTGTTCCAGCTGCCAATGATCTAAAAGGTGGCGCTGGCTCGGGGACTGTAGCTGCTTAATTGTAATCTCTTAAACCAGTTGGACTCAGTTGTTTTTTTTATTTTAGCAGCTCCAATAATCCACTTTCAGAATAGATGATATAGACTTCACAGAAATTAGCGCACTAAAATAAGTGTCACCCCACAATATGCGATATTAATATTTTTATTATTTTATGTTATTTTATTTTTATTTTAACAAAGACAAGAAATACATCCGCACGCAGTGCCTTTTACAGCACAAGAATGATGTGACTGGCAACACAAAATGTGTTATACTACAAGTTAATTCGAGATGAGATTGCCAAATGGTAATCCAAACCATCATACCCATGGTTTCAAACTTGCAAAATTTGAGTTGAATGCTGTGTTCGCATACGTATGCAGTCTGTTGAAAAAGTAACGAAAATTTTATTCATTCGTCTACATCAATGTTATCCAGTTCAAAAAAATCCCCATTATAATATTATACATTTATATACCACCAGCACCACTTTCCCTATTTCCAATAAACTTCTGGAACTCGATGTTTGAGATAGCTTTTAGCTCTCTCGTTGATGCCTTGTTAATGTCACCGACGGTTGTAAAAAGACAGCTCCTTAAAATTCTCTTCATTTTGGAAACATCATTGCAATTTCGTCACAAATCCTGGCATTTTTCTCTGATCAAGGCCAAAGAAATTATAGGCCTCATTGTGAATGAAAAAAATGATCAAGCTTGCAAAATACCCCAAAGGAGTGTTTTCTATGGAAAGAGAGGTTTTCTGACCGTAAAATTATGGCATAACACAAAATTAGTTTTACGAACTATTTATTAATACACATTACAAATTAATTAAAATGCACATATTTTGAATGTCATTCCATAAATTTTCCACTAAATTGAAAAAATTGTTATAAATTTGATGAAATTTTGAATTTTTGAACATTGCAAGATGTCGATTTATATATTCAATTCAGCACACTTTTGTCATCAACCTTTATGTTGTCTTTAATTTACCACCGTGAAAATGACGTTTCGGAAACGCATGAGTAGAACCGGATGATGCCAAAAAGCCAGAATAATGCAATAAGGGAAAATAAAATGAAAACGATTGCAAAGAAGAAGAGAGTATCGAGATGAGTGAAAAGTTTGATTCAAAACTGCAGGAATTAGAAAAGAAAAATGAAAATCGAAATAAATCGAACGATGAATATTTAGATAAAGAAATCAGGATAAAAACAATATACTAAGGAACACAAGGATGATCTAGACGCTGCCGATAATGTAGATGTTCCAAAGGAGCGTAAAGAGAAGCAAAAGAATATTGACAAAATCAATAAGACCAAGGAGCATGAAGAGCAACCGAATCCATATCACAATGAGTTGGAAGATACACCAGACGAAGAGGATTTAGATTTAGACGAAAATCTAAATGTTCACGAAGAAGACGACAAAGGGGTGAAGGAAAAGGACCAAATCCTTTCGCTATTGATGCTATGAAAGATTTATTGGAAGCACAACATTATAAAAAAGTGGGGGCAACGAATAAAGCGGCAAAGGATATTCTGCATTTTTTACAAGGACAAAACCTGATTAGACAAATTTGGAAGAAGAACAATAGGAAGTCGATCATTATATTGTCGATAGACAGACACGCAAACGCCAGGCAACGAAAAGAGGAAGAAGGCAACGACGAAAATAAGGACGACGCCAGAACTGGAAGTTGAAAAGAAACAGAAATTGAATAATGACAACCAAAAGATAAAACTTCAAATGAAGATAACATTCGAGCCAAACCAGATACAGGCAATGCGGACAATATAGACGACCAAACCAAAAGATAACAAATTATTATTTAAAAAAAATAAATGTTTTGATTATTTATAATAAAATAAACTGGAAGATGAAACATTTCATTTGCGTGTTTTAACCGAATGTATTTGTTGTGACATTTTGTATGTGCTCTTAATTTCGTGATTAATATTTTTCTCTGGGCTGCAATAGTTTTTCTAAAGCATTCTAAAATCAATCATTTCCCAAAAGTTATGCAGCAGTCAGCAATTCCGAAGTATCTTATCTGAATATACATCTGGCAGCACAATTAAAGCTTGGATAAAGTTATTTCTCGATATTTGTGTGATGTAAAATTAAAATCAAATGAACTCAAAGATACTTGTTATATCTATAAATAATTAAATTGTAAAACGAACTACCTTTTATGTGATAATTTAACATCTGAAAATTCCATTATTCCATACAAAATAGTCATTTGGGTATCCTTATTGAAAGCTTTAGTTTCTGTACAAGCAGGCAAGAGCAAATTTGTTCAAGTGCTTCTGATTTTAATTTCACTACACAAAAATAATTAGAAATTATATAAAATAATAAAATAAATACATATGTAATAACTTTTAACCAGTTGTACATACATCTGACAATTCGACGAAAGTTCAACTTGTCAGCAAATTTGTAATAAATTTACTTCTCATTTAAATGCTTTTATTGGCAAATTTATGAAACGTAAATCAAGCTAGGTGCAATGCAATAATCGTACAATGTCTATTAACGGACAAATCGTAAAATGAATTTTGTTTTATGTTATAATTTTGCGATAGTACGAAAATACCCTTTTTTCATCGTTTGGGTTTACCCATATCGAAAGCTCGATGAGTTTTTATTTGTATTTGTCTAGAATCGTTTAATTGGCCTTCGTTGGCATTATAATTGGATAATGGAACATGCCATTTTTAAAAGTATTAAATTTTATGATACAAAAATGGATTGACGTTAAAAGATCACAATTTTGAAATTTGGGGATAACCTGCTTGTGAAATTGGGGGCCATCGGTAAATAATTTTAATTTTATATTAAGACAGATTGACAATAGTTTTACTAGTGTTAATTGTGTACCGGCATAAACATCGGCATATGATATACTTACATATTTTATTTAAATCTTAATGGAAGGGAGTCAAATACTAATCTTTAACCTAGTCATGACTTAACTAATAAATTTATTGAGTTGTATCCTCCCTCGTACGTAATAACCAAACATGTACCATTTTAGAAAGTATGCACGCATGTATTCAATTTGCATCAATCAAATCGTATATAAAAATAATAGTGCAATCAAAGACCACTAACTACTATGTGTATAGAGACTAAATTAGTAATCCTGTCACGTTAACCATATAAATAGTCCCATAATGTTTAGGCAGCAAATATAAATGTTAGATATAAATAAAGACTATTAGCCTTTTGAATTGCAGAATACTAATTAGATACAGAGTCAAGATGCCATGAGTATATTTTAGTAGAGAATGCACATGTAAAGCAGTATAATATGAGTTATTCGATTTCTTTTCTAAGTATTACACATATTTCAGATTTAATTGTAAAGGTTGAATATTTTATGTACTTAAAACAAACAAATCAAAATTTATGTATATTTACGAAATTCTTCCATAAATCAATCAATCTCGAGTTGATTGGATTCCCGAAAAAAGCAAAAAAATGATCGGCGTGTCTGGAAAAACGTAGCAATATTTGATTGACCATGTGTAGTTTAATATCGCATCGACGAAAAAGGTTCGTGGAATTTTGTTCATTTTAATGGGCGAAGACGATTATGCCACGGCCATTCGATACACTGACAAAAACAATTTATTACGTCAGTTTTTCACCATATACAGTACATTTAATGCAATTTACTCCAATTTTTATCGTAATATGGTTATGTATATGTGTGCGGTGGTATGATGATGGGTATATAGTTACAAAATAAATCGATTTTTAATGTTTACTATATACAAAACATTAATGATAACATAAACAGTTTATTTGTTTTGCATAATACAAATAAAAGAAACGGGGAGAAACTATTGATACGATATAGTTTATTTTATAACACCGCAAACGAGGGAAATTGTGAATTTGCAAAAAATCGTTTCTAATCAATATGAAAATGAAAAATACTCGCTTGTATAGAATATGTGAAAATTGTTGATGAAGGTATTACATTCGATATACGTTCAATAGTAATGATAAGTGGATTTGAGTACGACGATACGATTGGAGGTTAAGAGGTTAAGTGGTTCCATCTTATGTACACGGACATTTTTATAAGATATGGGAAAAACATTTTTGATTTCAATGCCGATTTTGATGTTTTACATTAGGTAAATGACCTTTCTATTAATTACTAAAAATTAACAAGTTTCAATGTCTGCATAAATACTTTTATTGCCGTAACTTGCCGGATACTCGGGTTATAGAACAAGCAACTTACTTACTGTGCTTATTCTAAAGGAAATTCAAAACTATTTTTAAATTTTGTTGAAATTTCACAGTTTTCTGCTTTACTAGTAAATTAAAGTTTGCTGCTTGAGCTGCCATAAATATTAAGAAACATTTGCTTTAAAATTTTAAAAAAACGGCAGGTTCACGTATGCGATTAAAAAATGATCCGCGAATCAAGCCCATCAATGAGCGTCATTGTTGCTCATAATTGGTTTTTTTTATTATGTTGGGTGCTTGCGATCAAAATTTGCCCAAAGTTAAAATTATTTCATCTCGGGCGGGGAAATTTGTATATGTTTCTAATGATTTGATTGGCTTTTAGTTCGCGAATCGTTTTTTGATCGCATACGTGAACCTGACTTTAAGGTCAAATTTATTAATAAACATTTGAAGATCTTAATCTTAGATGTGCAAATAGAAACTCTGCTTTTTTTTGGTCAAATCCAACTTTATTGAAAATTTAATTGTTACAAAGATTAATTATCGAAATATTCAACATTACTATATCTATTGCCATTTATCAGGGAGATGATGGATGCCTTCGCCATAGAAACTTGGTGGTTTCGAAGCAAAAGTAGTCATCGAGCCATTTTTGCACATCTTCAACTTTCGTGAACCGCTAGTCTTTCAAATATGATGATGTCGATCTGAATAGGTGGCAATCACAGGGAGCCAAGTCTGGAAAACATGTCGCATGCTTTAAAATTTCCCAGCCTAAAGAGAAGATGAGCTTCTGGGTTGATTTTGTTGTATGTGGACCTCCAGAGCATCACTTAATTTGATCAATTGGGCCTAGTAACGTTCAGCTGTAACAGTTTGATTTCATTATCAACGTCAAGTAACCGTTGCTTGAGTTGGTACAAATTTGGCTGACCGCATGAGAACAGCATACAAGCATATAATTCTAAAATGGGAGGACAAAGGAGAACTTGCACCAATTGTAAATTTTTGACCTTAGAGAACGAATGAGTCCTTTTGCCAAAGAGGAGGATCTTTCGTAGAGGATCTTTCGTTGCTGATTGAGTAGTTTCAATTTAGATAATTTCAAGATGACCCGTATCTATAAAGTTTACCGAAAAATGCCGCTATGTGGATATACGAGTATTAGCTTTAGGGAAACTTTATCAATTGGGCCAAATGCTATTTTCAAATAGTTTTAAGAGGTATCCTTAAATCGGTTTGAGTAGTTTTACTTTAGATATATTTAGTAGCTGTTTTAGAAAAAATTACGTTATCCGGAATTTATTCATTAAACAGTAATAAGTAGCTATCAATACTCTGATACTTCTTAGTATGGGAGCATCATGTATTTCTTGTTTTATATGAAGCTCGCTTCAGCTGACCCTAACCTGGAGAACAGACGCAGATTTGATATTGGTTTTAGGGGGTTAATGACACGCTGTGACATGTAGTGAGCATCACGAGGAAGTACGAATCTTGGACTTTGCACCCCGGATTATTATAGATTCGGTCATGAGTTTCTTTAGTTCTGCAACCTTGCAAGTTTTTTGAATTCGAATAAATTTTCTAAAGGCAATTTATTGTTCGAAAATCAGAAACTCCAATAAAACACTTCTACCAAGAGATCGTAAAAAATTACCAAAATTGTTACCATGCCTTCGGATTTTTGTCAACCGCAATTTAGTTAATTCGTTTTACCATCTTACAATCAGGGTATCGATTTTGTTTAAAATCCGAGAGAAGAGACATGACGTTTTCCTGTACTTATAAGGAGTATAGTTAGTATATAATTTAATATTCGTGTGGGTAATTTTTCTGTGGTTATATTTGTTTTTTGCGAACGTAAGCACCAAAATTATGAATCGGTACAAATCGATTCAGTTTTTATGGTGCTTATGTCGTTTCGTTGTCTCACTTTTTTAAAATCTCCCTTGCTTTCGAAAAGGCAAGTTAGCACGTTCGCGCAAATGAACTACTTCCTCGTCCATCTTCAGTTCCTTGACGTCTATTTTATTATCGGCTTGCTAGAGGTTAGTAAATCGGAAAGCAGCAAAATTAATCAAGGATCTATTCCACTACTCGCATTTTTTGTCACCTCTAGTAATAATATTTAAAACTATCCAACCAACGACTAACCAACTATATGTAACCAGGAAAAGACTCAGGATGTTGAGCTTGAATGCACCTCGAAAAATTAATTGGGCCGAAAATTTCTCTAGAAAATTATAGGTTTCTACTCGTCCATCTTAGGCTCTCTTTGAATTTGTGTAATTTAATACCTTTTAACTTATTTGCCGCCGCTTTAAATAGGTATGCAAAACGATTCGAATTGATTTTGCTTCCTTATTTGCTGTGAAATGTCAGAACTAAGAGTTTTGCTCTGTTTCATATAAAATAATATTTTTGACGTCTTGGCTTTTTCAATCAATATTCATTTCGGAAAGGGCCTGTAGCCAAGATATAAACTAGATAACTGCGCATCACCTCGATATAAACCACTTTGTTCTATTTTCCTAATTGCTATTATTTATCAAATCTAATTATATTCAACATGAAACGAATCTTGCAGTATTTTTTTAGGGAACAGAAATTTTCATGACCAAAATATAAATGGTGCCACCCAGGTTTTAAATGAAATAAATAAAGAAACTAATTATTCTTAATAATTTAAATGAAGTGCAACATGTTTTAATATTTTATCATTTCACCAATACGAATCGCGTACATTTTTATTGCAACGATTTAATTAATGAATTAACTATTTGTATCACACCTTGTCAGCGCAATTAACTCCCATAAATGTATAAAACATAAATTTATTTTATGATACACTAGCACTTATGACGTTAATCAATTAATTATTTATTAATATTTTTAATTGATAATTAAGTCATATAAAATTTAGACTGTATTGATTTATTTTTAAAACAATATTTTCGAGGTTAGTGACTTACATAGACGACCCAAAGTCTGGTCAGGGGATATTTTCCATTTTTTACTGAAAATATTGGGAAATATAAAAAAAAATATAAATCGTTAAATTAGATTAAAACTAATTTTTATTATTCATCGTCTATAAAAATACTAAATAAATAAATTTTTTGTGATACGCATTTATTAATTTTAACTCGTTTTTTGCTATTAACAGGTAAATTACCCGAATATATTTCGCATTCTCGGGAAACTACATTACTGGTGAAGGTTTGCTAATAATTAAGTTTATTAATTAATTTAACCATATTCTTATCGACCATTTGCGAGAGAACGTACTTTTCACTATGTCACATGGCTTCCTATAAATTATTTCAGTTTCAATCTACTACATCTTCTCGTAATCCAAATCATAACATTTACCTACCTACTACACAACATATGGGATTTCTCGACAACGCAGAGACGACACACCCAATCCTTATAGTAGTCGTATATATTCGACCTGTCCCATTACCATCAACATGTTAAGTGAAAATTACGTGCGACAATAGCAATTCACAAGAAACTGTTTGTGTTATTTGTGTTTATATACAATGTACGGGTGGCAATTGAATGGGCGGCATAAAGTAAGAGAGGAAGATGCACAGAAATGCTGGTAGTGGAAATTTTTGAAAACATTAAAAATTCTTTGTTGTTATTAGAGAAATAATTTTGCGCACTAGAATAGAATTTATATATGTAGTTCTTGGAAATTATTTGTGTCGTATATCTTTTTGTCGTTGTAGTATTTCGTTGTAAGTAAAATTTTAATTTAATTGGATACCATATCTTATTGTTTTCTGATATCTAATATATATTATAAGAGTTGATGTGTGCTGTGCCACAATCTATAGGTAAAATAAATGTTATGCACCAGTATCTTCATGTATTCGCATTAATAATTTAGCTGCGAATTGCGTTATAATTACCTGTTTTACCTATAGAAACGCGTAATAATGTTCTAAGAAGGCATCCACCCACATTTTTAGCGGCGACTTGCTTCTTGGAAAAAATAATAATCAGGAAACTCAACCTTATTTTAATTTAATATTGCGGCATGTTCTTCCCGTTCCTTATCCACACTCGATTTATTCATTCGTAACGTAATGCATTATTTCACCGAAAGGTATTTTTGATAAGGAAAAACATTGTTGTGTACTTAAAATTGATGAAAATATAATAAAGAAAATGAAGAAAATCTTACCTTATAAACATAACGCAATTTTAAATTAAATGTGTTTTTTAGGTTATGAAGGCAAGGGACGAAGCGCAAAAAAGGATTTGCTTTCCTCGGTCGTTTTCTTATGAAAATTTATCAGAATAGCTGTGTTACGCTCTCTTATAATTATTCAAAATTATAGAAGAATCTGGGAAAATTCTTATGTTCGCGTGTCTCTGTGCTAACATTTAAGGGACCAGAAAACTGGAGGGAGAAACGCATATTCAGTATAAAATTTTTCTATGAATATTATTTTAAGCAAATCATGACTAAACCCTTAAAATTATTCCCGGCTGCGGTTTTTATATAAAATCTAAGACATCTTATTAAATTGGGTCACTGAATCAATTCAAGAAATGTATCCGCATACTCTTATCGTTTCCTTATTTTTGCATTACGGCATTACAATGAATTGATTTTATATTATTATTTCTCTTTCCCGTAGATAAATAAAAACTCGTGATAAGAATAGAGCTTAAGGCGATGTAGAATAGATTCCTTATGGAAAGTATGGTATATAATATATAATCGAATCGATATCTGCGGTGTATATTGGAATTAAATCAAATTCAAGACAAACGTTGTTATCCTTTCAACAATTTTGTTACGTTTTACTTGCTTCCTGCTATATTTCTTACATAAGCGTAAAATTGTATCGTGGCACAATATTCACTATTATACAAATTTGATTCTGCAGTTGATATGTTTCGTGACGTTTATAAAATTATAAAACTGAATGTAGAATGTTGAAAATTAAATGCTTTCAAAGTATTCGCTTATTTTAAATTGAATTTGACCTAACCAGTGAATGTAAAAGGCAGTTAAGTTTGACTGAATGGTAAAATCCTTCAACTTCGCCGCAGGTATAGTTGAGCTATGGAGATGCAGTTGCCGCATGAAAATTCTCTGGGCTTCGAAATACGCAGTAACAAGACACCATGTTCATATTTGAAAGAGAAAGTGCCCATAATTAACTTGGCACTTATGTTTGGAACATCTTAAAGTCGTTTGCCTAATCTTAATATACATCTCCAACGCTGTTTAAGATAAATGAGAGATAAAGAAAAACATAGAAAAAAGATAATTTTAGGGAAATTTTTATTCAGCTTTTTAATGCTTTAGAAACTTCGGTAGACATTGCCTTTGAAACTATAGAAAAGACGAACATATATTACACATTGAGCCTTCTAGATTTATGGTATGTAGCAGTAAGGGGCATTAATTTGGCGTGGTTATCGCCCGCTTGGTTTCATAGATGGAATTCGTTTCAGTTATTGTTTGTCTTCATGATGTACAAGCTGAGATTTTTGCAGATTTCCATTCGCTATATCGCTGAAGTCCGTAAAATTGGTTTTCAAAAAGTTTTCTATTTTATTATCATTCTATTTAAACTTCCAATTAATAAAACCTTTAGATTACCGCCTGTGGTTCACAACACTTATTGAGTTTAGGTCGTTAGAAAAACATTGATTTAGCGGATTAGATGTTACATTCGTATAGATTTTTTCGAATGTTGAGCGGTTTTTACACCCGGACCGGTTCTAACTTTATTTTTTGACGTGCTTCGGGTTTCTAACGCTGCACTATTTTTTTGGGGCTTAATTAGAAGTTCCCGTATTTGAGTTGTAGCCCTTACGCCTACTCCATATGGGATATTTGGCCGCTACTATCTAAATCGTACACCAGACTTTTGTTTTAAATCTTGTAACGCGACGATCTTCTGCGGAAGTTTTTTTTCTAGTGTGACATGTGGAATCGTTCTAAGAACTGCACTCATTAAAATATTTATATTCATCGTGTACTACGAAATCTCGGTTTTCAAAATCTTGGTTTTCAAAATCCCGGTTTCAAAATTTCGGTTTTCAAAATCCCGGTTTTCAAAATCCCAGTTTTATTTAGTTCTAGCTCTAATTGCACAAAATAATTGACAAGATTTGGTATTTGCAACATTTCCATCCAAATTCAATGCCTATTAGGCATTTTCTAGAACTTTATCGCAACCTCATTTTTCAATTTTTGTCAAAAAATCATTTAAGAGCCCCATTTTCCCACATGCCAAATTTTAAAAATTCAAACCGACATTTCCTAAAAATCGGGTTTTTTTTTATACAAAACCGAGATTTTGAAAACCGGGATTTCTAAAACCGAGATTTAGCAAAAAAAACGAGATTTCGTTACATACCCAAATCAGCGATAGAGGCACAATTCCGTTTTGCAGAAGGCAGAATAAGTTTATTTGATTATTTTTTATGGTAGATTGAAATGGATTTCGAAACGGTTTTTAGGAGAAGTTCTCAACTAAGAATAACCGGATTGAACCGCACCATTTTCAACCGATTTTGGTGAAATTCGATACACGAGAGTATAATTAACTTTCGATATCAAAATTGGCTGAAAACATATTATTCGTATTACTTCTGCCAGTATCATTCTATAGGAATCCATTTTGAACTCATGCACCAAATTTCATGGATACTGGTTAAAAATGGACTAGGTCCGGCTAAGTGATGAAGTTCTGGAGTATGGCCATCATCGTGGAATCATTTTAAAATCGATTGATAAATCGCAAAGTTTCGCCCCTTTTTGATCTCATTTATCAAATTTCATCAGAAATAACGTAAAACAGGTTGATCACTTTTTGATTATCACATTGTGCATATTTTTCCACATCCACATTAAGGGATTTTGCAGCCAATCATCGTTAATTTCTCTTAAATGGCGACATAAAACTTCTTTATTTAATTTTAGATTTGTGTTTTTCAATAAGAGGGCATAGCTTTAGGCCGCACTGTAGTTTTAGGACGGGTCGGTTTGGGACGCCTCTTTTACAACAATTATCGTAAAAATATGAATATTTGATATTATAACAGACAAGTCAAGATATTCGTATGATGTCTGCAATAATACTTCGTGCTATCATTTTTTTGGACAATATGAGTAATTCTTGAAGCAATTTAAAAATGATTAACCAAAGTATAATTAAGAAAAATTTTCAAGATTTTGACACAATTACGTGAAAGTCTCAAACTACATCGATAATTTTGCTGTTCTTTCTCTTATTTAGCAGTGAGATTCTAGTTTTGAACTAATATTGCTACGTACGATTTTATCGAATAATTGACCTTTCTCTCATTGTTTAGAAATTCTAATTTATAAACCGGTAGGTGGGTTTAAATATCTTGTCACCTTATTAACTAATTGATCCTTCGTGGGAATATAAATTTGCAAACAGAACCCATGCTCATGAATTTTAGATATTTATGTTGGTAACCTAAAGAGCCACCTGGGAGAAAACCATTCTGGTATACCTAAAACGTAATCTAATTTTAAAAATTAGTTTATATGCACATGAACGTACGTATATGATTAATTTATAAAATATTGAACATGTTACAATTTATCGAAGTTATACAATAAATATTTTGATAAAACGTCACCAACAAAAAGTACCAACCAACACAACACAAAGACGATTCGAGAAGAAAAATTTGATTAAATTTTTCATGTGAACCACAACACAACAAACTTTTCTCAATTCTTACTAAAGTTATATGCATATTTTCCAACAATTCAAAAGCTTTTATATTATGCATAACACACAAAAGAACCAAAATTTTCTAAAAATAAACAAAACAACATGAGCAGCACACAAAACACACAAAAGCTCTAAAATATGATTCCTATTTCCTCTCAAGCTCGCATTGGCATACACAAATTAAATATTTGTTGTTATTTTCCTTAAGTTAAATAAAATGAAAATATAAATATTTATTTTATTAATAATACAATTATGTATTTATAAAAAGAAAATTTTACATGCAAAAACATATACGAACAGAAAAAGCTTCTTAAATAAACTGGCGTTTAGGGACCGTCATAACTATCTAACGGATTTATCAAGCACCCCAAGGAATTTTATATGTTTTACCCATGTTTGCCATCATTATCTGTACAAAGTGTCAGCTAATGAAATCTGATACCGTCCCTTAATCAAACCAAGCCTTTTGTATTATTAGTTGTATGTACACATCTACAAAACCAACATTATTTATGGGGCATATGTGTGTGGGAATGAATCAACACACACACACACACACACACACACACACACACACATTTTTTGTGTTACATAAATACCATACAAGTGAAAATAATTTGTCATATTTACATTTTGTAACTAAAGCTCTGATAAAATATTTTAAGCTCTGTGCACAATACAACGATGCGTCATGACTAAAATAAACATTTCGTTAAATAGAGAAAGAAACCCTATATACATACATATGTAATGTATTGTCGAAAACCCAATTCGTTAAATGGAAATTTATTTTATTTAATAAAATCATCCCTGTAGTATCATTTTTTTGGTGAATTGAATACTTTTCTTGTTGCTGGTTATTTCGTTAAAAAATTTATAAGAATTAGATGTGCGGTGATGTCTTTTTGTCATTTTCGGTTTGTTACTGCCGCGTTTTTTTTTTATGTTACAGACAGGTACAGAAGCGTGAAATTTGTCTCCTTAGCATCTTACTTATTTATTTATTTTTATGCGGATGTTTAAATGACAGTTTTGGTGAAAATGTATTATTTTGTCGCTTTGTATTAGTTTCAGTATGGAAAATTTTATTTCTTGCATTGAATGATAAACACATTTTGGTGAACATGTATTCTACTGTTGTGTTGCATGTTATAAAAGTGCCTCGATTTGAATTAATACCTTTGGCCAATCCGTACCCAATATGATTACGCTTCGCAAAGAAACCAGTATTTTCAAATATTCTAATCAAAGATTATAGACGTCTTCTGACAGCAATTGATAAAAAGCGCCATAAACGATTAAACTTGGTCGAGCGAGCGGCTTCAATTTTCAGATACAAAATTGGCCGATTTGACATTTAACCGGCCACTCTACGGTCTCGTCTTGTTAGCTTATCAAGTTTTAAGGATTAATATTCTAAACTATATAGATCCGTTGGTTCCAAAAATTACATTTAAAATAAGTGGTTTAATATGATTTAGGCAAGAAGTTATTTAGCACTATTTCGCTCAATCTAGCGCTACCATATTGACTTCAATTTGACACCCATCAAAAATAATAGTTGGCAGCACTGACCAATAGAATGTGTTCTATATTAGTATTGTAAAAAGATTAGACTTTATAATCACTTCAAAGGATTATGTTTTTATACATTAACGAAACGACAGCCTTATACGTTCCATAGGTTCCCATACAAACATAAAATATGTTAATCTTTTAAATAATATTTTGGCAGTATCTATATTTTATAACAAAACTTGGTATATCGTAACATATTCTGACCTAAAGAAAGAAAATTATAAAGCGGTTTTCATCATTGATCATTTGACTATTTTACTTTCTAAAGTTTCTAAATAAATTATAACTATTTATGAATATGCAATAGCTTTTCTTGAAATAGATTGTCGAAATTTCGCGAAATTTTACTGAAAACTCCAACTTTATTAAATCATAAAACTGAAGTACTCCCACCAGGATTATTCGATGTGTCCGACTCCCATACTCATAGAAAACTTGCCAAACTGAGAACAAATTGAACCATTTGAGACACTTTCAATTTGTTTAGGTTCTTCAAAAATAATTGCATGTGGGCAGTAATTTGTGTGGACGGACTGACTGTGACAGTGAATTGACGGTGTGCACCAGAAATACATAAATTTTCAAATGCTTGTACTTTTGAACAGGGGTGGGTGCACGCCGTTTTTAGGTTTTCATAAAAATACAAATTTTTAAAAATTTTCATATCATTTTTGTCAAAATTGCATTTTTTTATTAGTTCGGTGCAAATATTTACGAAACAAGGTTGATTGGGAATTTTTGTTTCACAAAACTTTTATAGGGAATAAAAATTCTCCATTTAACTTTGTTTCCAAAATATTTGCACCAGTCCCATCAATATGCCAAAAAAATACAATTTTGGAGAAAATATTTTTGCCAATTCCCCATTCCCATGCCAAAATAGTGCAACTGTTAATTAAAATGGACTGAACACATTTTAATAAATAACTCAAATTAAAGGGCCGTAACGGTTGTTAAACTAACAATCAAAAAATGGTTCACTGAGACGTTTTATTCATATTTGGGTGAATCTTGAATAAGGGGGCAATATGCTGTCCCTGGCTATTTAAAGCATTTTACAGACGCTTTTTAACCGTTTTTTGTATTGTAATTCAGTAGATAAATAACTTATTTATCTATTTAGTTCATAGCACAAATTCTGCATTTTTAAAATAACAATGCACACCGTCGTTGTGTGTATACAAAAGAACAGCAGCAGCGTAAGATTCAGAGATATTGCACCATGTCGGAATCTCTGAATCATAATATTTTTGCAATATGGGATCATTTATTACCCGTTTTAAATGAGATTGCCGTCAGTAGAAATATATATAACAACGTTACATTTTGTCAGCGATAGCCCAGCAACGCAGTATCGAAACACAACAATGTTTTATTTCCTTATCAAAAATCTTAAATCGTTTTATCCTGAATTGGACAAATTCACCTGGAACTATTCTGAGTCAGGTCATGGAAAAGGAGCACCAGATGGAATTGGTGGAACGTGCAAGGGAACTGCTGACCGAATGGTTGCACAAGGCTGTGATGTAGTAGAATACTCAACTTTATTCCAAAAAATTCAAGAAAATTGTCCTGGAATAAAGTTGTTTTCAATCAGTACGGTGCAAATAGAAAGTATGGAAAATCATTGATGGAAAAATTTTGCCATTCGTCTGGACCTTGAAAGTTCACCAGTGGCCCTATTCTGATTTTCCCGGGGAATTGGGAAAATATTTTGCTGTAATTGCACTAATTCCCAAATATGTATATATTTCCCGTTCCCAAATGTGAATTCTGGCAGACAGGGAATAATTTTTTTGGGAATTTTTTTTTATGTAAATATTTATAAACTAAAACACGTATTGCGACCTTATTACAAGTTTGAATTACTTTTAAATATATATTTATTAGCAAAAATATTGTTTGAAAATTGAAAAAAGGTACAAATTACAATTCCCTAAAAAAATAATGTTGAAAAATTAACGTCAAAACTGCTATAAAATTTAATTATTTTTTCCCAATAATAAAAATTCCCAAACGCCAGAATACACTTTGGGGAATAAAAAATTCCCAACTGCTAGAAAAACGTCACTAATTCCCAATTCCCTATTCCCGGAGAAAACCAGAATAGGGCCACAGGTAGAAGGTAAATCTGACTTGAACTATTTAAAGATGGTAATCCTAAGCTACTTTGATTGCGTTCACAACCAAGTTAGACTACTTAGGTACAATAACCATGAGGAGATTAACAGTTCCGCCGATTCATTATGTTAAATCAAATAGAAAATCATATTAAAAAATCCTTAAATTACAAGTACTATTAACGCTATTTGCCGTAGGCACTTGGCGAAACACACTAATACTTTTATTTCGCAAAATTGTGCGTGTTTAAGTGTTTAGTAAAATGTGTTTATTAAGTATTAAATTACAAGGATATTTAAAATAATATTTTTTTATTGATTTATTTGCATTTCATTAAAAAAATAATAAAAATTGCATTATGTCCCCTTATTGAAGAACTACCCATTTAATTATTTTTAAGAATTTTATGAAATTTCTTATGGAAAATTAATCGAAAATCTGCTAACCGCGAATAATAAATATTAAAAGCCAATCAATTCAATCCATTCAGCAAGAAAATGTATTAAACAAATTTCCATTCGTTCGAAAACCGAATATAAAACCGCAGAAAAGAATTACTGATGTTTTTCTTGAAATTACAAAACAAAAACAAGCGTTTCGATTTTCCCTAATTTTCCACTTATTTGCGGTTAGGATGTTTGTTGATAACATATATGCATCGGAAAGCTAAATAAAATTAACTCACGAATCCATTAAAAAACGATAAAAGTTATTTTGGGGGTATTTACACGTCGTTGTAACACATAATTTTTCTACATCGTCTTAAACATGGCTTTGTGGCACGAACATGTATTACCGTGCATGAATGAATTTGTATTTGTTTAAATCGATTTGATACATAATTGAAAATTTATTGTTAGTATCTACATTATGCCTGCGGGAAATTACAGATTTTTTTCTCGTTATATTTTCATTTATTTCCATTGATTTTGAAATGTTTTGTTTCCAGTACCTTAATTTTGTTTGCGAATTTTACCTATACAGAAAAGTGTGGCTGGTTGCTTTTCTTGAGAAAACTCGAAAATAATTTACATCTGCTGTGTATACAAAGGTTTTTTTGAACGTTGTTACATTTTTTCGGGTGCGCTAGCAAAAACCAAGTACATACATATAAAAATAATTTTTATATGTAGATTTTTTTAAAGCTAAAAACCAAACAATTATTCTTTTTTATGGTCCTAAGCAAAAAATCGACGATCTCTTTTCGTGTAGGACAAGCACGAATATTGTATATATGGTAAATGCTTAAATAAATAAAAATGGAAAGATTTGCACTTGAGTCGAGCCTCTAAAACATTTGGCTGAAAACGGAAATATAAATAATTTGCGATTCAATATCAATACGGATTATGTGGGTGAAAAATTATTTTTCCAAGAACCGCACAATTCAAGTACCACAAAGAAAAACTCATAAATTTAATTATTGCCCAAAAAAAAAAATATTGATAACATTTCCAAGTTAATTAAATGTTATCTATTTATATCAATCGACAGGAAAAACGGTTGTAATAATTTTAAATACTAGTTTTTCCCTTATCGGAATAAATGACGCGGGCCCCCCGCTCTATGTATACGTATAGAGGTCTACTTTGAATTACGTTGCTTGTGAAGTCTAGAACTGTGCATTCTTCATAAGTCAAGTCGTACCTTTATTTATTTTGTAATAGATACTACATTATTTTAATTACAATCTACCACACAATTATACGCAAGGCTCAAAATTTATACATATTCACATCGCACCATAAAAATTTGTATTTTAGTTTGATTGGATTGGGACGCAACATCAAAACATCAAAACCATATACGACCGTATATACATTTTTATCGTGTGTTCCTATAATTTTCGAAATAGGACGACACGTATTTTGGTGTTATCAATTTTGAAAATTGATTGATATGTTTATCTATATAAAGTTTGATATATTGAAAATTCTGTTTATGAGTGTAGAGGTGGTAAATTATTTTCGATAAGGATTGACAATCGTGATAAAATATGGAAACTAGTGTCACTATAAATTGGTAAACGTTCTGGAACAGACAAGATAATAATACATTTAGGATTATTATAGGATAATGAGCAATTTGTTATATAAAGAGCTTTACAAATTTTAATTAGCTTTTCGTATGGAAATGTTAAACTACATATGTTGTTTAATTCGCTGATCCCAATGGAAATCTATTTATCAAAATTAATTATTATTTCTTGTAACGATACCTGCAAGTACACGAATATCTACGAATATTAGTTTCATTTTAAAGATTAGAAAATTTCTTAACGATTTGCGAAGAACGCGAGAAAAGTCTGTTGCAGTTGTTACATCGCCTGAAAAGTTCCCGGTCTGACACATAGACGGTGCCACAAATTTAAAACCCATATAACTTTTAAATTTTCCCAACCTTCAAATGATACCTGTTAAAATCTCATGACATTTCGATCATTAAGTTTACAAGTTACAGTTGTTTTAGTGACGCTACTTTTGTTAATTTGATAACAATAGAAAAAAAGAATTTCGTGTATTGATTTTAAACAGTGTTTTTTGATAGGAAAAAATACCGTTGAAGCGGCTTGAATAAGTGTTATCCAGATTTTGCATCAGGAAAATCAACCATCATTGACTGGTATATGCTGAATTTAAATGAGGAAACCCGATTCCGATTTGATGCGCTCTACTAAAAAGATCACGATAAAAAAATGCTGACTTTTTTTAACATTCATTCAGAGTTGAATTTAATTGCTTTGTCACTCTAAGGAAATTTTACAAGTGTTTTTCATTAAAGCAATTAAATTCAACTCTGAATGAATGTTAAAAAAAGTCAGCAATTTTTTATCGCGATCTTTTTAGTAGAGCGGAGCGTGTATTCAATCAAATAATTTATAGTTTTTTGGTTAATTATTTGTTCAAAATTGAAATATAATGTGATATTGGATAATAAAATCGTAAAATATGTTTTTTTGTTAGTTTATTTTTTAATTATACAAATATTCGGGCTACATCGTTTCTTATTGCTCTGTCAAGAGAAAAATTCTCGCATGATCAAGATTACTGGTTCTTTCTCCTTCCACATCAAGGGTTATTTCAGTTGATACGTCTTCCTCTCGTGGCAGCGAAATCTAGATTTCAAGACACCGATGCATTTTTCAAAAATATGCCGCGTTTTTTTTTATGGCTTACGTTGCAAGCCTCTTTCTGGGGCCTTATTCCTGAATACGATACGAAAACGAAAGTACAAGATTCATGTTTGAATTGAATCAGATTCGTACGATTCTTATTTAAAATTGAATAGACATCTTATACTTTCGTTTTCGTATCGTATTCAGGAATAGGGCCCCTCTGCATTAGATGGTGGTGCGAACTAAGTCATCAGCCATGGTTGAAGCCCGTATCCACTATCACCTAAAAGTACATAGTTTAAACATTCAAGCTTAATTCAATGTGTGAGAATTTGCAAATATGTATATTTACGAGCAACCAGTTATTTCTGATTCCGTTGTCGTATTCAGTCCTTAGTTGTTGCTTGACAAGCGAAGAACTCCAGACAAAAATATCATAATTTTCAAATTTGCATCACATATACGATTTAAACGTTTTTCGTATATATGTGCAGATTTTCTTGAGGAGCGTTGTTTCATAAACCTGTATGAACTGAACCGAAATAGATCAAGCAGGAAAAAATACAGCTAACATATCTTATTGTGAATTCTTATGTGCCTTATCTGCCTTATTGTGTCATTCTTATTGTGTACCAACAAAATCGTTTTAAAACTTATGAACATTAAAGCGGATTCAGTTTTGCGTTCGTTCATTCATTCGTTCAAACAATTTTTACGACCAACCTTCTCTTGTGAAAAAATGTGATTGGTCGTTATGATTGGTCGAAAAAATTATTTGAATGAATGAATCAACGAACGAACGCAACAAATCCGCCTTTATTGTAAAAATTTGTTAAAGAAAATTTGTGCTTAAATTTGAGATTAAAATAGAACAAAATGATTGCTTGAACTGCATCTTAGATTTGCAATAAATGTTTTGGTTTTCTCAGTTTTAGCTTTTTTTATTTTTTCCGAAAAATCGGTAAAATCATTCATTTCATTTCATTTCATTTCATTTATTTAATTAATAAAATTTAGCTATAAATTGTACACATTTTGAGCTTCAAAGCTCATTTGTAATGCTACGTGCAATCTATAAAAAATCCAATAATTATGTCTTTTCCTCTCGTGGTCATGGCGTGATAACTATTGAACATCTTCTTCAAAATATGCGTTGTGTTGTGTTATGTTTTGATTTTATTTTATTTTACGCCCTGGTAGTCTCACTTTAATTTATCCAGCCACCAAGCTTTACCAATATTTTGGCTTAGACGTCGGAATGTAAACCTTCCAACATAAATGGGGTTAATATCCATAGTAAAATATAAAATAGAAAAATTTTAACATTACATATTTCAAAAAATAGAAAAAAAACAAACACCACCGTTTGATACGAAAGTCAAAGCCCTAAAAAAATAAATAAGATAAAACTATACCATTATACAATAGAATTAACCTAAAAATTGGCATTTATTATTGCAATCAATTAACTTTATAGCCCTTAATTGGTTAGCAATCAGCTTACACCTAATAGCAATTGGACCATAAAGCTTAAAATAACTCATAAATTGTCTGCTTTAACTTAAACATTCTAAACCTATATACGTATAATCTCCATTAAGGCACCAGACCTAGGTTTCATACTTGATATTTTTTTATTAAGGAGAATTACCGTTAGTCGTCACAGGCTGTTTCATATAATTCGCAACGCTACTCCATCACCATTAGGTTGAAGCAGGCCCAGGGTTTTTCCTCGTGAATTTCAGGCGGCTATAAAAAAATTTTGTATCTTCCTTTCAGTTTCCGGTAATCTAATTCTTTTCGCCCTCTTAAGCAGTTCTTCCTGAGATGAGGTGTTTTTGTGTTGTTTGGTTCCATAGTATCCATTGTATCGCGAATAACAGAGAAGCAGTGCCCATGTGTACAATTCTATTCGCAGTATATTATATATAAAGCTAATTTATCCGGAATGCTTCATTGACCAGGTTTCCAACAGCGGTATAGGTTGGACTGGTTTTTATATCTGTATGTATAGTTAAAATCTTAAGCCACCTAGTTCACTTAGCACCGTGATTCAGTAAATGTACGTGATTAAAAAAAAAAAAAAAGAGGTACAAGATGGGAGGTAATATAAGATACACCACTAGGTAACCTCATCTCTAAGCCTAGTGATCTAGTATATCCCTAAAATATAATAATTTTAAAAAAATTTACACGCATACATAATTATTGCTAACGGTTCCACTCCACTATTGGGAGTGCACTATTGGGAGAGACATTTTTTCTCAAATTACACATGATTTTAAAAAATTTGTTTGGAAGCGTCCTGATTCTGAACCTTAAGATTGGCTCAATAATTACTGAGAATAATGAGCTCAATGTAATGTTGGAAGTGGAACAAATTTATTGATAATTTTTTTTTATTCTATGGTGATCACTTCACATTTTCAAATTGTTAATTTTGTCGTTTGTAATAAGTATATTATCGTTATATTCTTATATCGTTATATTCTATACTCGTTATATTCTATAGTGACGTACTAACGAACACACAAGCAATCTATTACAAAAGACATTCCATAAATTTGACTACACAGTTGCGTTCAAAACGTCACAAAATACACAGAGGAAATTATCATCACATAAAGACAACCGCATTATGGACACTGGTATATACAAACTGACGTGTAACGATTGCCCTATGTTCTATATACATAGGTCAAACCGGTAGATCATTCTTATTGAGATTTGATGAACATATAAAGGAGATAAAAAATGCAACCGCAAATACTGTTTTCAAATCTAATTACGCTCGCCATCTATTTATAAACAACCATACATACACGAACATAAACACAAACTTAACTGCAATATGATGGACCGTCTAGAAGAGTTCGAGATCTATAAACACCGACACAACCCGAATATGCTTAACGACAAATTAATTTTTAAAATTAACAAAATTTATGACATGGCTATACGTAACAATAATAGTATAACATTGACTGAGGATGGATGAAAATCCGAAACCGGTCTTAAAAATAATATTTTTCATTGTCACAAAAATGAAATAAAGTTGTACATTTCAATTTTAATTTTTAACTTTAGTTTTATTTTAAAAGTGTATACAATACATAAATTAAGTTTTACGTGTTTCTGTATTTTTAAATAAAATAATTGTTGAATAGTATTCATAAAGTAGTTCAAAGATTTCGAGTACAGATAAAAACTATAAGGCATTTTACTGCTGCAAGGCAGAGTATCAAAATACAATAATACACAATTCGTAATTCGAAGACCGGCTGTCAACCATTTTATTTAGCTGTCACACCAATACTAAATTTACTTATCTGTTACAAATCTATCTTTCCTACTATAAAATAATTTAACTAACGAAAATATTTTTCACTTTTTATTCATTTACTACAGGGAACATTTTGGTTGACATGCGAACATGTTTTGCGCGCCCTTAAAAAAGGTCGGGAAACATTACTCACGTTGTTGGAAGCATTTGTCTATGATCCTTTGGTGGATTGGGCCGTCGGAGAAGATTGTGCAGGTGATTTGGCTGTGGCAGCCTACGGTGGTGAAGCACTAGGCGGTGAGCTACGCCAAGCGCGTAAACAACTGGAAAGCGAGTTGACCCGAGATACGTTGGCGATACGATTCACTGAAATAAAACCAGACTGGTTACATAATCGGTAAGTTGAAGAATGTTTAATAAAAAAAAATCTAAATTTAACCGATTTTATGCATTAATTATAGGGACGAACTATCAAAACAGCTAATCTTGATGCAGGATAATTTAAACGAACTAAAAGAATGTCGCTTAAATTTACAAAAATCCGAAACACAACTCGATTCACTAACGAAACAAATGTCATTGATACGTGAAGCGGAATCGTTAAATTCAGCAATCGAAAGTCACCATCTGAACACGGTATCGCAACGCTATAATACCCATAAAATGGCACGAATTGATTACGAAAATTCCCGAATGTTGCTCCAAAAATCATTCTGTGACGAGTTTACCATACAGATTGAAAACTATCGCAACGCACTCGAAAATTTCCATCGAAATAAAATCGGAGAATTTACATTCGATTCGAGCAACATTAACTCACCTTCAGAATTCGAAAGGATTAAAGAATTTTTGGAAACGTCAGCCCAGGGACAAATGTATACCGTCGGTGATCAACTTCGCAAAGAATTGAACTCGTCGTTTAGACAGCAAACGAATGTAATAAATCAAGTATTCGATACACTAGCCCAGTATGTTGAAGTGATGCGATATTGTCCGCAAAGTTATCATAATAACCATCGATTGTCGCGGTACGCAAAATGGACTAAATCAATTCTCGAGCAGAATACGGTTCAAGTATGCCACGACATCGAGAAGAAGTGTCACAATTTTAAAGTAAAATCGACCAATAAATCGAGAACTCGCCATCATGTTGCACAATTTTCGGCAAATCTACAAAAACTGTTGACAGAAACGGAGACGAAATTTCAGAAAACTAACAGTCGCGTCACTAGCGAGTATGCTTTCAATCAGAATATCGCAATGACTCAGATAACTTACGATAAAGCGTATTTGGATTCGAAGCATTCTATAAAACTATTTTTCGAACAAGATGCAAACGCCAAACGAGTATTTAACTCGATTATAATTACGGTCGTATGCGACATAAATAAACGATTTTTAATGATCGAGAATGCATCGTCTAGTTCAGGCGATAATCTCGTCGATTTGACTTCTAACGGAAAATGGTTTTTAGATGAGTTGTATCTATTATCATCACTGCTAAATGAATTGTGTCTCCTGATACAAGATGATAGGTCAAGTCGAAGATTCACACTGGCGACAAATGTAGTGACACAAGCGAATCAGGCGTACTCATATTTGCGTACCATGAATTATAAATTTTTAGAATTTGTACTGCCCGAAGCCGTCCAAGGGATTATGACCGAAGATCAAACGGTCCTAGACATGATATCGGCCGTGTCCAGTTTGCAGACTGGTTTGTTACCAGTCGGAGATTTGATTAATCATCTTAAAGTATTATTACGCAATACGATTACCAATCAGCATGTACCAAATGAGACCAGAAATGACTTAATGAATCTAGTGGAAGAGCTGAAAAAGAAAATGGCAGGACTCAAGCAGCTGTATGAACAAGATGAGAATCCCAAAAATAAAGGAAAGCACATTTTCTTAAACTTCATACGAATATTCGATGAGCTAGAAACGGAGCATCATAAACTGATGGTTGCGTGCGATGCTATCGAATATACTGCAGAGTGGTTTAAGTTGGATCAAGTGAAGGATTCGCGGGAATTGTGTGCTCTTGTCTTCAACAAAACCACACGGTGCATTCTCGAAAGTATTTTTGCTGTGAAGCGACTAGAAGTTATGATCGAATTCTTTACACTTTGTCTCGAAATGACCTCGTCTTTTAAGGATTCAAACACATCAGCCGTGATTTGCGACGACGAACGATTCAGTCGACCATTAAAAAAATTCATCGCCGAATATGTTCTTCGGTTTCTTCTAGGCGTTGGCCCATTTGCCATGTCGATCACACTTGGCTGTCTGCTCGAACAAAACGGTATGGATATACAGTCTGAAATCAATCTAAATGATTTTGGGGCCCAGACCAAAATTGTGCTCGATGAATTGTGCCGGAAGTCTGTCGATACGTCAATTAAAACGGGAACCGTGACAACAATGTCTGTAAACCATGTCAGTAATCTATGCAATCAGCTCGAGTTCACATGGAAAAAGAAGGAAGTTTTGCAGCATTTTCAGGAATCGCTTAAGTTTCAGTTGGCAAATATTCATCGTATACAGATTTCATTAACGTTACATCAATGGATGCATGAGGAGACGATTGGTGGACAGTCGGGGACACAAACTAATCGAATTAATTTAATTTCTAAGTTGAAGTCGTCGCTAAACACATTGTCAGCATGGAAATCAACTATTAACAAAATGGGTGAAGAACTATCTGGTGTTGTTATAACCGCATTGCAACGGTTAAAGTGGGCGGTCGGTGCAAATCCAACGCTTACCGATATCCTAATCGAATTTGAAGAAATATCACGTACAAAGCGGGAACAACTTGAAAATCATTCTGCTTCATCGATACGCATCATAAACATGATTCATGCGATTGTAAATTATGAGATGCTTCGGCTTGATACGGCCGAGAATTTCGAGTTTGATAAAAAATATTTGACTGAAGTGAAGCAATTTGAACAGAATTTGACGCGTTTGCAGTCGTGCCAGAACATTGTGAATCCCATCGAAGAGTCGATTGTTGAATTACTTGACCCTGAAGGCCCGATCGATAAAGATTGGATCAGAAATGTTAAGTCACTACTAAGCGATATTGCAGATCAGACGGAGGAGGAGAATAATTTATATGAGCGCAAGATTAACGAGTCACAGGATAATCTTCAGAAGTGTGGGCATAAATTAAGGCAATTGTCTAGTACTCATCACCAATTGGGCTCAGACGTGGTTGGTTTGTTGAAGGCAACGATTCGAAATGAACACGAGAATTATTTTATGACGAAGGAATATTTGCAACGGCACAAACAGTTTACTGATACACTTTCGGATATACAAGGAACGATCTTAAGTAAAGATTTTACGGAACAGAATGTGGAACAGATATACAAGCAGGCGATATACTTACTTGAGAACGTGACTAACGTGTATGATGATCTATTTTTGTTTGATAACGAGTTTAAAGAAAATTTTGAGATTACATGTTCAGTCCACGAACATGACAAGAAAGGCGGTGGCGGAAATCAATATCAAGCGAGTGGTAGTAGCATACATCAGAATGAAAAGAAAACTAAAGGACAAACGGAGCAGAAACGTAACGCGTATGCGGTTTCCGTATGGCGCCGTATTCGCATGAAACTCGAGGGTCGAGATCCAGATCCAACGCGTCGCTGTACCATCCAAGAGCAAGTGAACTGGATGATACGGGAAGCGATGAATAAAGAAAACTTAGCTGTACTCTACGAAGGATGGACACCATGGATATGAACAATGCGATTGCACGCGCCTTTATTCGCCATTTTCATGTTAAATATTTTTGTTTAACGGAAAATATTTTTAAAAAAAAATTAAGTCATAAAACAAGGAAATCTTAGAGTTTGTAAATCGCCGCTGAATGTCACGATAAATTTCGAACCGTGAAGTTGTGTTATGTTTTTAGCGCAGCTAAAATTTACAACAAAAAAAATTACTTAAAATTCACCAGCGTTACCGGATAGATAAATGGAAATGTAACGAGCCTGTCTCTCTACCTCGCCATGTCTTACTATTTTATGTTTAGCGCCCTCTTCCCTTACCATTATTATTAGTTCTAGTTTTACCTCGTCTTAACTTCCACACAACTTGATACAGCCTCCATTGTCGGATTTGTAATAAAGCAATGCTTAGCTTTAGGACGCTCTGTAGTTATCCGATCTCAAAATTGATTTAATAGCAGCGTGGAGAGATTGCGTGCATCATCCAAGAATGCCCGGTTTAATACAATAACTCTTATAAAAAAAACAACAAATTTTTGCTCATTTAATTTTGGTGTAGAATTTAAGAGGATCAACTTGAAAATACTCCTCAGTCAAGAGAATTTACACCAAACGGAATATGCAAAAAAAATAAAATTTATCATAATGTCCTTCATTTAGCGTTTAATTTTATCAATCTTATAATTATTATTATTTGTTTTATTATTGTTTAAACAAAAAATATGGAAAATACATTTTACGTAACATAAAAGTAGTTTGATGGATTAACGTAGACTAAATTATACATAGTTGTCAAACTTTTCAGTCATTCGGCTTCGGTACTATTCTATAATGTCTATTCAAATATGTTTTATTATTTTTTTTAAATTAATTCTATATTTATTTAACAGTACCTCTTGTCATTAATTTTCAAATTTTCTTTATCAATCATCATTTATGAAAAATTTTAATGAAATTAACAAAAAAAAATATAAATTTCAATGTAATCCAACTATCAGAAATGTCTTTCATTCATTCACTGGACTTTTGAGAAGTATAATTTTTAAAAAAATCTGTTGGTCGCCCATATTACGCCATGCAAGCGTGATTAGGTAAGTAGGTTATACAATATAATCTTTGATAGTTTTCTAACTACGGTAAACAATGAGTATGTAAAGAGTTAAAAGAGGATGATAATGAGAACGCTTTGCAAAATTTTACCATATTTCACCAATAATTTATCACATCCCAAAGTTTGTATTCTTACATTCTTCTTAGTTAGAGAGAACTATATATTAAATAACAAAGGTTGACATCGTAAATAAATAAACTGAAGACTCGCAGCGATCATAGATCTATGTCCCCACTGGCCACTATCCGTTTGAGGCAAAACTAAGACACATTGGCAAATCACATGTCTAGAGCCAAAAAATTAAAATAAAAATCAATTTATTTATTATAAAAAGGCGTGGGTGAGCATAATATGTATAACCAAGCACATAGAGCATATGGCCTCTAACCAAAGAGTATGTAAATTTATTAAGAGTAACGAAACAGGAAAAAATTTCATCAAAATATTCGTAGGTTATGTAATTTAAATGGGTTATACAATACACTTACGCGTCTTTATTTACCGTAATTTTTATCGTTTTCTATCAATAGTCACGAGTATGATAATATTCGATCCAAATAAAACCAAAATTGTTGTGTAATTGTATTGTTTAACCCATTTAAATTGCATAACCCACGAATATTTTGATGAAAATTTTTCCTCTGTTTCGTTACTCTATAAATTTACATACTCTTTGCTCTAACCTATCTTACGTAGAGTAACATAAACAGAGTTTTAAACGCACAAACCCGATAGCCAGATCAAAACACCGGTCTGTATTATATCGCGCATTATAGTAAGGCGATAACCATGTGCAAGCAAAAGTTTCACCAAGTTTTACAAAAGGAGTATATGTACTAACATTTGTAATTTTGGGCTTCACTATACGGCACGGCAATCAAATGAATGCTGCTTTTGGGAATGTTGCACGTTTCTATTAAAGAAGTGCTTTTTATTATTCCTTTCACATAGTTGAATTGAATCAAATCAAACTCAGGTGGGGTTTTTACAATTGAACCGAAGTCTAAATTTATCGATAGTGCTAGTGATCATATTTAGATTTGCCCCTGTAACGGGCGCAAAAATAATTTTACCAATAAACCTATATTTTTTTAAAATGTTATATTTTATTGAATTTTTTGTTTTTTTATTTATGTACAAGTAAAAATATTTTTTAATTTAAATATATTTAATAATATTGTAATAAAGCCATAATCATAATAATAATAATAATATTATATAATTTAAAAAGAATATTCATCAATTTTTTATATTTTTTAATTTTTTTTTTTTTAATATTTTATCACGAATTTATTCCTACAAATTTTTTGTTTAAGGCTCTTCTTTAAATATTTTTTTTTTATATTTTGATTCAAGGGTCTCAACTGAGGGCAAATTAAAACGGGAGCATGGGGGGCTACTACCTTTTAGGCCAACGCGCGCTATTTAATAACAAAATTTTAAAAAATAAACCAAAAAATCCAAAATGATTAACAAATTTCGAGTATTGTACATTAAATTACTGATTGGGTTTAGAATTTACAATGCATGCACCATCCCAAAATTGAACAATAGAAGTAGTATTAAAAGAGGTTCTTAATTAAAATTATGTAATATAAAAACAAAACTTTGGGGGGCATTTTTTCTGACTAAACTTTATCACTCGCATTTTGGTGCAGATACTGTTTCTGTTGTCTTAGTAGCTCATCAATTTGTGCTCGATACATTTCCTTCACGTCCTGAAGGTCTAATACCAATTCTTGCGTTTCCTCAACTTTTTCACCATACATTTGCAGTACGGCATCGTGTTTCTGTTGTAGCTCGATGAACTGTTCTTCGATATTTTGATTTTTCTCGAATTTCTCTTTGATTTGATCGAGTTCTGCGGTTAAATTTGAAATTTCCTGGGTCAGGAATGTTCGCTCGGTTTGTAATCGCGATAATTCCCACTGCAGTTGATGCAGTTCACCGTCTCGTTGTTTTAGAGTCGATTGTAAATTTTCTAGATACGGAGCATGACCTACTATACTATTTGCTCCGTATATCGATTCTGGTCCAGATGGTCGATTTGTTGGGATATAATCAAAGTCTTCCTGTTTTAAGTAAACAATATACAAATTAAAAATAAATTCAAATCTAACGTATGCAGGAAACTTACTAATGGCCATACGTTGCTTCCTTGGCTTTCACAAAACGACAATTTGGCTAGGCTATGGGTTGGTGATGAGCCCATTGACTCACGTTTATCTTTGGCCCCTGCAATGATAGTTTCAACCTCTTCGTCGGGATCCATCAAACTGGATGGGGCCACTAAATTAAATGATG
Source organism: Nephrotoma flavescens (assembly GCA_932526605.1). Taxonomy (NCBI): domain Eukaryota; kingdom Metazoa; phylum Arthropoda; class Insecta; order Diptera; family Tipulidae; genus Nephrotoma; species Nephrotoma flavescens. The sequence goes on from OW052220.1 coordinate 2,154,421, forward strand.
TGGACATTTTTTTTTCTGATTTATGGCGATCTGTTCTAGTCTCTTTCTCTTTTTTAAGCTGCTCTTCAAGTACACTGATCCTGGATTGGAGTGCATCGATTAGTTGCTCATTGTCTTGCCGCTGGGTATTCAAACGTTCGACCTCTTTCTTTAGATCGCGCTGCATCAGTTCAAACTCTAATTCTTTGTGTTGGAGCAGACTTATGGATTGTTCGGATTTTAATAGGGCAGTCGACAGTCTCTCCTCAAGATTTAATATTGTAGTATTTAAATGGGACGCCTGCTGTTTGGAAACTTGTTCAAAATCAGCAAGTTGTACAAGCTTTCGCTGCCCCTCTTCGTATTTGTCGAGTAGATATTTCTCTCGCTTATCCCATGTCGCTGTTCGGGTATTTAAAGTTGTCTGTAGAGCCTCTAGCTGCTTAACTAATGGAATTGTTGAAAGGGTGACCGACTGTGCATTTTCTTCAGCACGTAATTCCGCCTCTTCAAGCCGCCTTAATAATTCACCATTTTCCACCCGTAACTTATGTTCCCTAATCGAACTTTCTGTATCGCTGTGTTTTAGTTTCTCGCGTAGTTCACTGATTTGTTTCTCGTACTGTTCGTTACGGGACTGAGACATTTTGTAGTCAGATTCAAGGGAATGAATTTCTTCTGTCTTTTTGGATAATTCGGAATGGGCTTGTTTTTTATCTGTCAATTCTTTTTTAACCGCATCGAAGGACTTCTGAACAGTTTCCAATTTTTGTTGGAGATCATCTAACTGACTAGTCATTTGATAGTTTTCCTTTTCAAGCTTACGTTTCTCGGACGATAGTTTATGAACAGCTTCGATTTGAGACCGTTCCACCTCATCTTTGGCAAACAGAGATTTTTTAAGACGTTCCATCTCGTCGGTGAGCTCTTCGATCTGTTCTTTTTGCTTTTTGAGGGTGACCTCATTCTCTTTTTCCTTGGCACGTAATTTTTTTATAATATTTGAATGCTGAAGAACCTGCTTCGATAGTTTTTCACCCTCATGCCGCAGTTCTCCTGCAATTTGCTCTTTTTCTTTAACGACCGTATCGAAATATTCTTTATCAATTCGGGAGGTCAATTCTAATTTTGTTGTATCTAATTGTTTACGTAGATGATCCCGTTCTCGTATCGACTGCTGAAATTTTTTCTCAAGCGCCGATAGGCGCTGTGTGTACTCCTCTGTTACATTGTTGAGTTCTAAATTTGGCTGCATTTTTTCCACTACCTCGGTATATTTTTCCTGGAGTTCAGCATTTTGGCGGCCCATCTCAAGTAATTTAAATTCGCGTGCCTCTAGCAATTCTTGCAATTCGATAACTCTACGCGACAGCTTATCACTTTCGGTTTGGCTAGAATCATCGCTTTTGATAGAAATTTCCGATAGTTCACGGGAATGTCCTTTCTTCGAAAGTAGCATCATCGATTCAGATACGCCACTTCCCGAGAGTAGCTCAAATCCACGAGATTTGGCGCATACCGATGAAGACGATCCAGTTTTTGGGCTGACTCGACAAGCACTATGTGTACTACTTGAGTCTCCATTTGGACTTGATATAATCTCTATATCGGATGAGGTGGCGGTTTCGATTTCATCGCCCGATGTGTGGCCAGACGTTTGAGATGACGATATTTTGACTAAATCTGAAGAATTTTTAGAAGCGACTGATAAAGGGGGTGATATGTTCAATGCTGCATGATCTGGTTGGTCCAAACTTGGTGGTTTCTGATATGAAATTGTTAATAAGTTTGATGTATGAATATCTTCAAAGGATTGCGTTGAATCGGATAGTTCGGATAGCTTATCGATCATAGCCTCTTCTAACATGACGGATGTAGTTTGCAAATCTGGTTTACCCAAATCATTATGAAGGGTGCGATCTGATTCATTTGACTCATCTGATGTGTTTGAAATGTTAAACGATTCGCCCAACGATAAATGCAATGACGACCGACTTGGTGGTGTCGTAATAATTGTGGTTGAGGGATTCGAATTTAATAAATTTGGTTCGACAACCGTTACTGCCGTCACGGTATCCGACACTGTATTATATGATATTGAGTCATCTTCATCATCGTCGAATTCTGGAATTTTGTGTTCTTCTTTGGGACTTACAAAATCTTCCGATATAACTTCAACACTCGAAGGAGAGTTAATATTCGATAGTATTAATGATGAGGATTCATCAGTTGTGGTAATTTCGCTAGTTGGTGTATCGATTCCGAGCACTTCCACAGACTCTGATCCCAAAATAGTCGAAACTGAAGAAATTTGCCCACCTGGTGATGTAATGCTTGACCCGGGCGTTGTTGGATTACTTAATATTTCCAGCGATTCACTTTCACTTGATAGCGTATCAATTTTACGTGTACTAGTTGGTGGTGTCGTCACTGTCTGCTGTTTCTCAACAGCCAATGGATTATCGAAAAACGACCCAGTAAATGAGCCCCAAACACTTGTCGTATTTAAATTTGCAGGACTACTTCTACTCTGTTTCATTTTTTCAGTGGCAGGGGTTGTTGGTTCGGTTTTACTCACATTTTTATCAATAGTCTGCTTAGGTTGTGGTGTCACAATGCTTGATGATGTTGGATCCACCTCATCTTTTATATCAAGCGCTTTGTCAATTTGTTTCTGCGCCTCTTTGAGTGCCGTCTTAGCCAAATTAGCCAAACCAGCCGTATCAAACCAACTCATTTTATACAAACACTTTTCATCGTTATTTCGTTTATTTTTTGTTATTTAATAATTTTGCACAGCGAAAATATTTTTATTTACTTTTGCACCACATAAAAAAAAATTGACGATTTTGACATAAAAACAAATTCACTGAACTGTAATTTTACGTATTTTTGGTTACTTTATTTTTGCATAACAGCAACAATAAATCAAAACGTCAAAAATAATAGGTTTTGCTTATTTTTTTGCTCATAATAAATGCTGTGAATTTTTATGGAATTATGTATTATTTTATTAAATGTTTAGGTCGTTCAACAGTTGTACAACATTTTGTTGCGCTGCGAGAAACAATAAACACATCAACTTGACAGATGTTGATTTGACACTCAACGTACTACCAACTGTAAGAATACATTTGTTGCGGATAAGTTGGTTGCAATTATGTTTTCGTTTTATGCAGTTCACTGGTTTGCAATTTAACTTACAGGTTTCACTCCACTTGCCGCAGTCTTAATATGCAAAATCTTTCAATAGTTGCAAATCATCAGCATATAAATGATAATGACACTTTAAAATATGCCAGGGTAGATCATTTATATACATAGGACCCGTCCGAATTCTGTAAAAAAATTTAGTACTGTAGTAATATGACAAAGTTCTGAATGCAACCAAACTATTAATCGTGCAGATGAAATCGTGCAGAAAAATTAATTTTGTGAAATGGGACCACGTAAAGTAACAAGTACAGTAAATTTAAAAATGGCTATTCGCACAGGAAAATTGGTGAGATAGTCGGACTAAGTGATTCTACAGTGCAGAGCATCATATATCGGTTCATCAAATGCCCCCAACAAAATTGGCAATCCTAAGGACGAGGATGGAATCCCCGCAGAATTGATTAAACTCGGAGGCGCTATTCTTGCAACAAGTCTATACGACCTCGTCGTCTGTATTTGGGACCAAGAAGAACTGCCTGAGAATTGGAAGACCGCGCTCATATGTCCGCTGCATAAAAAAGGCGACCGTCTCAAATGTGAAAACTATCGTGGCATAGCTCTATTGAACGCTGCTTACAAAGTGTTGGCTAATGTTGTACTTGCCAGACTCATCCCTTTCGCCGAAAACATCATTGGCGACTATCAATGTGGTTTTCGACCCAACCGATCAACCACGGACCAGTGTTTTACCATGAGGATGATCTTGGAAAAATGTTGGGAGTACAACATAACCATACATCAACTATATATAGACTTCCGGCAGGCATATGACAGTATAAACCGCGACAACCTATGGGCCGCGCTCATATGTCTAGGAATCCCAGAGAAGCTCGTTTCGCTGTGTAAATTAACAACGTCTGGGTCTGTATCGTAATTGAAGGAACTGTGTCAGACTACTTTGAAATAACATCTGGCGTTCAACAAGGTGATGCACTCGCGCCTTTGCTGTTCAATTTGGCGCTTGCGTACGTAGTGAGAAAAAGCAACATCGAAACTTCGCGCTGTATATTTAATAAATCCGGCCAAATTCTTGGATATGCAGATGATATCGTGCTTCTTAGCCGAAGACCTAGCGATATCAAAGACAGTTTCATACCGCTCAATCGCTGCGCAAGAAGACTTGGTTTGGAGGTGAACAGCAGTAAAACCAAATATCTAACAACACCAAGGAACATCTCTAGTGCAAATCTCGAAATTGGCGACCACAATTTTGATGGTGCCGAAAACTTTAAATACCTCGGGTCAGTTATAACATCACTGAATGAAATCCAGGCAGAAATCAAAGCCCGAATCGCTGCCGGACAACGAGTTTTCTACGCCCAAGCAAGATTATTGCGTTCGAAACATCTATCGCAGTCGTGCAAGCTCGCACTTTATAAAGCACTAATAAGACCTGTGCTGACATTCGGAAGCGAGAGCTGGACCATGACCTCTAACGATTGTAGATTGTTATCTACATTCGAAAGGAAGGTCATCCGTTCAATTTTTGGTCCAATTAAAGTTGCGAACAACGAATATCGGATTCGTATGAATCACGAAATAAAGCAACTCCTCGGAGGCAGCGATATCATCGGATTCATTAAATCCAATCGAGTGAGATGGCTCGGCCTCGTTACAAGGTCCCCACAACAACGGATGATAAATAAAGTGTTTCACCAACAACCAGCCGGAGTACGTCGTAGAGGAAGGCCCCGACTACGCTGGCGTGACGACATTGAACAAGACCTATTGGCATTAGGATGTCGAAACTGGAGGACGATAGCAATGGATGGAGGGCCATTGTGCGGGCGGCGAAATCCCTTCATGGGATGTGAAAGCCAGAGAGAGAGAGAGAGAAAAGGACGAGCGCTATATTGTACGGAAAATCCGGGACAACCCTAAACTATCGGCTCCGAAAATTGCCAGTGAAGTGGAACCTGAGTTGGGCAAGTCATGCCACCTGGAAACTATTCGCCGTGTGCTGCGGGCACATGAGTTCAATGGCAGAATAGCGCGCAAGAAGCCCTTTATAAGCGTGAAGAATCAGAAGTGCTGTTTAAAATTTGGCAAGGAATATTTAGATAAGAGATCTGAATTTTGGAACACCGTCATATTCGCCGATGAGTCAAAATTTAATATTTTTGGCTCTGATGGCGCATCCTATGTTATGCGTAAGCCAAATACAGCATTACAAAACAAAAATTTGAAAGCTACAGTCAAACATGGAGGTGGCAGCGTTATGGTGTGGGCCTGTATGTCCGCAGCGAGAGTTTTAAATTTGCAATTTATTCAGACGACAATGGATAAATCTCATTACCTTGAAGTTTTGAAGTCAAACTTGCTTGAAAGTGCAGAAAAACTGGGCATTCGTGAAAACTTCAGATTTTATCAAGACAATGACCCGAAGCATAAGTCGGGTATTGCCCAGACATGGCTGATATGGAACTGCTCGCATATTATGGGACCACCGGCACAGTCGCCCGACACAAACGTTATCGAAAATTCGTGGGCCATTTTGGATACAAACATCCGAAAACGTAAAATATCGAACAAAAGCGATCTCAAAATTGCATTGGTTGAGAAATGGTCCAAATTTACCCCAGAAGTGACACAAAAACTGGTGGATTCGATGCCTACGAGGCTGAAAATGAATGTTGACCAGAAGGGTGGTCATACTAAATATTATTTTTTTCTTTCGTACGTTTAAGCTCAATTTAATTTAATTTAATACATAGAATTTGTTACCTGGTTGAAATAACTGTGACGTTGTTTTAAGTTAGTTTTTGGTTATTATTGATATTATATATTGAAAAAAACTTTAAAAAAATAATGAATTGAATAAAATATAATTTAAACCAATAAACTAATAATCTGTGTTTACAAAAATTTGATATCTTCTTTAGTTTAGTTTTTATGGGTGGTTAAAGTTTTTTTATAGATGCTGGTCGAAATAAGCTGTGAGCGACTGTACGTTTATCCATAGTATCAGAAATATCATCAGCTATATGAATAAGCGCGGTTGTAGTACTATGACCAGACTTGATTGGAATTTATAAAGAAAATCGAAACAATTAAGAGGCTCAAGCATTTGTATTTGCATAATTATTTCCAAGGCTTTAAAAAGGGCCGGTAAAATACTTATTGGACGAATGTCATTTTCTATAAATTAGGAAATACTGAGTTCGTTAAACACTGATTAACGTCTAATGATGAATGATATGTGGCAAAAACAAATCAAATAATTTAAAAATTTTGAAGTTAACCATATTACACGCCATTGATTCAGATTTAATAGTTTAATGGCATCCAGTACCAAGCTCATCCACATAATCGAATGTGAGAGGCATGCAAGAGGGTAAAATAAAAGTTATTACAACAATATTCAGGAGTCTGAATTTGGAGGGAACGAAGGTATCATTTAATCAATATTAGCTCCTTTCATATTAGCACCCAGAGTACCCTATGAAAGTCATTTAGCGCCTATATTTGAATTCCCTCTATCGATGAGGTGAAGAAAAATTGTATTCAGAATTCAAATAAAGCGACCATTTTTGTATCTAAGTACTGACGATAGACACTTTTTCAGGATGATCGTAACTAATTATTGGTCCTTTTATGGAATTCCGGATTTTTGATTAACCGAATCGTACGTTGATTATCTTTAAGGGAAATAGGCTTGGTAAAATAGGCTATTCACGATTGCTAATTAGCAAAACAGCTAAATATATAACAATACTGAATTAAAATTTAATAATTGGCGATGGACTAAGAATTGTAAGGTAACTTTGCGCTCCTGTTGACCGGACAAGTGGTGCAGTGGTTAAAGCTTCGGCACTTGGACCGGGAGGTAATGGGTTCGAATCCCATCAGAGGGCTAGATAGATGCAAATCGATTACAATCGGTGACGTTATTAATAAACCAGAAGACCCTCTGATGGAGTGCAAAATTCAGCGCCAACCCCCACCGTCCATGTCAATGTACAGGTTGACATGGAGCTTGCAATGTGCAGGTGGTATAACTGTAGTGAATAGTTGAAATGGGTTAAGAGTGCGTGAAAGGCTCTCTCAGAGTTCTTGTACACGGCGAGGAATTGACTACCTCGGGTTTTTTTCCCTTACACTTTCACGGACCGCGGCAATTTTCCTACGCGAATCTGGCGTTCCTTTGACGTACTAGTGTTGGCTGATTGATTACCGAACCGATTGGCTCGATTGGCCAACAACCGTTGGAGAGTCGACTTCAATGACTACCGCGTCCGCCGTAAAATGGGCGCAAAGTTTGTACTAAGGAACACTCATTTTAATAATATAGTTTTTGGACGTGGCCAAAACAACATGGAATTCTCAAAACAACATGACCGCCACAGGCTGCCAACATCGACCCGCCCAAATTGAAAAACCCTTTATTAACTTTTATGTGAAGATGCATGCAGGGTCCGGGTACGCATAGTTCTGAAGTACGATAATATGCTTTTGATATTGGATTACGCTTACTCCAGGAATGTGCTAAACATACCCAGGATCGCCATTATTTTTGGCCTGTACGTCTCTTATCATATCATGTCCTATCAAATATTAGTTCATATCAGATAGTTAATTTGATTGAGATGAATATTTATTCGTTGCATGTTTGTGTTTGGTGTTAATCTAGATAAGAAAGTGTACTCCCACATTTTACCTGAAATAATTTTGTGTCATTCAACCAATCCGATTCGGATCAAATATTACCTAATTATTCAAGTAAATTCAATAGACGAAGGGAGCGAGACTATATATATGGATAGATCCGTATATCTTTTACTTTTGGGACAGAAATATACTCTAAAACATTGTTGCAGAGGAAGGTTTGAGGTTCACTGGTTGGTTGAAATCACGAGAATATGTGGCTCGTGAAATTCTTGAGTTTTCCAAGAAGAAATCAGAAGAAGAATACAAGTATTTAGGAAGTATTTAAAAGTGCAAGTATTTAGTTTTTTTATTTTATAAATATTCAAACGAAATACCGTTCTCATCTTCATGTGGTGAGTCGGAGGAAGATACTCAACGGAAGCATTACAACTTTTCTTCTAACTTTACATACTATAATAATTATTTCCTAAGACTGGAATTATCTACTAAGAATTTTGAAATGGTGATGGTGTATTTGTGAGGAGAAGTATGCTTCGGGTAATCATCCTAACAGGTGCCCTGTGTTGTAAACATCTTATCTTCGTTTGAATAAATTATGAAAATTTAGTTGTTTTACTGACTCTTGATGATTGTTTAAATATTTGTAGCCATAGACCGTGTGGCCTAATGGATAAGGCGTCGGACTTCGGATCCGAAGATTGCAGGTTCGAGTCCTGTCACGGTCGAAGTATTATTTTTAAAATTTCAATGTTTTTTAAACTTATGCACTTACTGTCTAATATTTTAATCCAATCTTATAATCTTATTCAAATAACTGAAACACAGATGATTCCATTAAATTAATTTTTATTTTAAAATCTAAAATCACACTATTCCTGTCGGTCTAGCAGTAGTCGGTTGTGCTGGCTTTGTCATAATGTCAACGGCATTGCGTAACACTTGGCTTCTTACAAAATCGGTTGTGGCCGATTTCAAATCCTTGGACGCCCCGAAATTACATTTCACGTATCCATACAAATTAGCTCCGTTCAAAGCCAATGCAATCATAACCAGCAGCAGCCATTTAAATTTAAATCCAAATAGAGCTACGATGAAGAATAATACCCATATTGCAGGACACAGAATGAGGGCGGCCCAAAATAAACGCGATTCTTGCGGATTAACACGCCCCTGTTGACCCTTTTTGGTAATAATATAAAGAAATTGTGATGAGAATAGAAAGAAAAAAGGGATTTGATTAAGAGAAAAATAAAGAGGTTAGTTTTATGGGGGTTAATAATAACCTTTCGGGACTCGAATACCCAATGGGATATGCCCTCATCATCTACATAGTTCCACCAACGTAATCCGACTAGCAAACGTCCAGTTATATTTTTCACGGTCCAAAAATCGGCGGACAGTAAAAGTATAACAAACACAAAACTGGAAATGAAGGAATCAGAGAACCATCCACAAAACACGTACACTACAAGCGCCAGACCTCGAAAAAGTACATGGAACAAAGTGACGTACGGATGCCTGGAAGTAATTATTAATGATTATTATGGACCTACCATTTAATGCTCGCTATATACTCACGTTAATTTTCCTTGTCGCTGTGGATTTAATTCATCCTCTTCACCGAACGGAATTGTCTCGTCGTCGAGCAGGGGCACCTAGAAAAAAATATTCCACATATTCAAATATGTATACATCAAACACTTTGGGTAACACTAAAATTTTATTGTCATTTTTATCGAGCTGTCAACATTTTTGGTTTAAATTATCAATTAATATAACATCCCCAGATTATAGCGATAACATAAAAGTTTTAGCGTTAATATGTTCTGTGATTAGTTTTGCCATAAATTTATAAAGGATTAAATTTATTTTTGTAGTAAAATTATGATATAAAAAATTTGCTTACCGTCGCTGATGACATTTTGGAGCTGAATGTTTATGACTTTTGTAAACCCCACTTAACATTAAACGTGCGTTTCAGATTCTTATTGGAAATTGTCATAATATAAGTTTAAATATTCATTTTAAAGTTGTCGGCATTATTACTTAACTATAAAATTCGCACAATATTTTTATTAAACCAAAGTTGTAAAAATTATTTTCGTAAAACACCAATTTTATTCGTTTTAAAATTAGAAATTTAGTACTTCGCTGTACCTAAATTCTAATACGAATAAATGTCAAATCCCGTCAAAGTTCAGTGCTTAATTTTCTATCAAAAGTGGAAAAACAAAATTGGTTTGCAGTGTCGCGGAGAAACAAAAAAAAATTTGTGTGTGTGCAAAAATATTGCAAAACCCGTAAAAAATTGCAGGCTCTTGTTTATTATAACGGGACCGCGCTTATCCTAAGAGTTTGTTACGGCTAAATACATAAATAACGTGTTTATTTTATTTCGGGTCACCTATAAATCCGAGTGTACAAATTAAATTTAATTAAAATTAATAAAAAAAGACAACAACAACAACAGCACTCCTAGTGTACGATCGACAAACCATTTTTTTGGTCGTCGCAAAAAAAGAATTTTTTTTTTATGTTCCTCTGGGATTTTATAAATAATGTTGTGATAGAATGTCGCCAAGCTTAATCAGCTGGATTGCGCGGTGTGATGTGATTACAAGTATAAATCGTATGCTTCTAGTAGTAGCAGTTTCTCGATGCCGTTTCGGTGATATATGATTTCGCGCGACGACAAAAGAGGACGGAAGATTTTGCTGCTGTGTGTCTGTCGGTTGTTTTTTGTTATTACATCAGGGTTTTGTTTTGTGTTTTAGTTTTCGGTTTTTTTTTAAATTTTCCAACTTTTTTTCACATTTCTTATAATTTCAAAAATTAATTAAAGTGATAAATTCTATAAAATAAATTACAATTTGTACAAATTGTAATTATAGTGTGTGTAATAAAAAAAGAGAAAAATTCGATACGAGTGAAAAGTGTATGTGAGTGTCAGATACAAATACCATCAACCGCATAATTATTTCAATATGGGTGCAAAAGCCAGTACAGCGAATGGAAGTACGGGTGGTGGTGGCCCGGGAGGGCAACAGAGTCCACGCACCCGTACATTTTCGACTAGTAGTAGTTCCGATGTTGTAGGAGGCGGCAGTGGTCCAAGTAATACGGGCGGTTTTAATTTATTACGTGCAATACCAGGTATTCATATAACGACAACAAATGATAGACAACGTGCTAGAAGTTTATCTTCGGTGCCCGACTTACAACAGAATACTAGTACTAGTAGTCATAATGCTATAAATAATTTTAATAATAATAATAATGAAGCGATTTCAATACCATCAGGTGTTGGCACATCGATGGGCGGCCATCCAGTCCATCCACATCATCAATACGACCATATTACATCTACATCCACTACAGCTAGTCCCGATCATGATTTATTAATTAGTAGTAGCGCTAATGATGAAAATCCTGTATCCTCCAGTGCTTTAGCATTGAGAGTATACACAGCCACCTCCTTGCCTTCACATATCTGGTCATTAAATGGTGAGTGTTTTTGTTCCGTTCGGTCTTCTTATTTTGTAAACTGTTTTTTCATGACTCATTATGCATGCTCATAATTTATTTTTAATATGTACAACATTATTTTCCTGCAATAATCTCAATAACATGTTTTGCAGATCTGCCCTCGACTAGAATTAGCCGGCATTCTTTGATCATGCATTGAATAGCTAATGTGTTTATCAAGAATATTAATTTGTTTTGAATAATTATGAAATTATTTCCTCAAGCAATACCAAGTTGATCCACACCTTGGGCCCATCTAACTATGTCCATTTCCTTATATCCAGTCAAAAACTATTCCACTTTCCGTCCAAATGTTTCAATTAATGTTTATGTTCTGGCAGCAAATAGTCAGAAAGCAGAAATGCAGTTATTTAGTTAATTTACATTAACTGATAAACTATGGTTAGTACTTAATCCCTTATCACGTAATATAGCTAAGTATAAACTAAGCATTTTTAAATATAGTTTAGTAATATTGGTTTTGTTCATTCCGAAATGAAACCTAAACTAACTACCTTACCTGTTTAACAAACAAGCCATCTACTTAAAACATAAGTACATTTGGAAGTCATTTTACACAATGATGGTTCTTACACAATTACAATTGTCAATCCAAGGTTACTAAATAAATTCATTCATTTTTTACTGTTTCGTTTATCCTTACAATTAATTTTGTGCTTAACAGTCTGAGGCCATTGATGAAATACAGACTAAATTTTATTAACTTGCCGTAGCAAATTGGGGAAAATGATACATTTTTTTAAACTGGATATCTTTTGATTCTTTTAGTTCAGAAGATGATTAGTGCCAAATCTGGCAAGCAAGGTCGACAATATCGTCTTGATGTACCAAACGAACATATTATCCAAAATCTGCAAAAGAAATTGAATTTCTTATGTAGAAAAGGTGTAGGAATATTTTTCCGTCAAAATTAAATATTGTTAGTTCGTAAATTCATCTAGCAATTTATCGACTAAAATACAATATACATACATACTTACTGTTAATGATACTAACATCCCGATTCTGAAGCACATTTTTCAGTCAGTGACTGTGCTTCAGAATCGGGGTGTAATGATACTGATGACTGGCATATGATACTCATGATAATCAATGGCTTGTAATTTTTAAGTGGAGATGCTTTGATGAAAAAAATGCGTTTTATGCTGATTAATACTGATGAACGCTAGAGTATTAAAAATTTCGCTTTACAGATGGAATATTACATTATCGCAAAACAGTATAATAACACTCTTAGCAGCAAAATGCTTGAAATTATGGAAGTGCAGGACACATGAACATCGACATTTCGTCTGCAGGATAACGCTCATAATTAACTTCGTTAGAGATTTCATTTTTTAATAAATTGTAATTTCATAATTGATAAATTCATTACTTCCGTTGAACGCTTATTTTTTTAATCAAATTTAGGTGAAACAAAGCTTTTAATGAAGTGTTTGGTTATTCCTCTGAGAATATTTAAGAATATAGAAAATGATCTTATAAACGTTTACTTGTGTTTTAGGTGAAATAATGACGCAGATATGTTGAAAATGAATGAAAGCTTATATCCTGTTTATACCACATCGCTACTTTAATAGTATAATATTTTTTACTAATAGAGTATGTATAATAGCTACATTTCTTGATGCATGATCTGATCTGGTTCAGTTCAAATTTCATGAAACAACATAAAGGCGCTTACTAGAATTAAAATCAAAATTTGTAATCCAAAACAAATTTTAGATCAAGTTTGCCATACAAAATTTGAACTGGGCCAATGGCTCAATGGGCCTCATGAAAAGCATCTAATATCTCTTTTATTTATTTATTTCTAAAGAAATCTATTCTAATTTTGGGTTATTCTGGATAATAGCCTCTATTCTGTGAGTACATGCATGATCAGATTAAAGGCCGATTTATATTATCCGTTCCTTTCAGTTCCTGCACATAACGTGTCAGACAAAATAAAGGATTGTTAATACATGTATTTTCTATAGGAGTAGGAACTGAATGGAACGGATAATATAAATACTCCTATAGAAAATACATGTAACAATATTTTATTTTGTCTGACACGTTACGTGTAGGAACTGAAAGGAACGGATAATATAAATCGATAAAACCCAACATTCAGTTTTAAACAAAGATTAATAAAAATAAAAATTTAAAAAAAGGTTAAACCAAAAAATAATAATATAAATATAAACTAAACAAAAAATAAAAATCAAATTTTTTAATGTAAAGCTTAGTTCAAAATGAAATGAAATGAAATTTTACGGCGGTCTCCAAAAATCTATTAATTTTCACCTGAAATAGAAATGAAATTTTATTTAGAGAATTTTTATTTTTAACGTACGCATAAATAGATAAATTTGTTTATTTTTTTGTTTTTGTTTTTAAAAAGGAGTATTAATTGTCCAGTGAATTTAATGTCCTTTGAAGGTCAATTAGGTCCCTTTCATTCACGCATAGAAGACCCACCCCCATTCACACAATTACAGTCCCCACCTGCAGCACATTGCAAGCTCCATGTCAACCTGTACTGCATATGGACGGTGGGTCTGCGCTGAGTTCTGCACTCCAAAAGAGGGTCTTACAATCGGGATGTCGTTTTGGATGACGAAAATTCACTTTGCATCCAAGGCCCTCTGGTAGGATTCGAACTCAGTACCTCCCAGTCCAAGTGCCGAAGCTTTAACCACTGCACCACTTGTCCGGTAAATTTTATGTGAACAAATTAAATTAAATTGTTTTTATTTAAAAGAGAGATTCACAAACAAATCAGAGATTTACAAACAAATGTCAACATTTCAGTTGCAAATAATGTGCCGAGACATTATTTTCACTGAGTACTACAAAATGCAATTTACATTTAAAAAACTGAAATAATTCTTCAGTATTTTTTTGAACTAGTGATTTTTTAAACTTTTTGAACAAAAATTTTTTAATTAAATTTTTCAAAAGTCTAATTTTTGCGAAGTAAAAAAAGGAGTGTTTAATAAAATGTGTTTATTAAGTGTAATGTCAGATAGATGACCAGCATTTTTATCAATATATAATTGGACTCTTAAACGGGCGTTTTGCATAACAACACGCAAAGTATCAGGCTCTATTGTTCTGATCTGAGCTTTAATCTTGTGTGTTAGCTGCTCTTTAGTTTGAGGCTTGTTCACATACACTCTTTCTTTGAGAAAATTCCATAGGAAATGATCAGACGTTGCTAATAATTAAATTGTTAATAAACTCGTTATTTTCTACGCACAACTCCAGGAAGCGTGTTGCCCAAATAAGTCGTTACTGGTAGTCAACTGGTAAAAGTTATTGGACCAATTGGACCTTGTAGGGATGCATGTGTAAATGCCGAGATAAAAGCTGCCGAAGTGATGTTCTAGACATGCCCAGAACCAGAACGTCTTCGCGTTGATGTTTCTGGGTATTCTTCAACACTTTCGCGTACAAGATCAATGTTCACCTGGCTCTGCACTATTTTCGGTCTTTCTGTTCGTGGCAAGTCTGACACTGAACCTTGTTGTCGCAAACTTGCAATTAAACGATTAATTGCGGTTTGGCAAGGTGCACTTCTGAGTGTCAATTTTGTACCAAAAATTAGAGCGCGAGCTGGCGAGGTGAACAATAATTTAATTTTGTGTACATATACACTGTATAATAAACAATTTTATATTTGTATTGTATTTTTTCTCTCATGTGTCTGTGCATTTTGTTCGTCAATTTTGCAAAGTCAAGTAGCAAAATAAAAAGTTCCGGTTGAACCAGTTGAATATTTATGATGATGACGTGTAACTCACCTTTTCTATTCGCTTGCTTTTGAGCAGTGGAACCGATTGTTTGCTATATGATTTGTTTTTCATTTTCAAATATTTGAATAACACGAAACCGCATTTGACACATCAATTAAAAATAATATATATACAAAATGACACGCATGCGCTCAAGCAAACCAATAATCACGTCGATAACTCGCCGGATTTACTGAGGCGGGAGCCCAAACTCAATATAAAAAAAATTAAAATCATGAATTTCTTTCAAGGTTGCATGTAAAACTGGTTTTATTTTTACACAAATCCCAGCAAACAAACGCTGATAGCAGAATGAAATAGATGGAAACATTTGTACACGTCGAAGCAAGAAAACAAATAAATTTACTTCGGTTTCTTCTATGTACTGCATTTTTAACCCCACCTAATCTCTTGTTTATCAATTTCATTTCAAAAATTGTTATTTCATTTCTATCAGTCTCCAGATTTCAGCTGAAGGTAATAGACGTTTGTAAATGTTTTTCAGGTGGAAATACATGGATAACATATAAAGTAAGTATACAAAATTAAAAAAATGTGTAGTTGGTTTTGATACAACAAAATACATTAAAAAAATATTATTTTCTGGTAAACCAACGGTTAACAACAGTTACATATTATACTCAAATCGAAGTGAAAGAGAGATAAATTAATTTGTAGGGGAAATAAAGCCGAGTTTTCGGTCGACAACAATACGAATAGCATGGAATTAGGTGCATCAATTTGAAGTAAAAATTGAGCGCTCTAATTATATGCTGTTTATGCGCTCTTTGTGCGCTGATTTGTATTCCTGGGATCAAACAACATTCGTTTGAAATCCGCATCTAAAACATCACGAATGGTTTGCGAATCGTAAAAACTAAATTATATGAAAATAAAGCCAGTTTTACATGCAACCTTGAAAGAAATTCATCATTTTAATTTTTTTTATATGCAGTTTGGACTCCCGCCGCACTAAATCCGGCGAGTTCTATATATTACTAAAACTTTATATGTATTGTAACAACCAAAATAGAAACTAAATTCTAGATCCAAATTAGCTCATCTCAAAAGAACAATTGAAGGCTATCAATTATAATCAATATTTTAAAGTTTGTTTTAGTTCATAATATAATAAAGTTTAATTGAAATTTGTTAGTTTGTGACGGAAAAGTGGATCTCGAGGTACACAATTCAGTCACTTTGCATATATAGCGCATGTAATGCGGATCTTCGTAAATTAAGCTAATTAACAGTTTTTTCTTTTAAATAACAGTTATTTATTCAATAAATCACCTTTACTTACCTCTAAATCAACAAAAACATTTACTTGAAAATAATTTTAGCGCTTTTAAAATCTCATTTTGCGTGTACACGATCCTTACGATTCTCGTAACGTCATGTCACACATAACACTTTTCCGCTACTGATTCATAGTTGTGGTGCATTTATAGTAAAAAAAAAAACTAATATGTACTTGTATACGAGTGAGTGAGACAAAAATTGCACACGTGCAGCTCAATACATCTAGAAACATAATGCAATGTTTAATACATGTAATTTTGGAGATGTTTTCTTATTCTAAACGAAAAATCGTTGAAAGATCCACAATATGTACCACGATCCGGATTGTGGTATTTTACATTTCAAGGACTTTGAACGTTAAGTTGGTATTTTTTTGCATTTTTCGTACCAGTTACCTAACGGGTTCGAATCCCATCAGAGGCAGGATGCAAATCGAATTTTCATCATCGATTACAATCAGCGATGTTAATAAACACAACTTAGACCTTCTGATGGAGTGCAGAATTCAACGCCGACCCATCGTCCATGTCAATGTACAGGTTGACATGGAGCTTGCAATGTGCAGGTGGTATACTGTAATTGTGTGAGTAGGTGAATAGGTGAATGGGTTAATGATGTGGCGTGAATGCGTGGTATCACAATGGGCCAAAAATGGCCTAAGTGTCAACCACTGAAACCTAAAAAACCTAACCTACCTAACGGTTGTTTTTTATTTTTCCAACAATTTTTTGTTTTCCAACTTCATCTTTCGAAATATTTAATAAGTAGTTTATTTTCTTTACAAAGAAAATTAATTTGGGCTAATATGGGTTAAGGAAAAAGTTAGCAAACTCTAAACTTTTGCCTTAAGAAAAGACTAATGAAGTTAGGCAAATTTCAAAATCAAGGTTTTTGTTGTCATTTTCCAGACAAAACAAGAAGTAATTTATTGGTTTAATATATCTTAAAATTATAATTAATAATATAAAATCAATTTTAAAAATATCATTAGTATGCAGATAATTTATTTTTTTTTTGCTCATTGTGAGAGATACTCTTAAGGTAAAAGTTTAAGGCAAAAAATAAAGGCAATTTTTTTCTATTGTGAGAGATTTGTTACTTGATCAAAGTTTTTAATCAAGTGATATATAAATTAATATACTATATGTATATTGCAAAACAATTTACGGTGGAAGAGCATAGCAACCATATCCAGAGAAACAATAATAATGGAAGCATCTCCACGTGTGAGAATTGCCCGAGATTCAAGCAATTAAAATCAAAATACCACAGTAAAAATAACTAAGTTATGCACATACTCAAGTAATGCAACAAAGGAAATCTAATACTGAGGTGTTGCAAAATTAATCATCCGAAGTATTATGAAATCAGCTGCATTAAGAGATTAAACTAGCTGCATGGTGTAAATCGGAATGCATTATTCCCTGCATAGTTGTTATTGGAATCCCCAACTGTGTGGATCGTGTCCTTAAAGAACTTTGATGGCCTACTTCCACACTTTCCCTAATACCCTCAATAGTTTCCAATGACCGACATGTTCGCTTTCTTCCTGTACGTCTATGGTCACAAGTGGTTCTCTCTCTCTCTCTCTCTCTCTCTCTGGCACTATATCCTATCAAGGGATTTGGCCGCCTCAAAATGAAGTTTCATAATCATATTTTCATTTCGGATAATGAGTGATTAATTCATTGATCCTAAACCAGCCGTGAGATTTTTTCCGTGTCACCATCGGGAATCGAACCCGGGACCTCCGGTCGCTGGAGCAAGCATGCTGACCACTTTCCCACCGGGGCGGCTCAATTAGTTCTGGCATGCTCAAATCCAGCCACTAAACGTCGAATTGTTTGGCCAGTAGGTGCCTGTTGTTGACGGTATGTTCTTTGGAATTCTCGTTGCATAGCGATAATTGAGTTATGCTTTCGGCCGTTCTATTACGCCACCTTGCTGAGGTAATAGTTGATTTATTTTAAAGGTTTCTGAAGTAATTAACAATAATATGAAAGAAATTTAAAATAAAATTAAAGATAATCAAAATATATCAAAAGTAAATGAAGTGATTAATTTTGTAGCACCCTGTAGAGCCCCCAATTTTTCATCGGCTAACATAGAATTTTCAACTCGACATTCGGCAATCAATTATCCGTAACCCTTTATTATTCGTGTTTTTTTAATTAGTAGATTTTTTCTGTGACACATTTCTCCTGAATTTCGAGTGATTATCCAGGATTTTGTCAATCATCTTTTTATAATGTCCATGAAATTTTGGTAACACATACGAATTTATAACGTTCAATAATAAAATGATCATAATTTAAATAAACGTTGGAGAAATGATTTGTAAGTACTTAGGAATTGTACAGTATGTGCAACAAGAGCGTGTACGGCAAAAACCTAAGAAAATATGAAACTACGATTTTTTTTTGTTTTTATTATGTAAGTTTGTTGTATTTTCTAGGGCGCTATCAACTAAAATATAGTAAAGTCTCCATTACTGTTAATAATTGCCTGGCTACTTTTGTCCATACTATCAACCAATTTTTCTGCATACTGTGGTGATACATTTTTCCATATCTTCCGAACCACTCGCTGTAGAGCGCCCAAATTTTTTATGTGGTACATTTTTAGCTTAATCTTCATGAATGCCCATAAATTTTGATCGGATTGGAATTAGGTGCCTGAGATGGCAAATCCAATGCTGTGATGCCCTTTTTGAGTTTAAATTTCGAACAGAGTAGGCTATGGTGTTTTGGATCGTTGTCTTCTTGCAAGATTCAATTAGAACTCCCCGCTCTAAACCATTTCAGGAGAGATGATAACAAACCTCGTGAATAAATTTTATTCATGAAAAGTGCGTTTAGGTTCCGTGTGGAACTTACTTCGTAAAGAAGTTTCTTTAGAAACCGTAATGTTTTTGTCATTCTTTGGCAAAACGAAAAGGATGTTGGTGGTTGGTACACATTTTTTAATTATCATTTCATTGATAAAATGAGATATCGTCAGCATGTGAAAAGTTACTGATACATTTGTATGTAATTCGACCGCTGCGTTTCAGAATTGAGGACACCATTGTCTTATTCCGCCATTCGCGTATTTATTTTTTTTATACGAGGTTTGGGCGGCCCTATTTACTTTCATGGTTCAAAGGATTCTGAAAATATGAGATCACTTCACTTTGGAACCACAAGACTAATCATCTTATGAATAAAATTTCAGTTTCGTTTAATTATAGTGCAAAGTTTTAATTTGGTCATAAATGCGATTATTATTTGGTAATAAATGCGATGCATATTTCTAATATTTATGAACTTTAGTGCATTCCTACGCATTCTTATTTCGTATTTGATTACTTTGATAAACTTACCGTTTGCAAACGATGCTTAATCAATTATTTTAAGCCGCAATTCCTGAAACAGAACACCACGAGTCACTAGAAAACCAACGCTAATTTACCTTTTATAATCTGAATGTTTAATTTTTATTTTCTTTATTGATTTTCATTGTAATTCTATTGACAAGTGCGAGGGTAGAGTACACAAAGTGTGAGAGCTCCCCACTCGAGAGAGAAGAAACTCTAACGGAAAACTTTTTTATATTAAATATCGCTTTAACGATGGGTTTCTTAAATCAGCCTGATGATAATCAGTATGTACAAATCACGTAATTTAACCTACAAATTTACATTTTCTTTCATAAATAGTTCGGATATTATGATAATTGGAATACAATAATGGAAATTGTAGCTTCACGTAAAATAAGGAAAGTGACACAAAATATTAATGCACCATATAGATTAAGCCAGATTCGCTTCGAGGGTTTATTATTTATTCTATTTGATTTATAACTTGTCAAGATATATTTCTTATCTCATTGAATTATTTTATCTTTAAACAATCCGAAATACCATGAACGATCTTTACAGTTCAGATTAGTTCTCTTCTTTGTAATATACAAAACTAATACCAAAACAAATTTCTTCCAAGTAAAGTATGTTTTGTATTCGTGCTGTAGAGTTATTTGGCACAGTCACAAAAATAATAGAATTTTTGTTTTATTAAAATGTGTGCATATTTTTCTTATACATAATCTAAAATATTAATAAAGAATTTTTTACCTTGACCTTATCTAACATACATATATCTTAAGATAATGATCCGCCATAAAGACGACGACGCTCTATAATAAACCATATAAACTTTCCTTATTGACCGCCCCTACTAATCTTACTTTAATATTTGAATTTAATACAATGTAGCGTAAAGTAAAATACGCAAGTGGAGCTAAAAATTCGTTTTAGGGGTATATCCTCTATCTGGTCGCAAGTTAACTATTTGCGATCAGAAATATGGTTACTAGATTTATTTTGTTATGCTAATTCTTACATCTTTTTTAAATTTAAATTTGTTTTGCGATTGTTAAGTAGAAATACATAAAAAGACTGCGACCTGGGAAAATGCGTAGCAGTCTTTTCGTGGATTTCTAACTAACTATAGTCTAAATAAATTTTGCTTCCCTAAAAGTAATAACGATATTTTAAAGATACTGTTCTTCAAAGTGATTTAAAACAATGATTTCCACTCTTTTACTACTGACAATGAATGCAAATTTCTAAAAATTAACAAATGTTTGTGCTGAACAAGTCTGAGTGCATCAAATTAGAGGTTTAAATTCAAAGATAAACTAAAAATAATTTATTTGTTTGCTGAAAATTGAGAAATCAGTCAACCAGGTGGCACTATTTTGCCCTTCTCTGGTGGAATTACGTTAGGTGTAAATATTTTCGAAACAAAGTTGATTGGGAAACTTTTGGTCCACAAAATTTTTATAGGGAAAAATAATTCCCAATATGTTTGTTTCAAAAATATTTACAACCAACTAATTCCAACAGTAGGTCAAAAAAATATAATTTAGACAGAAAGGCTATGAAAATATTTTTCCCAATTCGCTATTCCCAGGGAAAGCCAGAATAGGGCCACAGGTTGAAATTAGAAAATAATGAAGTATCTCAATTAATTTTCAAATTACTCAATATCTATCATTTTGCCTTTTCCAAAAATTTGCAAAATGTAATTTTTCGTGCATTCTCGTACTTTGAACCCTCCAAAACCTATTTGCATAGTTAGTATTTTTATTGATTCAGCGGATTCTTCCAAGGGGTCAAGATATCCTTTTTATCGGTAAGTACTAGAAATTCAATTTTTATTAGTATAACGTTAGAATTTTCATAAAAAACTAGAGCAACCGATATGTCCGGAAGAAAGACAACAATGAATTAAAATATTTATATACCGACTATCCGTATTCATTTGTTTTATTAGAAAATTTAATTTTCAATTTATAAATAAATCAAATTAATAATAAAAATAAAACACGACAAAGCAGAGGCAAGAAAATTGTATTTTTGAGAATAATTAAAATTGACATTTTCATAGTATGTACGTATTTCTTAATTATTACTGACATTTATTTATTAATGTGTATTGTTTTAAATGAAAAATTGCATAAATTTTAAATAATTTAATTTTCCTGAATTGTTTTTCCTTGCGAGAGAGGCTGAATTGTAATGAAAGTTATGAGAAAAAAAAACTGACAACATACTATAGGAAAAATGTACTCGTATCTATATTGTATTCTTACCTATTACATACTACATATTATATAAAATAATTATTTATTAATAAAATTAGCTTTCATGAAGGCATGCATAATTATTCTATACAGTTATCATGTTAGTTAAGTATCTAGGAAATTAATAAAAATATTTTTTTTGTATGTGGTTAAGTATAATAAGGAGGTTTTGAGAACACCTACAGTGGTTAACACACAAAAATACATAGAAAAATAAAAGTTTATTTTGGGGAAACAAATAGTTTTCTAGTTTAGTAAAATTATATTTAAAAATCTACATTTATCATCATCAAATTTATTCTATGCAGAACATGTACTAGATTTAACAGTTTTGACTATTTCTTAAGATGAAACGTCTTTTGTGTGCATGTAAATGATTGACTATGATTTTTGTTCTTGTCAGTTTATCTAAGAATTTTGTTTTTTTTTTGAAACCATTAATTTTATGATTTTCTAGTTATCTCTTAGCAAAATATTTTCTTTATACGAGATAACATGATTCATCGATGCCTGGGTGTTGTACTTCTCTTTGTATTCTAGAGACAATGTGTAAATAAAAACGCTTTGAAAACAAAACAAAATTGAAAATGTATAGTTTTTAATTAGTATAAAATTAAATTAATTTTTTTACATATCTAAATATGGATAAACTAGACTTGTTGAAGATTAATTTTTTTTAATGCATTGCTATAAAGAAAAGGCGATCGAATTATTAATTAAAGGAGACAATTTATAATAGTGAACATGCACGTACTTTCTAATTCAACATTTTTTCAATATAATACATTTTTTACCAAAAAATAACTTTAACGGAGATACTCTGTGATAGTGCTCTGAGTGTTATGATCTAATCATTTTTCACGCAGCTTTCGTTTATTTTCGACTATTTGACCCCACATCATAGTCGAACCAATCATTCCGTGCTCTTGGCGGCCTTCTTCCGATAGTTTTTCTCCTGTGGTATTTATCTCCTGGATGTTTGGTGGAGTTTCTTAATTTCCATTGTGCCGGGTAAGATGTTCATTGATAGATGATTGGTAACTTTGCAGAGAGTCTTCACTTTTTAGTGCGTCGATATTCCAGCGCACGTTTTTCTTTGCTTATCTGTTAAAAGTGGATGATAATCTACACTTATATTTTGAGCACTACGACAGTTATGCTAATGTAATGTCTCTTCGATACCATGATGTGATCAATTTGGCTTTCTGTGGAACACCATCATTCGATCGCTACGTGGCTTTGTCGATTTTCTTATGTTGAAAGGACGTACTCGATACGAATACGACTAGGTCATACATTATAGCCAGTTCCGTGACGCGTTGGACCTTGATGTTACTCAGCTGACGCAAGCTGTACGGGCCAATATATGATATTCTATAAGTACGCGCTCCGACATATTTTGGCGTTTAAGTCGCTCACGATAATTTTGTTATCATGATACGGGATTTTACTTATAGCTCCGTTTTCCGAAAAACAATCAGGTTTAGTTCGCGATAGCTTTTTCAAATTTGTCCAATTTAAAATTTAATTTTAAAATTAAAAATTAAATAACTTAGATTTAATAGTAATTCTAAGACCGCGGTCCAATTTGTGACTTATTTTGTGGAGACTGACTTATTTGAAAGTCTACAATAAGTCTCCTGTCGAATAGACTTATTAGAATCTTGCTTGAATTATTTTGATGAGTTACCGGTCTGACCGCAAGCTTTCCATAAAAGTCAAACAAGTCTACAATATACCCAGCCGATAGGAAGCTTATTGTAGACTTTCAAATAAATCAGTCTCCACAAAATAAGTCACGAATTGGACCGCAGTCGTATAACAAAAAAAATCCGTCATAAAATTTGTATAATTTTCTTGTAATATCGATGTTCTGTATACATAGTTCTGAACTGCTCCGTTATTATGCAGAACTGTCCCGACTTATTCCCGAACTAACCGACTTGTATCAGATTTATTGGCTTATTTGGTGTCATTTTAAATAAGTCGGTCAAGTCATTCCGATCCATTACTTATACCGACCACCGAAAAACAAAACGCAATTTTTATTATATGGAAAGAAAGCAATTTCTTGGCAGTTTTTTCATTGGTACTGGATTTGATAATAAAAGTGCATATATTACATTTAGGCAAGACACATTTTTGGTGACATTTCTGTGTAGACCAACTTATTCAAATGTCTCCTCGTAAGATGACTTGTTTGAATAAGTCGGTCTCCACAAATAAGTCGGTGTTTGGAAAACAGTCAAAAAACCCAAAAAATATTACGAGTTAAGGCGTTGATACATGTCCAGATTTTGCCTTTTTGCCTTTAAGGCATAAACATTTCTCAATTTTGTATAAGGCAATATTTTTTGCCTTAATGGCAAAATCTGTACATGTCTCACCGCCTTTATTGCTCGAAATTATAAATGTGTACGAATAAGTCAACAAAAATTAATCAACTAAGGCAACTCAAAGTGCCTTTGCTTTTTCACTGCATTTGTGGTAATTCGAAAGTAATATACTACTAATCGACCCCATTATCGGAAACGTCTCCATTATCGGGAGCGCTCTTTAAATTCATCCTTTTGTTGTTATGACGTGTTCTGCTCGGATGAAAAGACACAATTGTTATCATCCAGGATCTTGTAATTAAGAAAACAATTTCTAACTTTTCAGTTGAACTTCCCAACAAAATATATTTTCGTAAGTTTAAAGCAAAATATTTATTGGTTTTTCACGTTCATCGAGTTAGCACTCTTTTTTTAGTATGGAAGAACGGAAGAAAGTTAGTGAATTTTTCGAAAATGTAACCAGTTAGGCTATTTTACCGGATTAAAATGAATGATTTTGGTCTATTAATAGCGCCACGTAATGGTTTTGTCCAAGGTAGTTTACGTACTGCTAATATTCATCTATATTATGTTGATCATATATTATACAGAATTTTTATGACATAAAGAATTACCGTGGCCCGGAAGATAGTCATGTGGTTACGCTAATATAGCTCGATATGATTATAAGTTGACGGGGTAAACTACGCATGTGATAAAAAATAATGTTCCGTATAAAAAATATATTTATATGTATGTGTTACGGTCAAAGTGTATAATCCGGTGATTATATATAATTACCAGTCATTATATATAATTAACAGTGCGTTTGGCTAATTTGTGAAATATCAATGATTTTCCTTTAATTTTGCATTTTAACCGGTTATTATATATAATTACCAAACCCCTTTGGTCAAAGTGAATAATATGGAAGTTTTTTACTTAGTTCAAAATTAAAATTTTAATTTAAATTTGATACTTTAAAAATTGTATATATTCTAGAAAAGCGGGGGTTTGGGGCCAGAAGCCCCCATCCTCTAAGGTATACAACGAATTAAAATTGCAATAATTTTTTTTCATATTTACAAAAGTTGATTTTTTCTAACATTTGTGGCACTATCAGAAGAAGCGATAAGAGCGATAAAAACTCTTTGATCTGTGTCTGCAAGGTTGACGAAGCAATTATTTTTAATAAAAATAAATAAAATAAAAAGTAGTTTGTTAATTCAAAATTTAAATTTTAATTTATTCAAAATCGAATTTATCGTTAATTTGTTCTTCATCTTCATTTCCATTTGTATTAAGGTTGTGATCCTCGTCAGGAAGTTCATGAAGGTTGCCTGGATATAGAATGGCCGCATGTTTCATGAAAATTGAGTAAACGTGATTTTTATTAAAAAAATTTTTGGAAAAGTAAAATTATCGAAGAAACTGATACATTTTCACCGAAAATTTGGCTTGCACTTTCTAAAAAGTAAGATATGTGCTTACCTTATTTTGAAAAATTAAAAAAAGTGAAAAATTTTGATAAACAATCCTACATTTACAAATTTCTAAATTTTAGCTCGTTACCTGATTTTCTCGTTGTAACGTAAAGTAAAATTACGTCATTATTATTATAGTTTTAAACTTCCCGAAGTTAGAATTATTCACTTTTACCGGTAATTATATATAATTACCAAAGGGGGTTATCGGTAATTATATATAATCACCGGTAAACCCTTTTGGTAATTATATATAATTACCGGTAAAAGTGAATAATTCTAAAAAATTATACATATTAACCGACGCAGTTGGTAATTATGTATAATGACCGGTAATTATATATAATAACCGCAATTATACACTTTAACCGTAACATATGCATAATACTAATTCTTTTAAGTTTTAATAAACTTTAATGATTTATGAATTTTTTTCTAAAGTAACATGTGGGGGATACGGTTCAAAGAATGATGAAAATTGCCCTGTGATAATAACATTTCCAGCAATACCATAATAAACTATGAATGTTATCCAACTAATTCACTTACACTAACTATATTTGATATAAAATTGGACATTATTAAGTTTTGGCCTTCTTTTAATGGACATCTATATAAAATATCATCTGTTATATATGATCAAATGCACATTTTAAGAGTTTATTACAAACAATTAGTTCAAAAGTCTTCCTTTAGTTGATTGTCTTCTTGGCATGCTTACATTACTCTCAACATCAGTCTATTATAATTGAATTGTATGGAGGCGACAGTTTTTTTGTGTCCGCGCGTTCATCATAATTCCATACAATAACTCAAGTCCTTATTTTTTTAATAATGATTTTTTGGTTTCGTTTTTCTATTAATAATATTTTTTGTTGGTTGTATTTAAGACAAATTTCTTTGTTCTAATTATAGTGAACTTAATAAATATACAGAAAAAAATGTTTTGAAGAAAAGAACTGACAACAACTTAAGTATTTTGATGAAATAGAAAAATGTGTGGAATACGTAAAACCGTTCTTGTATTGTAATGCGTTTTTTGTCTAATGTTATTTACCTTCTAAAGGTCGTTATTCTCTTGCGCGTCTGGATACAAGATTGCTTATAGCATTATGTTGCAGCCGTTATTACTGGTCAAGTGAGGAATTGTATTTTTGCTTAAGTGAAAAGACAAGTTCTTTAAATTAGTTTTCTCTGGCTTCAATTGTTTTATGACAAGTCTTAGATTAGCTTCTAAATCAGGATGTTGGTCCTAATTTGTATTTATCTATTTTATCTTTTGTACCAACTAAGAAGTCGAACTTAATTTAATTTGTCGATTTATAGGTTCTAAGTGTTAAGCATCAATTCTAAGAGTTGTTTGTCGAAAGTTGTTTTGTTAACGTTAGTCGCCGCACGAGTTTTTTTTACATTTACTAATTTCGAGATTATTTTTTGGTTACCATATGCTAGAGCTGTAGCATGTTTTCGCAATAGCCTTCATTTTATAACATTAAATAAAACTAAAAAAAAATCCTCTAATCACCACAGTCAATAAATGTCTTAATGTTACCTAAACATAATTGTTTAATTACTTATTTTATTTTATTAACACTATTTAAAAAATATTTTATTTTAATATAAAGGTAAAAACTTTATTTTTTTACAACAATTTAAAATAAATTATGATTTAAGGTTCTATATAGTAAAATACTTATTTTCTTTATGTGACAATATTATTATTTTGTTGTTTGAGACCGGTTTCGGAGTTCTTCCTTCTTCAGTCAACGTTTTTACTATTAATCATATCACATATAAAAATGGATCTTTTCCAATTTTATTCTACTTATTTTAGTTTGGTGATGCGTATTTGAAGTTTTCGTGGAAATTGTTTAAATTGGAATATTCGGATTCCGGTTTTCGTGAATAGCTAGCTAGCTACTCGTCGTGTAGAAAGGGGATAGTAAATTATAATTGTTTCTTATACTTACTGCTTTTATATAAACAAGAAACTGAAATTTTTGCTTAATTTCAACTCACTCGTAACTCTAGAAAACAGGAACAATATTTTATACAAACTATAAAGAAATAGATAGTTATATAATTACGAGTATTAAAAATTAACGAAATAAGAAATTTGATAACAAAACGGAAGATGAAATAAGGGATATGAAATATAACGGTTAACTAATAATTTTTTAAGCCATCTTAGTTTAAAGCACATTCTTTTCGTGTCAAAATTTTCTGTAATATAACCCAAAATAGCTTTATCAACTAAATACAAAAACGATATAATTCCATTTCTTGTCTTTAAACATAACAAGGTTAAACCATTTAGCACAGCTTCTCATTTACATATAAAGAAAATGAAAACGGAAAAGAAAGAAAACGAAATTTAATTTAAATATTTTAATTATTAAACGTTATTCAGAGATATCACCTTATTCAATGAAATTATAAATAAAAGCCGAATAAATTATCAAAACTCGAGCTTTTGATCATTTTGGTTGTCCGTTGCAAGTCTCTCTCTCTCTCTCTGGCACTACATTCCAGCAAGAGTTTTAGCCGCCTCAAATGAGGTTTCATAATCTTATTTTCATTTCGGATAATGAGTGATTAATTCATTGATCCTAAACCAGCCGTGAATTTTTTTCCTTACCACCACCGGGAATCGAACCCGGGACCTCCGGTCGCTGGAGCAAGCATGCTGACCACTTTGTCACCGGAGCGTTGCAGGTCGTACAAGTTAAAATAGAGTATGTGAAATTTTACTCGTTTTCGTTTACTTATACGGCTAAACTGGTAATTGTTGTTTGTTAATTTTCGTCTTTAAAAGTGATCTAACATATTTATATTGTGTATGTCCTTTCTCCGTAGTTCCTTCGTAATCCTTTCGCAGTAGTCCATAAAACAACAAACGCTAGAAACCTAATTTTCCAAACAAATCCTACTTAGACTTGTTTAAAATTGTTTAAAATATCCGAAGTGAGATGGGAAGAACACTATACGCTTGACACTTATCGTAGGAAAACCAAGATTTATAAATGTGACTTGTTATTCAAATAAGGTAGGACGAAGTTATTAGAAGCTGATTATCTGCGCGTGGTAGAGAAAGTTTGTGCGGCAAAGACTAGACCATTAACGTCAAGCAACCATTGCTTGGGTTAGTGCAGATTCGGGTGACCGCATGGAAACAACATGAAACTAATTGCAAAGAGCGGAAGGAAAACGATATTAATTCCTCCTCCCGGCATTGCCAGTATGTCTCATCCAGCAGCAGTATGCACCTTCCAACACCTCTTCCTCTTCAAAATGTCGTGTCACCCATAGGGCCCATGTAATTAGAACGAAAACGTAAGATACAAACGAAACTTTATAATATAACCAATTTTATTTTCATGAAGTTGCTGCTTACAAGAGTTTAATCATTAATTATTACAAGCAGGTATAAGTCTAGAAAGCCACAATAAAATTTTCGAAACAGTATAAGCGTAAATTAAGAAACAGTATATTCATAATTTTCCAGGAAAATATGGCATTAGTTTATCAAAGCATTCCCTTATACTTTCTTAATATGGGAGAATGTAATTGTATATGAATAATAATTATTTGGAATCGTTTCTTGATTCTATTAAAATGTTGTTTATAATTTAATTTACAAAATTCTTCGGTTTATGTTGTATATAGTACTTATCTACATACAATTATTAAGTATTCGTATTACGTGTGCAATTGAAAGTTTATTACTTAAATCAGCATCTTAAGATATTTTCTCGTCTATCTACATTTACTTGTTTCGTCTAGAATTTTTAAAAAGTAATTAATACTTGTTTTTTAAGTAATGTATATTATATTGATATTCTTTTTAAGTATAAATGGATATGGAGCAATAAGCACTTTATTCTTATTTGGTGTTTGTAGTATACAAAAACGTATGCCTTCATGTCAGTCATGATTGTGTATTTGGCTCATTGCTTCATTATTTAATAAAACGATATTTTTGACATAAAATCTCGAAACTGTATATTTTTAAGCTCTTACAAATTTAAATGGGTTCCTCGCCTAAAATGTAAAGTATTGATTATTTATTTTTCATGTATACTTAAAAAAGAGTATTTAAAGTAAATGATGATAATCTTTGACATTTTCATAATTTCATTAAAAAAAATATTTTTTGATTGCGCGCTATGTCATATTTATAGATTGAAGAAATCATTTTTATGCTACGGACTAATGACACAAGATGTTTAAAATTAAATAATTAGATGATAAGAGTTAGAGTAAGCTGTGTAGTTGTCAACATTTTTATAGTTGAATCATCGTCGCTCATACACTTGAACTAATAGTGTGAATGACTCAACCCACAGAATAACCCACAGGAAGTGCTCTAAATAATTATAAATTATTTAGAGCACTTCCTGTGGGTTTTATTTTTTGTACTTTTAACAATATTTATTAATTCTTCCTTATAGTGATAATAAATTTGAAAATTTGATTTTAAAAAGATCGACTTCGGATATATTCCTTCTTCAGTTTTTTTAAAATAGTTTAATGCATTTTACTTTCGATTTTTGTACAAATATAGTATTGCTTTTGGCCGAAGAAGTAGAAAATATTCAATTTCACACTACTCGGAAATTTACTAATAACTTCAAATTTTTGATAGGGTGATGAGGAGTTTATGAATTTTTGGTTAATCAATTTTATTAAACCGCAATCTTTTCAGTCTATTATTAGAAACAAAATTAATAAATGCATTATTCTACATAAAATAGTGTTAGTGCACTAATCTAGATCATAATTCAAAATTTTTGCAATACGGCTTTTCAAAGCACACATTATTACAGTTTTGTCATCAATCACTGCAGAGTAGAGTATTTTATAAGATAACTTCGTCAGTTTTGAATTGAGGACGGCTAAAACATGTACATATATGTTAGATAAAATTTAATATTACATTTACGAGTTGTACTTATAAAAGTTATATTTTCGCGCGTGAAACTTTCGGTTTTGATTATTATTCTAATTTGGAATTTATATTTTTATTTTCAGGTAAGCCTTTTTCTACTTTGTTCTTAAAGAAATCCTGGTAAGTATCGATTAATTTAAGGGATCTATCTGCTATGTGAGACTAATATTATGATTATTATTTTAAAATTCCGTTACTTCGAAGACATTTTTTATTTTTACTGAAAAAATATCGATTGGGTAAATTATTTATTGTGTAATAAAAAAGTATTTATAGTGATTAAGTTATAATCATTAACTTTTTCCTTAATAATTTAGGAGTTAAATAATCAAAATAAAAATTACGTTTCTTAACAGTATTGAAATGGACTGATAATGTTTTAAAATTTGTAACCCATTTGTTGGAATTGATTTCTTGTAAGACAAGATCTCGAGCATAGCTTGCTTAACAGCGAGTTCATACAACGGATAAAAATCTCGGATTTTACTATCCCATCGTTTTAACCAATTACATCACGTAAATTATACAAAGGGCACGCCTCTTTTCATATAAAAAAGTTGAAAATATTGAAAAAAAAAATCTGGGATAGAAAAATCCGAGATTTTTATCCGTCGTATGAACTCGCAGTAAATGTACTTTTATACCCCTAAATATTTTCTTATAAAAAATGAACCACTCTCGTTTAATTTATAAGAAAAACACTTTCTAATGATGGTTGTTGGACAATTAATTAAAACAAAACTACAAAGAAATTCTAAGTATTTTCTTATCTCAAAGACACGAATTTCGATTTTTAAAAACAAAGAACCAAGCACAAATAAGTAATCTCAAATTAGTCTAAAATGATTCAAAGGAACAAAATTTTGTCGTCAAAGCCAATTTGAAAACTTGAAATTGAATTTAACATGAAGTAAAACTTTTATGGTGGAATAAATTTATAATAATTTTCATCTATCGAATGGAATCAGGTTTAAATAGATGTATAATGTTGGCCTAGCCGTTCAAATAATTAGCTTGAAAACCTCAACTCAATTAAGTGTTGTTTGTTTGCCTTTATATTCCGTCTACGTAATCTAATTTTCTTAGCAGAGCAAAATTTGTTTTATTCACTAATTATTTGTCGGCGTACGGAAAATTTAAATCACTTAGATTTTTTGTTTCGTTCTGAGGAACACATTTATCACTGTATGGTGCGCGAATTCTTTATTGTATACGCACTTACAATTCTAGTTGACCCTAGATTAGAATATTAAATTTTGAACAATCTAAAATTATGTTGTAAATATTTTAATTCTAACCTAACTATGGGTGTTCTTTAAGGAGGGTTCAAATTTTCCGATTTTCTTTTGTTGATAAAAACCAAGACGATTATTCAATACTCCATGATTGAGTTTTATTATTATATAAAAGACTTTATTTCTATTTTTATGAAGGGTTAAGGTCCTCTGTTTATACCATAAATCGTATTACAAACTATACTTCAAAATTTGATTGATACATTTTTTGGTAAATATTTATCGTGATTAAGTTTAAACGAGTGGGTAACATATTGCATTGTGTACCGGCTGAAAAAGGTCGAAACTTAGAATGCTTTTTTGTGTTATATAGCAGGATAATGAAAATGACTCAGATCAGAGGATTGATTTGTAATTTAAGACGGTTTTATATCGTGTGTCACCCAAGTAACCAAAAATAGAGAATTCAGATCACATATGAAATGCATGTGTGGAAAAATCGATCAATTTAAATTTTATATATTTTCCATAATGTGTGTATTGTGCAATATAAACAAATACATAGTTATAAAAAAATTTGTGGAAAATTCGACCGCAAAACAATAACATTGTTTTGAGAAAATTTTATTATTTAGATATTTCTCTCGTTTAGCCGAAAGGTTTGTGTTTGGATTTATCTCTTTTTGGGAAAAAGTAGATGTTGTTAATTTTTAATAAGTGTGATGCCTATCATTTCGTAATAGAGACATGTATTAAATTTGGAACAGTTTCGTTTATCGGATATCCAAATAACCAATCTCATACCAAAGAAGTAGGGTTATTTTTAGAATATATTCGGAAAAAATTTTACCACCAACATGAACTAATTGGTTTTAAATCTCTTTTGGCCCAAACCCAGTTTGTTATGAATCTCAAACAGTAAATAAAATGTTTTCTTTTAAAGCTACCGAAATTATTTAATTTAAAGATCGTCGTTCGTCAAATACTACATAGAATCGACAGTCATGGAGAATTCCATTGAAGTCAAGGATTCCAACTGTACATTCCATGCTCTGTATATAATTTAGCCTAGTTACGAGTAAATGTGTCAATATATAGAAGAAGACTTGTACTAGTCTTTCGAAGAACTTTTAATGTACAATTTTTAAATAATAATAATTCCTAACGACCAATTATCCCTCCTCGCACGCGGATTGCCGTATTCTGTATTTATATTGTTTTTAGTATAATTTAGATAAATTATAACCACGGAATGTCAGGCTGCTGAACTGATGAATTAAGTGGAAATTTAAAATTAAAGAATATGAAATTAAAAATTATCGAAAACTGAAAAGGTATAGAAGGTTGACGTCAAGACACCAACCTCGTATTTAAACAGGATTAGATTAATTTCACAAAATTATTATCTTGGTTTACAAAGCAGTTCATGCCAGGACATTTTGACTGATCTTTTAAATATACTGTCAAGACTACTCGTATGTAATACCATTGACCCATAATCTACTGATAAATCTAATTTTTAACAAATTAATATACCAGTTAGATAGATATAAAAACTATATCACATATTATCTGGCGAAAAATTAAACGAACTATTGTTCACTTTAAATTGTCATAAAAAACCTTTCCATAAATTTTTTCGGCAAAATATCCAATAAAATATACCACAAGGAGTCGTACGAAATTTGTTGTTACACATTCTAAACGTACCTAATTGTCACTTTGTACATCATATTACAGATAAATTCTTCACCTGATGTATCTTTAAGGTGAATCAAAACAAGATACACATATGTACATAATACTTTTGCATGCCTGGGTCTTATTATAAAAGCCATAAAACATATGTGTGATTCGTTTAACCATCATAAAAATTGTATGTTTCATGTTAAATTGATTTCATACGAAAATCAAAACGTAGAAAACAAACGCAAAACATTTTGCTCGTCCAACAACAAATTAGTTTGGAAAATATATAGAGCTGCCACTCCTCAAAGTTTTGTTTTTATGGCCATTACATATTTCAATCCGTATACATGGTGAAAATTATAAATGTTTTGGTTTTTTGTTATATTTGTTTCTGTGTATTTTATCATACAAGTACTTATTTATAATTTATGGTGTACGTATGATTTACCTATTTATTGAACAGTTTTATTTAGCGGTTTTGCTTTTGACATATACGATGCAAATACACCTTTTGGCAGTGTTGTTATCATAGTCTGAAAATTCCCTATCATCTTCTCTGATTTAGTTTTAAGGCAGTGCTATTAAATTTTGATTCATAAATACACTATTAAATGATTTTTATCATTTTCTCTAAATTGGGAAAGTAAAACAGAGTTCATAAATCCAAGAAATTAAATATTTTTTGTTTGCTAAAAATAACAAGTCTATAGGGGTTCTGGGACAACAAAATTGAGTGACGTAACTAAGAATTAACTTTATTATAGCTATGAAAATAATGTATAGAAGGCCAGTAAAACAAATCTGTTATTTGTATAGATGCGGCCGATTACTTTTAGGTAAATATAATTTCTAAGCAGTTAAACAGAAATCAATTATTGGATATATTATAACCGATTTGTTAGTGTCACATTCGCGTGGAATATCATATTCACACCATTTTGTAAAATTCACGTGCATAAAAAAAAATAAAAATTTTTATGGTTAAGCAATATGTAAATAAACAAAATGATCGTGTTTGCTTAGAGTGCAAATCAAAAGACAATTTAAACTAGCGAATTAACTACTCTGCGAAAGCAAGCGCCTGCAGCAGTGATGGTTTGGGCCGCAGTAACTGCCGCAGGAAACTCATCACTCGTTTTCATTGAACAGATCATAAAGTTAAATAAACAAATCTACCGTGAAAAGATTCTAAACGATGCTTTGTTACCTTGAGTACGTAAACAATTCGGTACAAACGATTGGACGTTTCAACAAGACTCGGCACCATCCTTTAAAGACCGTGAAACCCAACGTTTTTTACAAGAAAGCCCAGCTTCGTTTCTTCATAATGGCCACCATATTCCCCGGACTTAAACCCAATGGATTTTATTGCCCATTCTGGAGGCCCAAGTATTAACTAAAAAATATGAGATGGTCGACGCCTTAAAGATTGCTCTTCGCCTAGAATTGGACAAAATACTATAAGACCACATGCTCCGTGTGAAGGTTATAGGTAGCTACGTCCCACAATAACATATTTTTTGTTAAATTTGAAATGTGTTTACGATATACTGAAGTTTTGAAATAAAAAAAAAATCTAAATTAACAAATTTACAGCATTTTTAGTTGGAGTCACACTTCGAGTGCCGACCCCTGTATATGTTGTGTATACCTGCAAATCCATACATAAATCATGCCTCTATTTGAAAAACCACTAACTATAATACCAAACCTAACAACCAAATCTTAATTCTGTAATATGCAGTTTTTCGTATGTTTGTCTCTCAAAATATGCTTCAATATAATAAACAATTGCCTTATGACGTTTAAATAGATTTGCATATTTACTATCAAAATATACTACATTTGTTGATCGTACCGTATTTGTATGTTTCCTAGTTTAAAAACACAAAACACAAACTATATACAAATTAAAATTCACCATCACATCAGACTCACTCAATATAAATGTCGATTATTGGCATTTGAATAAATTCCCATTTTTATAAATATAAAAATTATTTAAGTGGAATTTGAATTATTCAGAATTTTTACATGAAAATACGAGCAACAAGTTTTTTGTTGTAGTTCTAGCTACACAAATATACAAAATTTCTATATTTATAGTACATATTGGGAGAATCCGACTTTTCCTATTGGATTATTGATTTTCTGTTTTATTTTCTGTATAATAGAAAATGATGATAATTCAATTTGTTGCCGACCGATCCCAAGGTGCATAGCCAAGGTAAAAATAAATCAATATCCGATAATATTCTGCGTATGTTGGAAAAGTAGGATACCATATCGATGTAATTTTATGGAATGTTGTGATAATATCTTCGTATTAGAAAAATTTGACGTTTAAAATAGTCAACCTGTATTATGAATGTATAAGCAACGATAATGATGTCACAGAGAAATTGGTTCATATAAAAATTTAAATGATTTAATTGTATTAACCCTTTGCACTCATATGTCACACTGGAGGTGACAATATAAATTTACTCTAAAACTCGGTATGTCATGCTGGAGGTGACAATACTAATTTACTCTAAAACTCGCATATCACTCTGTAGACCAAAAAAAAAAATACCACACTGTAAAAGATTACAAAAATTAAAACATTTTATTATAGTAATAAATGAAAATATAATACGTTCAATTCTACCACTGTAAATTATTTTAATTCATTTAGCTTAAAATAATACAAGTTGACACCCAGCAACTTTGAAAAGAAATCGAGTGCAAAGAGTTAAAACTAAAGGCTCCGAATGCGGCCGTACAGTCGCTTCGGGGCGCTTTTACTAATGCAAATATCGTTTATGGATAACGCTTATTAATATTATAGCTCTTAAAGTAAGTTAAGCTATCAAGATTCTAGATAAATATACACAAATACATGCGGTATATTTAGAAAAACAATTCTTTGGGCTCATATGATTTCACTTTGCAATTGCACGCTTTTCAATCAATACCAATCAATTCGTCGTTTGTTGCTTCGATGACACAGCTAGTATAATTATTTTTAATGTTTGCCGTCAATCCCATTTTAATCAACCATTTAGCCGTTGAACGCCCGCTCATTATATTTAGACAAAGACAAGAAAAAATTAAATAAGAAGCAAATTTGTATAGTAGTAAGCCGAAAACGAACCATTATCAATATGACCACACTAATAACAGTTCAACTAAAATTTACTTTTAAATTACTATCCAATAAATTAATTTTGATTTAAGTAATTTAACTCAAAATGCAACAAAATTTAACTTTAAGGACGTCAGCAAACAACAATTCAAATAGAAAGCTAGTTGGGATATTTCGAACATAAAAATATTCATCGAAACTTTTCGTCTTTCGAATTCGTGTTAGTGATTGAACGGAAAAAATTCAATCAAGTGGCGCTGGCAAATGATTTAAAATCGCTGGCAAATGATTTAAAAAAATTAATATTTTTAATTAACCTACTTACTTATAATTTTTTTTCGTCAAGATAGGTTCCTCTTTAACTAATTTATGCTGATGTCCTCGTCGGTTCAGTTAAATCTTCGATAGTGTGTCAGGCGACATTTTCTATATTCACACAATAGTTTGATTCCATTTCTGTGTTATTTGCCGACACTTTTATCACATTTACTTCAGTATTTTTTTTAATAATGAATTTTGAATGAAAACGCAACCAAAATTGATGATTATGAAAAAAAAAATATTGGGGAAATTTAAATTTAAATTACAACAAAAATTTCAATGCTTTCTGCATTCGTCGTTGAATAGAACGGACTTCTATTACTCGATGCTCCAATTGATGTGTTTGCGAGCAAATTCGAGTCGCTCTTTGCGGTGGCGTGCTGTCATTTTTGATCCTCTAGCAGGCCGTGAGGTTGGTTTCCTTCAAGTGTTCTTACTGTCACTTGACTAACAGCTCCATCTCGAACTTGTCTTAGCTCCTGCTGCACATTCACACTCGTGAGATGGCCCTGATACCGGCTGGTATATGAGCTCCGGTTGAAGATACCAGTTTCCTGAAATCTTCTGGATACTATTGAGACTGCAAATTAACTTATGTTTAGCTGACAAGCGTCTATTGCGTCCTTCTTGTAAAAAAGCAACTACTTGTGCTTTGGGGGGGGGGGGGGGGGCTTGGGCTTTTTCTTGAGTAGCATCTATAAAAGTTATGCTTTTATTATTAATTTTTATTTATATTTAATTTATTTAATTTATGATTATTAATATAAAATATTATTTTATTTATTTTATTTTATTATTATTCATTACACTATTATTTAAATAAAATATTCATAATTTATTTTAATTTATGATTTTAATATTAAATATCCGCCTTACGTAATGGCGGTGTTGTGCGGCATCGTGGTGTGCGGCGGCAATGTGTTGTGCTGCTTGTTGCTTGAGCGGCTGCGGTTGGAGACGAACTGAATGATTACCAAATTTTATAAATTAATTTGCTCGTTCTTCTTTGGTTTGATTTTCGTCGTTTTGCTTTCGTTTGGAATGCTCGTCGTGCTATTTCCGGCTTGCATGTATCTGTGCATCTGTTGATGCATTTACTCTGTTTAGATGTACAGAGTGATGATAAGTTAGCGATGCGTTTGCGAGATGTTAAGTTTGTAACATGTACGATTAGAATATCGGTTTGCAATATTCTAACCGCTACATATCCATGATTTTGAGGAAACAACGAATGCAACTTGTAGAGATTTTTTCAGGTCAACATCTGAAAAGTGGCCGATGGCAAATTTCGGTCAACGTGGTATTATACAGGAAATTGCAACACGCCAATTGTTTTCACCGAAACATCGCATTTTGCTACGATTGTTTTAATTTTAAAAGTATTGTATACATTTCAAAGATAAAGTATAAAGGTGTCCTTGTAAAGATACAATACTAAGCTGTAAAAAAAAGTTATTTTACGAAAATCGGTAAAGCCATTTTAAAAAATACGCCTTTTTAAAAAATCCGCGCGTACAGCGGAGGTTTGAGTCGATTTAGTTGGTCGCGAGTGTATATTCCAAAATCGGTCTCCTATTTATTTATTTTTCAATTATAAAACTTTTTTTATACGTAAATAAATTTTAATTGACATTTTCTAATTTTTAATCACGACTCTCCTCCGACAAGTGTTGATATAAAAACAATTCCTTTTCAAAAACTTATTTGGTACGAAAGTTGTTCAGAAGTTTAAGCCTATAGTTATGAAAACATCATTGTAACGGTTTATTAATATTTTTATTTTGGCGCTTTGCTTTCCGTAGTTTACTCAGGTACCCAAGTTCCATCAACAGTTTCAAAACCACGGAAACAATCTTTGGAATTACACCGAAACTTGTCTAAACAAAGTATAGAAATCTTCATTCGGTTGAGCTTTTGTTCTGAGTAAACGCGACACCCGCATTTCGTTCACTTTTTGTGCATATTGAGATTTTTCATTAAAATTTTATTATCAATATCATTGGACATGCTTACGATGTGAGCTAGTTTGCGCTCGTTCATTCCTCTGACCTTATCATCAGTTTTCCTCCGTTGAAAATTAGACACTATACATTAGTGATGGTTGCTGATAATGAAAGGAAAAGACTCCTAAATTGAGCTAAATGAACCAGACATTTAAAGCCTTGTCTGACTATAAAACGATTTCTGTTTAGGTTACATCTTGCCAATGCTATATTCTTTGAGTTTAAAGGGCTTCGGTGTATTACAGAAAGGGTCAATTATATATATAGGATTACAATAATTTCAATAATTAAATAACCGAGTAATTCATTGATTTAATTAAAAATCTTAAATAATTTATTCAGTTTTTCATTTTAAACAAAAATTTCATATATGTACATTTTTCATTTTATGATTAAATCACTTATAAATTTATTTTCTCGACGCCACTCTAGAAATGAAATTTAAGTCAATGTGTCTGATGGGTTTATATGTATATGAAATATATTTATTCTTTAAATAGAACTATATGAAGGCAATAGAAGAATAATAAAATTCTAAATCAATAAAAGCTTATTTATATTGTAATTGTTTTCCCTCATTTTTAGAATACTATACGAAAGCATAACACAAAAAGCTCTCTCTGTAAAGTCAATAAGTTAAAATTTTCAAAAGAATTTTTCATTTTGTTGTTTTTAAATGAATAGAGTAATCAAATTACAAGTTTTTGTTGTTATTATAAAGAAAATGAAACGGATGGGTGTACATACAAATATGTATATAGAAAAAAAAGTTTATTGAGCCTTAAAGCTCGCTATGCATACATATATTTAGGTTTATTATGCCATTCACTTTTCGAGTGTACATAATATTTAAATAAAATATCAAAAATTATCTATCCATTTCATTGTAGCTGTTCGAAATCATTATGTTATAGAATCAGAGCACGTAATACAAATATGTTTTCTTAAAGTAGATGTATCGTTTTTTATTTCTTAATTTTTTATTTTATCTTAAATATTCGGTGGTTGTTTTGATTATAATTTCATACATATTTCAACTTTGATTATACATTATACAATATGAATAACCTAATGCCATATTAAATCTACAATTATACAACGGTCACAAATGTGATGGTTTGCAATAAAATGACACAGCATTACGACACTTGTGCAGTCTTGTTATTTAGTAAGGCATTCGGTTCATTTATGAATATTTCACATAAAATCCACTTTAAATTGATTCAATTTGGACGAGGCTCTTTAAAATAATCTTCCTATTATATCTCTAATTCACGGCTCGCTAATAAATTTGTGGTTACCAGAATTTCGAATCGTAATTATTGATTGGTGATCAATTTGGACAGTATTTAAGACGAATTTTTCGGGAAGCAGACTGATCAATAAATTTAGCTAATGAAGAGTTCCCGAAAAGATTAAGTTAATCAATGATTCACCCAGGCGAGTGAAGTAACAACTGACGGATTATTTTCTATTTAATCAATTTTATTTACAATTTCACACGATTCTTAATAATAAAATATCTAGCTCGTTAACCAAATAAAAATAACTCTTATAAAGGTTTGCGGCCGTTTGCTCAAATGACTTTAATTATGTATCTCGAGCATAGTGGATTGTAAAAAACAAAAATTTTTTTTTTTTTATTTTTTACAATTTAAAATTTGCCAAGGATTCGCAGATTTAAACATGGCCCATCAAGTTTTTTCCGTCAATTTGTGTTGCACCCAAACAACGAGGTTTTTTTTTGTAGCCAGCCTAATGCAAATGGGTTGAATCGGTTTTGTAGTCGCTCTTCGGCTCCTGGGCGATGCTAGGCCTTGATGATAGGCCTTCCATGCAATGGCACATCTTTCACAATTTCAGCCGCCTGACTTGCGTTTTCGCCTTTATCGAAGCAAAATTGTAAAAAATAGCGAATTTTCTCTTTTTTATCTTCATTCTTGGCACAATATAATTGTAAAAGAATTTTTTTAGTACATAAATCCCTCTTTCCAACGAGTATAAGTCTGATCCACTGCGCAAAATACATGGTGAGATATATGTACGTCACTATGGATGGATTTATTTTTCCCCCACCCATTATTTAAATTAAAAACATTAATTAATATTCGATGACTTAGATGTAACAAAACATTTTTCAACCAGTTAAGATATCAGGTTCAATTTCTTAGAAAATCTAGCATATGTAATCATTAGCATAATATGTAAAGTCATATAGTCTCAAATACTTGTAGTTTTGAGATGACAATGACCTTTTCTATATACAGTCAACATTACAACACTGTTGCTGCTCATCATCGAACTGAATAAAATTAATGGAGTGCAAATCAATTCACAACATAAATTTAATTTTCTTAAAAAATAACTCAAAAAATGACCCGATTTCTTATCAAACACACGAATAAACTTCTGTATTTGTACAAAGTTGTCGCAGGTTATTGTATTGCTCTATTATTTTTTTGTTTGCGTAGTGGCGCGATGACATAGTATTTAGTGAGATTATTTCAGTTTGTGTCTTAAAAAATATTTTGATATGATTAACAGAAGATTAGTTATTTATTTGTGCGTACAGTTTGTACGTTTTTTTTTCTAAACTTTACAAAAGTGAGTCTAAATTTTACAAAAGTGATGTGAAACAGAATTTTCCAAGTTTTCATACGTCCTTTCATATCAAATTAATTACACTTTTCAATGTTTTCTTTTCAAATAAATCGCTAAAGGTATAAAAGGTCCCAATTGGTAACAAAGGTTAAAGGCTGTTTCACATATTTTGTTACATTTATTGTATGCTAGGTAGGTGTGCTGTTGTAGAAACATGTTAGAAACAGATGTTTCTAGGTGTGCTAGTAGAAACTCTGATTTTCTGGTCAATTTCAACTTTATTGAAACAATAACTTCGCGATAGAAACTTGGTGGTTTCGAAGTAAAGTAGTCATCGAGCCATTTTTGTACAACTTCAACTTTCGTGAACCGCTGGTCCTCTGGT
This sequence comes from Nephrotoma flavescens, assembly GCA_932526605.1. Lineage (NCBI taxonomy): Eukaryota > Metazoa > Arthropoda > Insecta > Diptera > Tipulidae > Nephrotoma > Nephrotoma flavescens. Next base: position 2,196,584 of record OW052220.1, read on the forward strand.
GGTAATCAGAGGAAACCAAGTCTGGAAAATACGCCAATTGCTGTAAAAGTTCCCAGCCTGAGGGGAAGATGAGTTCCTTTGTTAATTTTGCTGTATGTGGACGAGGGTTGTCATGCAGCAATATCACCTTCCAATCTTCTGCCTTCCTTGGCCTGTTCAATGGTCTTTTTTTCTCCAGAGAATCACTTAATTTGATCATTCGGGCCTATTAACGTTCAGCTTTAACAGTTTCACCAGGTTCCAGAAGCTCCTAGTAAATGACTCCTTTCCAATCCCACCAGACACAGTAACACTTTCTTGATATGAATATTCATTTTTGCAACTGATGTTGATGGCTGGTCTGGATCAACTCATGGTTTTCTGCGTTTATGATCATCGTACAAACAATCCACTTTTCATCACCCGTAATGATTTTGTACAAAACTTTTTTCCTTTTATACCGAGAAAGCAAATTCGTGCAGATGTGAACTCTTCGGTTTTGGTATACGGTGAGTTTTTGAAAACCCCATTTTCCTTCCTTCTGTATTTTTCCCTTTGCATGCAATCGCAATGGTATTGCTTGGTCAGAAACTTCTAACTGTTCTGCAAGCTCATTTTGAGTTTGACACGGATTTTCATCGAGTAAAACTTTAAGTCGTCTTCAAATTGTTTTACTGCACTGGACGTGGATCGTGAAATCTTGCAATCTTGCTGTTTTACTGGACGTGGATCGTGAAATCTTGCAAACCAAAATCTTTTAAAATTGATGCACACGAAACGACAGCTTGTAAATGATTGAAACGTGTGTCATAAAAACATCAATGACTAAGCTACATATATCCCAAATTGCAGCGATTTGGATGCGTTCAAGTACATATAATTTTTAATGCAACCAACTTCACAGCCGAGTTTGTTTAAATTAGTTGTGATATTCTTTTACACTTTGTTACAGAAATGATGTTTATATGTTTGTTAAAATAACATCTACACAAAAAAGTCAAAAGTCCTTTAACAAAAAATTGCTTATATATCAAATATCAAAGAAGATAACTAACATGTGCACAAGAAACAAAGAATTTTTTTCTTGTACACATGTTAGTTATCTTCTTTAATATTATTTAAGCAATTTTTTGTTAAAGGACTAAAGGAGAACGTGGAAAATAAGTTTTTTGTACTGAATAACTAATGAATTCTGTCCGAGTATAATACGACTATACTTACGAATAAGTAAATATTATTAGTTAAAAGACGGAAAATTGTAAATTTTGTTTTTTTTTAATGGGATATTTCCAATGATGTACATGTGGGAGCAGGGATTTCCCTTAGAAATAAACTGATTAGCAATTTGTGTAAAATTTGATAGAGTTCACGCAATTTTACTGTATAAATCAATGATATCTTAAAATCTATAAATAAGTTTAAAGTGTAAATTTAATCATCAGGAATATCAGGAGTCATCGTCAGGAGTATCTACTGATGAACTACTGATGACCTAAGAAGTCGAAATCGATCGAGTTATTTTTTAAACTTTTTGAATAAATTTTTTTAATAAAATGTGTTTATGAAGTGTGAGAGTGTTTCGTCAAGTGCATACGGTAAATAGTGTAAACAGTATTTTTCTACGGTCTTTCCGAACAGATCACTCTTTCCTACGGAGGAATTCGGCAGGCGTTAAATTTACTCAGTTTTACCCGTGAAGTAATAACCTAAAAAAATAATCTCTGGAAACCTTCACATTTTACTTTCTAAAGCAGTTTAGAAATAATAAAAGATTTTCAAATTTGTTTGCAGATTTTAAACAGACATTCAAACATTTCCGAGAACAATAAAAATGGTTTCGAGAGGTTATGTAATGAGTCAGATGACAGTGTCGCTTGGTGTGAGATCTCTTGTTCTATCTACTAAGACCATAGCTAAACTGGGGTGAAATTTTATCTGCGCGGTTGTTTACGGAATTTTAGAAATATTAAAGATTTTTTTTTTGGGGGAATCGGCCATAAGTTAAAAAAGTTTAAAGTATCGTAATAAGTTAAAAAAGTTTAAAGCTTTGAGATATAATTCTGGCTTCTTTTCTCTGTAGATAGAGAAAGAAAAGCACGATGCTTTATCAGAAGTGGAGAAGGCTACTTACTGGTACATTGGAATGCAGCATAAATAATTATATATTACCTTACACCAGTAAGCTGCTTGGTTTTCAGTTTCCATAGAGGTAGAGGCGCTATCTAAGTCTTGAGAGACAGCTGTTGATTTAAATTTAAAAGCACAAACGTGTTCCTTTATTCTACGTTGTTATTATTGTAATAACTGTAATTGAGTGGTGGAATGAATATATTATACACGTTAAAATAAAAAATAAACTATTAAGTGAGAGACGGTTTATGCAACAGCACTTTAATATTTTGACATCTATATAACGGCAGACTAGACTCGGGCTTAAAATGATGTTTGTAACAATATGGGAAAATATTTTTAGTTTTCTTACAAAACTGTTTTGTTATAATAATGTTATGTTGTAAGAATAAAGGAACACCTTCTATCATTGAAAAATTTAATGTTCCATCATGTGTGCTTTTCCAGTGTTCCTTTCAAACGAATTTTAGGGAATCCCGAAGAAATTCATGGCATTAAAATTAATTTGAAATTAAATTTAATTTGAAATTGACAGAGGTGAAACTAATCTTCCCAAAACTTCACTGACCTGAGAAGAATGCTTCCAAAAAGTTATTTTTAAACCTCTGTACATAACTTAACGCATGGCAGTATAACAGCAGTCCATACAGAACGTAAATTAAATCAATTAAATGTAAGTGTGCCCAAACACGAATGGGTCTAAGAACTTTCGCACTTAAGAAAATCTTTTAATCTTTTTACACACCCTTCATTCCCACACAAAAACAACGCAATGAAAAGCCTACATTGGCAACTTTGGTTTGCCTTATTTGTCTCAATTGCTCCATGAATACAAAAATTTTATTATTCTGATGAATCAATTTTTTATAATTAAGAAGTTAGTACAAGCATCAGTAACAATGACTGTCGGCCTCAGTAGATAGGAGAGCGAAAAAGTAAATTTTTTATTTATAAAATTACTACGTTAGGTAATACATTGACGAAGTGTCCATAAAAGCCTGAAAGTTTTATCCCATAAGTACGGAAATATCGGTGTTTGTAAAATACGATATTTGGGCTAAAAATTAATAAAGCAGGCCAAACCTCTTAATTCCGTACTAAACTCATTTCATGAAAATTATATTAACCATTGGAGATAAGCAAGACCACTGTGTTATACTGTGGCAATTATATTCAACGCCATTTGCGAGTATAGGCAATTCCATTTCTTGATTTTCATTTACCGGTCACTTACGAGAAAAATTGATCGTTCATTAGGTCACTGGTTAAGGTTAAATCTCAATAAAATCTTGAACATCAAGCTGCTATGTTTCTACCCAAATAAAAGGAACCCTATTATAAATCATATGTATGTACAATTAATACTCAACGTTAAATCGACCAGCTTTAATATGTTAAATGCTATGTAAATGTTTACAATTTTATATATTTCAAAAATCACACGCACGAATGAACTTCCCTCGTTCTTGGCTTTTAACCTTATATCCGTATATTTAACCATATCAAATTTCTACAATCAAAATTAAGAATACTGACTGATATTAAACGAGTAAGTATATCACTTAAACATTAAGCTATTATATTACAAAATAAATAAGAAGAAAATATTAGATTACATTAAGACAATATTCGTATGGTCACGTAAGGTTTATTGTTGTGTTATTAGTAAAATAATTATACATTACGTAAAGGGATATTCTGTTTAACGTTAAACATTTTTGTTACAGGTTGTCGATTTGCAGGATTATTTTTGTACTTATTTTTTGACATAGGCACTCGTAACTATTTTAAATAAATATTTGCTTACTTTTGACTGGCCCATACAGTTTTGAAATAACTTGGTACTTGATATGCCTTTATCATAAATAAATGCTGAATAAATACACTTTATTTGTATAGTCATTATGTATATTCGCAAAAATATGATGTTGTGTAATACCGTTTGCATATTGCGTCCTACATTATGATTAATTAAGAAAATACAAAAGAAGTTTATGAACTAAAGAAAGAAGAAAACTAAAGTGATCAGTGATGTCAGTATAAAAATTGATGCTTCATTGTTACTACTTAGGGAATTTGGTTTAAGCAGTTACTACATTATATGCGCTCTTGAAATTATTATTTGTTCAAAGTGTTTAGTTGACGTTTTTTAGGCAAAATTATTTTGAAATTTCGGCATTTTTAGTAATTGGTTTAGTTGTTCTTCTACAATCATAAAATTAATTTTGTCTTAGTATGCATATACCCAACCAAAGATGTACCGAAATAAACGAAATCGCATCTTTCAAAAATAAAATGTATTATTGTAAAATTATTAAAGTAAACATATTATTTAAAAGGTTTGAAGTGAGCTTCGAATAGTTTGTCTATCTGACCAAATGTAAATCATTTTTAAGGCTAAAATTTTGAATGTATAGTAATAAGTATTTCTATCTGTTTATTTCTCAGTGTTTCTTGTTTTAGACTGTGCAAGACTCCTTGTATCAATATGAGAATCTAGGGGATTTTTTTTACATAATTCTTTCTGACCTACAGTGTTCCGTGCTCCGTCGAATTCCAGAGAGTGATAGGTGATTTTAATTTTCGTGATAATAAAAAATTACCACCTCAACGATCAACACCTAAATTCCGTAACGTAAAAAACCAGTAATAAAAAGCGCACTATTAATATGTATTTGTTTTATATTATCGTATGTCATTTTTTGCCTAAGTATTTTAAGTGAACAAATATTCAGCGTGAGTTATAGATGGGGTGGTTCTAATAAAATTAAGATTAAAACTATGCTTGAACAGTTTGCAGAGGCGTATTTCTATTCATGTGCGTCTCGCCAAAATATTTGGTTTCATTCTAAGACGTATAATTTAAATTTGGCTTTCTAAATTTTGATAAACTTGTATCTGACATATACATAGATTATATGTATTATATGTTAAGTTGCAACATTTTTATTATGTTGCTAACTTTTATATATTTATATGCAAGGTGTCCCACGAATGAATGACAGGGACGGTACGGTTGCATCCCTTGATAAACGGGAAGGTGACTACTTCGATCACTTCGCACGTGAATACCCTGTGAATTTATGAGCGTTTTTGACGTTTATACTTTAACCTATTTTAGACGATCTTATAATCGCAACAATGGGAAGTTTTACTCCTGCATTTTCTGCTTGGATATTTGTGACAGGATTCAAAATACATAGTAAGGTTTTATATTTTGTTACAAAACGAAAATACTATCTTTTGTAGGTTTTCGTTTTATAACAAAATATAAAGCTGAATTTGCTGGATGACCTTCGTTATTTCGTCTTTGAGGGCATCAATTGTTTCCGGTTGATTTGCATAGACCTGTGATTTCAGATAGCCCCAAAGAAAGAAGTCTAATAGCGTTGAATTGCACGATCTCGGTGGCCAGTTCACGTCGCCGTCGCGCTAGATAACTTTATGCTCTCAAATTGCCCGTGCAGAATGTACGGCGTCGATACAAGAACTTGTTTATCATCTATCCGTTTACGAGAAAAACGATTATGAACTAAATTACTTTTCTCCAAATCAGCATGAAACTTAATTTTCTTTTTACTAATTGAAGATGTAAATTTTATTAAATTAATTAAATTACGAGAATATGAAACTAGAATTTTGCAATTCATAAATTTAACAATAAGAACGTACAACATCTACGAGTTTGAGTTATTTAATGTTATCATAAAAAATTCAATCAATATTATAAATTATTAAGTCAAAAATTCGGTTATTAGGATTTGTCAAACTACTAAACTGAACTTAGTACATATATTTAAATCCTATCCGATATCTTCTGTAAACTTCCCAATAACAAATGCGATATGAGTTGAGTTTCTGTGAATTGCAATTAAGTCACCTCCAAGATGGTGGAGGTGACTTAATTGCAATTCACAGAAACTCGTTTTTTTAAATTAAAATAAGGTCCCTATCCCGTTCGTATACAAATATTGGTTTGGAAATTCACCATCGAAAATTTCATTAGGTAGCTTATACGTATTGTTTACAGTAAACCAGAATTTGAACAATATTTATTAATTTGTACGTTCATAAAATACAATATAATATAATATGTAAATAATAATTTTATAATATATCCATAGTGCACGGTTTACGTTAGACTTCCGGCACCCAACAAGTGTTTGATTGTATACAATGCTGCAAATGTACTAACAAGTTATTTTCATTCTTGTATTGTTCGTATGGTATCGTGTATTTGATGATTACAACAACAACACTCATACACTTTTTGTGTTTCTGTATTTTCATTTTCATATTATTATTTTTTACTTTATTATGGTTTGAATTTGCGATTGTCAGCCACCAGAGTTTAGTATCGTTGATTAACTAGTGCGAGACAGTTTTATATGTCGTGTAGTCACACTTAATGTGAAAATCTGTTTTTTTGTAAATTTACATATAAGAAAAAAAGTTTTTCACTATATCGTTATTTTATTATACAATAATATACCTCCAGTGTTGTGTTGTGAGTTGCTCATAAGTAATTAGTGTCTAGAAAATAAATAAATAAATTAGAATAAAAATTATTGATTTATTGATCTTCTACGAGCAAAAAATATTTGGTGCTGATGTATTTGTGTTATGATAAGAAAATTGTGTTAGAAGGAAAAGTGTGGAAATTGGTTTTGTTTTTCTAGTGATTAAGTATTTAAGAGAATTGGAGCAGTATAATAATTGAGCATTAATTTGTTGCTTTAAGAATTAATCATTATTTTCCGGTGGGTGATTTGTGTATAAAAAGTGTGTAGAAGTGATGTGATTTAATTAAAATAAGAAATAATTTCATTTTTGTTGTTGTTGCTTTGTTATCACGACCATGGAATTTTAAAGATAACTAGGTACAAGAAACTTACAATTAATATAAACGTTGGAATACATTTTTATTTGAATGTGGATTAGAAAGCCGGTTTTCTGTTCATTCACCATGATCGAAGCGTGAAGGATTTTATATTATTTCATTCCTTTATATGTATGTATATACTTAATATGCGTTCGACAGTTTCAATAACCTTCCGCGCAATTTACTTTATTTTTATTATATTCAGAAGCGGTTTGTGAATTAGAATATTAAATTTATTCTTACGTGAAGATAGAAGTATTTTTATTATACACGCACAATTTCCTGAGTATCGGGTAACTCGATTGTATTTCTTTATTTCTAGGAAATATCGGTTATGTAACGGTTAATAAACTAGTTGTTATGTAATGTACATTACCATCGTACGCTAATTTTTATGTCTTATGTGTTGTTATATATTTTGTAGTAGAATACCTTTCTTTATCAATGAACCAAAACATGAACTGGTTCGGGGATCTTCAGTTAAGTTCAAAAATTAATAACAATAAAACGAAAATTGGTACATAAATATAATGGAACCATATTTGAGATACACATTTTTTTTAAAATTATGGGTAACGTAACGCATACCTTTGGAAAGTATAATTACGGACTCTGGATAACTATGTAATTAATACGGTTGATGTATTATTTTATATTAAATATTTATTTGATAAATATGTATACGGGCGGGAGACTCTTGGCCTAGTCTTGGTCATGCATGCGTGTGATTCGCGCTTCAAATATTACATATGCTAGAAGCTATTTTTAGTTCCAAATTTCCGGTGTAGATTTGTATAATCGTATTTAAATTTGGTAAAGTACGTTAATAATTATTTTATGATGTATTGTGTTTTTGTTTACAGTAGAGCCGATTGATCGAATAATATATTGCGCGCGGGTTAGCAATACTAGCTAGTTGATTTTTAAATTAGTAATGCAAAGTTCTTTTGTAACATTTCTATACAATTCGATTGCGGTCAATTTTTTTGTATTCAGCTTTTGTTGGCATCATCTAATTAATCTGGTTGGTTTTCTGTTTTAAATCAATTATAAATATTGCGGTTAATATAATTTAAATGTTATCGTGGGTATTGGGTGGATGCCTAATCAATTTTCGCACTTATGTTTTAACTTGAAAATGGTCATGAAATGCCGATAAATTACTTCCTTACTTGCAATTTGAATGTCGACATTGAGTTTGGAGAGCTCATTGAAGTATTTATCAATTTCTTTATTACGTTTTGAAATTCAAGTTCAGAAATGTGTCCTTTGCAAAATGAAGGTATCTTGTTGCTGACAATCGCTTGTTTTCTTTGTTATAATTAGTGGAAGCGCTTCACTTATAATATTAGTCAATACTCTACATTGCAAAACACTTATTCAAATTAAAATAAAACCATTACGATCTCTTTTTAAAAGAAATTTGTAAATGTATAAATAAAATTTTCACATCATCAGAAATGGATGAGATAATGTCAAGGGTTGAATTTTTATTGTTGTTTTGGTTAAAAAAAATTATCAAATCCACCATACTAATCTCAAATTTTACGATCAAGCTAATATATTATTTAAAATTTTCCATACGTTCTTCCTCTGCTTTAAAATACTACTACCTTTTCACATTCTTTGGTTTTTTTTACTTAAATTGTTAGAATTTATAATGAATTACCCATGTATCACATGACACATCTTTGCGAAAAGCGTAAATGAGCCTACGTAACAAATACGTTATATACGGTATATTTAGAAGAAAATGGAAAATTCGTTTGAATTGTACTTATATATCTCACCAGCTTGTTCCATTGTGCATTATTAACATATTTGTATCCTTCCTACGTTAAAAATGTAATCCAACGAATCCAATTTGGAAAAGGGTTAAGAGAATTTATTTCTTCTTTACAACATACTAAGAAAGCAACAAAAAGTAAAATGAAAATGTTTTTTTGGTGTTTTGTTTATTACAATCATTAGTTTTTATTTTTATTAGAAAATCAGTGTTATCAGAATGTGACAACTTTTCTTAATGTGTTAATTATTAAAATAATTAGTAAAAGAAGAACTCGGAAATTTACCAAAGAAAATTTTTTGATTAATTAATAATACCCACGAAGTGCCTTAGTACCTTTGAACATTTTTTGTTATATATAAAATTGTTGGGTTAAAGTAAGATTAAAATGGGACAAACATTTGGAAGTACACCTGTCTCATCAAATCGGCCATCCAGGCCGAGAAAAGAATATGGTAAGTTCACACAAACGGATCCTAATATTCAGATTTATTTTTAATCCAATATATGTAATATTTTTATTTAATCTAACAGCGTATAAAAAGTCGTCATGTATTTTTTCATTGTTATTAGAAAATATAATTTTTATTGTTCATATATGGAACATGTTAAAACAATGTGTCGTGGCCTTATCTTATCACGTAGATATTACACCAGCTCTATACTCACCAAGTCATATGAAATCGCGAACATATTTTGTTTTTCGCGCGGTGATAATGCAAATAATTTTCAAGCTATATACAAATACTCGCGATGTTTTTGCTTTCGTGTGATATTTATACTCTGGTATAGGGCAACGCGCAAAATGTTTTTATGGAGTTTGAAATGATTTATCTTGAGTGGTTGTTTGTTGTGATGTTGACATTTTAAGTGGGTGCATGATATTCCGGTAAGAAAGTAAAACGCTTAATTGGTTGCCTGTGTAGATAATATAATAATTAAAGATTGCTTTTGTTAATACGACCCAGATTTTCTTTGTTTGTTTCTGGGTAGATTTGAGCGGCTGCAGAGTGTTACACTACGAAGTACGTAACGCAAAAAAATACTTTTTCTTAATTTATATTGCAAATTCTGAAGAATTAGCACAGTTTAAGAATGTTAATTAATTATAATATATATTTGGAATTTGTAAAGCTTGAGGACATGAATATGAATGTATGTCTGCGGCCATCAAAATGAATCTCCGTGTGTCACCTCAATGCAAGAAAATAGTAAATAGCCATGTTGTTGCTGTTTGTTTTCAGTTCCCAAGTAGCATCCTTCAATTTTATATGAAATAATAAAATGAGAATTTTTATTATTTAAATTTACTTCGGCTTTGTATTTATGAGTCGTTTGGACCGGATCTTATCAAAAATGTTGAGAGCTTTTTGTAAAGGAGCATTTAACTGTTCTATAATAAACCTTTAACCATCCGTAGGAAAATATCTTATTTTTTATTCTAAAATTTTACCGGTAAAATATGTTGTTTCGTTAAAAACTTTGGGATTTGTTTAGCCTGAAGTAAGTCAAGGATTTCTGCGACCGCCTAATTGCTGTAAAAAATATAATAAAATTGGATCTAACCTAAAATTGAAAATTTTGCAAACCACCTAAATAAAAGGCCAGCTTCCAACTATTCGATTTTCGCCATAAACAGGACCTGATCAGTTTTGATATGAATTTGAACCTAGTAACGAAACTGCACTATCTTCATGAATAATAACTATCTATACTCACTTGTTGAATAATTTAATATTTTATATAATAATGACACTATAACCCGTGAGTTATCTAAGGACTGATACTGTAGTAACACAACTAATATAATACAGGTCCTTAACAAGTCGAAACATTTCGATTATTTATCATAACAAGTATACAGAATATGTTAAATTTGAAACAAATTATAGTACTGAAGAGATGTTTAGTGATAAACGAAGAAGTTTTTTAGTTGTAAAATTTGTAAGAAAAGTACGAATTTTTGGTTTTATTAAAGCACTTGGAGTATATAGTATTCCAGTCAAATGCTGGTGGGTTTTCTATTCGTTTACAGAATCTGGGGTTTTTTATTTGTGAAAATGGATTCAAACAGTGCACATGACCAGCTACTATGTGCATTAGGCGTCCTATTCCCATGCTTAATAAAAATTTATTCCCGTTCTTGTTATATACGACGAGCGAATACATTCGCGATTGTATAATGTTTATTTATTTTAAAAGTGAATAACATCAAAAATGTTTATAGTCCATAAAAAACAATATTTTTATTGCCCTACAGCCAATTTTTTATAAGACCTTGAATCGTTTATTAACTCGCGCGTATATTATTGTCTCTTGTGCGATAAAAATAATTTTAAAATCTATAAATTACATTATAGAGCGAGAATCTTTTATAAAACATCGAATATCGACACTTTGTGGGTAAAATTTATTCCATCCTTCTTCTTACTGGAACCAACTGGAACTGAACAACATTTTTAATTAAAATCGCGTATCATAATGCAATTATGCTGTGCGGTTTCCTTTTTAATAAACATTATTGATTTTCTATTCTAAATATGTATATACAATATTCAAGGTGAATAAAATTAGAAATTCGTTTCAGGTAGTTCTATATCCAAGCCATGCAATGTTCATGTATTGTGGTTGTATTGTGGTTGGATGTACTGTGGATTTAGAGAACGCGTTTTTATCAATTTTGTTCTCGAAGTTTGATTAGGCAAAACAAAAAAGCAATAAAATTATTTATAAAGTTCTAACATCTGATTTCTAGTGTGGTGTAATTGGGTATCTCTCGCAAACACAAGCAACACAAAAAATTACATTTTCGTGGTTAGATCAGCATGAATATGTATATATGTAAAAAGGCATTTTGCGAAATAAAAAACATTTTGTGGTTACGATTTTCGACATCATATTGTAGCACGCACTATCGAAAAACTGATTAAAATATCAAACATCTGTTGGAAATATGTTTGCGTAACGAGAAAAAATTATTTTGCTATGTTAGTGTCATAATCACCAACTAACTGCAACACTATTTATGTATAAGTACGTACAATGGTATAAATTTTAAACTTTAAACTACATAAAATAATTAAAAGTGAAATGTTCTTAAACTGGTGTCTACTCATGTACGTATCATAATCGCTCCATTCCTAATTCATATTGTCCGTCGTCGATATCTTATCCAGCGATAAATCACTTGTTTATGCCATTTACAGCAGATTAAGATACATAAGAAACACAAGGTTTATCTGCATACATGATAACATTAATAAAATGTGATAACAGTAAAATTTTGAGTATAACCAACGATTACAAATTAATTTACAGAATGACAAATTAAGTTTACAAATATTACAAAACTTCGAAATTCAGTAGAATTTTGTTTGATAATTTCGCTTAAAACTGATTTAAATTATTCATCCTACTTGTATTAACATCAAGAAATAGCAGCAATTGGGATTATACATAATAGATATAAAAAACTCTCAAAAGGATTTAACGTATTTTGTTTATGTTAAACATATTATGTATAATCAATTAATGAACTTTTCTTTAGTAAAATTAAAATATTAGGTGTGCAAGTAGAAACTCTGCTTTTTTTGGTCAAATTCAACTTTATTGAAAATATGATTGTTACAAAGATTAATTATCGTAATATTCGCCAGCGAAGGAGAAGGTGAGTTCCTGGGTTGATTTTGCTGTATGTGGACGAGCATTGTCATGCAGCAATATCACCTTCCGCCTTCCTTGGCCCGTACATTGTCCGTACATCAATTGGGCCTGGTAACGTTCAGCTGTAACAGTTTGACGAGGTTACAGAAGGCCGTAGTAAATGACTCCTTTCCAATCCCACCAGACACAGTAACACTTTCTTGACGTGAACATTCATTTTTGCAACTGATGTTGATGCCTGGTCTGGATCAACACATAGTTTTCTGCGTTTAGGATTATCGTACAAAATCCACTTTTCCCGTAATGATTTTTTGCAAAAAATTCTTTCTTTTGTACCGATAAAGTAAATTCAGGCAGATGTGAACTCTTCGGTTTTGGTTTCTTCGGTCAGTTTTTGAAGAACCCATTTTCCTTCTTTCTGTATTTTTCCCATTGCATGCAATTGAAGTGATATTGCTTGGTGAGTAACTTCTTGCTGTTCTGCAACCTCAATTTGAGTTTGACACGAATTTAACTCAAACTTTAACTTCTTCGTCTTCAAATTGTTTTACTGCACCTGGACGTGGATCGTCCTCAAAACTAAAATTGCCATCACGAAATCTTGCAAACCACTTTTTACTGTTGAATTACTCAGAGAAAGTTCGCTTAAAATCGAATTAATCAACTTCATAGCTTGAGCAGTATATTTTTCATTTGAAAAGAGAATAGAATTCAATGACGTAACTGTCGACATCCATCTCTTAAAACTGATGCACACGGAAGTTTTTGCTTGCACATCTATAATATCTTTTAAATTATATTATTGACTACACTTTTACACTACTTTATTTATTTATTTACTACTATGATACGTAAGTGGTTTTCTTGTTAAAGGAGCCCCCCTTTTCTTCCAAATATTCAACCTAAGCACCACCCCAATTTGGAGTTGTTAAACTATCAAAGTCAATGTTCAAACGAAATTTGAAACTCTTGCAACCTGTTATATCCAGCTGTTTAAGCTTTGCAACGCTGGTATAGATGTATGGTAATCAAGCAAATTTTATAAACAAAGTTTTCGGGTTAAACTTTTTTTAGGCATGGATGCGGTGGGAATTACTTAAATAACTATCCTGGAATAGAATCTATAAAACTGATAATACTTCGTGACTTTTTTATTAATAGAAGGGTTGTTTGATTTCAATCTTTGAAAACATTGATTTAAATAAACAATGATTAAATTGCATTTGCTTTAATTTTCGAAACGAAATTGGAAAAGATAAATTGAGCATTACACAAACAATAAACAATTATATTACTTAGACAAGAAACATTCAATTTCTGTGCCTGAAAACAGAGAATTAAAGAGCTATGCCAGATACTTCACTCTGGGTACTTACTCGGTCGCTTCACCGATAAAAATGTATTTCCTTTTGTAGCGATAAAACAAACTTTGCATTTTAATTAATTGTCTACAAGAAACAGAATAAAGAAATACATGCAGAATTATTTCTTATGGATGTACTCACATTTTTACCTTATTACCATTTATCGCATTGAAATAACAAAACAACAACATTGTTTCAGAATCATCATTTCTCTGGATAGCGTTTTCCAGGCAGTAGTCGGAACTTCACTATTTTACCATGCCTCTTGAATACAAGCTGACTTATCGCACCAACATATTCCATACTTACCACTCTGCGGAATATAAGTTAGAAGTACCATAAATAGCTAAGCCGATTTTTAGTAACCAACCACAATACTCTTATGTATTGGTTTGAGATTTGTTGTGTGTTTGATGATTATGGTATTTTGTTAGTTTTTCAAATTCTTTATTTTTCTTGTTATTTTAGAGATTGGAATTCTGAAATAAATAAAAAAAATGGCTTTCTTACGCGAATTTAATTATCTTTTAACACCGAATTCGAACAAAGCACTATAGGTTTGCAAACTTTCACTTTAAATAACATAATCACTTGTTACACTAGTAACTAATTTTTATGTGATTTATGTATTTCTTAAACTTTTTTACAATTTGTGACATACAGTGGTACCTCGCTTAACGAGCACCTCGCATAACGAGTAATTCGTATAACGAGCAAAACAAATTGTAAAAAAATGACTAGCTTAACGAGCGACGTTTTGCATAACGAGGGGAACTCCCGGTTTGTAAAAAAAAAATAACGTAAACATAAAAATTTCAAAACAAAAAATATTATGTACATACATAAAATTTTTTGAGTATTTTTTCCAGCATGGAACACATTATAGTATTTTACATTAACTTATATGGGAAACGTTGTTTCGCTTAACGAGTTCTGGAACGAATTATGCTCGTTAAGCGAGGTACTATTGATTTAGATCTCAAAAACACAATAGTTAGAAATTGCAAAAAAAACTGCATGACCCTTAATAATAATAATAATGCATTTCATACATTTTTACTTTATAATTACGAAGAAGTAAAGTACTCGTATTGAATGTTGAGTTTGGGTCGGATCTGAACGTTTTAAGCCTTAAGCCGTTGAATATTTTGTGTAAAAAAAATGTTAAAGCTATGCCGTTTAAGAAATTTTAAATTAAGTACTAGACTAAGTATAGCACACAGCTAGTCCCATCCAAATCGCACCATAAATCTGGGGAATGTAAACCATGAAAGTCAAAATTTCTAAAGAATTGCATTTCCTTTTTCAAAAATATTTACACCAAACTATTCCCAATTTAATTTTATTTCCGAAAAATTTTCAGCACTTTTGACATTAGTTTTGTGTGGTCAAAATGGTTTAAACAAAAGGTATATATACATATGTGATATAAGATATTTTGTATCTCTTTCTAACGATAAAATCAAAATTATTTGATTATTGTTGTTATGGACTTATCAGGTTTTTGTCAAGAAAGTGTAAAACCTATAAAATCCAAATACAATTAACTAGCCCCAAAGTATTGGCTTGCGTGGTTTGATATTAAAGGATGAAACACACCAAGAGCAGCGCAACATATTCCAAGCAATCCACACTATCGGCTGCTTATGGGCGTGCACACCAAGCAGCGCAGCAGATTGTTTTGTTTTAGTAGTAAAATTGAATTGTGCAAATTTTATCTAGGTTATGAGTAGCAGCAAATTGAAGCTGCTGGGTGTGGAACCTATTGATGCCGCGACAGATGCAACTTCATTCAATACAATTTCTTTAAATTTAAATTTTTCAATTATATTTACAAAATACTTAATGTCCTTTAATGGAAATACCTATATTTATACGCAAACTATGATTTTGTATCATTAAATAAGCGAATAAGCCAAAATTTAAATTTGCTGCTCGCTGCTGCTGCTTGGTGTGTTTCATCCTTAAAGGTTTTTGATAAATATCTGAAAAGGACGAAATAAACAAATCAAGTAGTTTTAGAAATGCCCGTATAGAACAGTAGAAAATATAGTTTTACCTGCTTAACTACTTTTCAATAACGCCTATGGGCAACGCCGCCACTCTTGCCACTACAAACGGTTGTATTTTAAAAGCAACTTAATGTGTTGTGCATTCATGGAAGAGACGCTAAATTTGCTGTCGTTTAGAATTTCCCCATTCATTATAATATGAGAAATGGATCCGGGAGGATGGGAGCTACCGGGTTCGAATCCCGATAGCGGCCGATGCCAAGCGCAATTTCATCAACAGATTACGATCTGCGGTTAAATGTAACACATCTATGGTCGGTGTGCATAACCCATGGGCCGACACATCTTCCATGCCAGTATAGGCTGACATGGACCTTGCAATGTGCAGATGTCTTAAATCGGTCCTATAGCCGTACGCTCTCGAGTTGGCCGGGGGCGTAAAGTAAGGCATAACCGCGGAAGAGCAGAGTGAGCCTTGGGCTCCAAAACATCACATAGTTAACAATAAAACAAAAGTGTTTAAAAATGTTTGCTCTGATATTTCGAGGTTTCGTGGATGCGGGGCAAGGATCGAACTAACTCTAACCCGTAGAAAACCCATGCTTTCATTTCTTTACACATTAAAACAATCGTAGGAACATATCTTCGACTTGTGTTCTTCATCCAATTTGATTAAATTAAAATAATTTCCAAATTACTCACAAAGCTCGTTTACCTTTTACCAGCGGCAAAATGAGTTTTGATATTTTTATCTACAATATTATCATGAATGTATGTAGTGCCCTTCGACACTTCAACTTCCTGATTATTTTTTTTTTAAAGCGTATACATAGTTGTCGCTTGTAAATCGGGCTCATAAAACTCGAATACGTGTTACATTTCATTAACATTTCATTAAACATTATCATCCTTAAACGTGTTATTAGACAATATTAGTCAATATAATCTAATTTATAAACACATTTTCTTCAATATTCAGATATACACTTCAAAATTACAAATTGCTTCGGAATTGTTCAATGGAAATTTGTAAATGACTCGTGAGATTGTGTGTGTTTGTTGTGGAATTTCTGTATCTGTTTTGTTTATCGAAATTTGTATCAAAAAATATTTGTACAGCGCTTAACCACTTGTGCAAAAGGTAAATCATGCAATAATAAAGTGTTAGTTAGGTAATCAGCAAGACAAAATCAAACGTACATCATTTAAGATAATCCTAACAAATTTGCCTCGCGCACACGTCAACTGATGTGCTAATTAGGTAAACATTTCAATACGGTAATTTCACGTCAAATTACATCTACAAAGAATTTAATTTGTGTTATTAAAATGACGTAAAAATAATTATGTGAGATGCCATTGCCAAAAATAATATTATTTCGTATACCAGTTGAATGTCATGGTGTCTATTAAAATAGAGTTCAATATGTGAAATCAGAATTATCCGCATCGCTTAGCGTATACGAAATTATTTTTAAAAACAATCAATGACCCATCGGGAAATCACCATACACATCTGTTAATCTGTATATTATATTGTTTATTAATTTTGTCGAAATGTACAAGAACAAGAAGAAAAATCGTAATTGGATTTTTTTCGGCGTTTTGCTAAATTTGAATGCGAGCCAAATTTTTGATTAAAAAAAAAAATAAACAAATAAAATTTCTTTTTAAAATATTCATATCGAAAAACAGACAATAGAATGAATAGATCAACGAAAAGTTTTATTTATTTCGGAATTTCCATTTCTTTTTTTTATCCGTTTACTTCCCGTAATTAATTAGACGCACTGGGTATGTGAACTTTTCGTAAACTATACAAATATAGTTGCTTCTTAATTGGCTTGAATATTATATTTTAGTCAAGCACAAATTTTATTTATTGTTTGATGTATGTATCCGTATGGATGATAGATAGCAGCGCATCTACTTTAGTGTTTCTATTTGTTATTGTTTATTTACTTCAAAATAATAGTTGCATTGTATTGTATTTTAATTTTAAGCTGAGTTAATTTATGCCAAAAAATGTAAAAGGAATTTTTTAAGAAAATGTTATGAATGTATGCCGCGATACTGACGTCAATTAATACACACAACACATACACTAGCTTTTTCGCGATATTATAGCGCACATATCTGTTTCGCTTTACATTAATTTTTGTAATAGAATTATATTTTATTGTATTTTAAGAAATGTAAATTTATTATAATATAACTGTGAACATTATGTGCTGTGTAGATGAAGGTAGCTTCTGGTAGCTAGTAGTAATCCTTAAAATTTGTAAATATTTAAATACTAAGCATACAGTTTTCTTAGAATTTCAAAGTGTGCAGTGCTGCAATAAAGTCCAAAGATTCAAGGTGTATTTTTTAGAAATAAGCTCTAAGGTATATATTCTGTTATATTTCGTGTCCTTTGTTGATTTTATTGGAACAACTATACTTAACATGGGACCAAACGATGCTCCGTTCACATTTATTTTTTCATAGAAGTTAACCTAAAAATTTTAAAAATTTACACCTTGATGTAATTATTATTTTGTACTAACCTATTTAATACGCTTAATATGAGAGGTTCAAAAACCTATAAAAGTTTGGAACAGGAATTCATATTAACATTTTTATTTACATTTTATATTAAATGAAATTAATTTTCTTCGTTATATTAATGCTAGAACAACCTGGCATTTAGTGGTAGTTTTGCAACTATAATATAAGTATTGATTGGTACTCGATTTGTCATATAGGAAACAAACAAATTCCCTGCCGAAATGACTAGTCCCTAGTATAATTTCTAGAGAGCAATCCCCGTAAATTTCCATGGTCGATAAATTCTTATATAACTAATTTTTTAGTTATCACAATACTAGAGTTCTAAAATTAAATTCAAATACGGTACCAAAATACTTTAACATCCAAAGTAAATCAAACTTTTATCACAAGAACCAAATATGAGGCTTAAATTTCAAGTTACTCGCGTTTTATTCTATCTGCACGTTTTGGGACTCCAGTACCTTTTTGTTACCTCGAAATAAAATCGTTATCAAAAAGACTCAAGCAGAAAATGAACACGTACTGCATTAATAATACTTTTTATAATAC
The DNA here is from genome assembly GCA_932526605.1 of Nephrotoma flavescens. Lineage (NCBI taxonomy): Eukaryota > Metazoa > Arthropoda > Insecta > Diptera > Tipulidae > Nephrotoma > Nephrotoma flavescens. The sequence continues at coordinate 2,215,502 of OW052220.1, forward strand.
AAACTTACGTGCGGCTTGTCTTCTTAATCCTTTCAACCTCCCAAAAAGCTACTTGTGTATTAATAACAAACAAAGTCAAGAAAATTTTTTGTTGTTATTTTAAGCCGCTCTACCAAGAACTAGAAAAAATATGTTTTTTTTAAATATTTATAATATTTGGCAAAAAAATTTAATTCTCCTGATTTTCATTTTTCCTTAATCGAAATGGAAATATAAAAAGCAAAAGAAAGCTGAATAAAAGCACGCGATATTCTTGATATGGTTTTATGCTAATTGTATTTTATTTAGTTATGCTCTTAATTTTTTATTAAGCACATTACAGATTTTAATAAATAAAGGAAAAAACGCATCAACAAACAAACATGCTTTGATTTTATTCGTTTTCACGTTTATTTAAAACTTGCTCAGAAATGTCTACTTGTATCATATATATTGACTCGTTTATAATGTTAGAGCTGTTACTAAAAATTTTATGTCGATAATTTTTTCTATTAAATATACGTTCAGCATTTTATACAATAGATATAATACCCATTCAAGTATGATAATTTTGATATGTAAATAATTCAATATGTTTTACTGTGCTAGATACTTTTTGTTAACATCTCTGGAATTAAGCGGAATTTAGTTCAGGAAATTTCCATTTCAATTGAACGAGATCAGTTGCGACGGAATCTCTCGGTCTAGTGTCGGTATTTGAACCCGAATTTAACAACGCAATTTCCTAATCGGAATTAGCGCTCACCGGGTTTATTCCCATTTGTGTTTGAAAATAAGATTCATGTGATAGGTTTCTTTTGAAAAATGACGATAAAGCCCATCGAATGGAAATACGATCCGTAATTTTTAGTGTCTTTTCAAATTCGTATTTAAACCAAAACGTATCATTTAGACATTCGATAAATGTTGTAGTTGTGTAATTACTTTATGTATGGCACTTCTTGTATTGTGCAATCCTGTGGCTACAAGTTCGGTTTAACATCTATTGTTAATATCTATTATATTTAATATCTATTTAGTATCCATTGCCTAATTCCACACAAGGTTTCTGGTATTTGGTATTTTTTTCAAGGCAAACTAGTCGTATTAGATAATATATGTATATGTATGTCTAACAAAATTTACAAAAAAAAATAATTATTGAAATCTCTTCGCATATCTGTTTGCATCTCATCGTGCATATCTACACTAGGGTAACTTTTATCTGGTAACTTTTTCGTTTCTTTTCCCTTTACCAATAAAATCGATTTTATCTGCGCCGCAATTTTTTGATTTTATTGGTAAAGGGGAAACAAACGAAGAAGTTACCGGATACCAGTTACCCTAGTGTGGAATGAGCCATCCGTGTATATACATCACTCCAAATTTTTTTTATTTTGTTTTATTCTGCTCTCTCGAAAATACAATTTAAGCTAAAATGTATAAGTCAGCGGTTCCCAAACTTAGTTTGCAACGACACTCTTTTCCGATTCTTCAAATTTCATGGAACCCTATTCATGGAAAATCCTGTTTCTCATAAATGTGTTGTTTAAGAACGGCAATATAACGCTAATAGCCTTTTTAGCTAAATTTTTATATTCATCAAATATATAGCAGAAAGTTGATAACGGCACCTCTTCGAAGTTAGCGAGTATCCGAACTAATTTCAATTAAATTCTCGTATTCTACTGCTAGTAGTCCCGTTGGCTTTTCATTGCTTTTGAAAAGATTTTGTACCCAATAATTATCGTTATTGCTTAATTTTGGTATGTATGTATGAAATGTAGTGTGTATGTATGTGTGTATGTATCAAATGAAACCATTTTTACATGGATTTTATCTGGTACTAGCCCGTCGAACCCATAAAAATTGCCACGGAACCCCGGGGTTCCGGGGATTTTTGTCATATAATTTCGGTTGAGACGTTTCCGTTAACAATTTAAAGGATACATGAAAAATGCATTTTAACACATTTCAATTTATTACAATGTTTCCCATATTACTAAAATTTAATATTAAATTTCTTTGATATGGGCTCACAGGGCATGAATTCCGGTTCAATAACTAATAAGAATGACTAATGATTTTCTATTTGTGTCATTCATTTAGTTTTAATTTTTTAAATATTTATATTTCCAGTCCTTTAAGGTAGCTTCAATAGCCTGGTTAAAGAAGCAAAACCGATAATTATTTGAAAACTAAGGCAAAAATTACCAATGAATAATGAAATTAGTACTCAATGTCATTAAATTTATCATTAAACCGGAATTTGCGCCCAGGGGCCCTATTCGTGAAATCGGTTGAAATTTTCGTAATCGGAATACAATTTGCTAATCATTTTTCAAATTTGTATGCAAGTTTTCTTTTATTTATTTACCTATACCATTAGCGAATAATTCCGTATCGATTTACCCAGTCGGAATTTTTCCCTTAGTAGGGGGAAAAAATTATGTTTTTTAATTTAAAAAAAGAAAAGAAATTTAATTAAAGTAACCGGCGAAAAATTTCAGTAATATAAAGAATTGCATAGCAAATTTTATTCCGATTACGAAAATTTCCACCGATTTCAAGAATATGGCCCCAGGACACTTGTTAGACTTAATGTAATAAGGGTTAGAACGGAAACAAATGACGTAAAATATAGGTATAAAAATACAAGATAAGAAATCATGTGTCTAAGTACGTCTGTGTCTAATAAAAAAAAACGATTGGTATCGCTAATGCCCGGTTTACATAAGACCAACATTTTTCTTCTGCAAAATGAATAAGATATAACATTGACTTTTTGCACATGAGAGGCAAGAAAAGCAATATATCACAACAAAATTTTGCAGAAGAATTTTTGAGCAAAAATGACCATAAAAATGAAAATGTTGCCATAAAATATATTCGATCCGAGTATTTTTATGGCAACATTTTTAAAATTAACAAGAAAAAAAATTATTTCGTATTTATAAATGTTGAGGATTCTTTATAAAAACAGACGCCATAAATAAAAATGTAAAACTCGTTTTTTAATTCATTAAAAATAAATTAATAATGATCCTATAAAAAAATTACGCCATTACTATATATGTTTATTTCTTTCTGGCATATTGAATATTTTTATATAGCGGGTTCTTTCTTATTTACCTGCAAAAATTTGCAGAAGAAAACAATTTTCTTATGTAAACCGGGCATAAAGCGGACTTTGCAAATTTATTTGAAGGGAAAACAGATTCTACATATTGTAGCTCAGTTGTGTTAGAACTATTCTCCAATAAGTAGAATTGTGATGCGTGACAGAAAGTGATTTAATAATTTTGTATTTAATAATATATATTAATAATCCGTTTATTAGTAGAGTAATATCAAGTTTTAATAAAATTTCATGTTATGTATTTTCAGGTAAGTTTGAGAAAATTTGTTAAACTTGGACGGAATCAAGTTTCATTAAAATACAGATGCACTTAAAGTGAGTAGTAGTTCTAGAAACTTGTATAAACAGACAAATAATTTGTATAAACAGACAAATAAATTCAAAGTTTGCCACAGATTAAACTGAAGAACATACAGAGTCAGTTTGAGTCTGTCTTTAGGAGAGAGCTATGCGATACTGTATATTTGGGCTATTATCGTTGGTGTCTCTCACCAGTTTGTATGACATCTTATTAAAGCATTTTTCATTTTTATGCATTGTTGGCCTTTCGACACTCCTTGCATGTATCAAATTAAATGTTAGTTTGACTCGCCGAATCCCCAGAAAATATAATCAGTTTTCTTTAATAGCAATTAGGTTTTGTACAATGTTTGAACTATCACTATTCATAAGATTTATTATTATTGAAAAAGAGAGTAAATAGAGTTTAAATAAGAAGGAATATTTAGCACAATTAAAACCAACCGCAAATATTTTAAGCAGATTCGGTTTCGTGGTCATGTTTCGTCGACTTAATTCTGTCGATTTAATTGGTTTATGGAAATGATAAGTTTGATCAATTTTATTTTTAAAATTTTTTATTTGTTTAGTTGATTTGAAACTGATCATAAATGCTTACTCTTGCGTAATTTAATTGAACTCGACCGCACGAGAGGCTAAGATTACATTGACTTTTCATGTAATAATAAATCGAATTTTACTTCCTGATGCATGTTTATGTAAATGAAAACCGCATTTGTAGTGGGCGTCGCTATAATTACAAGATGTTGTGTTATTTTCCGATAAATCCAATCATTCCGCAATTAGGTAGCTTATTTAATCGAATTGTTATTCTAATCGTTTATTTAATTTTATTTTATATAAAAAAGTTGCTCATTTTAATAACCTGTAATTCATGTATGTACGAGTACATTAACAAGCGTATAGCGATGTTTAATCTGCGTTATTTTTGCAGTAAAAGGAGAGTGTCGTAAATGAATATGGAGTCATTGTTGAATGTGTAACATTGTCGTTTTAGACATTTTGATATTATTGCATCTATTATTTCCAATCACATTTTATATACCAAGTCACGTTTTAGATGTATATAAAATTTTCATAATGGTGCAATCAAATTGAATTGCCATCGATCGAAATCGAATTCAAATCAGAAAAATGCTCTTTTTTGCTTGCCAAGCACACACAAAATATAAACCTCTTAACGTTTGTTTTAGCTTATTAATCCCAGAATATTATTTCTTTATGCCATAATGCGAAAGAAGTATTACACGACTGGAAGAATAGAACAGCAATAGGAGTTGAAAAAATTTAATTTAAATTTTCATGTACTTTTGTATTTGTATGATTGTAAAATAAATACAACTTTTGTTAGGGCGATGGTTATCTCTTTCTGATATTGGAAATACAAATAGATCGTTGAATTCGATGTGTAATTAATACGAAAAAAATATTAATTTACATGTTTGCGTTACAACACTACAATAGGAAATGCAAATTAATTTCGCGCTCAACCTTCATGTATATGCGGCATAATATTCATAATATCGCGTATAGTTTCACTATAGTAAATCGTTATTTTGTGTTTTTAATTTGTGCAAATTGATTACAGAAAAAAATATATTTGCGCTAATTACGTAATTCCACGTCCCTACATTAACCTTTGGGCGATTAGACTAGTATACTATATTTTGCGAGTCGATATAAATTATAATAATTTAATATAACACTACGTTCTATCTACGTTCTAAGATTATATCTATAAGATAAATTCTATCTTTAAGATAATTCTTCACGTAAATGTAGGTATGATTTTTTTTTGTTTGAACACAAATAAATCCTACATACTTTTCTGATGACGAGGAAATTTCTTTTGTGCTGTAAATTTAACAACCGTAAATATCAACAAAGTCATTGCACATTGCATACAGCGGATTTCAATTTAGAGGTTAGACAAGCTATTTTCCTCTCTTATAAAGATAAAGAACAAAATCCATATAAAACCATCTGTCGACAATGTTTTGTTTATTTATTGCTTACTGTGCATGGTTAAAGCAAATTTGTCGAAATAAATTTCCTGCCCGTCTTGCCTTGTGCAAACGTTAAATGTGCCAAGTGTCGATCGCTAGTTAACAATAGTACATCAACCAAGATGGCTGAAAGATTTTGTTCATTGAAGAATTGGACAATTATTAAAGGTACAATATTTTTGATTTCTTGTCGTACTATGACGTAATTTGAACACTATATGATTAGTTTGGTTAAATTGTGTGACTCACAAGTAATATAATTGACGTTTTGTGGTTCAGTTGAATTATTTTTCAATCGGGTAAACGTTCAAAGCAAACCGTAATTAGACTTTTGCCTCTAGTTGTAAGAGTAAGAGTTATAAGGTACTCAACAATGTGCATATATTTTTTTTTAACATATTATGAAAGAACCTGTGAAATGATATTATGTTCGGCCGCTTGACTACTCGTATGCGAATAAGAGTTAGTTTTCCAGCATACGCGGTCTCATTAAGTGTACTTTTCGTGAGATAGTTATTCATGATGTATAAAGAACGGCTTGCTGTTTAATTGGGAACATTTTTCTATGAGACGTATGACATAAATTTATTTTGTATACATTTTTGAGTAAAACTATTGAGTAAACCAGCGAGTCTGTAACGAATATTTGACAGATCGACCAGCGAATCTGTAGCAAGATTATTGTCACTTGAATTTTCAAATGTCAATCTACAAAATTTAGTTGAAAAATGTACATCAAATATTATATAAATTATTAAAATATAAATAAGAACCGCCATTACAAATTTACAATTTTGACGTTTCCTTCAGTTTGAACGATAACTTTCGCTCTTGTTACAGATTACTAAGTGACAGTTCAAATTTAACGAAACCGAACGAAAAGTACTTTAAGTTTCGCCGGCCAGTAATGTCAGTAAACATACGTTTTTCAGATATGGCTTTGTTGTTTATATTTCTTAAAGACTCGCTGGTTAATGCTTAACTTGTAACATAATCATTTGTTTCAAATAGAAAACATTTTGACACAATAAACATCAAATTTTTGTAGAAGTCATACCTATATGTAAAATGATGTTGATTAAAGTAAATATTTTTCAGTGTCATCTTATTTTTTAGAGAATCAGTGTGCAGCACGTTATGCGAATTGATAATATCGACCCTCTGAATTTGGGGTTTACGCAGCCATAAGATATTTAAACAAACAGCAATTGGCATATTGGTCCTTCTCATATAAAAAATTGCAAAATGCACTCGTTATTTTCCGCGACCACCAAAAATAAATTGGTAAATTGAAAGTTGAAGTTTTAAATATCACAATCAGTCCAACAATCATAAAAGTAAGACACTTAAAAAATATAAACATTTGCGAAATCATTTTGGGGATGTGTGTAAAATTTTTACTTTCACGATTTTTCTTTATTTTTTTGAAAATGGCATCTACAGATGAAATGAAACCGAACTGTGAGGTGGTTTGATGCATACATGGTATTGTCTGATATTTGTGTTAAGTATTGCAAATCTTTGTGATGCTTTTCTTAATCAATTAGTCAAATTCACAAAAGTATAACACTTTTGTTAATCGCTGTGGTAATCCTTTTTACAGAAAACAACAATTAAATTAGACAATCTTAAATTTTACCACCCCACATAATTAATCACAACGTTCTATACCATACCTCTTTCGACACAAATTAGCTGTACACTATATGAAATTTTGGTTTTGTTTTTCTCCCGGATGTCTTTCTAAATCACGGATAATAGTTTATTATTTTCCCAATCCCATAAAATTATGTAATTCATCTCATAATTTTCTCAGATTAAGTTGGTTCGTAAAACTTATTGTGTGCTTATAAGGTTTCCAAGCGGTACATAACGAGAATTATATAGATAGGTTCAGTGGATGCGATCGCACACTTAGGCCAATTTGGCCCATTGTGATACCACTCATTCACGTCACGTGCATTGACGTGGACGGTGGCGTCGTCGCTGAATTCTGCACTCCATCAGAGGGTAACATCACCGATCGTAATCGATGGCGAAAATTCGATTTGCATCTAGCCTCTGATGGGATTCGAACCCAGTACCTCTCGGTCCAAGTGCCGAAGCTTTAATCACTGCACCACTTGCCCGGTTAATTAAGTATATAAGTACAAATAAATAATAATTTTCTTCGGTCGAAATATTATTTTGAAATTTATTACTATTCGAAACTACTATTCGATACAAATATGCATCTACATATATTCTAATGGTATGTATTAGATACAATTTGATTTTGTAGGACATAGGACTATAACCGCACAAAAAATACACAAAAAAAAAATTCATTTTTGTTATTGTTGTAAAACTCAATAATTAGAAACCTCAATCAAAAGATATGTATATATAAAAGAACGACAAACTGTGGGGAAATCACATGTCGATTTTCTAATTACAGTTCAAAGCGAGATGATCACAACAACAATATTTTTTTTTAATTACATTACTATTCAAGTATGTACATACGTACGTTTCCGTACGATATAGTGGCATTGGATAAGTGTGGTAGAAAAAAGTGATTCCATTTCGCCTCAAATATTTTATTTAGTAATCATAAAACACTGAAATAGAAAATAAATTTGTGTTTCCATAATATCATTGCCCAACGATTATTTCAGCGATTTCTAATTTTAAGAAAGACTGAATGAAATGAATAATTTAAATGTGAAAATTACTGCTTAAGGTCGTTGGAAAAGTTCAATACTTTCGAATTTGTTTAGAAAAATTAAATCAAGTTACTTACTTTGGTTTGCTGGTTCTATGGAAAATGAAGTTCATTACAAAACAAGTTAGTCAAGCATTTGTATTAGAATATTAAATATTAATAAAAATGTCTGTGTATAAATAGAAAATTAAGTTAAGTTGTTGTTTTTCCCCTTTATATTGATCAAAAATTAGTATAAGATTGTTAACGGTTTTGTTATACTATATTGTGACTGTTCTTTATGTATTGTGGTACGTTTTCCTTGTTTCTAATTCAAATTTGATCGCGATAGGTCACCGATGTGCTTATAATATTGTGATGATTTTATATAATAAAACAAAGGAATATTGCCGAAAAATAACGCGTAAATAGCCTAGCTAACCAAGTGTGACGAACAAGTCTCTTTGTTGCATACTTTCTTTGTATTATAATGTATATTACAAAGATATTTAACCAACGCTAGGTCACGACGCTTTTTATATATATATATATTTATAATTATGCATACGATAATTAAATCCCATTTTACGTGAATTAACATGAGTAAGAACTACCTAAAAATTATTTGTATCTGTATTTTATGTGCCAGCTAACCATATTAAACGGTTTAAAAAAAAATCATTTACGTCACTTTTCGCATATCATGAAAAATATCTAGCAAAACAGTTGTCACAATTTTTAAAATTTCAAATTGGTCATGTAAATTTATCATGCATCGCTTTATATGAATGATACATAAATCAGGCGGGAGATGAAATTGAATTTTCACACGCTTTTCCTTTTTACGAATACTTTTTTATTTATGGCCAGTATACAAAACAATGGGATAATACATTAATCGGGCGACAGAATAAGGCCACGCGCTGTTTCGAATCAATCAAAATGTTGATTGATATAAATTTATCAATTTGTTGGATCGTGCGAAAAAGTGCAGATCCGTATCTAGATTTTAACAACGGCAAACATTTAAGTATGTATACATACTTATCGAATATTATCTTATCGCAATGTAAATTATAGATGGCGAGATTTTTAATTATCAATCTGATGTAATGAACTGTCAAAATTAAACCTCATATTTATACTTTTAATGTCCATACATTGTAGTATTAATTTATTTTTCTTTTATTCATTATCTAGGATAAGAAGTATGTTTTGAATCTAAATTGATATACGAATTAGAAAATTCAATGTGATTTTGTAACTTTCAGAACATACCTGATTATTATCCGATAAGATAAATAACGATGTGTTACATGATAAAACTGACCTACATGATATCGTTCACATTAATCTATGTCCACCTGTCTATAATAATCAATTTTTCTATTATATCCTAACCTTTTTTATACCGATTTTATAATATGTCTAAGCACCGCAAACACATAATAATCCATTTTAAGTATTCAATGAAAAATTATAATTTTATTGATTTCGACTTCCATTTTCAAAATAGATGGCAGAAATTATTTAGAATGAATACACTATCTACTGGTTTATATGCATATATGTATGCATGCATACACGTACCAATGAATTATATAACAAGTACATATTCGGACCCAAATAAAACGAAATTTTGAAAATTTAATCACAATTAGTAATTAAAAATTAAGCAAATGTTTAAATAAATAACTAGACACTAAACAAAACGAATCACTATCGTACGCAGCAACAATCCAAAGAAATACCGCGTATGTCTTTTTTGAAATCTTTATCAACTACAACTTAAAAAAACAATTAAAAAAGCAGTAAGATAAGAATTTGTAATCAAAGATCATTAAACTTCCGTAATAATAATAATTATTATTATTATGATTGTTGTATATAATTAGCTTCATTCAAATTGTTGATTTAGCAATCATATTTTCAAGACGCAAAATTTAATTACAGAAATGAAAAGATCACGCAACTTGAAACAATTCACAATAACCGATAAGCTTTGTTGAATTAAGAATTTAGTAAAATTAATGTAACATCATTTATTTATTTTCGAGAAGTTCCAACGACTGTTGTTTGAGATTGGCTGAACGTAATGAAAGTTGAAAGGACTTGTGTGAGTACAATACTCGGACACATGCGCAAACTATAGATATAAGGTTGCATTATCTAGTTTGGCCATTCGAATCCTATCCATTCGAATAATAGCTGTGTTTCTTGATGATCGATCTGATCCGGCTCAGTTCATGTTTCATGAAACTGTACAAAAGTGCTTCCTAGATTTCAAATCATAATTTGTGATCTATAACAAAATTTGGTTCAGGTTTTCCATATAAAATTTAAACTGATCCGGATTGTCACGAGATACCGCAAATGAATCAATTTAATGATCTGCATTACGCAGACGAAAAACGATATAGGTTTTCTATCGCATAAATACATAGCATGCAACATTCCACAAGTTACCCGACATGTCACAGGCAATGTGTCAAAATAAACATCAGAAATAAAGTGTATGATCACGAATAATCTCTTTCGCACCAATTAATATCAACCAAGTAATCATGGAAGATGTTGATAAATTCGTCCATCTTGGTTATACGGTAGTTAGTAAAACAAGGTGGAACAGAAAGCGCTAACCAACGTATCAACACTGCTAGAAATATATTTCTAGTGAAAGTTCTCAACATTTATATCTTCACAATACTTTTAGCGTGCTTGTTTATCTATCAACTTGTGGAGACCGAATTAAAATTTAGTTTAGCGCGAGCTGCATACTTAGCTTTAGAATATAGAACCATTCATAACGAGACTTCTTATGTATTTATGTTTTACTGTTCTGAAAAGCCACTTGTCGTATGAATTCCGTTGCAGATATTTACACCTCAATTCAGATGTGTTATGTCGACAGAGGTTGTCTTAAATAAGACAATTTTGGTAAAAAAATTATTTTTAAGATCAAGCTCTGAATTGGTATTCTGACCCATTAATCTTAAAACTCTTGAAAGAAAAGTCTCCAAAGACAATCAAATCGAGTGATTTTTATAGTGCAAAATTTCTTTTTCACAGGAGACCTGTCAAAAAGACATTTTGCAATATAAAAATTACTCGCTTTAAAAATTAATTTAATTAATAGAATTTAATGTTTTATGTAATAATTAGAAATAATATAATAAAAAAATTCAGTTTTATATAAAATTAAATTAATTTAGCTGTTAAAAACATTCAGCTGCGCATAAATATGTTTAATAAAACTTGTTTAAAATTGGAAAAATTATTTTAAAAATTATAAAATACAATTTATTTAATAAATAAATAATAATAATAAATAAGCACCGTTTTTATTTATTATTTATTTCTAAATTCTTATAATATTATGCCTGTTAAGGCCGCCAACTTCCTCGGCTGATCAAATCAATCAAAAAGTGTCGTCGATAGTCTTAACTATAACTAAATTGCTTATATAAGACCATCTTTTAGACATCGACTGTGCTCAGAATTAGTTTATCAATAAAATAACCAACATTAAAGAACTAAGGCTCTTTTCGAAACGACTTGTAACGGATGTAAACTTATTAACTTATTCGCCACCATTTTAAATAAGTATGCAACACCATCCGAAATAATTTTGCCTACCTCTTTGCTGTGAAATGTCAAACCATTATGAATAGTTCTGTTGCCTTACATCTAACACAACATCTTAAGTGAAGGAGACATGGTAATTGGGTGATCAATATTACAGTTACAACATGGTGTTGTATGTCAGAGAAAAAAGACAAGATCGAAATTTGCTAGGGTTAAATTAGACTCTTTTAGATCTACCGCTCTAGCATTGATTGAATGTTTGAGAGAATGTACATATTCATACCATCTCAAGAACTTTCTAGACAGGCACTGTTTTCTCTTTGGTTGAGAAACATAATGAAAGACAACAGAGTTGTGTTGTCATCAAATGAATGGTTGTTGCGAGTTGCTGAGGTCAGTAGGTCAGTGATGTAAATCAAGAAGAGCGTGTCTTTTTTAAAGGCGTATAACTTGACAGACGAGTATCCACGCGCGAAGTGGTACATGTAAGGTAATCTTCCCTTTGATCAAGGAATCCAACTATTTGTGTCAAGCAGTTGCGGTACACTGTATACATAAAAACGATACTAAAATCTTTTGGGCATTTAGTTTTATTTCCTTACTAAACCGTAATAACTGCGATAAGTGAATAATAAAATTTTGAAACGTTCATAAAATATTGAATTCGACATAAAAATGCCCTGGATAATTTTAAAAGTTTAATAATAAATTACACACAAAACTAGTACTCCTATATAATATTTATTGATAGTAAAATTTTAATATAATCAAATTGACGAGTTTTTAAAATAAACTTATGGTAATATAAAATATACGACTTCGTTCAGAGAATTGATGTAGTTAGTTGAAAACACAAATTTTTATTTGTCTCATCAACAATTTAAAAAAATATGGTGAAATCTCGTAATCACTTGTTTTTTTTTTGGTTGAAACGTAAACATTAAAAAATATGCACAATATGTATGCATTACAAACAATTAATTGTGTCCTAATTAGGAAATAATTTCCCGTAATTTCAACACGGCCACAGTGAATTAAAATTATTATAACAAAACAGTCAGTATACAGAAATTCTCAAATTTACACGGTCGTAACCAGGGTTCACTTGTAAAACATAATACAACAGCATAAGTTGCGTTTATGAAGAGTGCATTGTATATTGGCATAGTGCCAAACATTTCAAACAAACTATCTACACACGCACATCAGCAATCGAACAAATTGTGCAATTGAATTTAAATTCTAAATCTATTTTTTGGCACTCATAATACGGAAAAGTTATTTCAGTGAAACATGTCATTGTGTCACTGAGCCGAAAATCATTCAGTCTTCCTCTATCTTTGTAAATCTTCATATAAATATTAAACCCCAGTTTAATTGGCTCTATATTTTTGTGTTGATATATGTAATACATACACATTTCAACCATTGGGCAGAAAGTCAACAACATAGAAGAAATTCGCAACCATTATTATTTGTAATATCACAAATTTCCTTTTGAAATAATGTTTTTTTTGTTGACGCTTTCATATTGACATATTTCCAGAAATTATATGATCTTTGTTTATTTAGAAATATAGTAACAATCTACCTATAAACAGATTATTTTAAATATCAAATCCATTAATATATCGTGTGTGGAATCAACTTTGTGGAATTTTTCGTTAAAAATCATATAAATTCTGATTAGTTATTTTATTATATATACAGGGTGCCTCTAAAGTAGCTGACAAGAATGGTACCCTTAAATTCTTTGGTCAAAACGAATGTGAGGATACTTCTATCACTTCATCAAGGTATAGACGTTTAAAGAAGAGCCTTCCATCACAGAACCTTCTATTAAAGAAACTTTAATATCTTGAGAAATAACAGGTTTTATTTTCAAGTATTTCATTATATAGCTGATAAAATTCCCTTCTAAAAAAGGTGTAATAGTTATGACTAGATATTTACTTAAAAAATATTTCAAATTTAAACAAAACTTTTAGAATTCTATTTTTTTAGCATTTTTTTTTTTGTTTCTTTACCGTTTAAAGGTTTATTTATATTATCCGTTCAGTTCCTATACATATCGTGTCAGACAAAAAAACATATACTTTTTATAGGGGTATTTATATTACCTTAATTGCGAATGATAACAGCCTCCCGACGACGATATCCAAAGTGTCTAGACAATAAGTAAACTTGGTAGAAATTTGTGAAAGAAAATTTCACATTTGACATATTTTTATCAAAATACCAAAAAAATTCCAACTTTTCTTTTGCGTCGATATTAACGTTATAATTTATATCTTATACATATAGGAAAAATTTTCAAGAAATTTTATTAATTTGGCAATTTTTGTATATAACATCATAATATTATTTCCGGAGTAACAGGTTTTTGTTTGATATTTTTCTATTCTCTTTTTCTAACCATTCCATACTTCACCCTCCCACGTTAATCGTAATAATAATATGTAACAAATATTGTTTTTCGCTTTGTCGCTTATATATTTTCATTTTGGTGCGTGTGTACGCCTATATCGAAAATCGAAAAATCAGGAGCTTACTACATGTATAATTAAACATAAAGTCCTTTACTCTATGAATTTGAATAAATAAAATTTCAATATAATAAAATTAATTTATTAATTCTTGGAAAAATGAAATCCCGAAAAATAAATGTTTAATTCTTCTGATCGTAACAAAAAAAATAGAAAACACTCACACCCAGCAGTTCTCTACATGTTTCAAAAGTGAAACAGAAAAGAAGCTTTTACTGAATATAAATTTTGCCGAATATAGTAATCGTATATGTATATCATACTTGTATATGTATTTAGAAAGCAGGGAAAGGTAGAAGGAAAAAAGCAACGATAAGTTCTGTTGAATTATTATAGGTTATACGAAAAGTTTGAAATCGATTTAAAACATGTCATAAAATACTATTTTTACGCTTCACTGTCCTGTAAAAATATATAATACATATTATAATAATATGTATATAATATTTCTGCAAATTCTGCTGCTATTTTAAATAATGTTATGTTTATTTATCGATTATAAGTTAAAATAAATTTGTAATTTGATACAACAAAATCAAAATTATTAATTTCTTTATAAAATGATATAAGATAAGCCCGCAGAAAGTTATAAATTAGTTATTTTTGTGCAGGGCCTAAAATGCGTGTTTTAGCACAAAACTGATGCAAATACCATTTTCACGATATGCAAACAACATTTGTTTTATTGAAGTTTTATTTTATTTTGCGTCGAATTTGCTGTCATCAAAGCTCATTTGTTGACGACTTTCTTATAAAAATGATCTTCAATTTTATTGATATACAATATACGTCATCCACTACTAGCAATGATTATTTACTAATAACAAAGACAAGTGAATTTTAATTTTATATTTTTTGCAATTCTTCCTAGTAGCATTTTCTTAAATATTACCTATATGTAATATAGGGGGAAGGGGTCAACTTAAAGGTAAACACATGGGCGCGTGACAGAAAGAGACAATATGACAACATCATCATTATCAACGTCAAGCAACCCTTGCTCCGTTGCTTGAGTTTCTTGAAATATCGGTGCCCCGCATAAGAACAGCATTAAAGAAATTGTAGAGAACTAGTTCATCCGCTCTATACTAGTATGCCTAGTATGCACTAGTATGCATCTAGCAGCAGTATATTTCTTCGATAAGCTCTGAGACCTGGCTATGAATTCAATGGTCTAATCAATCATTAATCCGAAAGTAACCTGCAGCTTCAAAAATGCAACTGCGAAAACCCTAATCATTGAAAATAGGTTTAGTTGGTACTTAATTTGGCAAAAAAAGTAAAATTTTTGGGATCAAAAATAACGGAAAAAATATCAAAAAATTGTGTTCACTCTTATTTATTTTGAAAATGAGGTCGTTCAAGTGCCTTGTTTTCCACTATGATTGTAGGTGGTGATGTTGGTTACCAAACAGCAGAATACTGTTTCTTTAAAGCTTTCATGGATTTTAATATATTATGATTTTTGAATAGGTTTATTTCAAATCGAAAATAACGGGCTTTCTCTACCACATATTAAGTTTTTTAACAACTTTAAGATAAATATCACTTTTTGTTTTTAAAATTTCGGTAAAAAAATGAAATAATTTTTTAACTTTAATGGTTTAGTACAACTTCGATTATTCACAGTATTATTTTTTACTCAGCGTTCAGTGTTCTTTCATCCGCGGGAACCCTGTATTATTATGAATTTGCCCTGTCAAATTCGGTTCGTTTCACTAAATTGTAAATACATTAATTTGACGGTTAAAAAACACAAAAAATTACTTAAATATCCACCTTATTCTTAAAACATATATCAACAAATATTTTCACAATGTTTCATTATCATTTATAATTCACTTCATTTTTTAACCACGCTATTAATGATTTTTCCACAATCCAATTTCGCTTTTAATCTATATAGTGTACCAAATCCACTTGTTTTACTTACTTACTCTCGATGCCGCTCACAAATGCTTTCTAATACTACTCTCGAAACATATATGTATGTATATCTCTACTTTTAGTAGCACATACTATTAATTAACATTTAGCCCACGTGGCAATCTCGGTGAGTCTAATTTATTTAATAGACACGATCTTAAAAATTCCCAACTCAGCGTTTCATCCAACATTCATCTAACAATTCGAATTTCCTAATTCTATTGTTATAACTTTGTTTTTTGCACAGCACTTAAACGAAATTGGCTACAGCCCTTTTCCATAGTTTGAACAAAAAAAATTACATTCTTATGTAATACACAAAAAATTAGCTATGTATTACATTTTTGAAAGGAATGTTCTCAATCACCTTAGACACTTGTTAATCGAAGGGCAAGACAGTGGATGGTGTTGCACTTTTTGGTGTACATTTATTCTATGACGTAAATAAGCACTAGGGACAGGTTTTGCGAAATTTGATATGATATCTAAGTGAAAATTTCAAAATGGACTTTCCATAAATTCCAGCGTGTTTTGTGAAATTCATAATCTTGACTTCCGCACTAGCTCAGGAACCCAAATTTATAGAACAAGACCGTCCTTTTTGAGTGCATCAAATATGAATCCAAAAAGAAGTTGAAAAAAATTACAATTTACATCTTTTTTACACGTTTTTACTTTTACTTTCCTCGTTTATAATATTCGAGTATAGATATCTCAATGTAATACTTGAGGTGTATGCTCGTTTTAAATTAAAAACGTTATTCTCCATTGCTTATACTGAAGTCTATACTAGAGTACGATTGCGGCAGAATGAAATCAGATATTTTCAGTTTTGACTCGCGTTGAGCGTCAAAGCATGCGGTGAGCATGCTCTTGATAAATCACAATGCTATGAGTGGTTTAATAAATTCAAAAGTGGTGATTTTTACGTAAGAAGGTGGAAGACCACCAAAAAAGTTTGAAGACAGTGAATTGCAAGCATTGTTAGATGAGGATGACGCTCAAACGGGAAAACAACTCGCAGATCAATTGAATGTGTGACGAGAAGCCTTCTATTCGTTTAAAAGCCATGGAAAAGATCCATAAGCGAAAGGGGAAAGGGGTTCCGCATAAACTGAATGAAAAGCAACAGGAAAATAGAAAAACCACTTGCGAAATGTTGCTTGTTCGTCAGATACAAAAGAAAGTCATTTATCCAAAAATGAATCTATTTTGAGAATCCACAGTGTAAAATATCTTGGGTTGATCCAGGGCAATCATCGACATCGACTGCAACGCTAAATTGCTTCGGACGGACGACAATGCTCTGTATTTGGTGGGATTAGAAGAATGTGATTTATTTTGAGCTGCTAAAATCTGGTTAAACCGTAAATACTGAACGCTACGCTACCAACAACAAATGGTCAATTTGAATCGAGTTTTGCGTGAAAAACGACCAGAATATGATAAAAGGTAACACAAAGTGATTTTGCTTCATGATAATGCACCATCACACAACACAAAACCGGTCATGGAAACGTTGGAAGCACTTAATTGGGAAATACTTTCACATGCGGCTTACTCGCCAGACTTGGCTCCGTCCGATTAACACTTATTTGCATCGATGGGACACGGGGTTGCTGGGGAGCACTTCACTTCCTTTCAAAATGTACGAACATGGCTCGATAATGGTTTAAAGGCTCGGAAGTCCTAATCTTAACCTTTCAGAAAATCATACAGAACTAGGTGGTAATCAGGTTAATTCTCGAGATATTCAATTTCTTAAGAAAATCCTAAATTCTTACTATAGCGCAGATTATTAAAGTATTTATTTGACCACGGGAATCCCATTAGCTTTTTAAACGGTTTAAAGGTTCGGAAGTCTTAATCTTAACCTTTCAGATATAATCATACGGAACTAGGTGGTAATCACAGCAGCCCTATTCCTGAATACGATACGAAAACGAAAGTATAAGATTCCTATTCAATTTTAAATAAGAATCGTACGAATCTGAATCAATTCAAATATGAATTTTGCATTTTCGTTTTCGTATCGTATTCAAGAATATGGGGGCTGGTTTGGGTGATGGGGCAAAACGAAAGATGGTGAAAAAATTTCACGGCTGGTTTAGGATCAATGAATTAATCACTCATTATCCGAAATGAAAATATGATTATGACACCTCATTTGAGGTGGCCAAATCCCTTAATGAGATATAGGGTCAGAGAGAGAGAGAGAGAGAGAGAGAGAGCGAGAACTTCATATCAGTGTAATAAATTAATTTTCATTAATTGAAAAAATTAATTTTGAAGTAGAAACAGCAAAAAAAACGTGTTTAAAGATATTCTTAAGCGTTTATTAATTGTGAAAACTGAACTCGTCGTTACACATTTTTTGTAAAATGTGTTGCCCTCACTTTTTCTTGACCTATTATAAACGAATTTTCTAGTTTATTGAACAAAATGAAAACCAAAACTTATAACGATATTAAATAACTCAAAGCTTCTTCTAGTGTATTTCTTATACACGTACTGTTATTAAATTTTCTTCTCCTAATACAGATCATTACGAAAATTGTAATATTTGGTAAAAAAAAATGTTCATTGGAAACTAATTAGTTTTGATGTACAAATTTGGCAAGTTAATTAGCAGAATAATAAGTTTTATCTAAAGTATTTTATACATGTATAATTAATAAAACGTATACTTAAAATGAAATAAATTTTATCACAGATTCAATCTTAAAAATTAATAATATTAATTTTCAGTTTGCAATAATTTTATGAGATGTAATTTTTCTGTAAATTAATGCCACGGCTTCTTCATAACTTTCATTATAAGATTTTTTGGAGTGAAGTACGTTTTGGAAATCAATTTAAATTGGTAATTGAGCCACTATGCTGTAAATAAGTTAATTTATCAAAACTAAAAATTTTGTACTGTATATTAACGTATACAATATAACTATTGTACTTGAAAACATAACGTATTCTTTACTAGAGAATATCGTTTTATGGAACACAATTTTTCTTTTCCCATTTTCATAGAAAGAAGGGCGGGTTGCTGGGTTTGGTAATGGAAAATACTCGTTTGTCTGGTCGAGTCTAAAAAATCGGTTGATAAAGGAAAAGAACAAAAGCTTTTCTTTTACTTACTCTAACACAAAACTGTGACATATCGTTTATTTTCATATATAATTTATCAAATCTTAATATCCTTTTTTCCTACGTTTTTGTTTTGTTGTTTCTCATAGAAAAATTGTTTATTATTCAGGATAAAATTATTAAAGTTATTTTTACTTTTTCGATTGATATATTAATTTTTAATGGAAAAATCACAGTTCTTGTGATATAATAACAAAAATAAAGAAGATGCATGGTAACAAGATAATGTTGATAAAATTTAAGATAATTGATTTATTTTGATATTACTAAGACTCCCGGTGATTTTAAAATTCGTATTGCAAGATTTTGATGTCGCAACGGTTTGATCAGAAAGCAATAAACTAAAGATAATAAAACTATTTAAAATTATTAAATAAAAAACTAGAATCAAGAAAAATTTAGAATTTTGTAGAAATTGACGTTTTGATGGCAGGAAAGTAACAAAAATGGATTTTTTTTGTTAATACAAATGTTAAACTAGAGCACCAAATACCGTCGGGCATTCATGAAAATTGCTATTCAAGAAATAATATTCAACTCGTGAAAGACTAATTATAGTGATTTCGATTTGAAAATGCTATATGTAGTACCTTGTGCATTCAGTGCCATTTGTATAATTAAAGAGCTACAGTACATATATTAATTCAAACACTTATAGCTTCGCACGCCAAAGGTCAATCGGGTTGGTTACAGTTTATAATAAATAACCTTTTGGGATAAAGAAAATTGATTTATTATTTTTTCAATTGATGCGACGTATGTGATATTGCA
This sequence comes from Nephrotoma flavescens, assembly GCA_932526605.1. Classification (NCBI taxonomy): domain Eukaryota; kingdom Metazoa; phylum Arthropoda; class Insecta; order Diptera; family Tipulidae; genus Nephrotoma; species Nephrotoma flavescens. Next base: position 2,235,581 of record OW052220.1, read on the forward strand.
TATCCATCTAAAACGATTTTTATTGCGATTCAATCCATATTCCAGTCTCCCGTGACATTTTGTATTAGAGATCTTTAGTCCTTTTTGTGTTCGATATGTGTATGTGTGATATAAAATCAAGCATGATTGACAATGATTAATAATCACATATTCCTCTCGTTTTGTAAGTATAAAACGCCTTTGATTAGATAAAATGAAAATATCCTTTCTATGTATCTAAAATTTTTTCTCTTTCTGACTATCATTTTATCAATCAATAGTCATTCGGAGAAACTAACAACGTATTTATATTTTTGTATGTAATTTTCTGCTTCATGATAACCGCACGAACGGCTGCACTGTACCTTATAGTCTATTGCCGGTTAATACTTGATTCCATGTACACAAATATCACGCTCATTGTGAGAACTATATAATATGTATGAACTATATAATATGCATGTACACAACAACAAATTTATTAATCAAATTATTTATAATATTTTTATATTGTGGCTGGATTTGTTGTTGACGCGGCTGGTGTGGTGTAAAATTTAAAGCACAACCGAAAGCAAATAAAATGAACAAGCATAATATAGTATATTGTCCTTATGTATATATGTAGATCTAAATAAAAATAGACGGGGAAATGTATCCTTGTATACACCAACACTCATTTATCATAACAGCTCTATTACATTTACTCTCAGTGTTTCTTAACGTTTCTCAGTTGAGTTTGTATTAGTCTGAGCTTTTTCTAATTTCGTTTGTACACAACATTTTTTGTGTATTTGCAGAATTTTTATTATTCGGTCTTAGCTCTTTGAAAAGGGTAGATGGCATAATTAAAAAAGCTCGCGTGCCTGCTTTTTGTGTTGTGTGTGATTTTTTTAATTTTATTTTTGGTGTAATAATAAGCGATTTTTTTGTGGACTGATTGTGAAAATTTTATTATTTATAAACTAAAAAAAAATTGTGGACAAATGTATGAAAATAAATCTAGTATAAATATATTTAAGCTAACAAAAATAATTTCCAGGTGTCTCTACTTTCCACTATATCTTGCTACCTGATTATTATTTTCTTGGTTAAATTAGATTTGTGTGAGTGTGTTCGTGTAGGAAAAGTGAAACAATTGGATTTTGTTTTCATATAGAATTTATGGAATTGATTTTCGCGAGACTGTTTTTAGTTTCACGTAATGATCAAATAGAAATTCGGTTTTCTAAATTGATGTGTGTGGTTAAAATCGCAGCATGTGATGTGAATGGGTATATGATACATAAATTGGAAAACAGCAGAACAAATTTGTTTGAAAAATTTTCAATATTGATATTTTTGTTTAGAGGAATTTTCCTATTCATACTTAAAATAAAATGAAAAAATATCTTACGGCTATAATGTAAGGTATTTTTTCATTTTATTTTAATAACGAGGGTTGTGCTTTTATATCATTATGATATATCGTATATTCGTACACGAGCTTTTTGTCAAGAAGTATTTGTGTATGTAATTTGCTCGTTATATGTTCTTATTTTATAATGGATCTTTTTTAGTAATGTTTGGTTTTAAAGCTTAATTAGCTTAATTTTTATTAATATCTGTTGCCATTTTGTTGATAGGGTATAGTGACTTGAACATTATCGGGATATAAAAAAATGTTGGTTAAGAAATTAGCTTTCAAATTTAAAGAGGGAGAATTATTTTCCACTCAATTAACGTGATGTTATTTTTTTGTGAAACGGGCGACGACATCCATGTTGCAAGATAATGAAATTTGAAATAATTATAGGGGTTCATTAGATTTTGTGACCTAGAAAATTTCCCAATTTCTCAATAATTTCCTCCATGATGTTATTATCAGTATGGGTAATAACCAGGTTTTTGAGCATAGCAATTTGTATATAATTTTCATGCTTCGACAATGATTTATTTAAAATAACCGCGTTCTGAAGTAAATATAACCTATGCCGAATTCCTGGATATGTAATTTTCTAATTCTCAATTTAAGTATTAAAAGTAGTCTAGAGTTTTTGTGTTAAAATTACTTTTTTAATATTATTTTTGTTGTTTACTTTTAAAATGTTCTGGATTCACAATTGCTGTAACACCACTAACGAATTAGAAAAAGGACTTATAACCAACGTTCCCGCTAAGCTGGGCACACGGGCGGCCGCCCAGATTTAAATTGTATTTTGCCCATCATAATTTTTAGGCCGCCCATCTACAATATTGCTAATATTTTTTTCGTGTTAGTAACAAAATTTAAAAATGTGTTAAACCCGCAGTTTAATATTTTTTTTTTACATATATGATGTGATTATTTTTAAACAGTTTATAAAAAATTTACTCCATTTACTGTAATGACAAAACGAAAATTAGATGTAAGCTCAAGCTCAACAAAAATATTATTAAGGATGAAGCTGTAACTACTATGGTTAGAAAATCTGAAAATGGACAACCACGTAAATAACATATGACCCGTTAAAAAAACACCCAGTCGCAAGTTCTTTACTTGTCACCACCAGGAATCGGATCTGGGACCCCGGTTAAATGAACTCGTTAAAACAGGACCGTTATCAATTAAACAAAAAGTTATCTTATATGAAATTTCTAGTTATCAAATTGAAACAAGTAATGTACTTTGTAAAATATGTATTGAAGCAAAAGCTGACAGTGATTTTTATAAAACGGAAAAATCGGAAATTATATCACGTTGCGTGGATTTCACAGTGAAACAAATTTTTCCAGTATAAAATACTGTGAAACCGAAAAGAGAAGAGTATATTTAAATTACGTTAGAGCGACAGAGGCAGCAATTTTTGTTTATTTTTTATAGCATAATTTATAGTCAAAATAGTGACAGATTGGGGGCAACATAACTAAAAAAATTGAAAATAAACGAGTTTAACAAAATAAGAAAATTTTCAAAAATTTGAACGTAGTGGCACAAATAAATAATACCACTTTTCATTTTTCTCTTGACATTTTACAGTAACATTTTTGCAACCATAAAATTGGCGTAGTGTGCGAAAAAATTTTCTCATCACATGCTATTTTTTGAAGGTGTGTTAAAAATGTTGCCATAAAAATTCACTGTGGATTCCACAGTGAAACAAATTTTTGTCAGTAAAATATTCTGGGAAATCGTAAGATAATAGTATATTTAAATTACGTTAGAGCGATAAAGACAGCAACTTTTGTTTGTTTTTTATAGCAAAATTTATAGTCAAAATAGTGACAGATTGGGGGCAACATAACTAAAAAAAAATTGAAAATAAACCATTTTAACGTAACATAAAATTTTTAAAAATTTATGTTACCCTACTCCCTTTCTGAACGTGTTGTTTCTAGCGGCACAAAAACTAATAGCGAGTTCCGTTTTTTCTTGACATTTCACTATAATACTTTTCCAACCATAAATAATTGTCGTAGTGTACGAAAAATATTCCTCATCGCATACTATTTTTTGAAGGTGTATTGAAAATGTTGCCATAAAAAGTATTGAGTTTCATACTTTTTATGGCCACATTTTCCCCACTTATTCTATTATTTGCCAGTAAATTTTACTGAACATTTTTTTTGTTTCTCTCTAACAAGTAAAGGATTTATATTTTTATCTCGTGTTAATTTTACTGTAAAAAATTGTTTCACTGTGAAATTCACGCATTAAAGTTTTTTTAAATTTATTTTTAAATAAAATTATATGTAAAAATTATTGTATTGTAATTTTGTTAAGTTTTGCTCGAAATTTGCTAAATTTAAAATACTTGCCCACGATGCAGTTATGCCGCGCATGATTTTGAATAATTAGAGGGAACGTTGCTTATAACGTTGGAGCTGAGCATTTTTAAAAGCTACTTTATTTTATGTTTGTGAAAGCTGATTTTTGTGGAATTCAGGTGCACCATTCGATTGTTCTGTGATAACCGTCAAGCTTTTCCTTACTTGAGTCAAATTTTATAAATAATTTTCATTTCCAACATAATTATTAAACCTTGTTAAGCTTAAGAGTTCAGATAAAAATTAGTGAAAGATTTTAATTATATAAAATAAATAATAATAATTTAATATATGGTCTGTAACGAAAACTTGAAGCGTACGCTTCATATGTATGGAGTACAACTTTCAATTATAGTGACTAAAACCTATAACTTTTATACTTAAAGCATTTACTTTGACATTTTTAACAAACAAAAACAATATTTTTAAGGTACTTAATAGCACTAAAGCCTCCCTCGGGTTACGTCATTAATGCGTTCCATATGAGAACGCGACACAACTCAAAAATGATGCAACTCGAAAGTTCATTTATTATATTTATGGTATTAAAACTTTAAGTGACGCAAGTTGAACTGACGCAAGTCGAATCGACGTAACTCGAGGCCTTAGTGTATTAAAATATTGTTACTTACATTTATGCTTAGGTCTAACCAAAGAGTATCTAGTTTTATAAAGTAACAGAGAACACATAAACAGAGGAAGAAATGTCATCAAAAATGCATGGGGTATGCAATTTAAATGCGTTATACAATACACTTACACAACAATTTTTTATTTTTTTTATTATCGAATATTGTCATATTGATGATTATTGATAGAAGCTGATAAAAATTGTCTTAAATAAAGAGTTGTATTGTGTAAGTGTGTTTTCGACGCATTTAGGTTGCATAACCCCCTTTTTTCATTCCTAGATTTGACGAACTAAATGACTATTTTACGAAAATATTAATGTGAACGAATAAATCTTTAGATAACCGGGGATTAATTCTATTTTAAAATGAATAAGTAAGAATCATACGTAATCATTTTGAACAAAAATAAGTTACCACCAAAATATGGCTACTAATAAAATTAGAAAGGAACCAAATAAAATTTAGCGAAACACTATTAGGACCTTACAACGGAACTAACAGTTACTGAGTACTTTATAAAAGGCATGCGAGAAATGGTAGGCGTATTAGATAAACAAGCAACTGATTTGTATATGGATTGACGACATTCCATTTTTTTTAATATCATTTAAAAGAGTCAATTTTATTGTTTCTATATATAAATTAAGGCATTTCAGCAAATTAGATTATATTAATTATCTATATCTATATACACTCACTAATATTATATCTTACAAAATTGTGTGCTGATTTCTTATTTCATAACAGAACGACGACGAGGTTTTTTCATAATTCTAGGTCAAACGAAACGATCATCAATCAAACACACCCGAAAAAAAATTAGCGCACGAACAAAAAAATAAAATTTTGCGTGCTGTGCAGACATTTTCACAACGATTATCATCGTCTTTGCTCTTATTCATTGATTTTTCTGGTATAAAATACACCAAAATGTCCCTTTTCCGATTAATTTAGTGCTGCTTATGGTTTGTTTATAAGGTATATGTATTATACTCGTATGCTGCTACACAAAAATGGGTTCAAGCGAATTCTCCTAATGATTTACAAATAATTTGGTTATGTTTGCCTTGTTGTATTCTCGTGAACACAAAACATGGATATGTTTTCATTCCTACACCTAAAATTGATGATCTTGGAAAGCTTTTTGTGTGCTTTATTCAATTATTGTATATATTGTTATTATATTTTGTGCTAAAGATGGGATATTTTTATTTCAGTAAACAATTCGAATGAACGAGAAAAGTTTACTTCTTGTTGTTGTAGTTGCTTAATTTTTCATATGGGATTTTTTTCTCACGTCGTCTACAGGTTTTTTTTAGATATACGAATCAATTAACGGAGTGTGTATGTGTATCTAAATAAAAATGGAACATTAGTGAAGCCGGGGTGGGATACACATTATTTATCCCTGAGGGAGATTTTTACGTTTTAAAAGTATTACAAAAAATTTAACTTTTCTTTTGCGCAAGTTAATAATGACTGAAAGTGTTTTTGTGTATAATTTTTATAAAAAATGTCCCACACGATCATAATATCGATACGAAATGGGTATTGTTATTGGTACTTGCATCCCAGATGCGGAAGTCGAGCAACCACCACCTCGGCGACGAATTTATGGTAAGTAAAAATTATTATTATGTTTTTATGTTACAAATTGGAACATCAGTTTACTTTCTTTACGCGAAATATAAATACACTGACAGAAAATCAGATGAAAAATGTGTGACGTTTATCGATTTTTACCATGACTGCGTGCTTACACGACGGTAACAATAAAATTGCGTGCGGAATATTAATGACGTTTTCTTGTAGAAAAAATGATTTTTTTGCGTATTTGGTTGGGGGTTGGTGGTGACCGAAAACATTGAAATGTCAAACACGAATATCCTTGATATTCTATGTGTTTAATGCTGTATGGTATTGTAATAAATCGTTCCTATTGTTTACGAAAATTTCTACTGGTTCGCGCTTTTGGTTGTTAATAATTTTTCCGTAATAGTTTTCGTGTACAGTGTTGTTGTAATTTTTATGGGTTTACATTGTTCGAAAATGATGTAAATTTTAACATCTGTATGGTGGAATTGTATTGTGCGATTTATTGAAACTGATTAGGTTTTTGTATAAAGTTAGTTTTATAAATAAATTTTGTTTTCCTAATATTAATTCAGTTTATTTTTTTTATTTCCAGGTAAGCGTTTTGTTTGGCTGGCTATTTAATTTATTTTGATAAAATTTTTACTGGGATGCCGTAAGTAAATTACGAAATATATTTTCTTTTGTTGCCATACAAATATTCGCCTTATTCATTGTCTCATTTTGACTGTGAATATTGAAAATTTATGATTTTTGTGTGCTAAATTGTATCCATCTAACAAACTGAAACACAACAGGATGAATAATTAATTTTTAATTTTGTTTTGCTTTTGATAGTGCACATTAGAAGAACGTTTACGATGTTACTATATCTTTTTTCACGCCTGCGATCACAATTGTGTACGTTACACATTATTGTGTACGGTGGACTTAAATTTAAGAAAAACAAATCGTCTGGCCAGAAAAGAGATATACGTTTCTATGCCGCCTTATCTTCATTAATTAGTTAATTGAAATTAATTTTTGAATTTAATCTTTTTAAAGTGTATATAAGTTGTGTTGTTACATAATTGAGAAAAAATAAATATTCTGAATAAATTCGCTAAACAAAGATACAGTCATTAACATCTAAAAGAGGATTAATATACACACGTCTCCTATATTTAGTGTTCGCCAGCATCCTTTAGGAATACAACATCACATTTAGGAATCGAAAAATTAGCGTCGCATTTTAAAATATTCGACTAGTGTTTCCTTGCTGTAAAGTATATCCTACTACACTTTTGTTAAAAATAATTTCCATTTTCACTTGATTTTCCCTTTTTTGTGATTTTTGTTTGTATTCAATCCACTCGAGACGCAATATTTAAATAATAACCATTCCATACTGTTGCGTATCTGGCCCTGCATCACCGTAATGGGTTTATTACAGTATACATTTTATTTTTCAATTACTTACCATGATTTAATTTATTATTTACCCATTTTAAATCGGATATCTTGACTAGGTGTCACGCATCCGTAATTTATCTTATTTCTCGCGAAGTTTTTAATTAAAATTTTATTTTTTACTTATTGTCGTAAGAACGCCCGCAGGTAAAAATTTCCGTTAAGCTGGTTAGTTATTGAAAAACACAAAATTGTTCTTGCATTATCGTTTTAAAGTTCGTGGACGGTTAGATTAGGAAAATTTATTTTGTTTTTCAATTTTTATTTTTTATTCAAAACTTCAAACTGAGTATTAATTTTAATTTCTCCAACCTCGAGCTATTTACATGTACGCTAGTTTATGTTTAATCAATTAACGTAAAACATTTCATCCGCAATTAAGCCACATATAGCATGGTTTTCACATATAGCATGGGTTTTCATAATAACTTTCCATATAATGAAAAGCCTTAACCTTCCTTAATCTTAAAACAACCACATAATATCAAATTGCATGTCCTTGTACACATAACTAGTTTACCCTCGGAAAACTATTAAATAGTAGAGTAGCCAAAATAATAAAAAAATATTGTTGATTCATTCAATTATACCATGACAAGTATATTTTTGAAAACAAACACCCCAACTGAAACCCGCACACAACAAGTAGTATAAAAATGCGGCTAGAAATAAGTTGAATTAAAATTAATTATTCAAATATAAGAAATCGAACCGATCGAGATAGAAAAGGAAAATATTTATTGGAAAATGTCTATCGATTTTCAATTAATTATTAAGAAAGGAAATACTTCCATCCCAGGCAGACATCATTCAAATAGCTATAAAGTACAGATATTATATGATGTCATTTCTAGTAGATTAAAAAAATTAATACGGTAAAAATTAAATTTTTTTGATACTTGCGGGTTTTGTATAAAAAGAGGTAGTTATGTGGATGTTGCATAATAAAAGGTAAATAAGTACAACAAATTATGGTTACAACAAACCGGTAAACATGATGTGCACGAGTTTTAGCAAAATTGATCATCTGTTTAAATTTTGCGTAAGTAAAGACAGCTTTAAATGCAAATTAGCACAACTTTATAAGCAGACTACTTCTCAAATTTTATAAAAATATATTTTCACGGTATTTTTTTATGTTCTCAATTCAAATTTGTGTGTAGAATTTTCTAAATAAAAAAAAAATAATTTTAATAATTATCTCAAAAATTTTATATTGTGTTAACAGTTCGAAATCGAGTATTTTTGTTAGCCGTAAGATCTTTCGGGAGTATATTCGTAAACTCTACATTGTTGCAAATGTCATTGTTACTATGACGTTTTCTGTGCTTAATAATGATTGACTGGCGAAGCCAAATAATAAAACCTATCATTTTTAATTTTACTCCTAGTTTTATCATAGTTAGTTAGTGTAGTATACACACGGACTGATTTCGTCGGTGTGTCCAACGGCAATTCAACTCAATCATTTATCTAAATAAACTCCATCTGTTTATTTTGTTGTTGATCGGTATTATTTAAAACAATATAATATTATGTTGAAATCAAAAAAAATATTCAATAAATAAATAAAGCAAGAAGAGAAGCTTTTTAAAATCGGGTGCGTAGTATGTTCATCTATATGCCATATCATTAAGTCGAACTATTGAGTGTAGAAGCTTTCAGTTTACTACTAAGTATACATACATTTTGAATTTGTTACACCTCAAGCATCAATTCAAATTGTATTTGGTTTCATGTCACACCTAAATTTATCAAGTGACACCAAATGGCATATTTGTTTCTGTAATCTGAAATAAACATTAAATGATAAATTGGTCGTTCGCAGCAATATCCTGCAAAAACGATTACGGTGCATGCGCGGTATACCAGCACAAACCACATTGAAAGCTTATTTACGTAAAAAATCATAATGCTGTCGGTTTGCTGAGACACAAAGGTGTTGTGTATTTTGAGCAACTTCTAACAAACTGGATGATTAAATCAGATTGTTAACAACCGATCAAACTCAGGTCAATATAGAATTGTGATTCATCATGATAATGCAAAACCTCACACATCTTTGACTTGGTTTGGTTTTTGCTGATTAAGAGCAGAAGTTTTATGAGTTTCATGCGCAGTCATTGCCGAAAAGATGGTAAAAGTTCGTCGAACAAAATGAAGAATCTATTGTTGGTTAAATTTATTTTTGTATAAAAATGTTAGTTTTATTTCACCCTATAAAATCGAAATTACTTTCTTGTCAACCTGTTATTTTGAGAAGGAAGTGTAGGTAATGCTGGTATGTAATAATGCTGGTGTTTAGAATATTTGTTAAAAAGGCTACTGGACGACAAAATAAAATTGAGAAAAATCCATTACTTCGCGTAACCGGATAATTTATGAATTTGTTGTGATGCATCTGTGTCTATAAGACGAGACATGCTGAGCAAGCGTTGATGGTAGTTGAACCAATACATTTCTAAAGATAATGTAGCCGAATCATTTTCAGTAAATTTCGCAGAAGTATAACCAAGGTTTCATCAGTAGAGTTACGACCTGCAGCGGAATGAGAAGAAAGAGGCCCTATTCTACGATACAGTTTGAATGATTAAGAGGTAATTGAAGCTGAAACGAGTCTACGTTCCACTTAATTAATTAATTACTTAATATTCTACGATCATGTGATTTAGACGTGTAACTTAACTCCTCTAACTACTGCGACTAAGGTTTTGGGTATAGTAATGTTTCGTGCGTCGAATTAATTGACAGGTAGAGAAATAGTAGTGAAATTATCAGTTAAGTTTGTGATAGTAAAATCTATATATACGTTCTCAATGGCAGTTCATGTGACTCAGTTATTAAGTTTCCCATCCCTGATCAACGGATGAGAACAAATTTTGCTTGGCAATTTCTAACAAAGTATACTTATTTATATTTAATATTTATTTTTCAGAGAATATGAGACATCCTTCCCGACAATCTTAAACTGAACGAAAGAATCATCAGTTAATGGATCAGCATTTCTATAAACTTTGTTGATTGTTTAGGAATATTACTTCCGATACTTGATATATTAATTGAAGGATTTAACTAATCAATATGAATACCTGAGTAACTATTCAGATTCAGTTATAGATTACTCAGGCATACATAACTCAAACTAGAGTGCCACAAATTCTAATTTATATTATCCCTCAACGTCACAAGACATATATTCTCTTAAATTATTATGCGTTGGTACATATACATAATGTTATAATCCTGTTAAAAATAAATGTATTCATACGTACATATTTCAAAACCTTTTAGTCTCAATGTAACATAAATTGTTATGAAAATTTTATTCACATTCACATAAGAAGCTGTAGGTCATATCAGCATACATCACATCTCAAGATTTTCTAACGAGTATTTTTATTTTTCTAACGAGCAAATTCATAAACAAAATTATGTTGGTGGGAATGTCTGTCACAGAGAGAGCATTTTCATGTTTTCATTTATAAAGGGTAGGAGAATTATTTCGTGGCCTCTTTCCCGGTAGATGGCTTTACATTCATATATATATATATATATATATATATATATATATATATATATATATCAGTAACCATTGATCGTATCGGATAATTCTGTGTGTTTGAAAGGTGACATTTTAAATTGGACTTTGACATGCGAAACATTAAAATCGGTGAAGTGATTAAAAGGTTACATTTTAAACATGGCGATAAATAATGAAAAAATTCGATATCTTTTACAATTTTATTACGACAAAGGTAAAAGTGCGGCCCAGGCTTGCGAAAAAAATTGTGCTTTTTATGGAGAAGGTGCTTTATCAAAATCAGCAGCAAAGAAATGGTTCGGGCACTTTCGTTCTGGAAATATGGATGCCAAAGATGCACCTTTGCTCTGGTCGACCAATCGATGAAATCATGCAGAAAATTGAAGAAGACGGGCATATACGCAGCCATGCAATAGGTAAAGAACTAAATATTCATCACAAAACTGTTTTGAACTGTTTTGCCATTTGAAAATGACTGAACCGGAAAAAATTAACGAATCGGATTTGTATCTGCGAAACGCTGCTGAAACGGAACGAAATCGAGCCATGTTTAAAGCGAATGACTACTGGTGATGAAAAGTGGATAAGATACGACAACTTTGTGCGAAAAAGGTCAGGGACGGAACGAGGTGTAGCTTCCCAAACGGTATCAAAGCCAGTATTGGCGCCAAGAAAGGTAATGCTGTGTTAAGAAGAATTTATTAATCGTCCGTGAATTTAATTTATTTAAGAATTTTTTCGGCTTTTCGGACAAAATATTATTTTAATGAATTAAAATAATTAAAATAATATTTTGTCCGAAAAGCCGAAAAAATTCTTAAATAAAGTAATGCTGTGTGTTTGGTGGGATTGGAAAGGGATCGTGCATTATGAGGTGCTGGCACCAGGCCAAACTATTGATTCTAATCTTTACTGTCAGCAACTAACGCGTTTAAGGCAAGCAATTCAGTTAAAACGTCCAGAATTGATCAGCAGAAAGGGCGTTGTGTTCCATCATGATAAAGCTAGACCACACATATCATTGATGAAAATTAGTTTTTTGAATATTTTAATTAAAAAATTTGTTCAAAAAGTTTAAAACACTTGATCGATTTCGACTTGTTAGGTCATCATCAGGTGTATTTACTATCCTAGTGTTTAATAAAATGTGTTTATTAGTGTAAAATAGTGTAAAAAGTATAAAGTTCATTTGAAATAAGAAAATTCTTTGTTTCAATGTCACCCAAAAATGGCCTCGAACTATTTTCCCCTACCTTTTATTTCAAGAAAGCCCATATGCTACGAAATATAAATCTTTCGCTTATGCGAATGCCACTTTGATTTTTTTTTACTTTTGCTCTTGCACAAGTGCAGTGTAATCTGCTTCAGCTGTTTACGGAAAGTTTTGCGATCAAGTATAAAACACAAGAGGCTTAACTGATAATTATAAAATTAAATGTGTCTACTACTGAATATAATATATGTGTTTTTATTAGAGATCGTCCGAATTTCATCATTTTGTGAAGATTTTAAATGTCGTAATGTGACGTTGAACATAATTTCAATCATTTTAATGCGTCAAATTGCACTCTTTAGATCGTAGGTAGTTTTGTGGCATTGAGGGCCAGTTTTTCATCCCAATGCAATTCTGTTTTAAGTCACAGAAATAATCCAGCTCATCAAACCTCAAGGAAAAGGAGGCTTAAATGTATCTTATGAAGCGAAACACAAAATCTATCAAGTAAAATTTGACTGCCATCGGATGTGTCAGATTCGAAAACCGTATGATTCTCTGAGAAATCTAAATATTTCTTAGAAACTATTTACCAAAAGACTAAAGTATTAGTAATAGTTAAATTGTAAAGAATTTTTCGTTGAACCGTTACATTTTGAATTCATAGAAAATAAGATATTTTGCCCTGTTATCTTAGGCTTCCTTAGCAGAATGATAAAACATTGCTTCGGCTCGCGCAGAAAAATATTCTTAAGTACTTGAACAAAGACAATATACAAAAAAAAATTCTTAATTCACGGTTAATGTAATATTAAAAGTAAAACTACCCCTAAAACCACTTTCTAGATTAACGACGTCAATCAAGATATACCCTGTACATTTTCATTCTTCTACAAGATACAACATGAAAATATGTAGATAGGAAGACACAAGCATTCTAACTCTCCGAATATAAAATTTTACATTATTTCCTGTTACTAAACTAGATATACACATACAGAAAAATGATTCTAAAAATAAAGCTTTTTGTGTATGAAACCGAAAAGCTCTACATAATGTTTTGTTTTATTTCTAAGCAAACAGACTATAAAAATAGCTTTGAACAACTACAAGAACACCAAAATAGACAATAAAAATTAATTTTATATCACTTGCGTTCTTCCTCCTTCCAAAATTTAGCATATACGAAAATATGATGTGTTGTTGTACCGTTAAAAACTTTATGTCACGTTAAAAGAAAAATTATCATAATGATGCGATAAGACGCGTATATAACGGAACAACACCAACAATTTGCTCATGATACATGGAATATTCGTTTCCGTTTTTCACTATACATACATTGTACTCTATTGTGACGAGTTAAAGGAAATTTTCTCTGTGCTTTGGCTCAGAAGTATGTGTGCTTACATGTTTCGCACTTTGGTTGATTAATAAATCAGTATTGATTCTAGGCTTTCTGTTTATCGGTAATTGTTGCGGTTCGTATTGTTTAATTTCTGTTAGATAAAAATAAAAGTTTTATTTAACTTTAGTTTATTCGATAGCATCGTAATATCGTTTCGCATTCACCTCCTTTATACCTCACATAGTATTAGGCGAAAATTGATCAAACCTTGTTGGTTAAAAATAATTGTTCAATCAATTAAATGTTCATACGGCTCCCTATACTCCCTAAACTGAAATATCTAAAACAAACATTTTTCTGGTAGTATTTTCAACGATTAGTCGTTGCCCGGATTAAGCTGCTTGCCTCTATTAGGTTTATGTTGTGATGATGTTCAGTATCTTTTAAGCTATAGTTAAACATTTATAGCACATGCCGCTCGATTTATTCTTGGAAATATGGTTAAGCTTAAGACGCTTGGTTTATTCTCAAAAAATAATAATTTAATTAGAATTTGTTTATAACCATGTTTTACGATACGTTTAATTGGAACGCTTTTCGTGGAATAAAATATATAACAGGGAGAAAATTTTTAATTATAGTATGTCTATAGACATGTTTTATATAGACTCGAGTCTAAAAGTTTTCTAAAGTCTTTCTAAAAGTTTGACGATGGAAGATTATTGTTTTTTTAAAGAGATGTTTTCACTGTTTGTTGTGGCGAAAATTGTATGTATGTACATTGTATATTTTAATGAGAAGAGAGGAAATGAAGAAATTGCTTATAGTTATTATTTTTTATTTAAATAGTACAGTCTTATCACATGATAATTTATTACTAATGATGATAACGCACTTATTTGAAATTAATAAGTGGAGTTAGTGTGGGTTTACAAGCAATCAATATTCTGCTCCCAATAATGAATCTTTATATGTTAGATGACTAGCTCATGCGGTTTAATTCTTTTAAGGCATCTCAGTATTATGTCAAGAAGTTGTATTTTTTCACTGTTGGTATGTTGCAGTAATTTTTCATGTTTGATGGCAAATAGTTAAATGGAAATAATTTTTCCCAAGGTTTTACATAATCTTTTATTAAACAATGAATTCGGAATCAGTATCATCCGAAGTAATTTTTGCATTTAATCGAAAATCCTGAAAGTACGGGGTCTTCCAATAAGATTTTCTCAAAATTTGAAATTAAACACACGTTTAACAAAATATATGTCATTCTTTATTGAATTTTGGTGTAGACACTTGACCATTTATGCATTTATGGGGCCCACTTAGGCTATAATTCACGAATAATGCGTTCGATGTTGGTTATGATACCTTCAATTCAAATCAAAAACAGATTGTTTGATTGGCTGTATAACATGTAGCGCCGTCCTGTTGATGATTGATATCTCTGTAGCGAACACACACCTTGACTATTTGATAAACGTGGGTTCTCTGCAACACTTTCTCTCCCTATAGCAATATTTTCGGTTGAACGACCTGAACAAGCACATGTCTATCGGTATGTTTGCTACTGAACCAGTAGACTCAAATTTTTTCGCTAAATTTTTAGTGGGCTCAGAAAGACGATTTTGTCTACCAAAATGAACGCAAATTTTGTGAAATGTTGTTTTTACAGATCCACCATTTTCGTAATGAATCAATTAATTATTTTCGAAATGTACATGATTATGTCAATTTCATCTTTGGACTTTGTCTGACTAATTAGAAACAGAGATGTTCCTTATTCTTTATTCTCTACTTCACATTGGACTCACTGAAAGGTGAGAGTATGCTATCTCACTACACAGTATCGTATCTAAGATCCATTGCTGAGTTGTTGTCAAAAGTGTAGTGACTATGATGAATTTTGAAATATTTAAAGTGTGCCTCATTACCTCCGTGGGCGCAGCATTGTGCGGAGAAATTTTAATTATCGTTGACCAACCAATGATTAAAAGGTGCCGAAATCCCCACAAATATAATTCAAGACACATTAAGCATTTTATTTGTTATTTTCTGTTGGCTTCCTCATTCCTTAGTAAATTAGTAAAAACTTAACGATTTAAAAATATGATTCTTCAAAATTTGCTCCTAGCACCAAATTCACAAGGAACGATTTAACACTGAAGATTTTATTTACATATGCACCCCCATTAATTCATAGATTTCAAGCTCTAACATATATACTCATTTATTCAAAATCCATTATTTTTAGTTTTAAACTACTTAGAGTCTGGTTAAAATTGTTTAATTCATTGTTAACATTTTGAAGCTCGGATATTCAAAGATATAGAAAAAATTTTATAATAAAATTGTAAAACAAAGGATTTCCTGAGTAATAATTCTGGAATTGCAGAAATCATTACAAAAACTAAAACAATTACGCGACCTCAAAATTTTCGACAGGGAAGTAAGACATTGTTAACATTTTAAAAACTATAGAAGGGTCCTTTTCCTTAAAACCCGTGATTTGCTTAAATTTCAAAACGAAACTCAATTGACTCCCTCAATAATACGTCGGAAAAATTAAGTTTAATCAGTAGTCCTTAAATTGAGATTCTAATTAACCTTCCTTCTAATAAATTATCATATTTTAATAACGTCAAATTCTTCCAATTTCTTTATTTAAAAATTAAATACTCTTTTGAAGATATGTTCGAATATTCCGGACGTTATTTTGTGTTTGGCTAGGAGAGTAAATAACTTTGGGTCTACGCCTTAATGGTGTTGCCCCTATCTATTCCTCTTGATTTCCACAACAATAATTCTCAGTTGAATGAGCCGTTTGTACACCAAACAATTACAGATAATGTCTACGTAATTTTTTTTTGAAATGGTCACGGTAATCGAATCGTTATATTAATTTAAATAATTAATTGTTTTATGTTTATGTTCAATGCTTAGAAGATTCATATTTCGTATAGAATTTCAACCTATGGTATTTAGTATCGTCTTTAATTATAATTTTCTAGAGATGGGGTGGAGGTCCATACGTACGCCATCGATTTTATTAAGTTTTTCCATTTATTTTAATTTTGAAAATTAATTCATTATTTATGTACATATACATACATCATACGTACGAGTATATAGCTATATGAAAATATATCTCATTATTAATTTATCAATATAATTTTTGTTCCGTTGTTCAGAATATTTTTGTTGTTTAAATTTTAATTAAAAAACAAAAAGTAAAAGAAATACGAGCTTTTCCAGAAAATTGAACTTAATATGTTAGAATCCGCGCGCTCTCATATACGTACGCTTTACATACATGGTTACATTTTATTAAGTATACATATAATATAGACATTAGTGTTTCGACGAGCCTAGTGTTCTAATTAATTTTAATTAGACGAAAAAGCAAAACCTCTAACCGAAATTTTTATTAAGAAAGACGTTAGAGTAAGGAGAAAAGAAACGTCTCAAAACACGCGCAATTTTTTCAATGGCAATAAAACATAAATCTACTTCACCTGTTCTTATACTCTCTTGCTTTTCTGTGATTATTTACTTTAAATTATACAAACTGAAAAACTGAAGGAGGACTGAAAATTCAATACAAATGGAAAATGATTTGTGTTAAATAATTCATGGTATATCAAATAAATTTAAATTAAAAATCGTTCCCATTCCATTATTGTCTCCTTTGGATGTATTGAAATCAATTTAATTGAACATTTTTTTTTTTGTTAATCAGACATTTTTTCTACTGGTACATGAGTACGATGAATTGTTGATATTACGATATGTTTAGATTGTGCTGTCTACAACGTAACCGAATATTGTGAAATCAAAAATTCTGAGCTTTGATTTCTTCTAGCGAAATTCCATAAATACGTAAATGTATTTAGATATACACTGTAATACGTGAGAAAACTACGTTTGTTTGTGGTTACTTATATCCTAAAATTAATGGGTCGATTTTTTATTTCAATCCGAGAAGGTAGGGCGCTGTCAAACATTACTCTTTTCATTTACTCGGGATTCAATTTATTAATAAAAATATGATTGTTGTGGGTCCTTCTTTTCATATTTCCGGTACTGCGATTTGATTTTGTATGAAATCGTTTTCTTACCAAGCAAGTAGTTCCGAACTCTAATAAATTAATTCTATCAAAACACTATTAAAATACGTAGTGGAATTATACTTGGTTTGATATTTTAAAAGACGTCGTCATTTCCCGTAAAATTTAAAAAACTAATCTGAACAATTTTACAGGGTGGCTGAGACCAAATGTTACTGACTTCACTCTGCTGTCATTTGTGTAGTTGTCATTTTCGTGTGTCAATTTTTTTGACAGATTGAAGTTTGGTTAGTTGTTTACATGTGGTCAACAAATAATTGTTCTAAATTAATATCTTCATAAAAAAATCCTAATGGAATTCAAACGTTATAGTGTAATTGCACTGTATTTGGGTGGAAATTCACAAACAGCAATAGTTCGTCAGCTCCAGCATTTGAATGTGAATAAAATGTTTGTGTATCGAACCATAACTCGATACAACGAAACTGGTAGCATCGCTAAACGCAACAGAGGCGGTCCTAAAAAGACAGCAACATCAAAAGAAATGATACGAAAGGTGAAGAGACGAATCCAACGAAATCCTCGTCAAAGTGCCAATTAATTAGCCGCACGTCTACATGTTTTACGATACAGCATTCAAACCATATTGAAAAATGAACTACACTTGAAGCCCTACAAGATACAAAAAGTTCAAGATCTTACGGAGGCACTTGGCCGAACGTGATGAGATTCCAAAAACTGTTTTTTCTGATGAGAAAATTTTCACCATTCAACAACAGTATGTGAATAAACAAAATGATCGTGTTTGGTTACAGCACAAGTCCAACGATAATTTGGACACAAGAGTTGCCATGCGCAAGCAATCACCAGCTTATGTTATGGTTTGGGCTGCAGTGACTGCAGATGGACGCACTCCTCTGGTTTTCATCGAACATGGAGTCAAGTAAACCAAGAGGTGTACCGCCTAAAGATCCTAAACGATGCTTTGCTACCTTGGGCACGTAAACACTTTAGTACGAACCGTTGGACATTCCAACAGGACTCGGCACCGTCACACAAAGCTCGAGCGACAGCAATTTTTACAAAATTGCGTTCCGCGACTGATTTCGTCGAAAGAATGGCCACTATATTCACCAGACTTGAATCCCATGGATTCCTCCATATGGTCCATTTTGGAGAGTAAGGTGTCAACTAAAAAATACGAAAGTGTTGATGCATTGAAGCCAGCTCTTGTTCGAGAATGGAATAAAATTCCGCAAGCCCACGTTCGGTCAGCATGCAATGCTTTCCATGGAAGACTAAATCAAATAATCAGAGCCAAAGGAGGTCATATCGAGCAGTAACATGTTTTTCATAAAATGTAATATGTTTTCAACATATTCCACGAAATTTCAATAAAAAATAATCAAAATTAAAAATATTACAGCGTTTTCATTTGGTAACACTTGGTCTCAGCCACCCTGTATTTCAAATTTAATTTACAATCTTTATATTTTCAATAGGTTTTTCGTAAATGCTATACTGTTTTCTAAATATTTGCATAAAATGAAAAGCTCCAACGGAAGTTGCCACATCTGGCGGACCGATTTCGGCCAAACATCACGGGAATCTCCCAATTTATGGAAAAGCTTAAGTTTCGTCTAGATGAACAACCACACACGAAACCACACACAACAAACTTTTTGAAAGTCGTTTTTTCGGACTTCGGCGATATAGCAAATGGTAAATCTGTAAAAGTCTCGAGGCCAAAATGTTTCATGATTATATTTACTATACTTTATTTTACTATTTGAAAGAAAGTAAAATGCACTTATACATAACACTTAAATTTTAAACAATTTAAATACCAAATTACGTATTTTTGAAATCAACATTAATTTTCATAAATTTTAGACAAAATTGAAACAAATTGAAATATACTAAAATGATTTATGATTTGAATAAGTTTGTTTTTGGCAATTGATATAATTCATGTTTAACTTTTGTTAAGTACTTAGTAGTTAGTACTTTAGTTTACTACTTAACTCTAAAACGTTAAACTACATTTGGTATTATATTTGGTAATAAATACTAAAATTTATTTGTTTTCAGATTTTTTAGTATATATTTTTAGTATTACTGTCGAATTTTTCCTCTAGGGTAGTGTGGCGTGCTAAGAGACTGAAAATCTAGCTATAATTTAATTCTGCCAGCAGAAATAGTGTTCCTCTATTTTCGACAAGACAGGCCGTGAGCGCTTAGATATCTCAGTCAGCCTGCAATACCATAAAAAACGCCATTGTTTTAAAATTAATCCACAAATAGGAGTGATGTAAATCTGATGTTACACAATTTGAAAATGTAGAGCTTTTTCCATTTTAAATTTTGGATGTAATTTTTAGCGATTTTCTATTTATATTCATTGTCATTATTCATCGCTCTTGACGAAACACACTAAATAACATTTTAATTAAAATACTTATTTGTGTTTCGCTAAAAAATTAATAATTCTATCTGGCCCTATCAGTTTGGGCTTGGAAAGCGTCTACCAGCGAAAGCTTAATGACTTAAGTTGTAACCTGATTGGATCATTTCGCTAAGTAATACCAACAATCTAAGAGCCAGTTGTTTGACAAGCAGTTTTTAAAGTTCCGATGCTCGTAGTACTCCAAAAAAGGGTTCAGAAAATTTTCAACTTAAGATTTTAAGAGTTCTCTAGTTGGACCTTGCTGTTCTCTGGTTCATCGTCAACTCACAGAAATTAAATGAAACAACTGATTTGAATGAAATTGTTTTTGTCGAAAAAATAGAGGAATTTCAAACATAAAATAAAAAATGTCTATTGCCGTCATGTCATATAGATTTCTCGAACTTCGGCTCATTTCGTTTTTTTACTCACTGAGTTTGGTATCTCATTATTTTCTAATTAAAATCTACAAGGTTTCGGACCCTGGGCCTAGGAGGGTATACTTGTGTATAAAAATGTAATTTAGGGGCAAGGGAAGAGGTCATGGCAAAAAGGGATAATGCGACAATAACTTCACCATCAAATGAAGTCAAGCTATATAGGTATGGGGAAAATACAACAGCAGAAAAAGTGAAATAGAAGCAAATGGAAACTCCTTCGTTTTGTGCAACTTTAATTGGACCAAAGATGGAACGAATGAACGCCCTTTCAAAAGTAGATAGCATTTTACACTCCTTAGAGGTCTGATTCAAGATCTCACTTGCGAAAGCCAGCTCAGGTTTTATGAATGCTTTATAAAGTGCCAGCTTGTACGACTGCGAGAGATGTTTAGATCGCAATTACCTTAATTGGTCATAGAAAACTCGGTGTTTGGCAGCAATTGGGGTGAAATAAAGCGCTGCATATCATTTGACGATGTTATTACTGACCCGAAGTATTTGAAGTTTTCTACACTATCAAAATTTTTCCAAGATTTATCATTGAGATGCACCTGGGTGTTGATAAGAATTTTGTTGTGTTACTCCCAAACTAAGTCTTCTTGCGTAGGATATCGCTAGGCCTTCAGGCAAGAGGTACGATATCATCTGCATATCAAAGAATTTATAACCCGATTTAGTAAATATACAGCGTGAAATGTCAATGTCACAGTGGACATATGAGCAGTGGACATATGATTGTGGTCTGCCAATTTTCAGGCAGCTCTTCTTGTTCCCATATAGAGATGATGAGATCGTATAGTGTTGCTTCCGAGCTTAATCAATTCTGCGGGGATTCCGACCGGGCACCTTTCCAGTTTACACACAACTAATAGCTGCCTCTACTTCCTCTACCATGGGATATTCGACAAGGCCATCTTAACCTGGTGGATCAATTATTCTAACATGAGTCACTTCGTCATTCAGATTTATCAGATTTTGGAAGTGGTTTTGCCATACTGAGAGAACATCAGTCATGTTTGAGTTCTCCATTCCTGTTTTTAATGGTTGTATTTCTCGGGTGGAAGTCTAGTGAGACTCCCGCCTTTAGCAAAACACAGATTCTTGAGTTTCTTTGTTCCGCTTGGAAGCTGATTTTTCAGTTGATATGTATTCAGAAGTCGTAGCTCTCCTGGTACAGAGATATTCTGTTAGAGTATTTCTAGTGCTATATGAACAAACCAATTTTCACGAAGCTTTTGTTTATTTTCGACGGCCAGGTGGCATTGATCATCGAATCGACCATTGCGGGATCTCGGTGGTCTTCTTCCGTTAGTATTTTACTCCGCGGTTATTATGGCTGACTGAATAGCTAGCCACTGCTGCTGGATATTAAGAGGAGGTTATTCGTTATTATTGTGCTGGTGCGTAGATAGGCAGTGATAGCTAACTGTGTAACTGTGCACTAGTTGAATATGACAAGCAAGTGATCGCTGTCCATGTCGGCATCTCTGTTAGATCTATCGTCGGATATGCTGATGGAGTATCTCTTAGAGATCATTACGTGATCGATATGGGTTTCTTTACTTCCATAATTCGACCTCCACGTAACTTTGTCGATTCTTTATGTGGGCAAAATGTACTTACAAATAAATTTCACATTAAAGCCTTTGCACACTAGTGACGCGTTGGCCGTTGTTGTTTTTGGTGAGATGCAAGTGGTGAAGACCGATGTGCGATGTATTTTCTGCACTCAACCGATTTTTGCATTATTAGTTGCTTTCCAATCGAACACCGCAAGTACTTATAAGCACTTAAGGTTTTTGTTTTCGCGAATTTAACTACTCATAACTTTTCTACCTTTTTATTATGAGTAGTTGAAAGCAGTTACGATAAATGTGTCCGCTAGGTGATTAATATATTTTTTTTAATTAATTTCAATAAATACTATTTACGCTATCAGATATATTTTTAAATAAACAAATTAATTGTCGCGCCTTTGAGAAGGAGAACAAATAATGTCCAGGTTATGTCTTGATTTTGCCATTTTTTGTACTTTCCAATCGACACTTTACCCAATACACTTTTTCGCAGTTACAAGTACTTGCGGTGGTCGATTGGAAAGCAATTAATATCACTCACGATGATTTTAATGTTTTCTAACTTTCTCCAACTCGATAAATAATAGATCATTGACGTCACCCGATTTATATTTGGTGGGTGTATGTACATTAACATTTGAAAATCGGCTGCTTTGAATTTAGAAGGACCACCCGAAATATAATCTTACCGTATTTCAACCGCGTTCTTACGCTTGGAATAATGGTAATCTTATTTTCAATTTATAGTTATTCACCTTCATACCCCATTTTAAGGCTCATTAATTTAAGTTTGAAAACCACAACTATCTCATACCCCATGATATTTTTGACTTGAAACTTATAAATTAAAATATTGTTATACGATATATAGTTACCTAAGAAAATATGTAATGGAGGACAGTAACCAACGTAGACGTTTCTGATCAGTAAGACAGGGTGCGAGAATATGCTCTTCAGAATAAGGTCCAAGACTTCTTGTAAGAACGAGTCAAGTAATCACCACGTTTCAGATTAGTATTCCACCCTAATTTTTTAAGATTCCATTCGATTTTTTTAAGAAAATTTTCAAAATTGGATATATTGAGTCAACTAACAGATTTATCTTTTGGGAACACATATTTTTCCATAGTTTTTGAATTATAGTCGGTATGTTTGAAAATTAGTTAAAACAACAGCATTCATACACAAAATTATCGTCCAGTGGCACTATTCTGGTAATTCCCCGGCCATAGGGAACTGGGAATAGAATTTATATGTAATTTCTGTTCAAATATTTTTTTCCAGCATACTGAGGTAAAAAATAGTGTTAAATGTTTTGAAAACAAAATTAAATTAGAAATAATTTTCCCTGCCAATTTAGATATCGAAAAACTATTCCCAATTTATAAATTTTTACGTCAAACTTTTCTTCTCAGTAGGCCGGAAAAAAATATTTGAACAGAAATTAAATATAAATTTTTTCCCAGTTCCCTATTCCCGAGGAATTACCAGAATAGTGCCACAAATCGTTACTCTTTCTACAAAGGGTTTTCCAGTAAATTTATCAAAACAACCATTTTCTTGTTATTTGCTCCAAATATCCTGTCCTCCGTAAAGATGGCACTGTCTTTTAGTACACCAAATTGTTTATGTACTAGAATAAAATGTTCATCATACCATGTAAATGTAATAAATTAAAACTGTTTTTGATCTGTTTCTCTATTTATTATATCTTGTACAGTCGGAAAATCTTTTTATTTTGTTGACAATTAAAGTTTTTCGTTTATACGAGAAAAAAAAAATACATTTTCAAACAAAAAAATATATTCACTAAACTAGATAAAAAGTATTTTGTTTGTACTGTTCATATGTGTGTATACTAAATCATGATATCGATTAGAAAAAAAGCTCACAAAATAAAAAGGAAAACACTTTTTATTTTTGCCCGAGTTTCTTTGTTTTTATATTTTATTTAAAAATTCATTGATGATACGGAAGATAAGAAACTGTGTGGAAAATTTATTTATGGATATAATTATTTTATCAGCATTTGGTTATTTGTGTTCTTTATATCTTTTAGTTATATTCGTAAATGCCTGTGCATTGTTGGACAATTATTTCTTCCTTCATGTTACGGTAAGGTGTGTATGTATGTGAAATTATTGTGTGTGTCGTATGAATATATTATGATACCGCGCTAGATAAATTAGTATTTCCTAATATTGGACTTATTCTAATTACCTCTAATTTCAAATTTTTTATAATACTTTTCAATTCCAAATGTATAATCTAAATCTCTGTGGTCAATTTATCGAAGATACCGTATTTACAAAAATTTATGTAAGTCGATCATTGTAAATGTAAAAGTTAATTGTATCCGTAGTTTTCCCCATATATATCCTGAATATTTAAAGTTAGTGTTTTGTACTTATGTAATTGATAGCAAAACTTATCATACTAAACTTTGCCGCAGCTCTAGTAATGTCATGAATTATGTATCTACAATTTTGTTCCGTTTGCGAATAAATTTGAATTGAAGGCCATTTATAACATAAAATATGTGTAACCTTTATTTATTATGAGTACTCTGTAAATCTAAATATTTTAATATACCCAAACCACACAAATTGCTTGGCTGGTTGCTATGTTTATGTAAATGAAAAATTCATCATAAAAGTTTTTTGTATGCGAAACTTTTATGCTATATGAAGTATTAAAAATGTTTTTAATTATTTTTATGATCCATACATATAAGCAATAAAACAAAGTTTGATATGGCCCCTCCCAACGAATTTTGCTTATCCATTTTTTCACTGGCATGGTAGTAAAATATAAAATTAACGAACTACAGAGGAAAGTTCATTATATAGAGTGTTCCTAAAGTAGCTGACACGAATGGTTGGATTCCTCGATCGAAACGAAGGTAAGGTTACTTCTGTCACTTCGCACTTAAAGGGCTTTACTCTATCAAGTTATAGTCGTTTAAAGAGGAGCCTTCCAACACAGCACCTTGTATTAAAAAAACCAATATCTTGACAAATAACCAGTACCTATTTCTTTAAGATGCTGATAACATTCTCTTTTAAATAAGCAGTAATAATTATAGATATTTACTTAAAAAGTATTCCAAATTTAAGGAAAACTTTTAGAATTCTATTTTTAAAAAAAAAAATTGTATTTTATTTCTATTTTCAAAAATTTGTAAATAATATCATTTAATGCTAGGACATATGACATATTGGTATCAACATACTTGTGTCTAATAAAGAGAATACAAAATTTTTATTGTGAACTTTTAATTTTGTAAGTATTGCATAATATAGCAAATATGACACATTGTTAGCTTTACTGGAAGCTTAGAGTCTGATCTATGTTCCCATCAAAAAATATGTTGAGTAATTGTTAAGGGTTAAATGGAAAAGAACCAAAGAAATTTCTTAAAACAACAGAATTCTATAAGTTTTGTTTAAATTTGAAATACTTTTTAAGTAAATATTTATAATTAATACACCGTAATAAAAGAGAATGTTATCAACTCCCTAAAGAAATAAGTACTTCAAAATAAAAATGGTTATTTCTCAAGATGTTGAAGTTTATTTAATACAAGGTACTGTTTTGGAAGGCTTCTCTTTAAACGTCTATATAATTTGATAGGGGGGCTTTAACGTGCGAAGTGATAGAAGTAACTCCACTCTCGTTTTGATCAAGGAATTTAACGGTACAATTCGTGTCAGCTACTTTAGGGACACCCTGTATATGAACTAAATTTTTTCACCTACATCAGACATACATACATAAATTATGCGAAAATATTTTGGGTACACGTGTCATATACCTAATTACATTATACGAAAATGGAAAGTAATCCGGCACGTATGTACATTGTGTATAATCTAACACCCCAGACATAATTAGGAAACCGCAAAAATTTTGTTCATTATAATTTTTAATCAAATTTAGATCAAGAATTACTTTTAAAATTCTTTAAACATTTGTATACACAAGATGTGAAAAACAATTTAATCTTCCAAAAATTCATAGAAATTTACGCACTTGTTTTATTACAGAGTTTCTGGTTTTTCTTGTGAACCAAATGATTTTTGCTTTTCTAAGCGAACATATTGATTTTAATTTAGCTTAGTAAAGTAAGCAGAGGTCAGTAAGGGATCATTGCAAAAGAATAAAATAAAAACTGTAGTATGCCGAAAGTATATTATACATAAATATAAATGAATGTGAATGTGCCCTAGTTGAAATTCTAATTTTGTTGAATTTTTAATTTTGTTTTTTAAATTAGAAATTCAAAACAATATTAATTTAAATAATTAATTAGAAATTCATTTTTTGATTTTACGTTTATTGAATCTGGATTAAGAATATATGCATTGTTCGTTATTAGGAGATTATATTGTGTTGTCACGGAAGAAACAGGTCAGTTCCTTGATTTGAAAACTTCGACCAAAAGAGCGAGTATGATACCAGTCTGATATTGAATTTTATTGTTTGTTTGTAAGCTTGCAGTGGTAGGTGAGATCGAATTAAACAATAACGATAGACAGGCAATTCCGATAAGCGTGAAAGTGGAAATGGTGAACCTGTTTATTAAATACAGATTCAGAAACTTATAGATAGGCTATAAGAGTTCCAATTCCAAAACTCTGTTATTGGTAACCCATTCTAAAAGTGAATACCTTCATATGCCATGAATTGAGCGATATACACTCGTTTTAGCACAATAAAATATTGAAGATGAAAATGTAATTACATTTTCTATGGAATTTTCCAACTCTTCTAAACTTGATGCAATCTGTTTTCTCAGAATAATTTTCAATATGTTGAGTGTCGCGTATCAATGTTTTTTTGCCAATCAAACGATCATTTGCTGATTTAAAATTTTTATATACACCAAATAGCTATCTAGTAAACTTTTCATTTTCAGTTTTAGCTGATGTCAGTTTTTTTCCTGGGTTGTCGTGAATTAAGGCACATTTCACCAAGTCTAAAAATTATCGTTTCTGTGGTTTTGAAATGTGTTCGCCAAGTAAAAGATTTTATTATCCAAGCAGTAATCATTTCGGAATTTTAAACGGTTAGAGACGAAATCATGTCTTAGTGAAGCAGGACTCCTCGAAATACTATTATAAAGTCGAAACTACTTATATGTAAAATTATATAATTTAACAAAAAAATCACTTAACTTGGTTTAGATTTAAAATTTAAATTTAAATATTATAAGTTTTTTGTGATAGATAATCCTAATTTGTAAAAAAAGAACAAAATGGGAATCACTGTGTATGTGTGCGTGTGTGTGTATTCGTGCGACAGATATTAAATTACTAACTCTGGTTTTCTTAGTATAATTCGTGATTGCGTCCACTTGGTTTTACCTATTTCGCTTATATTTTCCATTTTTAAAAATATCAAACGATAATTTTAAAATATTATCATTCGTTCTAATCTTTGACATGAAAATTTCATTATGAAAACTAAGGTCACTCATATGACAAATTATAAATGTATCCAGAACGACCAGCCACACAACAAGTATAAACATAAGTTCTTTATAGCTTGTTGTGGAAGTGGAAATCTAAACACAACATAAAACTGATTCCAATCAATCAAACAAATTATAATTTAATTTCGAAAATTCAAAGAAAAGGCAGAAACATCACACCAAAATTATTACTAAGCACTCTATTACATAGACCAAATGTACGGAGAGAGCGATATCTATATATACTTGCGTGTATTATGTGTAAGTGTGGAAATGAATAAAATTAAGTAAAAATCAATAAACATATTTCCTTATCATCACTATATCGCAAGTTTATATATAGACGAGTACGACTATATAATTTCTACCTGTTGTTACCAAGCGTTCACAGGAAAACCTAAAAGCTCTGCTCTTGTTTAATGAAAAACTTATAAATTTTGCACCAACGAGAGAAAAAATTATGACCGCAAAAATAATTGAGTATGTACATATGTACTTGGATAATAAATAATTTTTACCTTTTGTCAGCTTTCTTATAGTCAGTATATTGCATTGTTGGTAAATAACGATTTCAACAGAGAAAAGGGAAAAGCTTTCGTCTAACGTTTCGGTTCCTTTTGTGAGTGAAAGTTTTTCTATTGGTTTTTCAATTTTTTTACGTTTATATTTTCATTCCGAAAAAATATTTAAAGAATTTCCTTGGTTATTTATTTATGTATGTTCTATTTGTGATTTTAGGTAGGTATTTTTCAGGTCAAATAGGTTAATTCGAATGGGAACCAAATATACAAAAATAAAATTTTTCAATTAAGTTTGACTAAGAACGTTTATATTGTGAAGCTTTTATAGTGTTTTATTGTCTAACATTCGTTTAGAGATGAAGGTCGAAACAAAATATTTGATGAATAGTTAGGTTGTTTTCCATAGCTTGAAATTGGGTGGGCAGAGGAGTATCTTCTGAATTTTTTGTGTTTTTTTTTTAATTTTCCTTTAAATTGAATTGCTTTTTACACTTGAAATATAATATATATTTTTTTTAATATTTACAGGAATAAAGTGTCCAGTATGCAGCAAATTTGTATTGCCAGATGACATAGAATGTCACTTAGTTATGTGCCTAACAAAACCACGTCTATCATACAACGGTGAGTACACAACTATTTGTTCTAATTACCCATTACAAATTCATAACCATAACAATTAAATTAATAATTGACCATTATTACCAAATTACAACAATACGTTTAGTCGATCGTGTGCATGTATAATTTGTGAATTACTAATAGGTTTAAACGAAAGTTATGTTACTATCTATATATCGAACACACAATCAAAAAGTTCAATGTCAAATGAAACACAACCCCAAAGTAATATTTCCATTTGTCTTTACGACAACTGCTATCCCACCCATTAGATTTATTGATTGATTTAAAATTAAGCGATTCGGTTTGTGTTTGGAAAAATACAAACACTTGCGACCATATTATGAAAATTTTATCGAATCAACTAGTAGAAATAAACGGTTAAAATTTTATGGGGAAATGTCTGAGAGCAAGGACGTCTTCTGTATCAGCTGTATATGTATTTGTTGTTGTTCATTTGTATTTCGTTTGAGAAATATTTTGTTGTCCAAAACAAGATGACATATTTATTTTTGGGGGCTCCATATATAATTTTATTTTATTTTTTTCCAAAAAACAATACCTAAGACATAACATAGATTCTGGGTTAAGTACAAATTTTTGAATGCTTCAATTTATTATTTTATTTAGCTAATTCTTTCTGGTTTAT
This sequence comes from Nephrotoma flavescens, assembly GCA_932526605.1. Taxonomy (NCBI): domain Eukaryota; kingdom Metazoa; phylum Arthropoda; class Insecta; order Diptera; family Tipulidae; genus Nephrotoma; species Nephrotoma flavescens. Next base: position 2,264,913 of record OW052220.1, read on the forward strand.
ATTTGACGTGCTTGTCAAATTTTTTAAAAATTTAAGTATAGGTCGGAAAATTGTCAAAGTCGTAGTAAGCCTTGCTTTAAAAGTTCGGCTGGTTATAGATTAGCCATTTAAATTGTTTGGATCCAAGTGATGATTTGCCTGCGCGTTCTGACTGATATAACAGAAGCTATAAATGGAGTATTTTAAAATTATTGGTGGGCGAGCACCGCTTTGAATAAATTTTATTCGTTTTATTTATTTCCCTTCAACTCTTTTTTCAGTTGGTGTTATCTTTCGCTGACTTTAGCTAACTGGGAAATATTCATTTAGTGAAAACTCTCGTCTTAATTAAAACAATACAACTTAATTTTCAATTTCATCTCTCCATTATAATTGTTGGTTGGGATTTCTGGATACTATTCTGAGATATACTAGGTAATGGATGGCTGTATGTATATGATATCCTGGTAAATAAAAATCATTAGCTCACATAAATTTATTTACAGATAGGTAATTTAATAATTTAATAATATGCAGTCTTCAAATGATTTAATTATCTAAAAATCATTTTGTCTACTTTTCAGCTTTCTCCCAAAACCATGATCTAATTCATGTTTATTTGTTCGATAAATTGTTTTGAAAATATACAAGACGTGTGCTCTGAAGTAGACTTATTTTGGACTCGTGTTACTTACCTACAATGGTTCCTTCTACAATGAAATCTCCTCGGCCTACGATAAGTTAATTTAATAGAAGATAACTTTCAAATATTCGTTATTGTCCTTAAGAGAAGTAAAACTCCGAAAATTATTGAAAATTAAAACTTCCCAGGTTTAAGATGGTAGTTATTTCCAAGATTTAATGGTGGTCAAGATTTGATGGTGGTTATTTCCAAGATTTAAAGCAATATATTTCCAAGATTTAATTATTCGATTTTCTTCGGCTTGATGAATCGGGATGGAACTTCATACTTAAGGCTTTTACTATAAATGGTGAGGTTCCAGTGATATTTGGCCGAAATCGGTCCCACCGAAAGAGATAGTTTCCAAAGGAGCTTTTTCGTTTATTGCAAATATTTTGAAAATTATATCATTTAGGAGATAAACGATTATCAATTAAAAAAATTTAAATTAATTTTGGAACAATTTCGATCCGGATCAGTATTTCAAAATTTAAGCGGAAATGGCGTTTTTTGACAAAATACTGGGGCCTAACTATTGAATTCATATAGTAGACAAAAGAAGAAAAAGAAAAATGTATGAAATTTTACTATATTTTTCTCTTTTGTTTCTACGCTTGCTAAAGTCGTATTCATACGACGGATAAAATCTCGGATTTTTCTATCGCAGTTTTTCAATTTTTTTCAACTTTTTCGTATGGTAGCCGTCGAAAATGAACGTCGAATTCAATAGTTAGGTCCCTTATTACTCAGCAAAATTCGTTCCCTATATCGCCCATACGGATTGATCAATCGCGATAACACTTCATATTTCAGGTTTTTCCATAAATTCCATATGATTTTTGGAGATCCATATGATTTTTAGCCGTCATCGGTCTAATAGAAGTGCTAGCTTTTATAGGAGGTTTTTCGTTTTTGCAAATTTTTAGAAAAGTATGTAGCATTTTTTACGAAAAAACGATAACAAACAAAAAGATTGTAAATTAAAATTCAAACAAAATAAGTTCAGATCATATTTTAAATTTTACCGTGAAATAATTTTTTTTTATTTCACCAAAATTCGGCATCTTTACAGTCCAGGCGGATAAACTATTCGGAATGAAACTTCATACTTGAACTTTTTCTATTAATTGGGAGATCCTTGCGAAATTTGGTGGAAATGTGTGTACCGGAAGTGGCAGCTTTAATGCGAGCTATTCAGTTTTTACAATTACGTTGAAAAGTTTAACATTTTCCAAAAAACGACAAAAAATTAAAATAAATGTAAAGATTCAATTTTCAACAACGGTTGGAACTTGTTCGTTTTCTGAAACTTAAAGCTGTATGATATTCAGAAAACAAATTTCTTTTCGTTCTCGATATTCAAATGTTTAAATAATGTGTCCAAATTGGTTTGTATCTTTAATAAAATTGATACCCAAATTTCGTTCATTTAATTTGCTTTTATTGTGTAAAATTTACAGCGCATCACCAATAGAATTCCTTTAATTTTTTCCTTACAGAAAAGTATGAAAAAACAACTTGAGAAAAAAAAATTCTATTAGGAATTCTATTGGGGATGCGCTGTTATAATTTTCATTATTTTTGCTTCTAAACATTGCATATTATAATAAATTATAAACCACTAAGCTTGGGCATGTTCATTATTAATTAATTTACAGTAAAGTCTTGGGACAATAAAAAATATTCTAATTAAATCATCGTTGAAATTATTCAATCAATCAGAATCGAAATTTTAAATATTTTTGACATACAAAAATAATTCGAAATATTTTTGAATTACATTTTCCATCTAAGCCTCAAGGCTTAGTGAGTGACGTGATTTTTTCTAAATGTAGAATTCAGTATTTTTAATGAAGTTCTGTAATCCTGTTTGATTGAAATATAATGAAGGACATCGTCCATTCCTTAACCGATTTATGACTATAAGTCTATAATTTAAGAATTATAATATAAAATTATTTCTAAAGATTTTGCGGGGGTTCTGAACTTCCTGTTTATGTATGAAGCCCATGGTGATAGGTGTATGGCTAGATTTCAATATTTCACTTGTCAAGTTAAAAATAATCCCTGTAGTTATTTGTTTTACTAATCTTACTAATCGTCAATTCAAACATAATTATGCTCCTCGGTGTTTGTAGTATCGGTAATTCCTACCATCCGCCAAATTCACTTTACAAGAAATTGAGTTATTAAATGTTCAACAAAAAAATTTCCTCCGCATTTTCCGACAATAGATTAGTGATATAGAAATAATACTACGTTCTTTTCTTCCGCACTTAACATCAAGCGAAATCATCAATCATTCATCATCTACTAAAAGCGAAAAAAGCGGCAGAAACAAATTCAATCATCTTAATACTCTACATATAAGAATACGAGTATTAAACTATATACGTTTCAAATTCGGTTGGATGTATACCAAAAATGACTTAAAATGAATTTTTAAAATAAAAGTAAACCGCGACCCTTTTTATCCTCCAGTCACTCAATACCGTGTATTTAATATTTATGTTTTTATATGAGAAAGAAAAAATTTACTTATTTAATTTTTTATTTTTTTTTTTTGACTTTATTTTTGGATTTCTTGGCGATTTTTCTGAAATCGGTACATGATTTTCTAAAAATTCCACAGAAACCATCAAAATTAATCTGAATCTAAATTTTGAACTTTTTCTGCTCTGAATTATTTATTTATTTTGTATTTTCTATCTATTTTCAGAGGACGTACTAACCGATGCCAAGGGAGAATGTGTTATTTGTTTAGAAGATTTATCACCAGGTGATGTAATAGCAAGATTACCATGCCTTTGTATCTATCATAAAGGGTACGTATATTCTAATTTCTAGTGTACAATATAAAATTTGTGTGTACAAATGTGTACAGTCTGTATTATATAATATAACCACATTTAAATACGTTCATAAATCTTTCGATTATGTGTACTGTACTCGTACATATAAAAGATTGGAGAAATTAGTTAAGAATGGAAAAATCGATCGGAACACGACATAGCAATGAGAAAATATATTTTAAAGGCTAATCCTATTTATAAAGCCTTTACGATGTTATTCTCTAATATTTTGTTGTTTGTGTGTGAGGATGTTTGTGCATAGTTTATTGCTGTTATCTACGTGCCTATGAGGATTGCATACGAGGCTGCGTTTTAGAAATACATATATGTAATTCTCTATTTATAGATTCGATGCAGTGGTCCGGAAATTTAAGGATTTTATAATAGCTATCGAATTAAAACTATTACTTACTATGTATATTTTAAAATTAGGTTAGAGAAACATGAAAAGATAATCATTCACTGAAATTTACCACATGCATTGCCTTTACACAAATTTATCAAAATACCTTCTTAACACATGCAAAATAATCCCTCCGCCAATTGAATATTTTCGTGTTGATTGTAATTATATTTTTACAATCTTATATTTTCTCATATAATTTTCCAACATCTTATTAAATAATTATTATTAGTAAAGTTATCGTGGTTATTGTTGTTCGATGAACTTGAACTGCCTTGTTTCAAAGCCGCTTGAAAAATGAAACTAAATAAAACTATATATACATATATATTGGTTCTTGCGTTTTAATGTTCCCAAAATATCATTTGCGACTATCAATGTCGCTTTTGTCTCAACTGACCAACCACTGACCAGTGTTTCACTATGAGGAACTGAAAATATGTTGGAAGTACAATATAACCATACATCATATATAGACTACCAGAGGATATATGACGATATTGACAGGATGTCGGATATCAATAGGATGTCGGGTATTAATAGGATATCGAAACTGGAGGGCTAGAGCGATGTATCTGAATATAGAGAGGGATAGAGCGAAACTGTAATGTTGTAAGAACTATCTTTAAACACATAATAATCTTTAACCATTTATTTGAAAGCTACTTAAAGTTAATTAAATTTAATTTTTTGTTCATATGGATATAACCTGCAATTCTTTTTGTATCCCGTAGCCTGAGTCTTGAGTTTGTGTTAATTTGCAAAAATTAGTGTCATAATGGTGAATATGTTTTGATTGGTTGTGTAAGCTTTTCAAAGGAACCTGTACAAATTATTAACAATAAATTTCTTGTGATTAATTACAGTTATCTAATAGGTACGCCTGTAGTATACCATCTATATACATATATACGACTCATTAAATTTAGTTTTTTGATAAAAATGTAAATTATATATTTATTTAAGTCTTGAATATCGAAACTGGTTTTGTCACCTCATTTTTATGATGTTTGATCTCGACATATTTTAGAGCATAAGAAATAATTGCAACACGCTCAATTGAAATAAAAAGTAAAATCTATATTGTGTCGCGGAAACGATTAATTAAAATTAAATTTATCCCGCCGCCCCAAGGTGTTAGTTAACTTGTACACACACAATATAGTAAAATATACTAAATGATAATTAATTGCCGGATGGCATGAAAACTGGGCTAAAACAAAATTAAAACACCTACTTTTTTTAGTCTAATTCACACAAGAGCTTTTCTTTGGAGGTTTTCTTTTCGCGCGTCACAACTTTAATTTTATTCCTTTCGTCATTTCTGTTTAAAGCACACACATGTTTTTCGTTGTGAAGCATAATAAAAGCATTAATGAAGTGTAATTTTTGTTGTTGCTTCTAAATCTCATGATTTTTTTTCATATCCATTAGAACGAACATATTTTATAAGAAACAAGAGCTTTACTTACACATACACTCACACCCACGCTCATATAGGTATATAAAAAATAACTTGTACTCTTGTTAATTATATAATTTTTTTAATACTCTTATGTTTTGTAAACTTTGAACTATAGCTTTGTTGTATAATGGATGTGCTTTCGTTTATTATCTTGATTAGTGGGCTGATCTCGTTCTTCTCACTGTGCGTTTTGGTTATAAGATTATATCGCAAACAACTTTGTTTAAAAAAAATTAAAGTGCGAAATCCATTTGATTAACCGCGCAAGCGGTGAATGATACAGCAACAACATCAAAAAATATTGGTTTGTATGTGCGTGATGGAAATCAATTTGCGGCATCTAGCCTTGAGCATGGGTTGAAAATTACAGATAATCACATTCAAGTTTCATTTCAATGTTAGATGGAAAATACATAATAATTTTTGTTTTAGCAACAACAATGTCTTGTATATAAATTGTGTTGTGAAATTTAAACGGAATTGGCCAATTAGGCAATGGATGGTAATTATTTTCGATGATGGAGTGGATAATTCATCAATTTACGGGTAGATTTAGAAATATGGTGTGTGGGTTGTTTTTTGGTGAAAAATGGATAACGGTTACCGCAATTATGTAATGTGGTATAGATAATCATTTTACTAAATACTTAGCTTTTTCTGGACCATTTTAGTAATCATGTTGCAAGTTGATCTAGAATTGTCTGTTTAATCACTTTTCAAATTATTATATTGTGAAGTGACCGCAGTTTCCATATACACGGTGTGGGTGTACACACGGTTTTACACGGTGATACGCAAGCGTGTAAAAAAACCAACGTAAAAAAACGACGAAAACCGTGTAAAAAGAAACTGCAAAAAACATTGAGCACATAGAAAAATAGGAGCTAAAAATACAAAAAAAAAATTGTTGGGGTTTCAAAACCGTGTAAAAGAAGTCCGTGTAAAAACGGTGTGTTTGGGTGTACCGCATATAACCTATATTCATACTCAATTTGATTCACACCAATATCACCTTATTAAAACCGCAAATTAATTAATAAAATCACAACTATGTATGTATTAAATTATACTTAATAAATAGTTTTTGTGGCAATTTAACAAAACCACTTATCTATTTTCTAGCAACTTTTTAGGGGACCAAATTTAAATTTTAAACTGATTTGTAAAAAAATTATTTGACATAACTAAACTATTTTTGAATCCATAGTATCAGGGTTTTTAAACTACGTTTATTGACACCTTCAAGCACTTGTTACGTGCTCTAGGTTCACCGGAAATTACCAAAATTTTTAATTTTCATTTAAAAAAAAAACGCTTATATCGATTTAAGTAAATACCAACCGCAAAATTAAATTCTAAATAAAAACTTATTCCAAGATAAGTGTTTATTCTAAATTTAATTCTGATTTTACAAATAAAATTTTTGTTTTAAATATCAGTTATTTCATGCTACAATATCAAAAATTATCATTTAAGTAAGTATGGTTTTCAATAGCAGTGGTTTCCTATAACAAACATAATTGGTTTTATTTTTTCCTTATATCTCGGTCAAAAGTAATCGGATTTTGATGAAAAATTGAAGGGGAAGAAAAAACGGGAAATACTATCCATTAGAATATAGTTCAACATAACCACTTATCTCGACTTAAGTGGTTATGTTAAAGTGCTTTATAAATATAATCAACGTTTTCAACCACCAGGTGGCCATCTTCAAATTTATTAATTGCAATTAATGAAACTTAGTGGTCGAAAACGTTAACTATATATTTTTAATATAGTTGTGATTTTATTAATCAATTTGTGGTTAATAATTTTTGTTTATTTAGAGCTCTGCAACAATAGTTCTGTTTCTTGATGATTGATCTGATCCGGTTTAGTTCAGTTTCATGGAACAACACAAAGGCGCTTACTAGATTTCAAATCAAGATTTGTGATCTAAAACAAATTTTGGATCAGGTTTCCCATATAAATTTGAACTGATCCAGATCAATGAGCATCAAGAAACACGGCAAATGTTAACCATACCGATTTACGTTATTGCAGTCCATCAGTAGGCAGTTATTGAAATGACTTGACCCCAGTAATCGGTTAGCTGTGGTTGCCATCGAGTAGAGATATTTTTGCTTGCCTAGGTCTGCTCCTAATTATTTGTTAAACTAAATTTGAGAATGTGCTTCTGGTCCTCTTTTGCTTCAACTCTGATTAGATACATAGCTTTGCCGAATAATCGGAGTGAAGTTTATGCCAAAATAACAAAATATACACTGTGACCTATAAGTACTTAAAATTGAAAAAATACTCGAATATTGAACTTTCTTCTATACGTAGTAAACATCTAATTTTTGTGGAAAGTTTTGAGTGAATTTTAAAAAATGAAATTTTTTACAACAAACACACTATGAATTGCACAGAGATGATCGAAGTTATTCTTAACTGCCCCTACGGATTGCACAGAGATGATTGAAGTTATTCTGAACTAGTAATTCATGTAAGAAACCAATCTTATTTATCCACATGCTCGGAAATCTCTGAGATTTTTGTTATTCGAGACAGAACGTCATTGAGTGAAATATGAAAATTCTTAAGCATTTGAAATTATTTATCTCGGCCCCTACGGATTGCCCCGATACGTGCGAAGTGGTTCTGAACTAGTAATTGACGTAAGAAACCAATCTTATTTATCCACATGCTTGGAAATCTCTGAGGTTTTTGTTATTCGAGACGGAACGTCATTGAGTGTAATACGAAAATTCTTAAACATTTGAAATTATTTATCTCTGCCCCTACGGATTGCCCAGATACGTTCGAAGTGGTTCTGAACTAGTAATTGATGTAAGAAACCATTCTTATTTATCCACATGCTCGGAAATCTCTGAGATTTTTGTTATTCGAGACAGAACGTCATTGAGTGAAATATGAAAATTCTTAAGCATTTGAAATTATTTATCTCGGCCCCTACGGATTGCCCAGATACGTTCGAAGTGGTTCTGAACTAGTAATTGATGTAAGAAACCATTCTTATTTATCCACATGCTCGGATATCTCTGAGATTTTTGTTATTCGAGACAGAACGTCATTGAGTGAAATGCGAAAATTCTTAAACATTTGAAAATATTTATATGGACATACCCGGGTATGCTGGTTGTAAGGATGAAGGTTGAGAATTTTCGTATTTCACTCAATGACGTTCTGTCTAGTTTAATATTTGAGTGTTTTTTCAATTCTAAGTGCTCATAGGCGACAGTGTATATTTTGTTATTTTGGCATAAACTTCACTCCGATTGTCGAATATTGGTAGGACCTAACGCATTCATACTGATTCAATAAACTTATGTATTATGTAGTTACCATTTTTAATAAATTCGGTATAATTGATGATATTCTATAGGCTAGGCAGCAGGGTTTCCTTGAAGAAAGTAATGTTCGTGAATTCTTTATGAAACTTATAATTGATGACTTTGTTCGAAAAATTCTTTGTTTTAATTTGGAAAACAATTTGTTGAAATGCAGTTATGTGCGGGTTGGGATGTGTATTCATTAAGAGATAGTAAAAGTAGAACATAAATTTATATTTACGAAGCGAGATTAATATTTAGCTTAATTGTGTACGTTTAGCAGATGGTGTTGTCATAAAATATTAATATTTAAATTGTTCAAGTTTCAATATTAATGCCTCTTTGAATTTAGAGCTTTAAGCTCGTAAGTTATATATATATAATTTTATGAAAACCTCAGAATCAGGGGGTCGATTATATAAGCATTGCGAGTTTCGAGTTACGGCAAATGACTTTGCCATTGTGGGCTGTCGTAATTGCGATTTTTGTTGGTGAGATACAACTCATAATGGAAATTTATTTCGCTTTGATCAAGTTTGTTTTTTCTCGAACTCATTTGATTAATTTTATTGACATTCTCGACAATATTTTACAATATTTGTTTAATTAACGCTATATTAAATATTTTTCTGTAATTTCACGAGAGAAACCTGATAAGTGGTAGGTGCAGTGTTTAAAGCTTTGGGCATTTGGACTGGAGCATATCGGAGTTCGAATCCCACCAGAGGCATTACTTAAAATGAGATTTTCCCATCTGATTATGATTGAAATAAACACAACTCTGGTCCTTTAGTGCAGGCCTGATCTCAGAGTCAAACCACCTTCCATGTCAGTGTACAGACTACCTTGCAACCTGAGGAGACGCTTCTGTATCTAATTTGATACACAATCTAATTTAGATTACTTATGTATCGAATATGATACAGAAGAGTCTCGGTTAACCACCTATGTATGCATGAGACTGGCAAAGGGTTAATGGGTAACATTTATGTGAAATGGTCACAACAAATACATTTTGCAGAAAAAAACCTATTTGAGTAAGATTCATTGGCCTGGAGCACAAATTATTTCTGTCACCTTTTAATCGCCAGTTTGGTTTCGAATTGTTTTGTTCTTCATCGTTGCCATTTTACAACAAAAATATCATTTTTAGAATGACCATTATGGTTCTTGGTACTTGGTAATTAAAGCTTTTCTCTTAAAGTGGGTTATCAATATTTACCTAAAAGATCGCGCTTTTATTTCTTGAACTCTGAAGTTATATTTTTATTTTGAAGATTCAGTATCTCAAAATTGTTTGTAAATTATGTTTGTGTGCCTAATATTCATTTGCAAAATTTAGGGTTAGATTGAAATCAGGTCCACAATTAGGAAATGTCGATTGTAGAAGTACCAGGTCCACGTATTACACATTTATTGTGCAAAAATATATAGTTAAAATGTATGTAGTTAAAAGTAGGCAAAAGTGCTTGCAAGTACTTAAAAGGCGCATATAAGAGCGGACTTTCCTCTATTCGAGGGAGTTAGAGTAGATTTGCCTGGTGTTGTTTTGCGCTAGAGTCTCGGATATCATCGAGTTTATTTGTGTCTCATTTTTGCAGATAACAGTACATAAAGGGGCGCGTATAGAAGAGAAACTTAATACAGCTGAAACTTCACCATCCACGTGAGCAACCGCTGCTTGCTACCATACAGCAATAGTGTGCTCCTTTCAGCAGCTCTGGAATCATTCATTAATCTGAAGTTAATTTGATTATGTAACCTCGATAATGAGACGGCCAATTCCCTCCATGGGATCTAGCGTCAGTAAAATAAAATACAATTTAGATATGAATCGGAAACATTTGTTTAATAGGATCTTAATTAGGCACATGTCAGTCGCACAGATAGGCATCTCAATAAAGACAAATTCAAACTCCTAATTAAGACGTATCTGTTCATCGGCCGCCTCTTAATATTAATAAGAAGAAACTATTGTTTTCATATTCAGTAAGACCTTCTGAATCTTACAAGTTTAGAATTAAATAATGGAAGATAAAAAAAACTGTTTCTCTTGCATACGATTTACTCTAAATGTCTATACCGACTTCGCAAAGGCTTTCGATGTGATTGATCACTCTCTTCTGATTAGCAAGTTGGATAGTCTCAATTATCATTTCATTCCCAACGACTGGTTGCGTTCTTACCTTACAGATCGCTGGCAAACGGTTAGGATTCTAGATTCTTTCTCCCCATTATTTAAGGCGCCATCCGGTGTGCCTCAGGGTAGTCATGTTGGCCCACTGTTATTTTCATTATTTATTAACGACGTTGTTAAATGTTTTAAGTTTACCAACTGCCTCCCCTTCGCGGATGACATGAAGATTTTCGCTCAACTCTGGCACGTTAATTGGCGCGCGATTGTAAATTATTGCAAGATGACTTAAACCGCTTCTGCAGTTGGTCAATTAACAACATATACTTTCTTTAAACGTGAGTAAATGCAAAACTCTTTCTTTCTTCCATATTCGCTCGCCTGTTTTTTTATCAGTATCATCTGTATACAACGAAACCATTGATCGGGTTGAGTTCATTTCGGATGCTACATTTACCAGACATGTTAACGCCATTATTTCTAAGTCGCACATTATGCTTGGTTTCATTAATCAAACTGCAAGGACTTTAGTGACCCGTTAACTTTGACATCAATATACGTCTGCTTTGTTCGATCTATTTTGGAATATGCATCTCCTGTTTGGTCACCCTCCTGCTACTGTCGTTCTGTGAGGATTGAGAGTATCCAGAAATAGTTTATTTTGTTCGCGCTACAACGCTTACCATCCATTTGTGCTGTGGATTACGTTCTTCCGCCTTATCAGAATCGCTGCATTCTTTTGAAACTGAAACGTCTAGATAATTGCCGTGATCTAGCTTCCGCGCTGTTTGTGCGTGATATCATTAATTCCTCCTGAACGTCGGATGCGTCAACGCGATGGAGCTTTATTCATCGACCGAGCGCTATCGAACTACGGTCTTTCTGATCCACTTCCGAAGGTATCGCGTTTATTTAACAAGGTCTACGAAGCTTTTGATTATCTCTTGTCGAGAGATTAATTTAAAAAATCTTTATAAAATCTTTTGTAGTCGAGCTTATGTGCCGTAATTTTTTACCAATTGCTTTGTTGTGCCGGTTGTAATCACTGTAGGCACCATTTATAAATAAATAAATAATGCTAGAAATTTAAAAAAAAAATATATAAATAAGGGCTTTTCTTGTTTGACCCATTATTCTGGCGTTATTTCTAATATTAAAGTATTTCAAAGTAAAAAATGTATCTGGGATTTTTGAGTCACAAGTGTGAAGTGTTGTACATGTTCACGTTGTTATCGTTATTCATGTCCTTGTGTTGTTTGGTTTTTCTGCTGTTCACTTTTACACCAAGTCATTTAACCTGACAGCCATTTTCATTCTGTTACGATGGTGTTACCAGCTCATACAGAGAGACAAGCTTTTCTACAATTCCTATAGACATATGAGTTCGGCCTAGCAGTTTTAGCGATTGATGCTGTACATATGCCGGCTGATAGTTTACGTTAAAGTTAGTGAATGGTTATTTTGTATCTCCCAACGTTTTTATAAAATTATCCTCGACGTGAAACAGTGGACCGTGGGTAATCGGTTGGTGTGAAAGCCACCCCTCTAGTCACCGATGATATACAACCGATGATATTAGCAATAAATTTTCAGGCTATGTTTAACAGAGGAAGCCGTTCCTCGGAGGGCAGCTACGGTGTATCGTATTTGCCGCCGAAAGAATTATTGCATAGTTAGCCACTGCTCCTACACTCCTAAAATCCAGAGGTCGAACTTTCTGATATTTATTGCGCCCTTCGTAAATTGTAACTGACTGGTACTTGAGTAGTCTTAATGTTTTAGTGTGTCGATATTGCAGAGAACAGTCTTTATTTGTCTGTTAAATTTTGATGATGAGTCGCGTTTATATTTGAAATTAATAATCATGTAAGATCGCCGCCATTGTCTATGGAACATCTAAATGTGTATAGGCTATTTCGTTACAATAAGTTCGGCGATAGATCTGATGTAAGCTGTAGAGGCCAATATGTGATGTCCAGGACAATACAAATAACTTTTATTCTACATACCCGCATGTGACACTGACAATCCTCCGTTATGATTACAACTGCAATGGGTAACACTCCTAGACCACCCAAGTAGTGCAAGCACGCCTAATACATATGTAAATTCCTATCTGATTGGAAGGGTTTAATTTATCATGTAGCTATTTGCAATATTCAATTTTTTTTAAGGATACTACGTGTATCAAACGAATCAACAATCAAAATTTAATACAAAATAACGAAAACACATTTATAAATCTTTTATGTGATTTGAAAGCTTTTATATATTTTCCGTTTAACCCCATATAATAAAATTTGTGTTGGATTTATCACCTTGTTGTCCATATAACCTACGACCAAATGGCGTCCGAGTTGATTTGAGAATATTTACGAAATGTTATTGGTAATATTACTATGAGTAATTTGTTTGTAAGAGTTCAATGCCTACTGCTAAGCCTTTATTGACAAGCAAGGTTCCGTTTTATACTTTCTTTTCTGAGGTAACATAATAAACCACTATAATACGATAATTTCCTTGATGTTAAAGTTTTCCAAACATTTTCTGTTTTGTCGTACATCTATCAATACCATTTTACGTTTTACATTCTTAAAGCGGGAACTTGAATTTTTTGTTTATCTGTTTTATCACTTTTCTTTCGTAATAATATGCGTTAGTAAATGGTTAGTGCGCTTACATCAATCCATTCATGTACTGTACGAGTAAATGGCACTTTTCCAAATTATATCCAACAATCACGATAATAATTAACCACAAATTTGTTACCTAAAATAATAAACTCAAAAGCACTCATAGTCGATAACCGACATGATATATACGTTGGGCTGGCTGGAATCGAGTTTGCATAATGTGCCTTTACTTGTTTGTATACGAGACTTCCAGTCTCAATTAACATGTCTAAGTAAATCACGTGATCAAATAAAATCTTAAATAACAACTAAAACGTTTTCATAATACAGCTATTATAGGGAAAAACTTGGTGAATTTTTAATGAATTTGAGTCACGAAAATTATCGTTATGAAGGAAAAGTGTATACCAACCAAGATTTGAGTAATTGTTGTTGTTTATTTCTTGGGGTAGAGGTTTTTTCGGTCACATTTTACTTAATATATTTGTTCTGTTTATTGAGGGTGTGGGATTAATTTTGGTTTGTACCAACACCAACAGCCTTTGTCGTAATACATGGTTTAATTAGAGTTAATATAGAGGAAATTGTTACAAATTAGTAGATTGTTAGTGCAAAGTATAAAGGGAATACCTTGTTGTGGTAGACCTATTTGTTTAAAAGTTAAAATGTGTTTGTAATAGCTTGGTCCATTTTTCTTATGAGGAAATTTGAGAAACAGAAATATACATCTTTGATATATTATTGACTTCTATTCTTTGTTTGTTGTCGTTTTTATTTTTGAATGGTTGTGCGTTTATATTACATATACTCTTTGGTTAGTCTGTTTTGCAGTTTTAGTATTTCTTTGGCTATTCCGAATTGGGTTTAGTAAATCAAGTGGTTTCTTTCTTCGGAGCCGTCTTGCTGGGTTTGTTTTGTCCATCAATACTACGTATATTATCTCAGCTTTTTTTATGTAAACACGTTGCGTGGGTTTCCTTACATGTGTACTTGCAGTAACGACCCAGCTTTAACAAGATAGTTGTTATTTCGTAAGTAACGTGGTGCATTAACTCAGCAACGCGGGACTATGTTTTGGAATGCCCGGATGACATTCGTTTCCTTTGTAGAGCTCCAAAGCTGAATGCCACAAGTTTACACAGGTTTTAAAGTCGTCAAATATAGTAGCAATTTATTTTGTATAGTTATCAGTTTTTTTTACTACGAACCGTTCCATTGTTCTGCCTTTAATATTCAACTCTTCATTTTTCTATATCCTTTTTTCAACCAAAAAAATGGCTCTATTTAAGTCCAAACCACACAAATGTTTGAGTAAAAAATCATAGTATGTAATGGCGTTTATGATAAAAAGTTTCGTTTGATTTGAAGAACAACCAACACAATTTTGAATATAGTTATAGTGTTTGTTTCGGACGAAAATAAGTTTGGAAGGAAAACACAAATGCGTAAGTTGGTTGAAAAGACATACAAAAATAAATTTTTGACATGGTACTTTTGCCGTACCCACATAATTGTGTTACCGGGCAGCAAAAGGGATATGTTCTTTCTATTTAGTTTCACGTCTACAGTTATACTTAATTGTTTCGTCGTAATGCATGGAATTTGTTAATAGTTTAGTTCTGCCGGTAACGATTTGACCTATTTATTAATGAAGTTTACGTGGACAGGTACTAACAATGTTCGTAGCAATAATAATTAGATAAATAATGCCTGGTAACGAAAGTGGATTACTTGGAAGTTTTATAATTAACGTAAATAAAAAATATAAACCCTCAAAAACATATTGTATAATCCATATCAACTACCATTACGTGTCGTACCTTCATATAATTTACTAATTTAAATGCTAAAGTCGCATAAACTCGCGATACAACTAGTAATTGTTTTTGTGCCTGCGATAATTTAAAATATATTCCGGCAAAAATTCTTTTATAAAGCTCGACAAAACAAACAAAGTTGTGCACATTATTGCTAAAAACTTATACCTTAAAAACAAAACTACCGTCCACATACAAACATACACACACAATGCCAAACGAATCCATACTTTCCAGAACAAGAAAAGAACGAAGCTTAATTTCTAACTTTACCAAAAAGTTTTAATAGCTTTCAACTGTATGTGGATGTATATACAGCTATAATGTGGAAGTAAAACGTTTAGATTTCGGTTCGTTTACGTATATATAGGGCTTAGACATGCGAAAGTCGTTCGATATACCACTGTGCTTTTCGTTAGTGATGTTGCATTATGTTTATAAATAAATAATAAAGTTTAAGTTGAGAAAATAACAAAACAAGAAATGTATTTTTTTGCCATAGAACTTTGTTATTTTAATAATGTTATCATTACAATTTTTCGTTCTGTTTATATCTAACCCCGCTCCCGCTCTTTCGCCAATTTTCGTGTATATTTTTCGTTATCTAAATCAAGTACGAAAAAAGCTGAGCTTTTTTTCCTGCAAAGAAATTTTATTTTAATTTTATTCATAAGACAAAAAAGAAATGTTCCTGTCATTGAATGGATTTGATGCTTTTTGTGTTTCGCCTGACTTTTGTTCTGTAACTTTTAATTTTACTTTTTAATGTAAATTTAAATACAGCAACAAAAAATAAGCTTAGATAAACAGGAAGAGATGTGTAGCTTTTTGATGTGCGTTTTTATTTTTATAATACGATTTGGTATGAGGCAGTTTGACTTTATTGCTATTATCAAATTAATGGTTTAGAAAGATTCAAGATAATTATGTATATGTGTGTGTCTGTGTATTAATTATAGGATTTTTGTCATTTATCTGTATTTTTTAAATATCAACCCTTTGTTGGACACATAACAGCACTTAAGCAAATATTATTTCATTCTATTAAATTTTTTGCGGGTTTCTGTAAAATTTGGAACAGCTCAGTTTCCTCTATCGCAATTTTTGATAGAATTTCATACAGGGATATTAGTTGATCAGCAAGCCCCTCTAGTGCTCCTCAAGGCTTGTATATGAGTCTATGGAAATTTCTGATATTTATCGATGGAATATCCAATGTCATTTTTAACTCATCTGTACTTCTATTTGTGGATAGTGAAGTCAATCAATTACATTTTAGCATGGAAAAATGTAAAACTATGTTTTTCCACCGGAAAAAAACACCAGCAATCAGAAACTGTAACATCAATGGCAGAAAAATTAAAAGAGTGAGACAAATGATTTGGGTGTGACGTTTGTTGAGAATATGTCCTTTAACAAACACATTGATCTAAATATTGCCAAGGCGAATTCCATGTTTGCTTTTATCAGGAGATAGCCCAAAGACGTAACCGATCAGCGAACGCACGTCTTATACCTTTTTGACGTTTTATACCGTTTTTTTTGTTTAACCTGCTGCTTACCGAAAAGCCTTGATTTAGAAAAATTAATTTTGGTCGTCATTAAATTTTAAAATCAATAATAGACTATGATTATCATACACACAATACGACTAGGTAGCAAAGTAGAACTGATATTGTGTTTCATAACAGTAGCACTCTCTCTAGGCTCAGTAAGCCCCATCCTAAAATGAATTCATAAGCCCCGCGAGTTATTACGCTCGCGAGGCTTATGAATTTCTGTTAGGATGGAGCTTACTGAGCCTAAAGAGAGTACTACTGTTATGAAACACAGTATCAGTTCTACACGTAACTTACTAATACGTAAACACTTTAACTGCATCATATTCATATTTTTTATTTTGCGGGCGCTACTCCTTGTACGGATTTTGCCGCCTTATTTTTGTGGTTACATAATCAATTATTTTCGGATTAACTATTAAATAGTCCATTGAATCCAAGCCAGAACCTAGGGCTGTCGGAAGGTGCATACTACTGCTGGATGGTGTAATATGAGATAAAATCAATTAAATCATGAGTGTAATATAAGTTTAGTTAGACCGGTAGTTGGGAGGGAGTCTTCCTGTTTAGACTGCTTGATAAATAATTCGCGGGTTGATTATGAAGGAAGAAATGTGCCGAAAGCGAAACTGTACACTTATAGGGTTTTTACAGATATTCTTAAATTCTAGTAGAGACAAGTGCTAACTTTCGAACTGAAGTGTAAGTCATAGTTGAAAAAATATGGCCTATGTAATGCAAATTGCTTTTCATATAGGTCCAGCGCAAGCTTGCATTACAAAATAATGCACAAGTTGCATTATATTAGATATTAATACTAATTGTATTAATTTTTATTGTATAGTTTACATTAAACTTTAACGGAATATTTTGTTAAAACTATTAAATTAAATTATTATATTAAAATTTACAGCACATTGCATAAAAAATTAGATGCTTAGGAAGCATCATTTTTTGCCGTAATCGTGAGTGGCATTAAAACTGTATAGCTCAGCCCAGTGCTTTAAACAGTATAAAGCACACTACATTAGAAATTTAGAAATTCCCAATTAATTGTATTACACATCAGTGATTGAAAATGGATTTTTTGAATTGTACTGAAAATTAAAATGAAATTGTACTAAATCGAGTTGAATTGTATTTAATTTCTTTTAATGTTTTTTTATATGAAATACCCAGAAATAGTTTTTAATTCAAAATTTCTTCTGAAAATTGCCTTATTCAAAATGTAGAATACATAAAATACATTTGAAAATTTATTTTATGTGATTTATTAAATAAAAATATAAAAATTATACAAATTAAATTTTTCAACCCACCACAAACTAGATCTAATTCAGCAAACAACGTTACGTAACAATTTACTATACAAGCAAAATAGTTAAATTTTGATAATGAAGCAACAAATTAAAAAATCCAAATTTTTCAGAACGCGTATTTTGATCCTAAAATAATAACAGGAGAGAAGAATTACCGAAACGCAATAGTGTAGAATATATGTGTTTTTGTATTAGTAACAAACAAATTTGTTCGGACGTAACACCACACCATTCGCAATGTTTTTATTTTAGGTTAATAATTTTATATTTTGTAAATTTACAAATTTTATAATTTATAAAAAAAAACAATTGTAAAACATTTCGTGTTCAATAAAACGACACGTAAAAAATAAATTCTCTTTCCTCAAAATTTAGCATAATTTTGCTTTTGTCAAATTATGCTAAATTTTGAGGAAAGTAAATTTATTGTTTACGTGTCGTTTTATTGAACACGAAATGTTTTACAATCGTTTTTTTTTTATAAAATATAAAATTTGTTAATTTACAAAATATAAAATTATTAACCTAAAATAAAAATATTGCAAATGGTGTGGCGTTACGTCCGAACAAATTTGTTCCCCATCTAGATACCATGGGAAAATGTCACAATACAGGAGTGGAAGCACCAAAAATTTGAACCGATTCCACCCGGTTCGATAAATTTTGATGCATATGGTCAGAAAAACAACACACATACATGCGTAACAAATGACAGCACACTTATTCAAAATTGTGTATTATTCGTCGTATACGTATACACAAATTTGAGGTTTCGTCTCTCAATTCTGGATCAAAATAGGCGTTCAGATTGTATTGAATTCCGCTCTAAAGTACTTTTACAAATTAATTGTATCGAAAAAAGTACAATTGTACCGACTTTTCCATCACTGTTACACATATTACTTTGTATTAAAACTAAAACTCTGGATTGACATAAATCAATTGACGTCCTTACACAGCAAATATATGACAAATATGTTAAGCTTTTATATTAAAAATATACACAATGCCTTAGCGAATTATAATAAATTTGCTAAAAAATAGTCAACCCCCATATTATATTGAAATTTTCTTTTAATACACTACTGCAGTAATTTTAGTCGCAACTGCATCATAACTATTTTTAATGCATGCTTTGCATCAAAATGTGATACACGATTGCATCGTATAAGCCTTGATGCAAGGATTGCATTAAAAATTGCAGCAAGATTTCTAAGTGTGAAGAGCAGAGTTATACATGAAACGCGATAATGTGAAGATGTACAGCAACGCTTACAAAAGTTACGATCAAAATAAAAAAGAAAATGCAATGAAATTCCGGAACGCATTATGAAGTGAAATAGGGAACTTCACCCCGTATAAAATAAACGAAGTACCAAAATTATAGAAACAAGATAATGATGATCAAAATTAACGAAAGCATTCAAAAGTTAAAACTTTCTAAAGTTATATTTTTCATTGGTTGTGGAGGGAAAGAATTAATAATGATTATTAGCTTCAAGTTGTATGAGGGTTTATTGTGCTAAGTGAAATCTAAAGAAAACGCAATCAAAATAATCTGAGGCGTATTTCGCACTTCGATTATGGAATAAAATAGATTTTAGTTCCAATTTAAATAAAATCATTCTCTATATTTTTTACTGTTTGCCCACGAATGTTTTCGTCAGAATCGGGGTCAAGTCAAAAAATTCTTAATCTGCTGCTTTTTTTGGTTTTTTGATTAAAGTATCTTTTAATGAAGTATTCGCTTTGATTGTCTTTAAGAAACGAGCAAAGTGTTTCAGGGTTTTACAACATTTTGCTTTTCTTTTTCATTTCAGATGTATAGACAGATGGTTTGAAGTTAATCGATGTTGCCCAGAACATCCAGGTGACTAGTAGTCTAAATTAGCCATCTATTGGCAACAAATAATCTTCAAAGCCTGCTCCTTAAACTATTATTATTATTATTGTAATTGTAATAATTATTATAAAAAAAGAAAAAAAAGAAATAAACCAACCGCAATCAAATACCAATCAAGAAAAGCAAATATAAACATAAATAGTACCAGCCGATCATACACTTAAAATATTATAATTTTTATTTTTTTAATTAATAAAATAATAATAATTTTAAACAATTGGAACTACACTACAAAATACAACGCAAAAATATTGTAAACAAATTCCAGCTCGAGATTTGCACTAAAAACCAAACAAACCAAAAAAAAAAATTAAAAATTAAATTAATTTTATTTATAATTTTAAATAAAACAAAAATTATTTTTTATATCTAACTAATTTTTTATATGTAAACTTTATTTGAGCTGAACATATTTTAAAAATTTCTGATTTTCTTTTAAAATTATAATTTCGTACCCCACTAGAATAACAAATATAATTAAACGAAATAAATATATAAATAAATAATATAAAATTTTTTACGTGTAAATTTTTATTAAACATAATTATAATATTAATAAAATTTCAAAATAAAAATTATTTAGTACATAATATTAATTATTAAATAATAACTACTGTAAGGGACTACTATATAAATATTAATATTAATTAGTGAAATTAATTAATTATTAATTATAAATAAAAATTTAAAATATTAGATAAATAAAATTTAAAACAAAAAATAAAATAAACTAAAATATGATTGAAAATAAAAAAAACTCGTACGAAAAATTGATACAAAATAATTAATAAGAAATTAATTAATTAATTAATGCTTTTTGATATGTATACATAAAATAAAATGAAATAAATAAGATTTGATTTTATCCTCAGTTTAAATAATGTAATAATAAATTTGAAAATTGTTGTGAGTTTTTATTTGTTTAATGTTATAAGGAATATAAATATTTTATAGGTATATTAATTCGTGCCATTTTTTATTATTATTATTTTTTTAAAATAAATTAATTAATAAAATGAGTCATTTGGTTTTTTGTTGTGTACGTTTTTCTATAAACAGCACCATATTTAAATTATAAAGAACTAGAACTAAATAAATAAAATTCCTTTTAACAATTTTCTAGTCGATACAAAAAAAAAACAATTTGTTCACAATGATTTTCAAACAAAATTTATCATGAAACTTTTCTTCAATTTTATATTATTTTTCTTTCCGTGCAAGGAAAACTAAAAACGAACAAAATCTGATTATTTTTATTAAAGTTTTGGATTATCTCAGACTAATCAAATTACATAATTTAATTAAAACCAAGTTGAAACAAAAAGGAACCCACAACCAAGAAGGAAACAAGTAAAAATTATAAATAAAATTAAACAAATCTATATGAATTAAGGATTTAATAAGAAAAATTATTTAAAAAATTGAACAAAATAAATAAAAAAAAAATATTTTAAAACTGGAAATGTGATAAAAAAATTCAACAAAAAAAATATAAAAAAAGGAAAACAAATGAAAAATAAAATGAACATTTTAAGAAATAAACCAGAATTTTTTTTTTAATTACTTATGATTGAGATACTGAGAATTGGTAAGTTACCCCAGCATCTAGGATTATTCAACCGATAGCCCGCGAGCCAGCAGCGGTAGGTGATTTTCACCATTCATTTAGAAATAGAAATCGGATCGGTAAATTTTACAAATCAAATTATAATGAGCTGTCCGTTTAAATTTTTCCATGGTGTTACTGATTTGCAATGAACCAGAATTAGACGAGACTTCCTTACAATGTGTGCGATATAAAAATTAGAGTTGTTTTCTGATCACATCCATGTCAGAAGAGTTTACAAATGTCCAAAGACCAGAAGGTTATCGCAAACGGGAATGATGTCAGACACAATCAATGTCAACAGTTTGAAGAAAAAGCTCTCTCTCTCTTGCACTATATCCCATATCAAGGGTTTTGGCCGCCTCAAATGAGGTTTCATAATCATATTTTCATTTCGGATAATGAGTGATTAATTCATTGATACCAGCCGTGAAATTTTTTCACCACCAGGAATCGAACCAGGGACCTCCCGGTTGCTGGAGCAAGCATTGTGACCACTTTGCCACCGGGGCGATTCAAGAAAAATCTGGCAAGTTTTAATTTGAATGTAAGATATATGACAACAAAAAATGAAGCATATGTGTAAAATTGGTGAATATGTTGTGGCCAACACCCGACTTTCTTTTACCACGAATGTATACTAGAATATAACATCATTGATTTCTAAAGCGAAAAATTAAACCTACCAGACTTTCGGTAAAACTATCTTGTAAAACAATTTTTTTATGTTTTATTCCATGCAATCTGTTCTGGGGCCTAAGCTCTCCCAACTCTTTCGCGGTTCACTTTTGACGCCCTACCTTACGAATTGCTTACCAAATCGAGGACGTACGGCTATAGGTCCGATCTACGAACGTAGAACCATCATCTGCACATTGCATAGCTCCATGTCAGCCATGTACTGGCATGGAAGATGGGTCGGCCCATGAGTTTTGCACTTCGACAGGGGGTCATAGTTTTGTTCATTTCCATCACCGATCGTAATCAGACGATGAACCTTTTGCATTCTGCCCCAATCGGGATTCGAACTCGGTACCTCCCGATCCAAACACAAAAGCTTTGACCACTGTGCCATTTGGTTGGTTTGTAAACTATCCCTGCTTAGATTTCAGAAAACCAACAAAGTTGGTGGAAAATTACCTACATATTTTAATTTATTTTAATCATTTTATTCTTTGTTGTTTTTTTGTAAATGTTAAACTTTTCAACATCATTGCAAATATTGAAAAAGCTCTCATAGAAGCTGCCACTTCCGGTACACAGATTTCCACTTATTTTCATAAGTCAAAAGGAGTTTTATTCCGAATAGTCCTGGACTATCTGAAAAGTGTTTTTTATCAAAACTCGTGATTTCCGGAAAAGTTTAAAAACTGATTTGAACTAATTTGGTTTTGAACTTAACCCGTTGCCGGAAATGACAGCTGTAGCCGTTGGATTGTTGGTGATATGTAGGCAAATGACGGCTATAGCCGTCCTGCATATTTTAATTAATAAAAAAGAACATCATTCGTACGACTACACTGCACTAATGCATTTATTTGTTAATTATTCAATAATACATCGAAGAAAAAAAGATGTAACATTCCAGATAACAAATTAATTGTTTTTTTTTGTGCGATTTTTCATGTTTAACAATTCGATATACCTATTTATTTCCGCCTACAGAGACACTTGACGGCTATAGCCGTCCTACCACGTTCGCTGTGGCGCCGGCTAAAGCCGTCATTTGCCCTGGGAAGAGAAGAAATGTTGTAATGAGCAAATGACGGCTTTGACCGTCGAGAGTTTTTCATGGAAAAACTGAGAAAATGTGATAATTTTCACTTCCAAACAAAATGACACTCAAATTCATATGGCGGTCATAAACAATTGAAAACAAAGTGTGTTTCTGAGCACGGACGTCAATTTAAAAGTGTACGGCAACGGGTTAATTTACCATCTTTTTGTTTGTAATCTTTTTTTCGCAGATGCGAAATGAGTATACTTACTTATCGAAATAGCTAAGTAGGTACATTACATAGTTGTAAAAACAACCTATGGAGGCTGCCACACACTTCCATTGGATGCTGTTAACAACTACTACCCAATTAAAATTTATTGTCTAAATAAGAACAGTGTCTTCGCATATGAAACATGTATGGCTTTAAATAACATCGTCGGAGATATCTGTTACGCTCCTAGATAATTATACGTTTCTTGAAATTAACTTAGAAGCTAATACATGAAATAGTCTTCTCGAAGGCAAAATCGCTTAGAATAAGTTTAATGTAGAAGTAAAGGCGAATAACTTTTAATTTTTTTATTTCATGACCAAAGGTGATTAGATTTGCGGTTAAATGGACAATTAAACTCAAAACATTTTAAAACTATGACCCAAAATGTAACAAATAACTTTTTTGCATTTTTTTCTTCTGCCTTCGGCTTCGACTAACGTATTGATTGTGACCAGTAAAACCGGCGTAATTGTGAATTCGCCTCATGTCAAATTCGTGCAAACGTCAAAATAATTCTCCATCACAAACAAATATGGCGTTGTCTGGTAAACAAGACGATGAGCCCGAATTGTTATTCTTTGATACCTTTTCACATGATATTAATGAGGTAAATGGGCTTTAAATTGTGAATTAATAGTTTATCTAAGCTATGAACTATTGGTTTTATATGAAAATTCTAAAACACTTGTGATTTTTCTATATATGTTTTTAACCTAACTTTTCTTCATAAATTATGTGTAATTTTAGGAATTAAATTTGGATTTAGTGCAATTCCCTAAACCAGTATATATAACAGAGGTTCGCATTATACCATTAGGCGCACGCGTTGAAGCCGACTTTCCGGGGGGTGTTCGATTGGGTGCTACTAATCCGTCCGAATTTCATGTCGACTTTTTTGTCAATGATTTGGGTAAACCTGGAGCTTCTTCATTCGAGAATCTCGGCAGTTTTGAGTACAATCAAAACGATTGTATAAATCTGGAATGTAATGGAGATGAAGATCAGACTTATCGGCAAATACCAACCGATGGATTGGTATTACGTGGATGGTATACAACAATAACGTTAGCCGTGTACGGGACTTTCACCAAACAGATAACGGAACCGATAGCATCTCCGCCAGTTATTATTCAACCGCCTAATGCGAGTTCGGTGCCAGTTCAAATCACTACGGGAGAATGTATTCCGCCGCCCAGTGAAGATTGGGATGATGATTGCCCACTCCCCAATACGATATTTCCTCAAATTGTCCAAGCGGAACTTTATGGTGATAGTTATGAAAATCGGGAATACCAGCAAGATGATTTTATATCGGACATACCAAAAGATCCACGCAGTTTCCCTGTTGTTGAACCACCAGGTTGGGTTCAAACCACTAATGTTCCTGAAGGTACGTCAATCGATCGGGATTGGGATATAAGGCGGACAAGGCGTCGTAGCCACTCCTCAGAAAAGCGAGCCGGCAGCCGAGAGATTTCAAGAACTCGAGAAAAAAGTCATGGGCGATATTCAAGATCATCCAGCCGTGAGCGTGAATATAGAAGCGTTAAACGAGATTGGTCTCGGAGCCCAACAGAGTATCGAGCCATATCGCATCGCAAGCCTCGAGGATCACCGGCGTATGATCGTAGCCGATCGTATGATCCACGGTCACCGGAAAGTGAGGAACCACGTAAAAGGCCGAGAACTCCACCGATAAATTCACCGCGCCGACCTAGATCACCAGAACATCGTTCACCTCCCAATCTCGGATCAGATGAAGAGCTTCGATATCGAAAATCGGACAAAATTTTGATCAAACACCATGATAAAATTCAACCAATCCGTGTTATCGACCACTCACTACCGATTCATGATGATCGTAAGCCAGCCAGTCCGGCTTCGGTTATAACGGACACTGCTGTAGATAGCCCCATTGCACCAACTCTAGATGAGGATCAATTATCTAATGTCGAAGAACAATTCGAACCAATATTGAGCGATGAAGAGATAGGTGATGATCCCGATAATCAATTTGAACTAGACTACGACTTCAGCGAATACGAAGATGTTATTAAAATATTTAATCCGTTCGTGCACGATTTGGTTCCATTCGAATTGAAAACCGAGGTGGACGACGCCCCAATTCCGCTAGTTTATGATGTACTGTTAGCTAAGGAGCTTGATGCAATTTTAAAATTACTTCGAAAATTTCATGACCGTTGTGATTATTTCCAATATACCGAGTTTACCAATCTAAATCCGGATACGAAAGAATGCTGGGTTCAATATGTCGAACAGTTCATCCAAATGATGGCGTTGTTTAATACGAACACCTACTATTACAGCCGAAATCGAAATAACGAATTGATCGAGTTACTGGTAAAAGACCATGATATGATTACGATTCTGATTGATTGGATTAGGATTGGACTAAATTTTGATATGTCGCTAGCACAACCGCAACCGGGTTATAAAATTCGCCATATTAAAGCCGGGATCCGATTAGTTGAAATGCTTTTATGCTATGATTCAATCGCAAAAATCATCATATACGACCATAAGATCAACATTTATGAACATTTATTTAATCTGTACGATCAGAAGTATATGGCGTTGTCTATCAAACTCATGATCATCAAGGCAATTTATTCGTCGATCGATTGCAAATTATCCGTTGAATATTTTTTAATGGATCATTATTTTTCGGGAACCCTGAATGGGTATAAAATATTGCTTGCTAAGCTGAATGAGAATCCGTTGACTCGGGTCAAATTTTCCGTTAAATCGGTGGTAAAGAAAATCAACTTTTATGAATCACTGAAAATTATTCAGGACGTACTGACCAGATACGTAATCGACTTGAAAAATGATGAAATGATCGAGGCATCAAGTTTAATTTTGCTACAGAGCTGTCTTTCGGAAATTTTGAATTCGATCACATTCGATGAGGTCAGCTACTCGCAGCCGAAACGATTTTTACCAGTTTCTTCGAAATTTGATGTTAGTAAAGACTTGCAGACAATGAAAGCTATCTGGATTGGAGTTTTATCGTATTTTAAAATTACTGGTTTCCTCGAATCCGTTCTGATGATATTGACGTATCAGAATCACTTTACTCAGACTGTAGTCTGTTTGGTACACGATTTAATCACAGCGCTTATGGGTAAACAGTACGGGTTAGAATATTTTTATGAGCAACTCGAAGTTACAAACGTACTCGTAAAATTGATGCTAGGTTGCGAGAAGAATAGCGAAATATTAATGATTGATTCGACGCGTTGTTACGACATCGGGATTGAAATGTGGTTTAAAATGCAGGCGAAATACCATTTAACTGGATTAATCAATCTAAAATCTGATACGGATCTGCTTATTGAGTATCTGCATTCATTCTACAGCTTGGTGTGCAATCAAATCGGGAAACCATACGTAATAGACACTATTTGTCTGGAAAATAATATAGAACCCATTTTGAATATTA
Source organism: Nephrotoma flavescens (assembly GCA_932526605.1). NCBI lineage: Eukaryota > Metazoa > Arthropoda > Insecta > Diptera > Tipulidae > Nephrotoma > Nephrotoma flavescens. Next base: position 2,292,057 of record OW052220.1, read on the forward strand.
TCGATATGGAACGAAAAGCTGATGCAATCTTACAACAGGCGCAAGGATCACCTGGAGTTAAAACAAAATCACCAGTGCTTAATTACGCTGTCGATTTGATCGACTTGACCATACGTAATTGTTATGACCTTAACTTTTTAGAGTTGTGCGGTGTGAAAATTCTTGATTTAGTGAAAAATCACGAATTATTTGAGTCCTCCGTATCAGCTATGTTTCAAGAAATGGCAATCTACACGAAACCACTGGAAATACCAAACGTGTTTTCATATAATGACATCACCGGACTTTGTGAATTGATTAAGCGAAGTATTGAATTTATCACTACTTTTCCGGGCGATTTAATAATGGGGCTTCGCATTATACGATACCTCGGAATACCGCCATACGACGACTACAAAAATCAAGAGACAGATGTTCGATCGATACCAGAACACGTTGAACTTCGGTATAAATTCGTGATTCTCGATTTTTATTCACATGATGGAGTCACCACTATTCTATCGATTCTTGATAAGCTAACAACATTTTTTGAGCAGCCCGCTATACATTCATCGACCCTGGGCTCCTCACAAGGCGTTCTCGTCGTACAAATATTACTGCCAGCAATCGAAATATTACGTAAAATGTTAACGTATGTTATAAAGTGCCGGAACACTGCGTTCAAAGATTTGACTGCGATCGAACCTCTGTTAAAAACGTACAACCTCTTATACTATATTCCGAATACGGGAGCTGCGTACCGCGATTCGAAACGAATTCAAAACGAAATTATAAAAATTTTGCTGGCGTACACGCAGCCATCTCCTCCGGAGGGGGTCGACACCGAGTCCGTACACAAAAGCCTTTGGACCCAAATGATCGGCGAAATCATTAAATATATTTTGATCGGGCCTTATACTTTCATACCCGGATTATTAGTATTCTCGGAGCTACTACCATTGCCTCTGCCAATTTTAACAAAAGAGAATCTCTCCCAAAAGGAGGTAAACAAAATTACTACGGAGAGACAACTATGGTCCGCACATTTACATCCACAAACGGCATCTATTAGCGAAATGATTCAAACTATCTGCATCTCAAGTTACCCGCAACTCATCATATTATTAAGCCGTGTTTGTCTACAATTGGCTGACCTAGCGCCTAATATGACCCTATTAGTCTCAAAATCAATGATTGATTTAATTTTAAACGAGATTAACGGAAGCTTTGCCATCACGCAACAAGTCACTCGATTGTTACGTTTTATTTCCAGTTTGGTTGGGTATTCATCGATCAAGGTCTCGGTGCTTTCGATAATTTCAGGTCGACTTATGGATTTTCTGGGAAATATTATGACATCATCGAATTCGACTAACCCAATCGCGATCCAGGCCGAGGAGAATGTTAATCTCATGTTGCAGAATTTGTTGGACTGCGAAATTTCGATGATATCGCCAGAGGGTGTCGGAAGCCGAGAAATGACCTTGGCTTGTGCGCTTCCGTCGAAAGAAATTATTTTATCAATAGCTCATTGTCTGCTCGATAATTTTATGAATGAAGAAAATAAAGTTTGCCAGATCGCGACCACTTTGAGAACATTGATGCTTCTCACCGAACATGAGTAAGTAAAGAATTCGGAGTGAGTTCTGATTAGGTATACATTTTTAATTATTTTTTTTTTTTTATTTCGGCAGCTTCACAATTTTCCATTTGCGTGTCACTCTAGATACCAAAGTCGAGAAATTTTATAAAACGCTGAAACGAATATTCGATATTGGTCCCATGACACCGACCGAGAATCCAGAAAATTTTCAACTAGTTATCGCAACCCTAGAATTTCTCGCCTCATTAATTTGTATCAATGACGACTCAACCCTAAATGAGCAGATACCGCCACGTACTATTGTACTATCTCCTCATCAATTTCAGCGCATACTTAGCTGGAAAGTAATGGCTTCATCGAATCAGTCTGATGAAAATACCACCACGTCGATCGATAGTAGTGAAAAGGAAGATTTGCATCCGCTTAAGCAACTCAGAATTGATATCGAGAAAGTTGAATTCAAGTCTACAATGCCGAACAGCGTTGAAAATAACAGTGACGAAACGCAACTAGACGCAGATATAGATATGCCTGAACATCATCCCGACACAGTACAATCGCCATCCCCACCCAATGATATCAATGAGAAGCTTTATAAAGATCCTATTGTCGAAAATCTCAATAAAATTCTCAATTTTTTGGACAAAAATGCGAGCATCTTGATATCAGAAAATTCAAATTCATCCTCGTCATTTATGTTTGAGCATAACGAACCAATTTTACCCCAAGCAGAAGGCATTGTTACCCAGTACGGGTCTCGACAATTTTATTGCTTAATCAATGAGGTAGACGATCGATTAAACGTAAACTACTGGTTGAGTGCACCAAATCGTGATGTTGACGAGAATGATCAGCACATCGAGCAAATACCATGTGATTTAACCGAATTGATCAAAACGTGTCTCCCGTCGGATACGAATTTAACATCCGAATGCAAGCGCTTGTTACATTTAAGTGCATCACCCCAAACAGCACGTGAACGTACCACAACCGCACCATGTTATCGCACTAGACGGGTAGAAGTTGAACCGACGACTGGACGACCGGAAAAGAAAATATTTGTTACTCCAATGCGTGGACGAGGATTTCCGCGAACACCACCATCGCGCGGTGACTTATTCCGATCGCGGCCCCCAAATACGTCTCGACCCCCGTCACTTCATGTTGATGATTTTCTGGCGCTTGAAACATGTGGTGCACAACCTACTGGGCCGACAGGCTATAATAAACTGTCACGTGAGATTATAAGTATTCGAGGAACGCGGGGACGAGGGCGAGGATTCTCGGCAGATCGGGGACGCATACCAACTGTGGGAGCGGCTGTCCCATCGCCCGTTGCATATAGACAAGCGTAAGTGTATAAACAAATATTAAATGTTTCGTGTTTTTTTTTTAATTTATTCATTTCTAGGGGACCTTGGCCTGGCCATATGACACACATGGGAGTTGATCCTAATTTAGCACCGCCACAACACTTCAGGACTGCAACTTCTGAGCCAGTTGTAACACCACATTTTCCTACTGATCCTCATTATCAGCAGGGACATTTTGGCGGGCCATCACGAGGTCGAATTGCACGGGGATTTGTTCGGGGGCGCCCATTTCAACGGTAACTTAATTTTTTCTAAACTCCAGATATGAAGACGTATTCATTGCTGTATTATTTCGTAATTTTTAAACTGTATATAACAGATAAAGTTTTAAGAGAATTATTAAACCATCTTTTGATAGAAATTCTTAATTCAATTATCTATATTTCGTTTGTCAGTCGCCGTAGTCCGAAGTAACCCGGCTACAGACGAAGATCAGCCAAATCTATCCGGACAATAATACAATGTGTTACAGATGATTGTTTGCTAAATGACATTAAAATTGTGTAGAGTGGATAAGGACATTGTGGTCACTTTTACCATTCGAAGAAATAGTATATCCCTTTTTCAAAAAAAAAATATTTGATAAGGCTATTTTTCATAAAAGTTGCACTTTATTGACGTGTGCAAAAACCTGAGGTGGATAATTCATTTCAGACGAGTTTTGCGGTCAGACGGCTTCACAAACAAAACAATCTGTTTATAATGATATTTCTACTGAATTTTTATTTCCACGAACAAAAAAGGTAATAGCTATGTATGCCTACGTAATTCAAAAAGTTCTCTTAAATTTACTTATCATATCGATAGTTTATTTTAATGTTTTGTATTTAATTATAATTTAATTATATTACATTTAATTTTCTAAATTTGATGTTTCCATATTTCATATCAATAGAAGATTAATTTTATTAAGTAATTGAATTTCTTTCTTCATTACATTATTATGGTTAGGATAGGAGATTTTATTTGATTTTGTAATTTATTAATTCATTTAATTTATAATTAATTAATTTACAGATCCTTATAGACTACGAAAAATAATAGTAAATTCCTAAAAAATATGCGTGTGTTTTGTGTTTTAAATTAAAATAAATTCTAGATAATAGTTCGTTTATTCAGCCAGCTTCTTCTGATTCAAATCTAGTTCGCTCTTCTTTTGGATTTTTTCTCGCTTCCATTCAATGATTTTTTGTTTTAGATCAAGATCTGTGTGGAGAATGGAAAATAAAAATAAGAATAGTATAAGATTATATTACTCTTGTCCGATAATGTGACGCATACCTGGTTTAAGCATATCTTCGGTAAGTGGCTGCCGGTTGAACGGATCTGTATTACTATTAAGTAAATGCCTTACAATAATCGAACGATCCATTACAACACCGGACGGTAGCAGAACTGGATCGGACATAATACTATCCATGAGCGGGTCACGGAATTCATCGGGTGCATCCGCAAATTCATCTTCACATTTTTGATTCGCTAAATATATATCGTGCGCCTGCTGAAAGAGTGTACGAAATTTTTCAATCTCGATTGCCGACCTTATACGATTCTTTTCAATTCGATCCGTAATCTCATCGAACAGCACTTTATCGAATGATCGTTCATCAGCAGCCAACGCGGCCGCAAATTCATCACAGCTCAAATGCAAATAGATATCGACTAATTGTCCTAGCAGACGTCTAGGATCCCAACCATATTTTAGAGGACTCTGAACTTTTAACTGCTCTTTGCGACCAAATATTTGTTTCATATTAAAATTCAGCATGGAACTTAAACGATCTACTAGTTCTGGCCGTAGGAAAGGTTTTTTAATGTCAATGGTTAAGTATCGCAGCATATCGACTGATTCTCGGGCCAGCGTTAGATACGAACGACATTGTCGTTCATCTTGGGACAACTGTCGCATACGACTCTGTTGATTTTCTAATCCTATGTCCGCCCAAGCTTTTTTATCCATTTGCAAAATTTGTGTTTCTTGTATGCGACGCAAATGCTGTAAACACTCGTCCAACAGGAACGTCGTATCATTCATCAACATGTTGATAAATTTAACAAATTGCTTACCCAATTTTGATTCATTGATGATAGCTTGACGTTGACTAGCATTTTCCCACATACCTTTAAATAAATGACTTATATGATATCTGCAAATATAAAATGGTTTCGTTAAGTGCCACAAAAAAAAAAATTGTCCCGTAGTAAATTATCTCACCTAATAGTAAACTTATCATAAAACTCTGTGCTTTGTCCGGTGGTTTCAATATCCGTGTAAAATTTCATTAGTGCACTAATTAGGACCGTTTGTGCCAATTCATGGTTCATTATCTTTTGATAGATTTTCGATACCTGCGATATTAGTGTAGGTGAGGTGACATACAACACCTCGACTAATTTTGCAATCACATAAGGGTTTTTAATCATTTGGGGCGCACACACGCACGTCAATATCCAGGTAATTAACGATTGATCCATACAATCGATAATCGTTTCCATCGAATATTGCATACAGAACAGAACAAAATCAGCAATATCTTCAATGTACCATTCAGGAATGGCGGAGAATTCTTTTGATGGTACTAAATTTGGTGGTGAAATTTGTGTTATAAACGGTCCATCAATCGGTCGAGCTTCCATCATATATAGTAAATATTCACATACGCTGTTATAAAATTCCATTGATTCGCGCAATAACATCGAATCAAGTATGCCAACATCACAGCACTGTTTGGCTCGCGTTAGTTGCTTAATCTGAGCTGTCCACCGTTTCTTCAGCTGCTGATGGTGACTCGATGAATTATTATCGAATTCTGTACGATCCATTTCATCGAATAGTCGCTGTAACTCTTTAATGCCACGTAACAATTTGTTATAGTGCTGAATTGCTGGTATAATTCCCAAATGCTGGGAATGTAGCGTTATAAACCAGCAATGGGTCGGGAATTTAATTTCATCCCATTTCTTTGTGGCATCACCGTGATGCTCCTCAATCCATTCTTTATATTCCTGCTCCGTCATACGAAGTTTGGTGTCCGATTCGATCGAAATTAAGCAGTCCGGATGAAACAGATAATTCGGTTCGATACGATTTAAAACGACTTTACGTGCTAAAATTTGCAGTACGGACATTAAGTTTAGCATAAAGCCATCGCGTGCCAATAGTTTGTCGTCGAAATTAAATTGAGAACGTTTCTCGTTCGATTTTAATACGAGCGAAAAATATTTTAGAACTTTCATTCGACTGTCATGGTTTAATAGTAGAGCATAGAATATTTCGTGTAACATTTTGCGGGATTGAAGAAGTTCCTGTGGAAAAACAAATGGATAATTTTAAAGATGTATCTAGATTTTTTGGTATTTACTTACCGATTGTAACTGTGCCGCAACCTGCTTGGTAAATATATTCGAATTTGCCAAATAGTGATTCACCAGTTTCGGATTCTCCTCGACAAACACCGACAACGAAATAAACGGTGCCAAATAGCTACTTTTAGCAATTTCCCGCCCATTTGCGTTCTTTGAACACAATTCGGGTATAAAGTTCCTCATTGTGGTGACTAAATCACAAATCGGCCTAATCGTGGCCGCTCCAGCACCACCCCCGCTACCACAATTATTATTATTTATATTACTTTTCGACGTGGAGGGTACCGGGTTATTATTACAGATCACCGTCACATTAGTCAATCGCCGTAATAAACACAGCGATTTCTTATTAATCACATCATCGTGGCAGGCCGCTTGCATATCATAGTACAAGTTTTTCAAGAGACCAACAAAAAATTCATTAAAATAATTTAATGTGATCGTCTTTTTAATGAGCCGCGCCAAAAACTCATCAAAGATAAGACTCTCCTCATAGAGGAGTTCGAGAAACGATCGATCATACGTAATTACAAATTTTTGATTCCCGTTCGTATGAAAAATCGATTTTGTTACAGAATTTGATTTAATTTTGGTTAGCAAAATTACAAAATAGTCTAACACTTTTTCCATTAGTAAATCGATTACGTTGTTTCCGAATTTAGAGAGATTTTTTCGATCGTGCGTCACACACGTATTAAATACCGATAATAGATAGATCAGCGGTGGCTTAACATTCGTGTGTAACTCAAACAATTTTGGCTTAGGGCATAAATTCGTCTCATCCTCATCCATATTATTATTGGCGTTATTGTTATCATTGTTGTTGTTATTATTGTAACGTACAACTATATTATCACTATTATTGGTATCACTATGCGTACTGTTGTTATTCACGGTTACTTTGATGTCGTGCTCTATATAAATCTCACCTTCGTTGATCGTTGAATGGATGTCACCTTTAAAATGTTTTTCGATCAAATCGATTACAGCAATGTCCAATAAAATTGTATAGTGACTTAATAGTAATTCCATGTCGACTGCCGTTTCAGTATTAAAATCGAATGGTACGCGATTTACGTAACTCTCCCATGGTACTTTTAATATAAAAGAAAGTAATTTTTTTATTTCCAAATTTTGTTGGTTAAACGATGGAACAGAATTTGAATTGTTTTTGTTTATAACTTGATCCGCCGTTTCATTATTGGCTGCTGTGGGATTTGTCTGTGTTATGTTTATTGTTGGTGTTTCTGGATTTGTTAGAACATTTGGCGTTGATGTGGAAGCGGCAGCTGTTAATGAACTAGTCGCGGTGATCATTGGTGTTTCATCAACTTCCATTTTTTCGTCTTCAGCAGCTATAAATACAGAAAAGAATTTAATTAATATCTGTAAAAAAAATAAAATTTTATGAATATGGTGTTTGAGGTGGACCAACAAAATACCTCTTACTCGGGGCAGCAGCAATAAGCTAGTGGCGTGTAAAATATTAAATTTTTGAAACCGTATCTATATCTAGCCAAGGACTCCACTATGTAATAATTCAATAATATCTTATAAATCTGCTATCTCCGAATTGTTTGTACAAAGTAACAGTATAAAAACGTTATTTCAAAATATACAAACATTTAACTGGGCAAATGTTGAGTATAATTTTACAAAAGTGTCTCGTTAAGAATTCGGGAAATAATTTCCTCAACGACCGACTTTCTTGGCTCAAATAATTAAATAAAAAAAAACAATTCTGCCAAAATAACAATCCTGGCGTAATTTAATTTTATATTAACATAAACAATAATAAAATTTAAACTATTCAATGTCATATAATCATACGCATAAAGCAACCGTATCAACGTTTTAACCTCAAACTATCACACTGTGGTGGATGTGCAGTAAACTTTCTCGACACACGCATTTACAAACAATCTACATTTGATAGCTGGCGAGTTCAAAGCAAACATTTCTTTATCGGTCTATAAAATCAAGACATTACCATAAATTTCAACAAGCAGTGCACACAACACAAGTCTGGCATTGTTTAAAAGTAAAACACAATAAGTTTTGCGCTTACTTCCCAATCGCCTTGAAATGTTTGCTCGGTGTAATGACTTTATTTTGACTATAACATCTTGTACGATTTATAGGCAAAAACAGGTGATACATTTTAAAAAATGGTCCATTGTGTCGTGTAAAATAAAACGTGTATGATTTGTTGCATATGCTGAGTGAAATACAACTAATTGGGCCATTTCCCACTCACTCGTATTTCGTAACTAAAACCATCAAGTATTAAATAAATAAACGTTTCTTATTTATTTACCTGCTCTCATAGTTGCATTTTCATTTATACAAATCTTCTCATTTTCAATTTCCATTTTTTGTATTTTATTTTTGATTATAAAATTATTTTCATCGTTGTTTGTTGATGAATTTTCATTACTTTTCACATTCTCCGAATGAAATAATTTATTTGTTTCGTCTTCTATTGTTGTGATACAGTGTCCTTCTTAAAATAGACATAAAAAATACAAAGAAAACCAAATATATATTTTACGCCTCGGAAAATTATCTGGTGTATAATTATTATGTGTAGTAGGTATAAGCGTATTTTTCGCTCGTGCTCACATTACATACCTGGATATACAATCTCGGGTGTACCATGGACATAAACATATTCCAGTTTATGTTTCTGATTCCCATTGGAATTTTTTGTTTCCGGTTTGATACCACTACTGCTACTCGATGTCTCGTCCTCATTGGTTATCATACTGCTACTGCTCGTATACTCGGTACAACTTTCGGCGCTCGCCGATGGCGCTATAGATGATGATGGGGACGCAGTTTGCGGCACCTCAATCGATAGTGCCGATGGTGGTTGTTGCGTTTGTGAATTTCCATCTTGCGATGCTGCTGCTGAAGGTGTTTTCGTGTCAGGGAGTAATCCTAAGCGTCGTAGTCGTCGCTGACGTATCTAAAAATATTGAATAAACAGATACAAATTATTTATTGCTATTTATTCAAATGATGAATTTGCATATTTTCACTTTTTGTGTGGTGTAATGTAAAAAATTATTTGTAACAAATAATACACATGCATGTCGTGTGTACTTAACCCAAATTTAAATTTTTAGGTTAGTGCAATAAATCTACAGAAATTTTGGAAAATGTTTGTTAGCCTTTTTGACGTAAAATGCATATATACATGAATGGCTGCGTTAACAGATATGTGGAAATTGGTAGGGCGGTGCAATTAAAATTAATATGCAAGGAAATGTGTTGTCTTGACGAAAATCATTTACGATAGTTAATTTGTAGGTCAATTGGATTTTATTTCAATTTATGACCCAATAATTTTATTACTCAAAAATTAAAACATTTATAAAATGTTAAATATATGAAAATGATATAAAATAAAAGCTCTAAATCTATATAGTTCAGAAGTAGTTTATAAAAAAAAGATTCCCCATTTTTTTGCAATACTCTTTGATCCTGGATCTGAAAAATTACTGCTAATGCAGCGAATTCTTTGATCCACATGACGTTCCAAAGAATATTAGGAAAATTGAATTATGAACTTAGATCCAAGTTCAAACCTAATGGAACAAAATTATAGGCATTTGTGGAAGGGAAGGTTTTAGGCTAAGTTGGAAGTTTTGTTTACTGGCAAATATCCGAGTTATCCTTCTCAGAATATTTTAGGAAGCAAGTCGTTTCTAGAAATCACCCGAGATTCGCGTGAAACTATATGTAGTAGTAATTCCAAAGAAGTCGTTCCTTAAGCACGAAGCAAAATAGAATACACTTTACAAAGATAATAGGTTACAATCCATCCACTTTGGAAGTTTTCGAAGAAAGCAGGAAAAAACTAAGATAACAAATTGGGTGGCTTTATTCATAACAGCTGGAGTTCATTTAAAAAATTTTGTGATGATACCGGAGAGGAGGGAATCGATTTCACTTATGAATTGATTGGCAATCCAAAAGTGGCCAGCGGGTTACATAAACGAGCTAAGTAGTAAATTATTGAGTAGGTGTTGACTTTTTTTCGTTTCTAAAATGATTTACAAATGATGAATGATGCAGTCAATTTTTTTTAAAGGATAACCTTTAATTGATTGGTAGATTGATTTACGACATACTTCAGCAGGTTTAGCACCTATTTCTGCAAAACCTTCCTTCTCAAATTTATTTTGCTCGTAGTGTAATATTGCTGGAAGCGTGACTTTTATGTGTCAATTGGCGAATTAAATACAAGCAATGGGTATTATATGATATTCTCTGGTAGAGACGACACACATGAACAAGGCGAGGATATAATAGTCAATAATGGAAACCAGTTAACAGCAGAATAATAGTAACAAGATTCCATTTAAAAATAAGAAAGACAATCATCATTCAATGCTATGCCCCAATCGAAGAAGCAGATGAAACAACAAAAGATGAATTCTACGAACAATTACAAGCCACAATAGCAAAAATGGTACAGACTACACCGACTTAACAACCGCCATGGGTAAAAATGCGTTGGATTCTGTGCGAAACAACAACATCCGCATCAGCTTTTGTTAGGTTTATTAGGTTGATAACATGGGCCGTTCTGGATTCTAACAAACACAGTTACGGCGGATTTAATTTAAAATATCAAATAAAATCACCTGTGGGCCACGCCTTAAATGTTTTACATAAAAGTGTGAAGGCTGCATCGCAAAACTTGAATGTCAACAGTAAAAGATAATTCTAACCTACCGTCAAAGTTTAGTAATGTCAAGTGACATTCGCAAACCAGACACGATAAAAAGTAGGTACGTCTAATTAATTTTAAAGCAAGTTCACTATAAATAAATATTCGACCAGTAACAAGGAATTTGGACGCAACTAAATTATTTATGTGTTTGGAAAAAATATTTACATAGCTATGAGTTCTAAGTTATTGTAGAGAGAAAAGTTGGTCTAGCGAAGGAAGCGTTTGTCATGTGTCGTATTAGCTATGTTTAAGTCTTCCTTAGATATCAGATTCCATATCAAAGAGTACGATACTTAAGCAGGGAATTAAAAACGAGTGTGCAACATCAGCTAAAAAATCTACAGTTATAAAACTAAATCAAATCACCTGCTCAACAAGAAAGTATCAACAAATTACCGTGCAAACTGCTTGCACAACACAATAAGGAAATTAGAAATTATAAGCTTAGTGAACTATGAAACACAACAAACTGAAGCGGAGAGAAAGAAAACGGTGTTTTGTGCAGCACTTGCTAAATCGTCGCATTACCATGATGCTATGAGTCAAAAATATCACCTCTCAAGGCAAAGAGCTAATATTCAAAGATACATTAAAATATAAGAACCAAACCCAACCCCATGTGTGTGTCGTTGTTGTTTTTTGTTTGTTTTTTACATATTCGTGTGTTCTGTGTGATAATGAACTACAAAATCTTTGAGGGTACAGTCACACAAACACACGGATCGGAAAAAAGAGGTCGACGACCATACAAATTTCCATCGACATAATAAAATATAAAACGGAGCGCAGTAAAATAAAGAAAACAAGTCGTAATATAAAATCAGCTGTGTGGTTTGTGTTGTATGCGTGCTTATTAAGAGGTGTATCGCAACGCAACACACAAACGAGACGAAACAATATACAAAGGTGGCGAAGATGATGACTTTATATGAATTAAAAATAAAGAAAATCAAATCGATTTTCATTTTTAATTAAATATTGAATGTACAAAGAAAAACTATTTACAGAATTTTCTAATCAGAACACACGTAAAAAAGTGTTATGTAGCGAGAGCACCAACAAAACGCAAGATCACCATTTTTTGTATGTGTGGTGCGGCCGATTCTCTCGTACACGGTTGGATCGAAACCGAGAAAAACACAAAAAAAAAAACAAGTTGCTTACCTCGTCAAAACTGAGCTGTTCCATTACTTATATGTAGCTTTTGTTGATTAGATTTTTATATTTCTTTCACTACGATTCTTATTATTGTAATAATTATTAAATTTGATTTTGATTAATTCACGCACACAAAATAGCACAAAGAACACACCACAGCAATAAAACAAATTTTGTTTTTTTTCGTGTAGAACGAACGAAAAATATAAAATGTGAGAGGCGAGAAATGAAAACGAAAAAATGAAAAAAAAATTAAAATTTTCTTTTTTTCATATGCGGATGATTTTTTTGTCACTAAACTTATGCGTATACGTATTTCATTTCACAAAACAGGAAAACTTATTCTTAAATTTAATTTTATTATATTTAATTATTTAACTGCAATCTCGCTAATGATTTTGTTTTAATTAAATTTTTTGTCGCGTTTATTTTTGATTTAAAATGTTAAACAAGAGAAAACTGGCGAGTATGTTGTGTGTGTCAAGAATGACATGAGAAAAATAAAAAATAAAATAAAAAGTTGCTATAACGGTACGGTGTGAAGTTGGACGAAATTCGATTTGAGGTATAGCTTACACTGTAAATATAAATTTAACGTAGATTTGAATTAAGAACCGAAAATTAGACTCCTCTTTTTGTATTTTAGCGATATCGTAATTTAATATTGTAATTTAATGTAGTAAATATGTGTAAATTACGATTTTATCCAAATTAGAAATGTTTATACTATTTATTAATAGATGTCACTACGATAGGCAAAACTAAAGTGTGCTATAAACCATTAAATCAGCTGTCAAATTTATACTTGTCAAAATTATCCGACAATAAATTATTGAAAAGGATTCGGCTGACTGAATACGGCACTCATATGGCATCAAATAGTAACGAGAATGATAAAATTAAGGAATTTGACTCTTTGGGTAAGTACATCAGTATACAATTAATTCAATGTGTTGAAATTCTGATAAGTTCACCCTTTGCTTGTGACACTTTAAACAAATAAGGACTTTAACGTTACTTTCGAGACTTGCCCGTTAACGCTCAAATATGTACTTATTACTAGATTTCTATTAATTTATTTCAGGCAAAGGTGTACGTGAGCTAATTGAGGCCGCTGTTTTAGCACGCAAGAAGGCATACTGCCCACATAGTAACTTTGCAGTGGGTGCAGCCGTCCGAACTACTACAGGAGAAATATTCACTGGTTGCAATGTTGAAAATGCAACATATAGTCCATCGATTTGTGCCGAACGAGTCGCTTACACCAAAGCGGTTAGTGAAGGTTTCCGAGAATTTACTGAGGTTGCGGTGGTTGCCCATCAAGAAAATGATTTTACGGCACCGTGTGGCGTATGTCGTCAAGTTATGGCTGAATTTGCACGTAAAGATGTGCCCATATACTTGGCTAAGCCTTCCCCATTTCGAGTGTACGTAACATCTTTATTTGAACTACTTCCGTTTCGTTTTTTTAGCCCGGATAAAATCAACAATACAGATTATACAAAAGTTTAGAGATTATTTTTTTTTTTACATTTGTATTTTATGTTTGGGACAAGATTATATAATTAATATTATATTCGACATAGTTGAGATTAGTTCCTTTCTAAGTTAGGTTATTAAAGAAAAAAAAATGAAACAAACTTACCTGGTTCTGCATACTAACATGGATGTCTTCCAAAATATTGTTTTAAGCCAAAATTTGTATAAAATTATAAAATATATATTATAAATATATATTATAAAATTATTATAAAATAAAATTAGTATTACTAATATATACTAATTTTATTAGTAGTATATTATAAAATTAGTAGTAGTAGTAGTATATTATAAAATTATTTACTGCCTAAATATAAAACGTATTCTTCAAATTTATAAAATTATCTTTTATTTGCATGCAGGAACATATTCTAGGTCCTCTTAAGCTATAACATCGAAAATGAGAACGATTCTCGTGGCATAAAATTGCTGTCACCGCTTTCGTTTTCTACTCGTGGCGGATTAAATTACCATTATTACTGACATTTTAAATTAAAATGCCGAACCGACCAGAGAAAAATCTGATATTTTCCAGAAAATACCGATTATTTTAAAATTTAAATTAAGCCAATTGAAGTCGTAGATCAGTTTGTAAAAAACTGTAAAATTCTCTATAAGTACTACTTGATCGCTACTTTTATTGACACCTCGTCATTTCTTTAATTTTATTGTTACCTATATGATTTGATGTCCGCCCCTCAAAATATACACCCTTATATAATCAACAACAATCCACCAGAGTATATTCTGTCAAAAAGTAACGGGAATTTGTCAATAAAACAATAATAATATTTATTATTCATTCAAATTCACCTTCGAAGTAGACCCCTTCCAAAATAATACACTTATGACAACGAATAAGCCAATCCTGAAAACATCTTCCGGTATCGACTTCTGTTTTCGCCGAGAAATCTCTTTTATGTCTTCTATCGACTAAAAACGGGTGTCTCGAAGTGATAATAACGAACATTAGGATGTCGAAACTAGTGGATGAGAGCGATGGATCGAGATGTATGGAGAGCCATAGTGCAGGCGGCGAAACCCCTTCGTGGGATGTGAAAGTCAGAGAGAAAGAGAAAAAGTCAGGCGGAGCTAAATCAGGTGAATACGGTGGTTGTTCGATGATATTTGTTGATTTTTGGCCAGAAATTCGTTCACAATGATAACTTTGTGAGATGGTGCGTTGTCGTAGTGCAAATTCCATGAGTTAACGTTCCGCCTTTTTCGACGAATTTGTTTTCTCAAATGCCGCATTACGCCCAAATAATATTCTTGTATTTACCGTCTGACCTTCTTGCCAGAATTCCGAGTGCACAACACAGCGATAATCAAAGAAACAGTCAACATAACTTTTCGATCGACTTTTCGATTTCGGCTCAGTTGGAGGTTCCGAAGCTTGTTGACTGGTTTGCAAGTCAAACTCGTAAACCATGTCACATCACCAGTTATAATGCGTTTTATGAATGTGGGGTCGGAATTGACTCGTTCTAGCGTTCAGGTTTTTTGGAACTGGTCGAAACGCGTTTCATGCCCAAACAAGCGGGTACAATGGTACGAATTGATTCGTGAGACACAGAAAGTTCAGCGGATATCTCTCAAACTTACGTGATGATTTTCCGTCACCCCTTCCTTCATTTTATTGATGTTAACTTCAGTAGGGGCCGATCAGAGTGGGCCAAATCTTTCACCACATCTCGACCGCCGCGTTTGAATGCACTGTACTCGCGCGGCAAGCCTTCTGTGATATTTTCAGCGATTTGCCACATGAAATTCCATTTGCAATACAAAATTTGAGAAAAAATCTTTGTCCGATAGTTTTACTCATTATAAGAATCGTAAAACTCACTTGAGATGAACTAATAAAATAGAGCACTGTAAACAAAGTAGTTGACAGGTCGTGCTCAAGCTTCACATCAAGGTAGACGACAATTGTGTTGTGCCAACTTAGCGACAAAAAAAATTTTACAATTTCTTTAAGAGGGGGACATTTACTTCACTATACTAGTAGGCATACATTTTACGAAATGAAAATAATGCTTAAACATAAAAATCCTCGACAACAAAATATTAGCAATGATTATTCTTGAGAGAATATTGCGAGCAGGTCAACCAATATATAAAGAATGAAGAAGCTGCTTCAGACCAGGAAAAAGCTGTGCAGATCACAACAAACCTAGTCGCTCCAATATTGAACAATTAAACAAGACCTCAAACGCACATTTCATCAGCAAAAACGTAATTTGAACTCATCAAAGAAACCTACAGGAATGATGCGAATAGAATTCAATACAAGGGAGTGCAGTGTGGCAAATACATAATTACAGATGCAAGAGATCGAAGGCTTTTCTTGATATTGCCATATGCAATAATATAAATTTTCCTATGTTCCACAGAAGCGATGGAAATCGATTATTGACATGAGAGCTGGTGTCAAGTGACAAGATAGCGAGATTTACAAAACGACTGTCGTGCAATTGACGTGGACTTATACCTATGCTTAAAAGATTGACAAGAATTTTGTTGAATAAACGTTTACCACAATGTTGGTTGAAGTTATTTCAAAACGTTTCGATTTATAGTGAAGTGAGCTATCAAGACGACAATGCGCCAAAATTGTCAAATTTTAAGTATCTAAATTCATTATAAGGTGTATAAGATCGTCTGCATCTTATTTCTAGAGCAATACTCGAACCTGTAGCGCTCGAAGTATATTCTCTCGTATTACGACTGCGACTGAAAATACGGCTGCAAATGAAATGAGGCTGCAAAAAATACTGCAAGATAGTGACTTTGAAGTCGGATCTTAAAATATAATACGAATAAGGGAATTCAGGATACGAAGCAATGAGTGGAATTCCACAAGGCACGGTGTTAGGTACATTTCTATGGAATACTATGTACAATATAGGACTCTCCGACTTCGGATATATGCGGTCGGTAAGATAACGAGTATCAGATGATGCTGATGCCTCCAATCCTTATTTTTCAAACAAGAAACAAAAATCATCAGACGGGATGCATCTCACGATACTGTTATGAACTCTACTCTACACAGATATAACACTAGGTCGTGGAGTAGTTAAGGTGTAAACACAATTAAGTGTTATCAACCCAACAGCGCGAGTACGAATGTAGTCAGAGTCCATAGTTCTATTGAGCGATTACACTGTGCTATAGTTGAAAAATGTGACAAGCTGGGCACCCAGGAGGTAAACCTAATTCGAGTATGCTGAATTCAGTGGTGCTAGTCCCATTTCAAAGTTAGTGCCCATTTTTGAGATATCACTTTCGACATGTTTGGGGTCTGAGTCAAAAATTTGTCAAAATATATACACTCATTTTCATGTTGATAGCTCCTGAACCATTAAGATTTTCGTTATGCTTTCTTCAGCAAAGTTGTTGCGCAAGTCAAGACCAACAACTTTGCCGAACATATCAAGACCAAAAAACCACGTCCACCATATATGTGTGTTTTACTTAGGCCAAGCTTAGGTTGGAGTGGCTGCTTCCGCACACTTAGATCAGTAGTGGCCCCCGTTGTGATACCACAGGATCCTATTTCCCCCTTTTCCCTGTTCAAAACCATTCGGAGCTACGTACGTAGAGCAAAATATCTTACACTCCACAGTCCGCGAGATCTGAAATGCTGGCGATACTGTACGCGCCCAAATATGCTGACCGCTTTTCATAATATAAACGTTCGAATGTCATTGAAAATACATTTTATGCATTGTCACGTGGAAAAATTCGCCGAACAATCACCAGCCAATCGAATGAGCACGGCCAGCGTTTTGACCAACGGCAAGGCTCAAACATTGGTAAAGCGGCAAAACGTAAAATGCTTTTTGCTGAAGAAAGCAAAACGAAAATCTTAATGGTTCAAGAGCTATCCATGTGAAAATGAGTGTATATTTTGACAAATTCTTGACGTGCTGAAACATGCCGAAACCGATATCTCAAAAATGGGGATTAACTTTGAGATGGGACTAGCACCACTGAATCCAGCATACTCGAATTTAGTTTCCGCCCTGGGTGCCCAGTTTGTCACAAAAATATGTTTGCGATTCAAGCACAGTGCTATTATTCTTAACATGTATTATTACAGCAATAAGTATATTCCATCCCCGAATATGGCATTAACGAAAGCAATTGTAAACGTCGGTTATATAGTCATCTTGGAAAATTCTGGAATTAATAGTGGCGTTAATTATAAAGACAGGTACCAAGCAGACTTTGATGACGTGGAACGTTTGCGAATATTTTTGGCGAAAATTCTATAACTAAGGCTTGCAACTTCTTGTTTGGTCACCACCGGGCATCGTACCCTGGACCCTGGACTCGTATAAGAAAACAAGCGTTCTTCTTATAATGGTGGAAACGCCCAAAATTGGTAACAAGACTATATAGAAAGAATCTTAGCGTTATGATATCTGAGGTAAATGTATAGCTGACCAGTATACCGACAAAGATCGAATGGTGAAACCTACAAATTTGCACATAGGCACTGTCACGATGATACTGTGATTGTCCTACCTGTACAGGTTTCATGTGTCCGCCATTCGAAGAAGCCAGTTTGGATTGATATTTTGTGTAACTCTAGGTGGTAGCGAAAACAGAGGGAACAGAAAGCGCAGTAACCGCTGCATCAACAAAGCTATACTTTGACACACAATTAATATAATTCATAAGATTTGGTTGGCCGCCATTTTGTTTTGGATGTCATTTATGAGTTCGCATTTGACAGTCATAAAGAGTGGTGGACAATAATTTATTATGGAGCATCTAACACCGCAACAACATGTTGAAATTATATTAAAACATTTTATTTAAATAATACTTCAATTGAGAATACGTGGTGAAAATAATTCGGCGTTAACTGTAATGAATAATTTTGAAAGTTGTCATACCCTGGAAGATAAAGTAAAGACTGGGCGACAATTAAGCCAACGTACACCAGAGAAGCAGAATGCAGTGAGACTGAGTGTTGCTGCATGTCCAGGTACCTCTAATCGAGGCCATGCTTAAGAATTGGTAATGCCTCCATCATGTTTGTTAAAAATTCTCGAAGAAGATGTATATTATTACCCGTATAAAATTCAATTGACGCAAGGTGCTGCAGGAAAGTGACCATGAACAGCGGCGAGATTGCAGTGTTCGAGTTTTACAGTTCGGTATAGACCATCATTTTTGGCAAAAAAATCATTATGAGTTGGTTATAGCTTTGTTAACCCTTATGTGAGTGACGTATTACCCGGGTACCTTTTGCACTTTTAGACGTCTATTTGTGTATGTTTTACTTCCAATAAAATTTTAAATTTTATTTGAACTTCTAGTTCAATTGGTAGATTACGTTCATATTTAAAATTGAGAAATGTTACAACTTGGACGAACGTGGAACAAATAAGTTTCCATACAAAATGCATGTAGGTACTAATCACTCTAATTAAGATATTTTTTTTTCACTCACATGAGGGTTAATAAACTGAATAGCCGCTTTGGGGCACTGAAAACCCTCAATTGATACTCCAAAGACTACTACACCGTCGTAGAGTATGGTGCGCTATTAAGGCCGCGGGTGGCATCATTGAGCCATATTTATTTGAGGATTGAATTATTGAATTTTTTACTTAAGATTATTAGAAATTATTTTTCAAAGACCAGTCTCAATAATTCTCAATGAAAATGTGGTGACTAAGTTCTGCTAATATAGCATTGAACAAATTTCATACGTCGGCCAAATTTGGATAGCAGAAATTCAGCCACTATCTTACGAATGCAAATTAAAAGGATGATAGAGATGTTAATATTAAGAACTAACTTATGGTGAAGAAAACCAAAATTTTACAATATGTGTTCATGCATAGTTAATAAATGAAACTGTAGCATATAAAAAACTCGTACTTCCTACGTATATGCCCAAAAAATCCTAAATAAGTACAACGTTCTGAAATCATATTCATAATCAATAATTCTTCAAGTTAAACTCCTCGTTATGCCTGAATTTAAAATGAAACTAAAGAATGTATTTACACCTTATCGAAGTTTTATAGTAGACTTTTTCGAAATGATTATAAAATTTATTTTAAGACCTTCTAGAATCAATTACAGAAATGAATCAGTAAAAACAATGATCTTTTACCACTTGCCTTGGAGACTAAGATACAAACAAGTTGACGAATAGCTGCGTTACCAAAGGAAAATCGTCTTACCAGGACAGTTTTTCCTCCGAAATTCAAAGAGAATTAACATACATACATACAATTTGAAACGTTTAACGCGTACAGCGTAGTTCTGGGTATCTTCTCATTAAAGTAGTAAAAATATATGAAAGACCTGAGAGAATACGTTTAATAAAATCAGAGTATTCAAGTAGGGGTACAATACACTTTTATCACATGACAATCGCTTTATACGTTTTTAGTGATTTAAAGAATTTGGAAATGGCACGATGTAAACATTAAATATCGCGCATGATACATCATCGCACATAACTAATTGATTCAGGAAATGTTAATTTGGTGACACGCACAGTCTCGCCGAATTATTTTTATCGGAATATAAGAGCTAATCTAATAAAGAAATAACAATAAAATCTAAATTTTTATTTCTTATGTTATGGATAAATTATATGTAATTGATATTGCTCATATTGTTATTTACAGTTGTGTATGAAAAGTGACTGAATGACATAATTTAAAGTTTTTATATTTTTCAGTGGGCTCAAGAGATATACTCTTTCATATTTTACTTAATAGAAAGACGCGTCCCAATCAGCCTGTTGAATATTGAAGCTTGTTACGTTTATTGGTACTAATAAATTTTCAAAGAGTTGCTCTTCGTAAATAACTCAAGTATATAACTCTCTCTGGCAACATGGTTGCCAAATAATGATAATGAGAGTTCGTGAAATTAAATAGAGTTTAATTAAAGTTGCGAATTAACTTTCAACTTATCCGTAGAATTTACACCGTTTTTTAAAGAATTCTCACAGTCCTCTTCAAACAAATCGGTATGTGGAAGTTGTTTCCATAAAAAATTCAAATTACAAGCTACTTGAATCCAGAACATCCACCAATTCGACTAGAGTTCGGCCAAAAGTTATAGTTTTTTTTGAGAGTGGTATATAAACTTTGATTTAAACGAAAATGCAAACAAGCAAAATTGTCCTATATGGACCAATGAAAATCCTCAAAACACCCATTCAGTGAGGTTGCATGCACAACGTGTGACTGTGTAGTATGCAGTATCTGCCTAAGAGGGACGTATTTCATATTTATATCAACAGGTTGAAATCGCGATATAAGACGCATAATTGAGCTTTCTTCTCAGGAAAAGCATATAGCTAACGTTATATTGGCTTTACAAACAAAGCATTTTACCTTCCACCTAGTAGACGTGCGAAGTGAGCCATTTTCTTGGTATACTAGCTTTTAGACATTGTTAAAGCTGAGAGAAGCTCAGGTTCGGGTCCGATAATTTTCAGGTGTGAACCTGCTTTGGTTAAAGAATCACCTATCAAATAACCGTTTTTATCACAATTATCTGGCAGGATTTCACAGCTTTACTATCAGTATACAGAATAATTTCTTCATAGAAATGGAGCGAAGAAGAAAACATCATTCCTTCAAATGGCGATTACTATCAGCTCCACCAGAATCACGGTGCGGGTTAAATATAGATTTAGAGCTATCAGAGACTAATACTAGCGATTCAGATACAAGGGTGTTAAAATCTAGAGATAAACATTCGTCCCTCGATGGGTAGACTACTGAAAAGGAGTTATCAAAGTTAAATTTTGCGCACTTAAGAGTTTAAAAATTATTCTATGCCCTACAATCAAACCGAGATTGTTCCACGCAGCTTTTGCCTGTAAATGAAATATACTGAAAATTTTACGATCTATGATAAGAGATATATAAAGGTGGGTTCTGATGATCAATTACCACAAAAGAAAGGAGGGGCTAGGTAGTACACTATACTTTTAAACACTAATGCTTTAAGAGTGGGAGTAAGTGATCCATAATGAGAGGAAATTCGTATCTAAATTCTGTAAAAACTCCCAGAACACTTCAGTTTAAGACAATAATGACCGATGTCTTGTTAGAACTTGAACAAAATCTCTCGGAACTAGTCATGCCATGTCAAACGATGAGCCGGCCCTTGTTTCGTTGGGTGATTTAAAACTTCTTTTATTTTATATCCCTGTGCTTATTACAGTGTTGAGCTTCTACGAGCATACTGAAACTATAGCTGGTCGCCGAAAATCTCAAATGTCAAAAAGTTTAAAAATCTTTAAACTATTCAAAACATAACGGTAAAAATATTTATTCCCAATCTCAAAAACTATATATGTATGTGCGTACCGTAAGCAGACTAGAGAATAGTTTTCTAGAAGTCAAATTGACGTTTCTCGGGATTTTCAAGAATATTCGATACAAATAAAAATAGAAACAGGAGCTGTTTATGTTTCACCCGATCAGTGAATTTGTCTGAACTGTAGAGAGGACACAGACATTTAGTCAAAAAACACGAGTCTAGAATTTTCATGGTTCTCTCATAATTGAGATTTTTTTTCGAACTACAGTCAAATCTGTTTTTGTGCGTTTTTTTTATGCGGTATGAAAAAAAATTTGACAATCTACTTAAGTTCGTTTGAATGTGATTAATCTGACTAGTTAATTGACGTTAGCCATTTTGTTTTTTCGATTTTTGATATTTCATCACATTGCGTAATGAACGTAAGTATTGCGTCATGTTGCAGTCCCTATTCGCCGCATAAAAAAAAACTTTTAAATGTGTTGCGTAAACTATTTTTTATACGTACTCGTAATGTTTCGGAAGATTTTTTTTATGCGGTCCCTATTATCGAACAAAAACAGGTTTGACTGTATTTTACATAAATCGAAGAAGTTCCTAGGGAAGCTGTCACTTTCGGTAGATCTGTTTCGGGCCAAAATTCAATGGGCTCTCTCAATTTGTGAAAAAAACTTAAGTATGAAGTTTCCTCCCGATCAATAAATCCGTCTGGGCTGTACAGGGCCGAATTTTTGTTGAAAAACAGTTTTTTTTTTGTTAAAAATTTTTGCAAAATTCGCATATATTATTGCATATTTTAATTTGGAATATTCTAGTTCATAATCGTTTTTCTCGTAAATGCTATTCTTTCAAAATATTTGAATCCAGTTCTGTATTTACTTGCTGATCCAGTTCTCTATTTACTTGTACAGAATCTGCTTGATACAAAAGGAATAATATAAAACAAAACTAAATGTAAAACTAAAGATTGGTTATGTCCATTACTAAACTAAGCTTTCCTATGTAAGTTTGTTGGGTACTTTTCACAGCTACTGGTTTGAGTTTGAATTTTATTAAGATCCGTTGGCTCTTGGTGTTTCTATCTGGCAGCGTCCAAGCCTATTTGGTATATTATTGTGCGATTGCTTGCTGCCGCCACATACTAATAGCTAATTTGCAGTATATAGTAACTTATGAAACTTTCTTCATTTTTATTTCTTAAAGAATCTACGGCTGTGGCCCTATTCTGTCTTTCCCTGGGAATAGGGAATTGGGAAAAATATTTCCATAGCATTTTTGTCAAAATTATATTTTTCTGGCCTACTGAAGGAATAAGGTTAGTGCAAAAATTTTCAAAACAAAGCCAATTGGGAAACTTTTGTGCAACAAAATTTTTATTGGGACAAATATATTCCCATTTAACTTTGTTTCGAAAATATTAACACCAAACTTATTCCTTCAGTAGGCCAGAAAAATATAATTTTCACAAAAATGCTATGAAAATATTTTTGCCAATTCTCGATTCCCAGGGAAAACCAGAATAGTGCAACTGGATGGGTATAACATGATATCTTATGCCGATCTTATCTCATTCCATAAATTTGATGTCATTTTTCTCGTAAGATAAATATTATTATTTTCGAGAGAACTTTTTTGTTATTATTCTGCTGCTAACATTATCTTCCATTCGAGTATAGTGCTTTCTTTCATCCTTGCTCATGTGTTTGTTTAGAGAACGCAAATTATTAAACACTCTGTGTGTGGGTTCACTGGTGGAATAAAGGTTCATTGATTCCAAGCCAGCTGGACAAAGCGTTAGTTGCCTATTTTGTTTAATGGTTAGTAAATTTTATTGCTTCACTTCACAGTTTTCAAGATTCCGAAGTAAAATTTCTATCATTTCAGGCAATTTTTGCATAAAGCCCAAAGGCCTCTCGAGACAACACTAGTGCATAATATTATTAAACCACCTTTAGTATAAAGTATACTAATAATTTAGTGTGTAGTACTAAATAATTCATTACAACATCAGTATAACAAATATTTTGAAAATTAAATTTTGCAGTATCAACTTTCTCAGTCTATCTATTTTTCGATTTTGGGAGTTCATGTTTCATGTGTATTATGAGTAATCCAGTACATATTACTATCTATATATGTGTAAGTGTTAAGCTCTAGCGCTTCGCAAAGTTTCGTTCCATATACTAAAGTTTTGCTCCTACACTTACAGATATTACTGAAAATACAATGTAGATAGGTGTGGCTCTAGAGACGGGGCTACATCGCTATATTTTTGCATATCCATTTTTAAATAATTTTGCAAGCTGTCGTATCTCGCTATTTATATATAGGTCAATATTAAATGAAATTAACTGTCATTAATTTTTTCTACCGTATGCTTATAACAAGAACTTCACAGTTCTAATTCGAATTAGCGATACTTTAACTGATAAGGTAACATACATACTTCAAATTTAGAGCATAAAGCATGCAAAATCGCATTACATCGAATATGTTTCTAAAGGCAAGGCGCCTGTTTTGCATATATGTATGTATATAGTATCAAACCTAAAACAACCACAAATGGCTTACGAATCGCGAACTTAATTAAATTATTTACAGCGACGAATTATGTAAAAAACAACATTGAGCATCCCACCACCATGTATTATGAAAATTATTTTTCACTTTTCTTCTCGCATATATGTACTCGCTTACATATTGCTTGTTATTCATAAATTAAACCGATTAATTTTCATTTTTTTTTAATTTTCCACTTATTCTATTAAACACGATGACGACATAATTTAATATTTTCACTTTGTTGAATACGCTGTAAAAACTCGCACATTTTCCCTGTTCCTGTTGTTGTTTACTTGTTGTTGGTGTTGTTATCTGATTTTGTTGAAACGGTAAGCTCTCTACTCGTTTATGCATAATTTATCAAAAAAAAAAAAAAACGTAAACAGTAAACAAAAACAAAGTTTTACATGAAATTACTGTGTTTTGCCATAACATACCACTGATAACAACACCACACTATACGTAAGGCAGACAAGTTGAAAAGTTTTGCCGAAATGAAGAGCTTAACACCAATACAACACAAACGAAAAAGCAACAGAAGCTCAAAAATATACTTGTATACAGAAATTAATACGGGAGATTACATCTTAGTGACTCGTTCCACAACTGAACTCTGTATATACATTCTCGTTGTTATGAAAGTTTAAATATTTGCGCGAGAGCTTTTACATTTTAAATTTTTATTGACAATTTTCAAAGTATTTTAACATGAAATCTTAATGTTATTTAGATTTTGTCGAATTAATTTAAAGTGTTTTTCTTTGTGATTACGATTGGGGTTTCGAGTGGCAATCAGTGTATGATGTGATCGAGTGTAGTTATAGTTTAAAGATAATCTACATATAAGCAAATCATAGTACTGAAAAGGACTCCGATTAATAGGTAATTTAATGAAAATTATTTAATAAATTTATACACTCGAAGAACCTTTTAACATTCCGTTATAATTGGAAACTTCCATTTTACTTTAGTGTCACAATAGCTTGCATTTTACTGCGTATATTTATTCGAGTAAAAGAGAGTTTTGTTAACTGAATTGAAAAATCTAATTCAAGCCGATTCGAAATGTCTTTAGCTGCTTGTTGTTTTATCATTTTTGGAATGATGTTCTTAGCCAGCAAAATATTATGTAACCGAAATTAGTATTACACGAATTTAGTATTACATTATCTGTTTTTTTTCAGTTTTTGTTGATTTGTCAAAATTGAACTTTAATGAGCGGGCGAATGTTTCTGTTATCGCTTCAAAAAAGAAATATTTTAACGTTCCCTGTTTCCTAGAACAGCTGTTTATGTGCATATGAGGGGCGAGATACGGAGTCCGTTTTATGTTCGGGCCTAATGTTTTTTGAAATGCTTTTAAATGAAATACAATTTTGTAATTTATTGACTGACCGGCCACGGCGCATGTATGAGCTATTTTAAGCAATTTTTTCCACCCAGTCGATTCTGGCTTCGCTATAGGAAAAAGGAATTAGTTAATATATTTACATAGCATTTTTGTTGCAATAATTTTTTTCTGGCGTATTATGTTAAACAATTGGTGTAAATTTTTCCAAAAACAAAATTAAATTGGGAATATTTTTCCTATCCAATTTCAATACGGAAATAGTATATTGTATAATTAGGAGGAAAAGTACTGCATTCTCGGACGACAGTGGAAATTGGCAATCACGGAGACCGGGAATGCACTTTTCCTCCGAATTGTTTTTTCTCCGATCGGACTTTAAAACGAATATAAACCCAAAATAATTTTTAGTATTATTCATTAATTATCATTTTAAGAATTCAAAACAAAGTAAAAAATCGAAAATAACATAAAATTATTGCTTAGTTAGCCATGTCGTGGCTACGTCATAGGCTAAGACATAAATACATTTTTTTTTTCAAATGTTGCCAAGTTTGTGTACCTATTTCATTTATAAAGAACGCGTGAACGAAATTTAAGGGATATGGCCAGTGAAAGCGTATTATCCTTATCTTGTACCCCGCCGGATATAGTGGAAGCAGCTAATTTAGCTACATGTGATTTACTCCCGCAAAAATCGAAGGAAAAATACGAAAATGCTTATAAACTCTATGGATTATCGTCAATCTAAACACATCAAATCATTTTCGGAAAACCATATTTTCTAAATTATACAAATTTGGATCAAACATGATTTCTCAGTGGGCCAGAAATTCTTATAGGCCAAGAAGCACGATATAATCTGCATATCGACGAGTTTGGCCTGAATTACTAATGCTGTGTGTCTCACGTCAATTTTTTTGTCTAAATTTTCAACTAACTAAATCGATGGTTAGTTCATACCAATCGTTCAAAGATGGCACAAAACAAACCTCTTCTGATGTTTAATTAAAATCTCCTATAAAAACTTAAATTTAACATACTACAAAACATTTCTAATCAGTAATTGATAAATCGAAACGAAGTTTGCGGTTTAGAACTAAATATCGGGTGGATTTTGATTTACAAATATTAGAGACATCTAGCAATACCTGGGTGAACTAACGATTAATTTAGTTAGTCGGAAATTTAGACCAAAAACTTGGCGTCAGGCACACAGCATAAATATGCAACGTAAAGATCAATACAGCTTTTCTTACCACGTGCTCAAGTGTCACATTATACAGCAGGCGATGTTATCTCGAAGAGATCCGATACAGACGCTTCCCCTACAAATTCTGTTAGTTTCAGACAGAGCCAAGCTTCTCTGGATTTCCGAGACATATAAGCCCGGTTGATGTGGCCATATGCCTATTGAATGTCTACATAAAGCTTGTGAATGGTATGATATACCAATATTTTTCCAGGATCATCCTCGAGGTGAAACACTGGCCAGTGATTGGTTCTCAACTCTCCATTCGTGTGTATGATGGCCGTCAATCTTGGATAAAAGTCCATAGTAACATTCTTGCTATTGGTAAAGCAGTTTCAGTTCAGCCTATGGAATCTGATGTATTCAATACAGTCCCTCATATGTTCGAGCTTCTTTTTCCGGAGTTATTTGGTCACATCTTTCTTGCTGCGGAAATACTCTGTCTGAGTGCTCCGAGCTTTACGATTTTATTATTTTTCACGCAGCTTTCGTTTATTTTAGACGATTTGACCGCTCCCGGATGTTTAGTGGAGTTTTGTAGTTTTCCTTGTGCCGATTTAGATTTTCAGTGTTAGCTGATTGGTAACTTTGCGGAAAATGTTCATTTTTAGTGCATCAATATTTCAGCGTACGGTTTTCTATGCTTTTCTGTTAAATGTGAATGATAATTTTCACTTATGTTTCAACATAACAAATATATGATCACTGTCAATGTCGGCGATTCTATAAGGTCTAGCGTGGTGCTGGTGGAGTGTCTTTTCGGATCATGTCATCGATTAATTTGGTTTTCCGTACTTCCATCATTCGGTCGCCACGTGGATGAACGTGGCGATTTTCATTATAGCCGGTTGCGTCATGAGTTGTCCGTTGTTATTACTCGCAGATGATGAAGGCTGTACGGCCCAATATGTGATGTTATATCCGCGCTCCTACCAATTTTTGAAGTCGCTCACGATAATTTTCATATCATGTTGCTACTTATGATGTCTTCCAGCTCAACAAAGAACAAATATTCGACATTAGAGATTTGTCATCGATGGGTTCATTTTGACCAGGTGGATGAGAAAACCGACTTCTTCTTCGTTTCTGATGATCGCTGGTAGTGGAGAGTATAAGTGTTGGTGGTATTATGGATCCCACTCTCAGACCATCTAAGCTCTTCTAGTGCAAGTACGTTGTTAAATATATAAATTTCTGCCCGGTTCGAAAGGTTCTGGAATTCTTCAGGCCTTATAAGAGGGTTAGCACGTTCCATGTTCTCATTTTTATAGCATTGTCCGTGTACATTTTGCGAGATCGTTGTTGTGATGAATCCGATAAATTAATCCGAGGCCGCCGTGGAGGGTTCATAACTTGAAGTTTTTTTTAAGAGTATAAGTAGTTGGCCCACTGCTCAACCCAATCATTTACGTATGTGGGTGAAATACTGGTGATAGATCTTAAAGTATCCGGTCCTACGATAACAGCATTCACTTTGTTTGCAGTTGTCCATCTTTCGAGGTATAGGTCTTGGTTTCTGAACAAAAGATTTTCGACTTGTAATAGAATCCTCGGTTTTGCTCCATGGACCAAGTGTGATATTGAGTGCGAGACCTGTTTCGGTTCCATCCAATTTTATAAGTTAGGTCATAACTATACGGGATTAGTCTTACATAAAATAATCTTTCACTTCCGTTTCTCTCTTCTGGTTTCACATTGAGTGCCGTGCATTTGTATCCCCTAAAAAAACGCTTTCCTTAGTAGTAAAGGCTTAGTGTCACATTTAACTAAAGCTGTAAAAACAGAAAGCATGAAACTTGTCACTAATTTTATATTATGAATGATAAAGGTTTTTCTATTTTTGAGGGAATTTCGAATAATCATTACAATTTCGGCCAGTAAATACTTCTCATTTGTTACTGAAGCCGGCAGTGTTTATATTTTTACGTGGGATGCAGAACTTTATATTTGTTTATGGTGATCCAAAAATTTTCCACACAACCACAAGAATAAAATTATTTATCGATATATTCGGTAAACTACGTATATACTCATATGTGAAGTAGAAGTATAAACAAAAATATCACACCTCAAAATTTTAACAATTTTGTTGTACATACATATGTACATAATCTCGTGGTGCACACTTCAATTGTGAGGTACACCCATATTACCAATAACAATTCAATTCTTATGAATTTTATCATTGATCTTTAAAACTAAAATCCTCGATCTTCTCAGCTCGCACCGCGTATATTTAAATTTATAAATAAAATCGAGATTGAAGGTTAAACAACAAAAGCAAAAACCGCATCCAGCCAGAGTCAATTCATCATTCTAAGAACACGAAATAAATAAATTTGATACATTCATTTCAATACTGTCCTCGTATATCTTAAGTATATCAAACAATTTAATTCAATTATTATTTGATTGATTAAAACTAAAAATCGTTTAATGCCAGCATCTTAATACCTGGATTGTAGTTCTCAAATTAGAAAATGTTTAATACCTGCAGATTTTTATTTGCGTTATAATTTTGAAGGTGTTCAGATCAAGCAGATCGATTTAATTTAATTAACTTGGTATGGGTTTAGGTAGTCCTTAATGGTTGTTTGTGCTTTTGGAATAGAAAGTGCTTGAGATGTATGTTTGTTATAATACTTGATGGTATAAAAGAATATAAATTACAATTTAAGTACATAGCATAAGAATTTGGCAGTGTGGTGGCCAAAACCACTAATTTTTTAAAGATCAACCTGGGATTCCCCTTATTTTGTTTATATTTTTGGAGGAAATCACACGTCATTTTTATGAAAGCAAATGTACTACGAAAAATGGTCACTTTGTAACACTTGGAACACTCTAGTCTCGAGTAAATTTTTCAGACAAAAGAAGCTGGAATATAAGAACTATAAACAAGTGGAACCTAAGTGGCAATATCAAATAGCAACACATGGCAAAAAATTGAGTATTTGAATTTCCAGGTTGTGATTATAGTCAAGGATGGTTTTAAAATCGGTGTAAGCTAATAATTCATTAAGCTTCTTAAAATCGTCCTTGCGAAAATTAAAACTATAGGTGAAGTTTAACAGTTGTTAGCGAAACTCAGCAATTAATTATTGGCGATTATTTGTGACGGTACTAATGGGTATTATCCTCAGATTGTGTCCATATAAGCTCCGGGAGGATAAAATCGCAAACGACAAAAAGGTCATCTAAAATATTAGTGCTATCAAATACGAAATCGACAACATCTACGTGGAGCTGGTAAGTATTCCGCGCATGACTAACATATTAGGGCGTAACATATAGGTATATGTTTATTCGTATTTATAACCCTTGTTGCTTTTAACACAAATCGGCTCAATATTTTCGGCATTCGGAAATTTTCAGTATAGCTCACCCATAGATTCTTATAGTCTTTGGTCCAACGCAGCCAGATGGGAATTGATAGCGTTTAGTTTCTGAAGGATTTCTTGCATGACATGGCTCCCTATTACAGTATTTGCGTATATGGTTATACTTCTGACAGTTGTAGTATTGTGGCTTTCTACTACTTAGTGTTCTTTTTTTATGTCTCAATCATAATTTTCAGGTTAACGATTGTTTTGATTCCATATGCCCTATCAATCCTCTCAGCGTTGTCAAATGTTAGCATCAAAAAGGGGAGGCCAACGTTGGTTGTTTCTTTTTCACCGTTTCCTTGCTAAATTTCTCAGTTAGCCCTCTGGTCACGACTTTAATTGGTTGTTCGGCTTTGTTTGCATAGGTGAATCATTTGATGTTTTGAGCAAGGATTACATTTGATAATATTCTGTAGGTTTCTTGCTCAAGTTCATTAACTTTCCAAACGTTATTATTCAGTGACTTTAGAATTTATCGTTTGGAACCAGCTTTATTTTTTTTTAATTGTCATATTCTCCAACATGAAGTATGTTAATGGGTGGAGGTGGCATCTCTTTATGTATTGGTTGATTTTCCTGCACTTTACGTTGATTAGTTACTTTGGGTGTATTAACTGGTCTCAGAGGTCTCTCATTCGGCTGCATGCCAAACCTTGTAAGTTTATTTCGCTCTACATTGATTATTGCACCTCGGACGAGGATTCTGGTTTCTATTGTTTTGTTTTGAAATTCCAATATGCCTTCGTATCAAATTCGTTTCATAAGCCAGTTCACCTTCATCCGTAAAATTTTTACTTGGGGTAAAAATTCCGTTTTGTTATACACTCATCGCTTTAACGACTAGTTAATGCACCAGCTATCAGCCTAACCAGTGAGATTGGTAGTGGGTCGGTGGAGGGACATTTCTCGGCCATTAGAGCCTCGTTGGTTGATTAATAGGGAGGACACGTGCAAAAGAGTTTGGTATTTGGGCTGTAACAATATTTAAGATATCGTCAGTTTTCAAAAATACTGCAAGAATATAGGCAACCTCGGGTTTACCACAGAAGTAGGCAGACCTTGAAATATTCGTTTTCTACAAATGTATGCATATGAGATGCTCTGCACCAAGCCAAAGTAATACCCCAAACAACGTTCAAGTGGAATCTTTAACTGGTTTTTTGCCAGATATTTTGTTTGTTCAGTATAATATTCCAGGAACAGATATTTCAGTTAGGAAGTTTTAACAAAGTTTTCAATCAGAACACGTTCAAAATTAAGTCGAATAAAAAGGGGCATAAGAAATCCAAGATGTAAATTGTTTTTCTTAGAAACACAATACGTACGAAAGTTTGGT
The DNA here is from genome assembly GCA_932526605.1 of Nephrotoma flavescens. NCBI lineage: Eukaryota > Metazoa > Arthropoda > Insecta > Diptera > Tipulidae > Nephrotoma > Nephrotoma flavescens. The sequence goes on from OW052220.1 coordinate 2,324,015, forward strand.
AATATTTTAGTGTCTTCAAGGTTACATACACATAAGTAATGTTATTTAGTTCATAACACTTGCAAGCTACCGACGTGTCAAAAGGCGATTTATAATTTATTCAATTTTTGTTTGGGAATTACGTTTAATAGAATTTCTTCTTAATCATTTCCATCTTGAATATCTGTGCCGTGTTATTTTTGTTTTTCGCTGCAAGTTGATGAGATAATACGAGAATTCTTCTTAGTGTGTCTTGTGTTTACATACTTATTATTAAGTGTACGATAACACAGAACATAAGAACTTGTTTTTGAATCAATGTGCTATTAAATAGAAGAAAATATAAATTTAGAATTCTCTACTTATAGAGTGCAAAGTAACGGTGAATTAATATAAATTGTATTGATTATTACATTTATTGAATGGTAGAACCGGAAAAAGATTGCATCAATTCAATAAAATATTTTGCCGGTTTGAATTCATATTCGTATACATTATCCAGTATTTTGAAATTATTAGCTAAGATTATATATCTGGGGCGGTTGATCGGTTAGTAATTATAAATAGTTTACTGGTTCATTTTACGTGGGTGAATTGGATTGGTCGTTAACATCAATCAATGTGTTCAACAATAAATCGGTCGCGGTCAATTCGTTGTACAACGCTGCCCTATACTGAAAAAAGACACGAATTAAATATTGATATAAAAATACTAAAATGGTTCGACTTGATTATGTAAAGAGTTTAATATCGTTTTAGAGAAGTAAATAAATAATGATGATAATAAATTTTAGGTCCAGTTTGCGTAATGTTTGCACAAAGTCCAGGGATTTACGGAATTACATTTTTCTTAGTTTCTTTTCGTCGTTTTTTAGTAAATTTAAACGTTTTATAAAAGAATAAATATGGTTCGGTATATATATTGATACATTTTGGGTGAGTTATGTTAAGACTGAAATGGGATAGTAGTTTATTTTGTATGCCTTTAGGCGTTTTATGGCGTTCTATAAAATCCTTAGATAAGATAAATCATATTTATTATTACTTGTCGACCAAAGTATGGCCTAATTCTCATATATAGGATAACGTGTTCATTATTAGATTACTACTGAGGCTGTCTCATAAGGTGGATACTCAAGTGGCGAAAATCATTGTTTGCTTTATTTAAACATTTTTGGCTTGGTATTGTGGGATAGGATAGATGTGCTGCAGACTTTGTGCAACAAGTTGAATGTTATTCTGGATTTGATAATTAATTCCTATGCCTTTGTGTTTATCTGTTCCACCCACTAGTGCAAAACCAAGGTATACAAATTCATTGACCTCTTCTATTTCTTCTTCGTTGATGGTTTCCGCATAGCTTTACGGATGAGTACAATATTTGAGTGGGGAGAAATAAATATTCTCCAGGTATATTGGACCTTCAGTAGACCATGATTGAGAGTGAGTATTGCTGTCAAGTTTGGGGTGGGGCATATCGTTATTGCTCTCCAGTTACTGGATAGGATTTAGCCACGTGCCATCTTAATAATTCTCAACCGCAGACTCACAAAAGATTTTGACAGCCTACAATTCGAACTGAGTTAAACCATAAAATGCACAATTTTAAAGCAGCTCTCAACCTTTACTTGAAGTATAGAGCATTGGATGCAGGAGTTCTTACAGTTACTAGGAGCTAAGACAGTAGTAAAACCTTCCCAGCCCTATGCTATGACAAAGTGCATGCCGAGGTATGATTGGGGTGAGCGATGGACCAAATGAGAAAAATAAATGCTAATAGTCTTTAGTTTCTATTTATGTTTATATAGTCTTTATTTTCTTTAGTTAATTTGAGACAGACTCTCTAGAGCATGGTTTATTGTGACTAGGTGAAGCATGCTTTAATATACGACAACACAAGCGGTCTACCAAAGTCTCATAGTTCGCTTCTGGTATATATTTTGAAGGCATTTTCGGATAAGTGACCTTCCTTGTCAATTCGTGGTTACTAAGCTACGTCATAATTAAAAAATTAAAATCATCGTCTTAATAAAACCGTATAAATAATATACAAGATCATTTATTGACCATTCATTACTATACACTGTTTAAAATTATTTATGATTATTGAAATGAATAAAGTAAGAAATCAGATTTTATTACACAATCCAATTCAATCGCACCACTAAGCAAAATACGACCAATTTCAACCATAACATCATAATAATCTGCTTGTTCTCCATGCACCAAACAGAAAACATTTCGTTTATTATTTTCAAAATAAATTTCGTCTTTCACCTTTAAAAATGTTCATATATCTTTCAAATCATCATGACGATCATCATCAACAGCACCCATCGTCATTGTAATTTCATTGAATCGATTTGTTTTATTATTCTCTTGTTGTTTATTTATTTCATTTTTTACAGTCGTCTTATATGTGTATATGCATCATATTATTCATGAAGACGAAGAAATTGTTAGACGTGGCAATAAAATAAAAGGGAGCATCCAAGACGATGTACTGTAATCTCATTGCATCGGTACTAGATCTATACCAGAGTTGTTCAAATTTTGGTTAGCCACGGGCGAGTAATTTTAAGTGAATATTTTTTTGTTTCAACTACTGTTAAAGTAAACTAAGTGGATAATTTAACATTTAGCAGACGACTGAATTACGAAAAATGCTCGATCATATTGTTCACATTGGGGATTCCCCGAATTCTTATTATTAACAAGCGTTTGTTCGTGGTACTATATTCAAAAGTCACACAGTGGGGTCGAATGTAGTTTGGATTAAGTTAGTTAGTTTATGCTATAGAAAAAAATCGGTTGGATTGTCATTCCGCGTTTATTTAGAATTTTAATTTTTCTCTTAAAATACGATAGATATAGAAACTGAGTAAGAACCTTTACTCGATAAAAGGTTGTCTCGTCGTCTTACATGATGGACAAAGAGTTCTTCCATTTCCAATAGTTTCCAAAGTTTCGAATAGTTTCGACTAGTATTTGCCAGTTTCGGCTGACATTGTAGTGATTCATCATCTAAAATAAATTTCACAACTATCTAAAATAACTTGCTCTCATTATAAACCTTAAGTTTGGTTCTGGCTGAACATTTCTGAACGTTTATGGCTGCACGCAATTGGTTCACTAATTTAATGATAACAAGGTAAATTGCATTTACTGGTACATGTACATATACCATGCGATTGAGTCACAGTTGTGAAAATATTTGACTTGAAGACAATAAATTTTTGTCTTAAATTTGTGTTCAAGTTATTTTTTCTTTCTGAGAATCTCTTTTGGCACAAAGAATTGCTAGTTTTATATACCGAAGACTAATGGATAGGTCAGGCTAGGTTAGAGTGCCTGCCTAAACTCTAGAACAGACAACAAATCTGTCGTACTAAATATATTTGCCTGATCTAAATTTTTGCTTAAATTGCCATCAACCGGCTTTAATTAATAAAAACAAATAAAATGTATTCCCAAGAAATGTAATTAAAAAAATAACTTAAGGTTTGATACATAATGCCATATTTTCTAAGTTTAACTTTCTGCAGATAAGTCAACTATGTTTAATATCAAAACCACTCATTGTGTCACATTCCAAAACAGGATGTTACAAAATAGAACAGCACATGGTACGGAACAGGACCAATTAAAAAAGGACAATAACTGTCTGTTTTAGCACATGTGGTTGTGAAATGTGCCGTTCCGTATGGAACCCGTTTAATATGGCATGCTGGTTCAAAGCCATATCACATAAACTTATCCTTCCTGTAGCTCTTACCCATTGGATCCATCCTGTACTTTCAACAAAGCGTAGTATAGACTCTGTGATTCCAGTTGCGGATCTTGGCAGATATAGTTTTGGAAAAGCTTCCTAGTTATTATTTCACATGAAGTATTATTATTAGTCCACCTGTCGTTCGTTATTTTCGTAGCTTCCTAATACAGCTTATGGTGAATTGAGAAAGATTCATAACTTAATTAGCAAGTTAAAATTGAGTACTCTGGCACTCACACAGGCGGAAGAAATGCCCAGAAATGCATTTCTTCACTACTTGGGACTTAAGATACACAGTTTGGCTTCTAGAACGCCGTACGAGCAGTATAGTACGAAAATGCTAACGTACCCCGTATTGTTTTCTCGTGTTAAGTTTGTAGTTTGGTTGTAAGTTTCTTTTCGGAGTTTCGTGTTACCGCATTTAAGCAGCTCTGCTCTATGCCGTACTTTTACCATTTCGTTGTTTATTTAAATTCCCACAATCGTACTTTGTAATTCCGCCAACAACAATGCTATGTATACGTATTTACGTTCAGCATAGTTTTATCTACCTATGTACACAGAAACATCGAAGAGCATCAACAGACAAGAAATTGACTTTAGAAAATATTTTATTGTGCAATTTTCTTGCAAAAAAAACGTTAACATTTGTAAGACGCGAATGCATGAATGAAAGTTTGCTTTACCGGTAATTATTGTATTAAATTATTAACTCGAATAAATAAATTAGTAAGGAAATGTACACGTAATGTGTTATGTTACATTGAGTGTGTGGTGTAATGCAAAATGCGGCGACAGATGTTGAGATGAATCAACTTTTAATTTTTTATGCGATTACGAGGTTGTGCAGTATGCGCAATTTTCGCATAATTTACCTTTCTAAAGAATCTAGCAAGCTAAAATCCTTCATAATACTATTTATGGCCATATTGATCATCTATTAACATTTTCATCGTAATTTAAATCACCTTCAATTCACAACTCAGCTCTATATATTCTTTCTACATATTTACTAATCTAACACGATTGTCTTTTTATGTTTACAATGTAATAATACAGACAAAGATGAATTTCTCCAAAGTACAAAATATAATATAAAGTTGATTGACCTTTAAGTTGTACGATATACGAGTACACAAAACATAAAAATAAAAGTCTTTTTTTTTTCTAGTTTTTCGACTTTTGATTTAGGTTGTAAATGTCGTATTTTTGGGAAAAATTAGTTTGATTGGTTTGAAATTGGAATGGAAGGTAGACAAATACACACAGGAAGAAATGGATACAGAAAAAGTGAAAAGCGAATGACCGTAGTATTGATTGCGGCTTTTAACCAACTAATTTTTTATGATTTATGTTTGTCGGGTATGGTTACGGGCGCCACTGTGGTTTTCTGGTTAATACAAAATGGTAAAAATTATGTTAATTTGTGGTTTAGTTATTACTCAACACTAATTTTTGTTTATGGCCTGTGGTTTTTTAAAGGTTATATCTTTTACGAATGTATATTACCGTACTATTGATTTTGTAGCTGGGATTATTTGTGGCTTGAAAGTCACACCAATAATTGAAAACGAGCGAGGGCTCTTTAATCCAGTTGAATGCTTTGCATACTATTTTCTATAATGTTTGATGGTTAATTAAATAAGTATCCACAGGCTGTTTGTGATTTTCATCTAAAGTTGTGTTGGTTCCTACATATGTATTTACAACAGATAGAACATGGTGTTTTATTTGCAAGCAATATTTTTTTATTTTGATTCAAAACATATTTTGTTTGTGACTTCATTAGGAATAAAATTTTATGTACCTGAAGCTGTTTCAAAACTATGCGATTTATTGTACACGTGTTTCCTAATTGGAAATCCAGTATAGCCGTTCAATAAAATTTAGTAGAAATAAAGCAGATTTATGTAAGACTATTAAGAGAACTAAATCAAAATATTTACTGTATTATTCAATACCTCTACTTGCAAGTGCATATAATAATAAAAAAGCCCCTCTAACGTATAATAGAATAAATAAAATTTGACATTTATGAAAAACATCGTTGACGTCATAGAATTGTGAAATAATTAAGTTTCTAATGCTGTGTACCTCAGATCGATTTTTTCGACTAAATTATGAACTAAACTAAATTGCTCAATAATTCACAATAAACATTTACAGATGGCAGTATCATCAGCAAAAAAGCTGTGCCTGGCTAATAGAAATGCTAAATTGTCGAATTTTCGTTGATAAAGGAAATATTAAATTAAATTAAAATAATGGAAGTTGCATTATTAGCAAATTTAATTATAAACTACGAAATGTTTAAAATAAAAAAATGTAAGGAATGAAATAAAGAAATGTTTAAAAATGACATTTGACAACTAAATTGAAAAGTTACCTCGCAAACTTTTCGTTTGTAACCTGACGGGGAATAGCGTAAGGCCACATCAAAAAAGTTTAGTTCATAATTTAGCCGAAAAAATTGACCTGTGAAGTTTTTAAATGAGCAGAAGATCAGTTTTTAATGTTTTAAGAAAAATGCAAAAGAATAAAAGAAGAGCCAAATGAAACTCGGAAGCAAATTTAAAAATTGCAATGCTTCATAAAAAAAAGTGAATAGTGAAATTTGCAGCTTTATCAAGTAATTTGGGAATTGATTGGCGTAGAATAATCTGGACAACGGTATAACAAAAAAGCCGTTTTCCGGAACCTGTTTATTGTTCGTCTAGGTGATATAGAACGCACATTAAAATACCATCAATAAGCACGCTGCGTTAAAAAAATGGCTGTTGGTTTTTTTTTTTTTCATAATAACATTTTTATTTTATTTCGTTTTTCTGTTGTGTCTTGAAGTTCTGAAGAGAAAATAATAAATCAAAATTAAGAAAAAGATTATTTAACATTCACACTAGAACAGTGTTTTTGCGCCACCCCGTATTTACTTATTGAATCAGTTAATTAATATATTTAAATGCATTTACATGTCTAAGACAAATAATACTACCGGATTTTGTTCGGTATTGTTTTACAATCCTGTTAAACAGTGAATCAGAATATTTTACGGCATTTCAAATCAGTATTTTACTAATGTTGTATGAAGAAAAATTAGATTCCACTCAGAGACCGAGGAAATCAAGCACTTAACAACTGTCGATTTGCAAAGGGTTGCGAAGATTCAAAGACGCAATACTCAGAAAGAATCTAAAGTGTATTGTCTCAGAGGCAAATGTAAATAATGGAGAGATTATAACTTTTCATAGTTCATAAACACGTAATTTTTATTTTATTTTGTGTGATGAATTTAATATAAAAATATACTTTTAACACTATTTGCCGTAGGTATTTGACGAAACTCACTTACACTTAATAAATACATTTTCATTAGCACTTGTTTTTTAGTTCGCAAAAATTAAATTTTAAATATTTTAGTTAAAATTTTTTTTCAAATTTTTAAAAATCACTCGATCGATTTCGGCATGTTAGGCCATCATCAGGAGTATCTACTTGATTATACCGGTTGTATATCATGCAGAATGGAAACGCCAATATGTCATAGTTTTTACAAATAAAATTGATATGCCAAAACATCTGATGATTTCTGGTCATTCAATGAATCAGAAGTGCTTTGGTCATTTTTGGCCTTCTCATTAATACAAGCGACGTAATTATTGTATATTTGAACTTGAAATAAGTTTTGAAATTGTGGTTACTCTCTGTAAATTTATGTATGTTGGCCTCAGAGTATTTTTTCTGCATTTCTTTGTAAGCTTTATCATGGCGGGCTATTGTTTGATTTTACTTCTTTTAAGTGGAAAAATAAAGTAAAGTAGTTTTTGCTGATTTACCTTTCGCGAACAGAATAAATGACTATGTCCTCTACTGCCTAAACGGTTTGTCCGATAGGTATGAAACTTCATACTTAAGCTTTTTTCATTTAATTTGGAGACCTCTGTGATTTTTGGAAATCTGTGAAAGGATCGGTCCACTGAATGTGAAAGCTCCCATTGAAGCTTTTTCTTTTTTTGTAAATATTTTGAAAAGTATAGTATTTATGAAAGAAACAATTTTTTATATCAAATTTGCAACAATATCCAATTAATTTTTTAAACTTTAGATGAAAATAACTTTTTGGGTAAAAAAACAGTTTTTCAACAAAAATGTGTCTCTTACAGGCGTGATTGATTGGGATGAGATTTTATACAAGCTTTTAACACAAACTTCAGTGAATTTTGGCTGAAATCGGTCACCCGGAATTGACAGCTTTCGTATGAGCTTTTTTGGTTTTTGTAACATATTTTTAAAGGTACGTACAAAAGTTCGGCCCCTATACATAAATCCAAGAAGGATTGATTCATTAGAATGAAAATTCATGCGTAAGCTCTATATCCATAAGTTTGGAGATTCCAGTGATATTTGGTCAAAATTGGTCTACCGGAATTGGCACCTTTCATATGAGCTTCTTCGTTTTTTTTACAAACAATGTAATATGAGAAAATCGACTATGGCTAAAAGATTCTAAATTAAATTTGCAACAAAAGAAGAGTAGAAAACTATTGGTGCTCGTGTTGGTTACTATAAAAAGAGATTTGATAACTGTTCCGGAGATTTCAAACTTAAATGGCGTACTATACATGACATATTAAGTAACAATTCGTCAAATATTAAGCTCATTTATTCTATTAATTTCTCTAATAATGATCTATAAACTGATGCCTCTGATATCGCCAATGAGTTCAACAATTATTTCGGAAGTATTGCTTCAAATTTGAAGTCTAGTCTTCCATTTAATAATAGGGATTCTATGGAGCGTGCCGGCGATTACGTTGAGCAATCTTTTTTTTCCATCCTATTGACGATCTTGAAGTTTCTAAAGCCATTACTTCTTTAAAATCAAGCAACTCTTACGATATATTCGGTTTTAGCAATTACTTAATTAGTCTTATATGTCCCACTTTATGTCATATTTTTAATTGTTGTTTTGGAACCGGTATTGTTTCTGAAATTTTGAAGTCAGTAATTGTACTACCTCTTCATAAAAATGGTTCCAGATGCGACTTAAATAATTACCGGCGATCATAACCTTCTATTACATAAGCTTTCTAAAATCGGTTTCAGAGGAAACATTAATAATTGGTTTAAATCGTATCTTGCAAATCGTAATCATGTTGTTAAGGCGAATGGAACTATGAGCAGTCCTTATGTTTTAAGCATTGGTGTTCCTCAAGTTTCTGTCTTGCGGCCTCTTTTATTTTTGATTTACATAAACTCAATTTTTAGTACAAATTTGGTAGGCACGATGGCCTTTGCAGATGACATGAGCTTATGTTATCGTGGGCCCTCACAAACTGATGTTTGTTGTAAAATTGCAGCGGACCTGGTTTGACCAGCATTTCTTAATTTTAAGTGACAAAACTAAGGTTATATATTTTAGTTTGGGTAGCAGTATTTTACATTCAACGTTAACATATCATTCCAGCTCGTACATTCCCATTGAAGCTGTTGAGAGTTTCAAGTATTTTGGAATTATTGTTGATTGTAATCTGAGTTGGAAGCATCATGTCGATAAATAAAAAAAGTCTCTCAGCAATGCATTACGAACTTTATATCTATTAAGACCAGTAGCTCCAAAATCGGTATTGCTAAAATTCTACTATGCTTGGATTAAGTCTAGGCTCGAATATGCGTTATCGTGTTGGGGTGGTTACTATCATTCAACTATAAAAATTCTCATTATTGTTCAGAAATATGCTATTTGCATCATGTGTTTTAAGTCTTCGCGGGTTTCTGCATGGCCATTATTTTTGAGATTTACCATTACAACATCTATATGTTTATTAGTTTTTACGTTTATTTTATTTGCGATGTGGGCACCGATTGTTGAGATCAATTGTGCGATACAACATTAGGAACAATGATCAGTTCTTATTTGTTGTTCCACATTTTGTTAGTGAACATTTTAGAAAATATTTCCTGGTAACTGCTCCTTCCTTATTTAAAAAACATAAACATTGCATTAGACAAAAGATAAATTCGAAATTATTTCTCCAATTACTTAAAGTTTGGCTTTTTGAGCACCCTAATATCGATTTTCTATTTAAAGTTTTTGTCTGATCATCGAGCAATAAATATGTAAGAGAAATCAAGTAGTGTAAATTTTATAAGCCACTTTTTCCGAGGTTAATCTTATTTTATAGTTTTGATATATTTGTACTCGTATACACAAATTTAATTTTTTTCTATATTTAATCCATATAAACGTATCTTATAAACATATTGGCATAGTTATTTTATAGATCATTGCTCTTGTTAGGCATACAGATTGCCAAAAGTAAAATAGATTAACCTCGGAATCTCTGATTGAGGCCTTTTATGTATATTTTGCTTTATGGTCTGATCCAGTTTAATTTTAGTTCAAATTGTTTATCTTTTTTATATTTTTATTGTTAAATTTTTAATTGTAATATTTCACAACTTTTTATCATAATTTTTCTTTGTTAAAGGGTAGATCAATACTGCCGTTAAATCTGTGATGATTACCCTACTCATATATTTTCATTTTGTATATAAAAAAAAAAAAATCAATTCCGATCAATTTTTCAAAATTCAAGCGGAATGCTCAATTTTTGACAACAACTGTTTACTTGTATAGTAATCATGAAAATTTTTGACCTCGAACTTGTTGGTTTTCTAAAATTTATGCAGGAATAAGTACATTTGTCGTAAAAGAAAGTCGGGTGTTGGATCACATGTTGGTGAATTACAATTTCGCCTCCCCATATTTTGGAAGCGGTTGTTTAACAAGTAGATGACGAAACAAATATTTTTAAACAGTAGATTATAGATAAGTTGAAAACAAGTGTTAAACTAACCCTTAAACAAGCGTTAAAGTGAAAAGTAAAATTTTCATCTAAAAAGCTCATAAATGAATTACCTACATAAATGATCCACGTCTCTAAACAATTAGGTGGGCTTATAGTAATTGTTCTTTCAACTACATCCATTTGAAACCATTCAGCTTTTGATGTTATGTATAGGTAAATTGCCTTTTCTGCTTTGCATCAAATGTTGCTAAGGTGGCAGTATGTACTGTGCTTTATATAATAGAATCCATGGATTGCACGATTTTGATGAACGTTTATCACATAGAAAACCAAGACTTACAACTTCGAAAAAAATTTCGTGATAAAGAAAGAAGGTTTACCTTCTTTAAATGAGGTAAGTTTTTCTATGGTCGGATAAGTAAATTTCATGCTAGTTAAGGTGATTTGCCGGGTGTATTTATAGCTAACCATTTTTGCTGATTTATTGGCTAACGGTGTTCACAGCTTTTAGAAACCTATAGTTTAATTTACAGAGTAACCATATTGAAATACCTCTTAGTGCTTTTCACTAATCCTCAAGGTAAAAATTGTTCGGTACATTTTTTTCATTCACAATATTTTTATCCAATTCGAGACAAGACAAATATATTTATACGGAATATCAGTCAAGCATATTCTTAGTCGCATTCTGAACTAAATAAATTTTTAAAAGTAAAAAATTTATAAAAACGGCATATGTTAAATTGGTTTGGTTGTTGTTGGTACATTACCGAAATTAATTAAAATTCTATAATGATTGGTGGGCGGAATTGTATATATGTCAGACTATGAACATATTTCATTTTGAATTTAAATTTGCATATAATTCTTACAGTCATTTATTTGAATTCACATACACAATACATATAATATTATTCGAATGTCATATGGTGCCGGGTTGAAAAACACAAAACACAATATATACTGTTTTTAATTAATTTGAATTTAAATTAAACATAACACACAAAATTTGTATATGATTGAATGTATTATACTTACAGCATGCCAAAATTTTAGGTCATATTCCGTAACTTCTGTAATTAATCTTCGCCTACAACAACAACAACAACAACAACCTTAAGAAAAGCTTTGGTAATATTTGAAATCACGTTGAAAGCGCTGCTCAAACTTATATTAACTTATAATCTGCAAGTTCAAAATCATTTTTATGCAAAATGCTGTTGCGTGTTTCTAGAAATAATCCTTTTATAAAATATTTTGAACCGTCTACTTAAAAAAAACACATTGTTTCCAAAAATTAGATTTTCTCCTATAATCCAAAGATACGAGAATAATAATATGTAGTGGTAATTAGGTTAGATGTCGTTAAGATAACAAAGTTAAAATTATGTATGGATATGGAAAAGCTTAAACATGCAACAGGTAGTTAATTTATTTAGAGCATATAGCATACAACATTTTAATTTTAATCGCTCCCATTAGTCGTAGACGTGTACGTGTAGGATAGCTCCTCTATATTTCATCATTCTTATCAATATTACAACATAATAGTTGTGTGGCAAGTTTAGGCGGATAAAATTGTAGATAATTAATTAGGTCCGATACGAATTAGTTATATGAATAATAGCGATAAATGGGAATTATTTGAACGGTCTGCGCATGTTAAATACATTACGATCGTAGTTTTTATATTCAACAATAGATATCTAAAGTAGGTTTTTACACCATCGTGAATGTATAATACCTATAACGTCTCGCTACACGTAAATAAGATCAACATGTTTGTGGAAAGAGTAATCATTTTCTTACAGTTCAATTTATAACAACTTGTCCCCCATTGTGTTCAAATTATAATTGCATCATTACACGGCTTGGGAGCCAACTTGATCGTATACTCGTATGTTGCGCTCACAACGTATAACGTCAAGAAGTTTATATTCTTAAATGTATGGTTGTATTTATGTCTTATATACTACAAATACGATATATTGCTTATGTGTTCTGTGTGGTTTTGTTTTTCATTTTGTTATTTTTGCTGATCTTTTTGTGGTATCGCGGTACCAGGTACGGCATATCGCGGAGGACAATACAAAACAAGTCACGAGGGCAAAATATATACAAATCATTTATAAGAAATATGTTATATAAAAAGCGCAAAAAACGAGAATCATACATGCATAAAAAACTTGACTTTTCTAAGAATTCTGTATTTGAGCTTAGAGCATATCAATGTGTATAAGAGATTGATTACTATAAACACTTTTACATAATATCTCAGAAAGGTGTTTTAATAAAAGTATGTGATTGTTGTGCGCGTGCGCAGTGATGAAGAACACCTCGCACGCTCTCTCTAAGCGAGCACATAAAAATTGTTTATTTATATTTATCTAAAATAATAGTGAGCAAATAGTGATCACTCAAGAAACGCGATAATATCACACAAGATTTTTCGAGGTTTCGAGAATTTTGGAAAGTTTTGTAGTATGGTTGTTTTTCAAATGGGCTTTGTGTATTACGACCGATGAATGGTGGTGCTTGGTACCAGATGTTAATGTTGTTTATAAACAAAAAAATTGTGTCAAAATGTTAATATCCAATATTTTGTTATGTTTGTATTTGTATACGAAATAAATTAACTTTTTGTATATATCTTACCGCGTGATCGCGACTTTTATGAACTTTAAATACAAATAGGAAAAGGTACGACTCGGAATGTAATAAGAAAGATCGCGGTAGACAAATTTTCAAATAAAAATAATTAAATGGCATAAACAGAAAATTAAATTTATTTTATATATTATTTTATTTGCGACTTACGTTACTTACATTTAATGCGAATATTTCCTTACGAATATACAATTTATTGCGGAAATTTCTCAATGACGAGATATTCTTGTTGCAACTGGAAGTCGCATTGAAATTGTATATGTTAATATATAAAGGGTGGGCCATCTGTTGGTCCCTTTTTCAATGGATGAATTTTAGCACTTAATGTTATCTGTTGTAAAAAATTCTTTAACATTACGCTAACAACACAACAATGCATTTTGTTTTTCCAAATTTATTATGAAAATAATTGTTCAAAAACAACAACGTTTCGTAAATTATGTGAGAGTTTTGATCGACATGGACGTCGTACTGAGCGTGCAATTTGCAAAATTGTTGATCGTTTTGAAGAAACTGGTTCAGTGGAAGATCGTAGACTGTATCAATATGTTCATTCAGTTCGTACTCCTGATGCAGTGGCAGCTGCTAGTGAAAGTGTACGCAATGAACCAAGCACATCAATCAAGCATCGTTCACAAGATCTAAACACTTCACGAACCATATTACGACGCATTTTGCATGTTGATCTTCATTTGAATCCATACAAAATTCAACTAACTCGAATAAGGTTTTTGATCAAAAATCGTCTTTAGCGTTGAAGCTCATTTTCATCTTATGGGTACGACAATAAGAACAATTGTCGAATTTAGGGAGCGAAGAATCCTTATGTTATTCACCAGTCACTGTTTGTGGTGGTTTATGGGCTGGCCGTCTTTCTGTGAAAACAAACAAGAAAATATTCGTTGAAATTGAACAAATTGCGATATGCAACAAAATTTACTGATCGCATCGCATAATTTTAAGAAATTGAGAAGTTCCTTGGCCACGATTTAACACCACTTGATTATTTTTGGGGGGTTATTTGAAAAGTAAGGTGCATGCTAATCATCCACAAACAATTCAACAACTTATTGTTACTTTGTAAAAGTCATCGACAATTTTGATGTTCGAATGCACGCCGGTAGACGAAGCCGTGGTGGGCATATGAACGATATTGTTTTTCACACATAAATGGTTTAGAACCACCTTTCCTGATCAATAATAGTGAGTGTTTTCGTTTATTCACTCTGCATATTCCGAGCGTTCCAGGGAACTAACATAAAACCTACTTTTATCATTTTGTGTATTTTTTATTTTTCGTTTCTCTTTTATTTAACGAACAGATATATTTATAAAACACATTTTAACGAATTTAGTTTGAAAATGTTAAAATAAAAATGTGGTTATGTTTTCCAAATTAAAGATAGTTTTAAGTGGAACCCAGGCCATACAACAATGCTCGATGTTTGATCTTTGATGGAAAGTCAAAGAAAAGAGTTTGAAACGATATTGCATGTAAATTTGACGCGAATACTGATACATTCATTCATATATTCCAATTTTATTTTTAGGCCAACCGTCCACTATTAAACCTGTTACACACGAGTATAAGATAAATGGTGTATACTTCAAGAGGTGGTATATGAAATTAAAAACCTAGGGGTTACTTCCGCTTAAAACATAAACATTGAGCTGTGCTTCGCTAAAGCAAATATTTGCTGGGTTTTAGAAAACGTTGGACGAGTGACATTTTCGACTTGGAATATATATGCATAGTATAGTATATGTATACTATATATATATTAAATCGAAATTGGTGTGACCATTGGGGTAACGGAAAATATCGGAATATTCGCAAATCGTTTGGCTGAGACTCCAATGTTGATACACTCCACGCCACTTGAATAAAGCCAACACAATTTTTTTCATTTTTCCAGTTTATTATTTTCTATTTCTCTTGAGTTATTTTCTTCTATGCGTTGTTAGGAAGAGAAATCAATAACAAAAACAAGTAATGAGATTCGTCCATCTTTGAGAGCAAAACCGTTATTTTTTTGGATTTTGTTTAAAATAAGAAATACAATTTGTATGTTTTTAGCTGGTCACTTGAACAGGACCAGTTGTTTTAAATTTAAAATTATTTTAATTTTATTCGAAATCATGGGTCGTGGAACAACGTTAAGTGAGGTTGTGAAAGCTAAAATTCATTCTTATCAAATCTTACGAGTCGCGTGATTGCAAGTAAAATTGGCAGAAGCAATTCGGTTATCAATAATTTTCTTAACTCTTAAATGCATGAAGTCCGATATAAATGACAACCAGGAAAATCGATAAAAAAGGTAAACAGAAAACACATTTTAGGCAAATATGTGTGTGTATCAAGTGTAATCTATATCTAAACATTCTCTTGAAATTATTTGAGTAAAGGATTCGCTTGTGCAGCTAAAATTAAAAAGTGCGTTTTTTTATATGCAATAAAACATTAGTCAGTACAAATAAGTGGCAAAGTAAAATCGAGTGAGTAAAAGTAAGCTAAATAATATATGTAAAGATATTTTTAAATAAATCCCCTTGCACAATGGTACGTTTGATAACGGAAAATGATTCTCATTTTAAACGGACAATATGCAGTCCATACATATGTAACACATCGCATAAAGAGTTCCCGGTCTAACAACGAAAACAAAATTTTTTAGGAAAAATATATTTTATTCATCAACCTAATGTCCTTCTAGACCGATACTATCAGTCCAACGCCTCTCTAACATTTCGATGCCTTTTTTGAAGAACGATTTATCTTTATCTTCTAAATAAGCGTCAGTTTCGGCAATCACTTCTTCATTGGAACCAAATCATTTTCCCTAGAGGTTTTTTTGAGATCTCCAAACAAGAAATAATCGCTTGGGGCTAAATTTTGCGAATACGGTGGATGCGGAAGCAATTCAATGTACAATAATGTGCTGTCGGTTTTGATCGATTGTGAGCAAATGCAGTACAAAATTCGAACACAGCCTTCTCATGGACAAATGTTCGTGCAAAATATGACCAACACGTTCCATAGATATCTTTACAATGTCAAAACAATTTCGTGTTTTTTTTATGGTTTCTGGAGTCCCACCCTCATTTGAGCGTCCAGAGCGTGATGCATCATAGGTTGTTGTACGACCACGTTTAAATTCAGCATACCAGTCAATGTTGATTTTCCTGGTGCAGAGTCCGGAATACGAAAAAAGAATACGGAAAAGAATACGAAAAAAAATTGATGTGTTTTTATCGTAGTGTGATCGTATGTGATATCCTAAACTAGAAAGGGATGCCGAATATTTACGATTGCCGTATTATATGTATATAAATATGTGTATGTAGTAGTTAAAATGGAAGTAAAAATCTACATTTCCATGCGATGTAATACAAGTTATGTATACATCACTTTAGTGCATGATGTCGGTTTAAACGGACAACCAATTTTTCCAGATTTTCTGAAAATCTGGATCTACTTAATTGAAAAAGAGTTCGGACTCCTAATCTGCCCCACAAAATGCATGAAAAAATATTTTTAAACATTTTTGTTAAAAAAATACTATATGGTTTCGGTTTGCCGTCTGTCCGTCTGTCCGTCTGCGTGCACGATAACTTGAGAACGGATAAAGATATCAACTTAATTTCTTCACTAAAAGTTGAAACAATTCATGGGAATGATCTCTATTGATTTGGACATGTCTGTGTTTAAATTCATCGGAGATATGTAGGGTTTTGATAACCCCCCTCCTTAAAATTGATAATTTTTTTTTTATTTTCTAATCTATTTTGGTTTCATAGAGCATAAGAATGTGGATTTAAAATATATCGTGTGGATGTGGGTTTGTGTGGGTGGTGTGGTTATGGAGGTGGTAGTAGTGGTGGAATGGGAGGCGGAAGAGGGTGGCAGGAGGTGTTTTGGGTTTGGTGTGGGAATTTGGGATTCGGTGGATGAGAGTTTGTGTGGGTGTTGTGTGTGGGAGTGAGTATGGAAGTGTTCAAGTATATGGGTGGTGCGATATAGGGTGGTGCGGGTGAGATGGGTTTTGGGGTTTGAATTGGATAGTGGGTGGAGGAGGTAATAATGTTTACGTGTGGTCGTTTGTTGTTGATTGGAGTCGGTTGAGTTATGGTGGATTGTGGCCGGTTGGACTGGGTGATGATGGGGTTAGGTGGGTGTGGGTGTGGGGGGATGTGGGTAGGTGTGATATTTGAAATATGCCAATGAGGCCACAAAAATGCTTATAGAGTTCGGTTTGAACCTTTCCCGTCTTTTTCTTATTAATGTCATGCATTTAAGGGTTAACAATATTAAAAACTATGGCAAAAACATGAAAAGACGAGTAGCAGAAGTGAATTCCGCATACTCTGTGGCGAAAATGAGCTCTAGAAGGAGTATAACGGCAAGTGTAAGTACTGTTCAACATATTATAAAGTGTATTAAGAATCATAAGTTTAAATAACTGCTAAAAAACCGTCACTGAATGCTTTGCGGAAACAAAATGAATCGGCATCACAGCAGAGAAGGCGGTATTATGGTCTGGGGTACTATTTCGTGGTATGGGACCATAGATTTAATTTTCTCACCAGGCAGGATAGGATGACTGGATAAAAATCAATTCTGGAAAACTATTTTCCAAGATTTTCTGAAATTTTTGAACCGTTACAATAGACATTTCAACATGATAATACCTCGATTCATAATGTGCGTAAAAAACTGGATAAAATTACTTAATATCGATGTACGACTCGATTCCTAATCATTTTTTCGAAGTGATTTTAATTAACGGTGGAAGTACCAATTACTAAAAATTTAATTTTATTTTTTGTTTTTATTTTTTAAGAAATAAAGAAGTTGAATTTAAGTTTCCCTGAGTATCGCTTTGTTTCATTTATTATTGTCTCTTTTTTGATTGGCCCTATTCAAGTGAACACCTAAAAATGTAAAAACAGACAAATTTTATTTATTATTTTAAATACAATTTAAAACATTACGATTTTACTCTCAGAGATAAGTGAATCTCATTAATTGTTTTTATTATTGAATTCTCTTCCCAACATCGGATAAAAGAGAATAACTCAAGAGAAAAAGAAAATAATACAGTGGAAAAATGAAAAAAATTTTGTTCACCCTATTCTCGAGTGTATAGTCTCCTTTGATCTTTAATGTGTACCAATGTAGGAAAAATGTAACCTTGATTTGTATTCGTCATTTATTTTGTGGCTTCACGATTTGTACTTATAAACACATTTTTTTAAACAATTGTTTTTCTATTTTGCAAAAAATTATATTTTTGAATGTTTTAATTAAAAAATTTGTTCAAACGGTTTAAAAAATCACTCGATCGATTTCGACTTGTTACAACATCATCAGGACTATCTACTGATTTGTAAAAGTAAAAGTTTAGAAAAAAGGCTAAAAAGAAATAAAACATGGAGAGACAAAAAATAGGCAATACAAATTAATCTATTGATCGTCCCAACCACCTGTTGTTTATACGGAAAAACTAATAATGAAAAAAGGGGAGGACGATAGCAGGTACACGATTAGTCATCGGCTGAGTCACGATGTGTCATTTGAACAAACCACCAATGTTGGTGGCCCGTTATTCTATTTCATTATTTATTTCTTGTATTATGGGAGTAACTTAGTATTTTGTATTTTTTGCCCGTTTTGCACGAAAAAAACATGTTCAGAAAAGAAATTGTTTGTTCGAGCCATTTTTGAAGTCTTTGTGGTTTTTGAAATGCTGGTCTTGAAGATCGCTTTGCATTGATCGGAAAATCGGAACATATAGTAATCTAATGGGCCACAATCTGGTGAAAAAGGGAGCATGCGGTAGAATTTCACATTTAACTACCTCCGCGTATTTTTCACTTGTTTTGCGACATGTGGTCGAGCATTGTCGTGCAGCAAAATCACTTTACGATGTTTGGTGGCTGAAATCGGACGGTTTTCGTTCAATGCATGGTTCAAATCTAACAACTGTTGTTCCGTTTTGCTGTTGATGTGGATGGGTTTGCCTGAATGAACCCATACTTTTTTGCGTTTAGAGTTATTGTAGTAAATCCATTTTTCATCGCCAGTCACAATTTGAGACAAAAAATGCCAACTTCGGTGTCTTGTAAGCAAAGAATTGCAAACCATTAAACGATTTTTAATGTTGGCTTCAGTCAGTTCATGTAGTACACATTTTCCTTCTTTTTCATGTTCTGTAAACATTTGCTTATGACTGCTTGGGTGAAATTTAACTGTTCTGCAAGTTCTTTTTCTGTTTGTGCTGAGTTTTCCTTCAATAATGATTCCAATTCTACATCTTCGATTTTTTTTTTTGGTTGATCAGAACGTTCTTTGTCACCACTTTTGAATCGTTTTCGCAAGTCTGTTTAGTTGGTGCATGTTCACCATAAGTTTCTTGAAGCAAACGAAAACTTTCAGCAGCTTTTTTCTTTTGATTAAAGCAAAAAAGTAATGCTTCAGCAATGCTGTTTTATTGGTATGAAATTCGACATGTGTGGATTAAAAAAATATGTTGTTTATAGGTATCATTGTAAAAGAAATTTTAGTACTAAAGTTACGCCATCTCTTAGAAAATCCTAAAAACTAGCTTATACGCCCAATATATGTAATCTCGATGCATGTGCATAAAGGCAATTAAAACAAGAAATAAATTATAAATATCAAATAACAATTGTTGGAATGCTGTCTAGTCATATTTAAGATCTGTGTATATTAGTTTTTGAATGCGGAAAATAGTTTTCCCTGCTGAATTACTTTTCCTAGATAAGAGAGGTGCATTTGTCTTTACTTTTATGTCATGGCTCAATCAAAGTATAATATTTAGATAGGCGTACATTTAGGTTGACATTTAATTCGTTTCAATTGTTTATGGCTAAATAAAATTTATTTGGGTTCACTAAAAATTGAAATTTATACAAGATCTACTTTATTATACAATCTATTGTTGGTTAGACACATTTACATATAGGAATCCCATACGTGGTTATTAACAATAAGGCAATTATCGTGCAAGAGTTCGTTGTCTGTAATTGTAAGATAAGAAAAATAAGAAGAAGAAATGTGTTTTATAACGTGGCTGCACGCTAGAATATTATTTTTTTGTATTTAGTGAAAGCATTGTGATTAGTCAAGCTTGTCGATGGTGGATTGTAATCAATTTCTACTTGAGATTGATTTATGTATATATAGCTAGATCTTAAGATATTTTGTAATTTGTTCTACAGCCAGGTTGCTCGTTTAATTGATTTTTAAAACAAAAATATGTTGTTACCGTGGTAACTTTATATTTTATTATCCTGTATAGCTGTTACGCCTTCTTTACGTCCTACAAATTATTGCAGGAGTAGCCAACTATTTTTAATAATCATTGTCATTATGTGCACCGGTAACATAACCAAACATAATAATAGTGACAAACAAACCTTAACTAAACATAAACATATGCACTCAGTACGATTTGAAAATGTAGGTCAACATGTTTTATGAAAATTGTTTCTAGATTTGATTCAGATGATGAATAAGAAAAAAATTTCTTGATTTGAAATGTATACACCTCTCATAAGTACAATATATGTATACATACGTACACTCATACACACAAAAAATATATCTAAAGCACTGAAAATATAAATAAACTTTAGCGCTATTTACTTTGTATATCAACTTGTATAAGATCTTTTGATATACTGGATACGTACATGGCTTTAAAAAGAAAAATGTCTTGATTGTGTTCTTGTTCTTAATGTCTGTCAGTTTCAAGCATCTTAAGTGTACGTACGGATATATACTGGTGGATAAAATTCTGTTTTTCGGGATTTTTATTTTATTTTACAGAATAGAAGATGTTCATTACAAGATGCTATTTTTGCTTTATTTCTTTTATGGCTAAAGATGATGTATGTGCAGACTTCACATACATGTGTATACATTTCACCTTGATATGAACAAGATAATAAATTAGATGTTTAATAACTATATAATAGAATGCTATTAAGTTTTAATTTTAAATTAATTTACATTTAAATGTTAAACTGGATTCGTCCGGATGATTGATGCAACGAGATTTGCATTGATACGTAATTATCATAATGCATTTTAAATTTACATTATAATTGCGTCAGGTAAATAATTAATAATGTTTAGATTGTGTAAATTTGAATCTACAAATATATGTAGCTCATCCAAATCTACTTGTTGAAACAAAATTAAAATTAGCTAATGAGCCATTTAATGAGCTTTACGCTTAACTTTATTATGAAAAGGAAGAAGGAAGAAGCTTAATTTACATTCTATTGAAATTTATGTAAATACATCGCGTTATTAACCTTGATTTAAGGTACAATCTCAAATTATGTTAATATAAGCCTTTAGCTATCAAATCTAATTCGAACGAATGCGTAAGCCCCTAAATTTGAATTCAAGTTGAGTTAAGAGTTTACTTACGTTGATGTGAATCACACGAAACTGGTTTCAACCGAATGCAAATTCATTTCTAGCCAAAACTTGATTCATATGCGATATGAAAATATCACAACATTGAATTAAACGTTTTAGATTTGAACGTTCAACAATAGAGCTCAAAGCTTTTGATCTTTGTAGATAAGTTCTTGGCTTGTACAATCTTTGTGGTATTTATTAACTTAACAAACCCGCGTTATTGAGAGGGTTTCCAGCACCAATATAATAGTTGTTGGTTTTGGAAGCTATTGTAGAAGTTTAATAGAGTTGAAAACAGTTCGAATTTAAACCGTTATCCATTTGTAGTATTACAAAATTAATGGAAATGACAACAACAGTCTAATATTCATACAGCCATACGTCGTGGGCAAGTGTCAAGCAGATTCGGACCTTCTATTGCACCAGTTCGAAGTTGCTTCGTGTAACAGTAATCCAAGTTTTGTAAGAATGAAACATGTTCTGCAACACATGTTCAGGAAATTTTTTCTTTAAATAGCTCTGTTAATGAAGATTAAATGTTCGACATTAGATTTTGTTTCATTGGCCTCATCTGATTTGCCACTAGATCAGAGTTTCATAGTCTCCTCTCGAGAACTCTTCCTTCGTTCTGCAACAGTATGGCATCGCTGTAGCATTTTATAGGTACATTTTTTAAGCTGCCTAGCTATGAAGCCTTTCGGTGGCTCTCAT
This sequence comes from Nephrotoma flavescens, assembly GCA_932526605.1. Lineage (NCBI taxonomy): Eukaryota > Metazoa > Arthropoda > Insecta > Diptera > Tipulidae > Nephrotoma > Nephrotoma flavescens. Next base: position 2,346,408 of record OW052220.1, read on the forward strand.
TACACACTTTGTGTTTTATGAAACCGTTCAAAACGCGCAGAGCTCTTAAAGCGCTGATGTCCTCATTTTGTCGGATCAAATTGGATCCAAAAACCAAACATTACGATGCGAAATCTGGAACTGTTAACTGCGCTTAGAATGAAATCGAGGAGTCTAGCCAGGGTGACCTAAAACTATGCAATTGTGTATTTAAAGTAAATTTTACGAGAACAAACTCGAGGGGACAGAATATCGCGCACGTTGAAATTGGAAGCCTAGAAGCCTCTGAACTTGTCAAGATAGACCGGACCTATAGGAATGGCATGCTTTAAATTATTGTGGAAAGTGATAACCAAGGAAACTACAGCGAGCCAAAAACAGATTCGTGCCCCTAAAAATGTACCTACATAATACCAAGTGCAGCGCTGATATTGGCACACATACTATATGTTGTGCTAGCATACGCAGAACATAATTGCATTTAATTTCCCTCCTTTATATGATTTCCGGTTTGTTATTAAACTCATAAAATAAACATAATTTCCACACATCATATTATTATGGATAAGTAGCAAATATACAAAAAAACCATATTATGAGATTTTGGGTTCTTCTCACAAAATATACAAATATGTACTTGCTCCTCGTCGTCGTAGTCTTCTGCACAAAAATCATAACACGGAAAAGGAAAATTTATTTATAAATAAATAAAAAACGATTTTCCGTATTTTTATATTTTATTTATTTTGTTTTATTTTTGTTTAACGATATTATATACAAGAAGGATGAATCGGGTTTCGTATATACATATTCATTCATTTCTTCCACCCACCACTTCTTATAAGTAGATATGTACATATATGTAAGTATGTTTTAAAAGAAACCGTAGAATAAAAATCGCTGTACAATTTTCTAATAATTCTTCCGTTTTTTTATTACATTTTCCGAAAAATTGTAATAAATTAAATCAACAGCTTAAGAGAAACATAACAAAATTAAATAAATAAATTAAATAAAAAAATATTTGAAGATGATATTGAAAGTAACTGGAAGTTAAGCACTTTGCTCGATCAAAAATGAGAAAATTTTACTAATTCCATATTCTTTTCAATTCCAATTACAAAATATGAAAAATATTAAATGTAAAATTAGAAAATTAAAAGTCATCAGAGTTAAACAAAAATTTAATTAAATGATTTAGAAGCGATTTGCTATATAAGGCGACGTTGATGGATGGGCATAACGATCGATCAAAACCACTATAAGTTGTTTAATTATCTTTCATTGAACTTTGAAGATGCTGCTGCCATAACTACGTCAAAGTGTATTTTTCGGAGTTTTGTACTTAGCACAATAAAATGCTTTAACCATTTTCTTAGAATACGTCGAAGGTGATCTTATTGAATATGGCTTAGTTAATTTGCTAAACCATATGTTATAAATTAATATAATGTTAAAGGTGGAGTATCTACGGAGCAAGCTCCATAATATAAATGCTTCAATTTTGGTTATTTTGTTTTATCAAGGTCAATAAATTCTTCGATTTGAATAGAGTGTTTGGACAAGGTGACCGATGGTATAAAGTTTGAAAGTACTTGATTTTTAACGAACACTTTATACAACAATATAAAAACAAACATTTATTGTTTATATTTAAATGAATGCAGGTTATAAATCGGGTGACCGGAAGTAGCAAGACCCACAGGCGTTTCCGTTGTTCATCGTTTTATCATAGAATAAATAGGTAAGAATGATAATTTTCTTGTATTAAAATAATATTAGGCATATTATTGTGTACTCGTTGTATACATGCTCACGCAGAACGAGACAACGATATATTTTGGATTATTTGCCTTTCCTTGTTACACAATATTGAAAACATCATACTGTCGGGTTATTAACCCGTTGCCGCACACTTTTAAATTGAGCACCGTGCTCAGAAACACACTTTTTTGTTTTCAATTGTTAATGAGTGCCATACGAAATTGAGCGTTATTTATATGTTTGGAAGTGAAAGTTATCAAATTTGGTAGGAGGGCGGGCTTTAGCCGTCATTTGTCTCTGTAGGCGGAAATATATCGAATTGTTAAATATGAAAAATCAAAACAACAAAAAACAATTGATATGTTATCTATTACTGAATAATTAACAAATAAATGCATTATTAGTACACTTCGTACGAATGATGTTACTTTTTTATTAATTAAAATATGCCGGACGACTTTAGCCGTCATTTGCTTACGTCATTTGCGGCAACGGATTAAAAAATACATATAAATTATTATAGTTCAACCGGTCTCCCTTTTTATGCAGTGGACAAATTACTTCGCACCAAGTCGATGGAATCAGCTCACACAACCGGAAAAAGAAGTAATCGCTATCGTCCTTGGACATTTCATTTTGACATGTTTTGACTTTTTTTTTTTTTTTTTTTTAATTATTTTACGTGAAAGGCATAGCCTTTGTACAACTCTTATAGCTAAGGACAATTTTCTTATGTAAAAAATGATAATACAAAAAAAATTCTATAAATATAAATTTAAACTGAGTTTTTTTTTCTTCTCTTTCTTAAACTTAATTTTTTCTTGTTTTAATAGAGAATTAATAATTACTTCTAATAAAATGAACAAAATATGGAATACAACACAATTTATCAATTTAGAGACGAGAAATAAGCGAATCATTCCTGACAATGGATTGCAAATTAGGATTAAGGGAATTCCAAAGCTTTACAGCATGCACGAAAAATGAACCCTGGCGCGCTTTAGACTTACAATTAGAAGGCAGATGGATATTGAACAGCCGGGCGGATCTGAAAAACTTTACCATATCAGAAAGATAAGAAGGTTTACGATAAATGATTATTTTATACAAAAATAAGACTGTAGTAAATTTCAGATAATCATATAAATCACAAAGGACCGACCGCGAATACCTAGAGATGGAAACATGTTTCCTCTTATTGAATATATACCGAGCGCATGAACATAAATTTTAGTGTAAATATGATTGACATGATCATCCGAATTTAGCTGACTATTCACAAACAAACCAAGGTCCCTAACTTTGTCCACTATTTCAAGTCTGTTGCCATCTACCATTATGTCAGAAGACATGAGAGTCTTTAGAAATCGTTTATTGCAAGTTATAAACATGGCTACTCCAAGCTACGATCCTCGCAAGAGTTTCGTTGATATTTAACACGCAAGCCTCGCCATATTGCCCTGCTCAGCTGAATGATAAATTTATATATCATCATCTGCAAATAGGTGAAATTTTACGGAGGTGAGAGAATTTGCAATATCATTAATAAACATACAAAATGATATAGGACCTAAGATAGAACCTTGTGGAACGTCAGATATTGGCGGGAAGGCTTGGAGAGTTTCTCATTTAACTTGACAATTTGGTATCGATCTGTTAGATAAGATGCCACCAGCCGGATTGAGGGGCTGGGAAAATTAAACTGTGTAAGCAATTTATCCAGTAAGATACCATATGATCGCAACTGAATAAAACGCCTTAGAGAAATCAAGAAGAACCAACAAAGACACCATCCCATTTGCAACATATGAGCTCAAATCATTAATGATTTCGGCGAGAGCAGTTGTTGTACTAGGACCTTCGCGAAACCCGTGACTGGAACCGGTGCAATAGATTGAATTTATCATTCTGAGTAAGACTCTGATTCTTCATGACCTTCTCCAAGATCTTCGATAAACAAGGAAGTATACTAATTGGTCTGTAATCATGCAGTTCAACAGGCCTAGAAATCTTACCTACCGGCAATAAATAAGCCAACTTCCACGCTTTAAGAAAAATTGGTTTCGTTAATGAGGTGTTGATTATGTGAGCCAGATATTTGAGAGTTACTGGAAGAATTAGGCACACAAAAGAAATAGGTATACCATCTGCACTCAATGAATCAGACTGAATGCCAGATATTGCTTCGTATACCTCAATCTCCATTACATTACTAAAATAAAATGCATTGACAGAATGAGAGTCAATGTTATCAAAATCCTTCAAATTAAAAGGCCGCCCTTGAGAACTTGGAGCAAAATGCGTAGAGAATTCCATCGGTTGAAAATCGGTTGAAACCGCTTGCTTATTTTTAGAGAGCACTTCACTTGGTAGGTCTAGATTAAAAATGTTTTTTTAAAGTGCCGAAATTTGGCCAACCTGATCAAATTGTTAACCCTGTTACGATAAACTGTATAATGCTTCGAAGTGATATCAATTTTATTAGATTTCCAAACTGCGTGTAAGAAGTTCCCAATATCCTGGAGCTTCACGATAGAATCATCAAGCATGAACACATCTTCAGACGGCTTCCGATCACCTCGCTTGGGACGGAAATTTTAGTAAAGAAATTCAAATTCGATCGATTATTCAGTAGCAATAAATCCAAACAAGTGGCAGCAGTATTACAAAAATTTGTAGGATCATGCGAGGCAATTCCCAAACCAAGTGATGATATGAAATCCTTGAATTCCTTTACAGCAGGTCGATGAGTGAAATGTGTGTGTGTGCGTGTGTAATGTAGTATAATAACTGTCGGGTGTGCTATAGATTTTTTGCATCAAAATATAGCGAAATCACCTATTTTAATGTTTCACACAGTAGTTTACATAGACAAACACTAACATTAGAAGCAAAAGTACCGAAACAACACTTACTCACCACACGATGAGACCCAAAATGTTTATTAGAGTATTCACAGAAACAGTGTATCTAGCATGTTTTCTGTGATTATATAGCAGTTATATATTCAATGAGTTATAAATCTTGATGAATAACAGTCAACAGTTGCTTGTGGAAATTTACGATGAGCATGTTCCATCGAATACAACGTGTAAAGAATGGTTTCAACGATTTAAAAATGATGATGTTCAAATAATTTGAAGATGCTGATTCGGAATCGTTATTGGCTGCATATTCTTCTCAAGCACAATAAGAATTTGCTGTAGCATTAAATGTTGATCGATCAACGTTTACAACAGTAGACCTCGAACGTCGAAAAACCATTTGTCAAATACTGCTTCAAAGACAACAAAGAAAAGGTTTTTTGTATCGAATAGTTACTGGAGATGAAAAATGGATTTATATATTATGAGAATCCCAAACGCAAAAAATCTTGAGTGAAGCCTGGTGAAGCTGGTCCATCACAACCAAAGCGAGATATTCATTGCAATAAGGTTAAGCTGTGTATCTGGTAGGATCAGAAAGGTGTAGTATATTATTAACTGCTGGAATAAGGTTAAATTATCAATGGCTTGTCTACCGACGACAACTAATACGTTTGAAGCGAGACATAGAGAAAAATACGACTAGAATGGGTGAATGGACACAACAAATTATTTTGTCAGCGCACGACAATGCAAAACCACATGTTGCAAACGATGTGAAAAATTATTTAAAAGGACAGGACTGGGAAGTCTTACCTTATCCACCGTATTCACCAGACATAGCTAATTTAGATTACTATTACTTATTCTGATCGATACAGTCGTCTCTTTCTGAACAGCGTTTCAGTTTGCGAGCATCAAAAATTAGCTTATTGGTTGGATCGCCTCCAAAGACCAGGATTTCTTCAGCAATAACCTTGAACTTGCGGTTCAAACTCAATATTTTGAAGAAAAACTAATTTGTACAAATTTCTAGACCATACTAAAAAATGTTGCGACTTAACAATAATTAAATTACCCTTGATTTGGTTATTCAGTTTTGTCGTAAAACTTGTCAAAAAATATTAAATTTTGCCAATAACTCGTTTAATTCGGAAATTCCGCAGTATAAATTGTGTTTTGTGTGTCACATCGAACAAAAATTTCCATAAATTGTCGCAAATTAAATTAAATTCGTATAGAGTTGTTTTTAAAAGCGTTATTATATCGGTATCTCGTTAAAACAAATATCAAAACGTAAAATGCAAATCTAAGTTATTCACAAAGACAACTAATACGTCTTATTTGCACTTTAGTCTTTATGTGCATCTTTATATACACAAATAGTGAGCTTTACGTGTGGCTAATTATAAATTTCAATTTATCACCAAGCGTATCTCTACGATTTCCATATTATAGAGATATCTTAAAATTACACGAAGTTGTTAATTTTTAATTACAATTTTTACGATGATAATCAATTCATCATCGGCTTTGGCTTTACAGTTTGTCAATAACGTGATTATGTGTATATTTATCGCGTGGTTATTATGAACCAACATTAATTTACACGTTTAACTTATATCATTATTATAAAATGGCGGTGGTACTGTTTGACTCCGAAGTATACGTTTCTTCATAATAATGTTGACATTTGTCATTAAAACTACGGTAGTCGAGGTTGACCTACGTTCAGGGTTTTAAACCATATTAGCTGGTAATAAACTTGAACAATGCTAAGGCCTTGTAATTGAAATATAGTTTTACGGATGGATAGACACGGTTTATTTGCTTTTGAATTAGATTCAAGTTAATAAGCCAGGCGGCGCTATAAGAAATTCTCAAACAGCACTACCAATCACCTAAATGATAAACATAATAATGCTTAATGGAACATTAAAAATTAACGCGTAAAAGGCTACAAGCTGATAACTTGTAACTTATGTTTAGTGCATGCCTTGTGTGAACAAAATATGGTCGGGAAATCTATAAAATATGTCTTGAAAACTGTATTTTCGTCTAGCCAAAAATAAATATTTTTAGTCATAAAACTATTTTATTATAAATTTTGTCTTCTCTATATACCATTCTGCACATAGTTTGTTAAAATAAAAGTTATTGAAGTAGAGGCGATGATAACAACTTTGGTAATGATGTGACATAAGAATTAAAAATAATTTAATGCAGACGTATTGTAAAAATTGTAGGCCATATTTTACAGAGTTGCGCAACAGCTTTATTATTATAGATGTTATATAGTTATTAAAACGGTTAAACGTATCTTTTGTGTATTGGGGATCGATTAAACATTACGAGTTTCAGATTACACATGTTCTTAAGGTTGTACCAGCGTGTCATTAATGTAGATGTTAAAAAGGACCGATTCTAGTATAGATCCTTGTAGTACACCTCTTGCGAGACACATCATATCGCTCTCCATGTAATACCTTCTAACAAACAATAGAGAAACATCTCTCTTATCAAAACCTATAACTAATTTTCGCCAACGCACTATATACAAAGTCTAAACGAGCTAATTTGTTAAAGCCTTCACAGTTTTGGTTGGAGAATCTAAATATCCAATAAAAATCAGATTATCAGATGGGGCAGTATAATGTTAGCAGAAGTGTGATCTGTCATTCAAAAATATTAACTTTTTATCTAAGATATTTATCTGAAATACAATGAAAATTTTTTGGTATAGTAGCGTAGACCATCTTGCACTTCGGGCCATTAGTTATAATGAAATCACACCTCCATTAACCAAGACAGCGGTCATTAATACCGTTCTATAAGAGTTAATGATCCTGAACACAGCACGACGTTGTACTTTTCCCATTGATTATCGGTATTTATCCATTCGTAAGACATCCTGTTGTCTCAACCTAGGATTCATTGTCCACGTCCAGCTTCAGAACCTTCTATTTAAGATGCTTACTTCTTATTATTTTGGTTTTAGCGCCTATCGCGACAATTGATATTTTTCAATTTCCTGTTCAGCCGAATATCCATTTCTGCGTCTTTTCCTGATAAAGAAACGTGTCAGATGCTTGAGCATTTTCTTGGGTTCGCTATTATTTTTGACTCTTAAGCTCTTGAGCTTAGTGGCATTGCAGCACGTACAGGTTTTTTTTGCGATCCATTTTCCTGTAGTACTGAATGTTGACCTGTTTTAAACGTTACAACCTTAATTCGGGTGGTGGCATTGATGGATTGCTGCGGTCGTCTCCCTATACAAAGAATACGTCTCCCTATGTAAAATATTTGCGGTCGCCACTAGAATAATCTTCAATGACTCTTCGTTCCGTGATATACAGTGATTGTGCCAATCCACCCTTTTCCTGTAAATGTATATACACGTTCTCGTTCAATACTGTTAGTTCCAATCTATCTGCGCCATATCAAGTATATATACCAACTTCTTGTGCCCGCTATGCCACACTTTAACGCTTTTGAATTGAAGTTTTCCACTCTGATGATTGGGCGATCTACATCTCTAATTTCTTCGAATTATCGTCTTTTATAATTTCTTCGAATTATCGTCCTTTAAAATAGAAGCTCACGTAGGTAAGACATGTACCAGCATCGGTAAAATTGGAAAAATTTTCGTATTATCTAATTTATAGAAATTGATTTTGTGAATACCCCGTCCCTCTTTCTAAGAATACAGAGGCGTTAGACTAAATCTTGATGAGCACTTAGGAAATCTTATACTCGTATTACCATATGTGGAATAACATGTTCAACTTGCTTTAAAATAATTCTTTATGGTTATAATTAAATAGAGACTTCTAGTTCAAATAATGCTTTCTAGAAAGTTCCGGAACAGTCCATAACAAAATTATTTGTACTTTTCCGATTTAATATTTGTTTGATAAATAATTAAATTTGCCTCAAAATTGAATTCTAAAAAATTAATTTATTTAAAGTATTTAAATTTAATTATGATAATTTCGCTACTTACTAAATACATATGCAATTAAATGAATTGACTCCTGTATCTACAGACTCATTATTATTATTTATTTATTTATTTCTAATAAATGAAGTGTTTCCGTTGGAGATTACTTCTTGAAGGCGTCGTGGCATGGTATTTTCTAATATTTCAAGTGGGATCTCATCCCAAATGCCCTTTATTTTGGCAAAAGCTTCGTATTCTTCGAATAATGTTTGTTCTTTTTTCTTTCATTAATGCCACCGATTTTCAATTGAACCTACTGATTTTTCAAATTTAAATCCGGGCTTTATGGTGACCATTCTGTAGTTTCTTAACTCATTCCACGAAGATGTATGAATATCAGCAACATCACCTTACTATTATTTCTCCTTCCTACTCTATTACAAGTTTCAATAAAGTTTTCTACGATAGGCTCGATATAGGCTAACGGTTTTTCTAAAGAGGATTCATAATTATAGGTCCATCTTCTTTATACTTTATCTTTGTTTCTCTGTCTCTTCCTGCAACATTTTACAACCCTTTTTGAGGCTTTGCTTCTCTAATTTGGATAGAACATTATTCTTATGGCGTTTATTATAAATTATTTTTTGAGAATTTTTGAGGCTAAGTTTTATTATTGTATATATGTATTTATAAAAATTAATTCCTGTCTATCTGTTTGTTCCGAATGGGTGCTTCAGGCGCTCAATCGATCGTCAAGAACATTTTTACCATGTGCAAGATCAGATATTTTTAACGAAGTTGGGTGTAGGGGAGAGGCCCGGTACAAATTTTTCGAGAATTTTTTTTTTTTTAAATTTCACGGGAATAAGTTTAAGAAAGGGGTTATATAAATTGTGACATGCTCGAATCCAAAAGTTCGTCCCCTGGATCAAGAAGAGCCTCCTTATTACTTTCCACACCATTCATCCAATTCAAACTTAACGTACGGATTTTATACCAAAATGGGCCTAGTTTTATAATATTTTTGAAGGTATTAATTCAAACAGATTAAATTCGAGAAAAAGGAAAGTGAAAAGTTGATAAATTATAAAAAAGTTTGTGTTTAAGAAAAACGTCAAAAAAATGAGATAAAATAGAAAAATGAATTAAAAAAATTAATTACTCATTTTGACCGTACTCAGTTCTGTGAGGTACAACGCTAAAAGCGAGCACCGTCCTCAACGGACGAGGATTAAAATTAAAATTTATGCTTATCCATAGGCCTAGATTCAATACCGCCAGATAGCAATTGATGAACAAAAGCGATGTCTACAATAACTCGGTGCTTACTAAGAGGTTGGATATTTGTTATATGGAGAAAATACTTGGCTGGCATATACAAGTATTGATCAATCGAAGGTCGTATAAAGCATTTTTGTAACAGATGGGTCTAGAAATTCTTTAGACCAGCGTTTAGTGAAGCCAAGTGCAGACTTAGCTGAGCATTGGCTCCAAAGTTCAATTCTCTTTCGCTGGTATAACAAATATTTACACCAAACTTATTCCCGCAGTAGGCCAGAAAAATACAATTTGATCAAAAATGCTATGAAAATATTTTTCCCAATTCCCTATTCCCAGGAAAAGCCAGAATAGTACCACTGTGGCACTGGTCTGGCAATTCCCCGGGAACAGGGAATTGAGGAAAGAATTTATATGTAATTTTTATTTAAACATTTTTTTTCTGGCATACTGAGGTAAAAAGTTATTATTATTTTTTTTGAAAACAAAAGTAAATGGGGAATAATTTTCCTTGACAATTTAGGTATGGAAAAATTATTCCCAATATATAAATTTTTACATCAAGCTTTTCACCTCAGTGTGGCACTGGTGGTGTTGTAATAAGCATGAGTGGCGCATATACTGTTATAGAAATTTAAAAATCTACAATACTAATTCAGAGCCCTTACGCGGTCACGTATAGCGTGGCTAGATCTCAGGAGTTGAGGGATGGGTTTTTTAAGGGTTGAATCAGTTGGCTAAACCGCGAGTATGAAGTTATGAAAATGAAAAAAAAAATTACAAAATTAAAGACTATGGTACTTAAAGGTATGGTGGTATAACATGTTAGCGATGCTAAAATGGCTACTTGGTATGTGAAAAAGAACTATTTCAATTAATGGCTTCCGACCGAGACGGAACTAGTAAACGAGAACCTGGGACTAAAAGAAAGTGGAAAAGAGAAAAAAAATCATCAGAACCAGAATACACACTTAAATCACTGAATCGTAATGGCAATTATGTTGAAACTTAACCCGTTAAACATCCGGTTACAATCCCCTTCTTATCAAGCAAAATTATTTGCATTTATTATTTAAATATTTTTTTCCCCTTTAAACGAACGAAAACGATCTGATCAATCGCAGAACCAAAAATTCAATCCCCTTTTCCTCAATTTTAATTTCCCTCGTCAACTTCATCATCAAAATGTAGTAACGGTGCAAGCAAGCATGCACGGCTCAATGTTCAGTACGAATCAATTTTGGTTGATTGTACATTTTACGTTACGACAATTATAAATTGTACTAGAATTTAACGCTGTGGTGGGCACGTACACAGTGTATAGTGTATTCGTTATATATGTATACGATCGTGATAAAATACATTCGGATATCGGCCACACCATATTCACCTCTCCACCTTTTATAGAAGAGTCTATCCAGAGAAGTAGATGTAATGAGAAACCCAAGGCCTTAAGTAAGGCCTTAAGTTTAAACATAATGAGGTTGTGGGACATCTTATCAAATGCTCTACTGAAATCTGTCATGATGACATCAACCTCGTTTCCTGCCTCCATGGTGCTCAGAGTAAGTGAATTCTATTACATTAGTATTCGTGTATCGGCCGCGTGAAAGGACATGTTGGTTTTCCAAAAACAATGGTTTGCAATGGAACCGCACAGTAAATCATACACGATACTCACGATAATCATACTCGAAAAATTTATGAATGCATGACAGTTTCGCAATTGGCATATATTTAGAAATATCTAATTTTTTGTCTTATTATAAATGAATCTTTCCACATACATGTATGGGAAAATTCCAGATGAGAAAAATTTTTTAAAAAGAACTGACTGAGAACGGTTCGGTGCAATACGTTGTTTGATGCCAATTGACGGTATGAATCAATCGGAGCGATGCATCGGCAGCGATGATAGCGTATTTATTATGAGGGCATAGGGTAAAATTTCTGCAAAACAAACAAAAATATCAGTATAGAATTTAACCGTCAAAACGATACGGATTTTTTGACTTCGTGTTAGCTTGATCAAACTCATAACAAAATGTGATAGATATCGGTGAGTGGTAGGAGTCATTGTGATCAACACACGACCTTATTTTGCCACGAATGTACATATATCTCGAATGCACCGCACTTGTTTTCTAAAACAAAAATTAAACTTACCAGACTTTTGGTAAAACCGTCTTGTAAAATATTATCCTTGATTAAATTTCAGAAAACAACAAGATCAAACAACAAGCTCATTTCTTTGTCGCTGTTTGTATTGCTAATCTTTTCAAATTCATTGCAAGAGTTTCAAAAGCTCTCGTTAAAGCTGCCACTTCCGATAAACAGATTTCCATCAAATTTCGCAAGGTTCTCCCAATTAATTGAAAAAGTTAAGAATGGAGTTTAATTCCGAATAGCCAATCCGCATAAGCTGTATAGAGATGCCGAATTTGGTTGAAATACATTTTTTTTTATTGAAACTCGTAATTTCCGGTATAATTTAAAAAATGGTCTAAACTAATTTTCTTTGAAAATCAATTTACAATCTTTTTGTTTTAATCGTTTTCTAAAAAGAAAAGCTTTTTCGATCGCTTTTTAGCTTCCTATGGTAGCTTCCTATTGCTCGAATTTAATACTGATGTGAGAAATAATATCCGACTGAGTAGAAGAAGTGTCGAGTCCCGATACAAAGACTAGCTTGGGTTTAGGAGCCGCTCTCAACAGGTAACGCAAGTTTATTGATACGTTGTTAGTGCTACTATTTGACCTAGTGTTTATTCATAAAATCTTGCAAATTTTTACGGAATCGGTTCTGCTAATTTTAGACAAGTAATTTGTTGTTTGATTGTGTTGAACAGTTTTCACTCGTTCAACATTAGTACCCTCGCATAATTAACTCCGCCCAACTAACGATGATTTTAATGTAAGGAAATAAAAATTTCGCAAACTGGCCTAATTGTAATTGATGTATTTATGTGATGGGTTACTAAAAATGTAAAACTTTTATATCCATACATTATGCATTAAACAATAAATCAAACAAGTGCAGTGTGTATTTTTAAACAGTTCAATCAGTGTCAACCCGGTTTTACGACCCACCTGTACGAATTTTTGTTTTTCGAATTGTGTAAGGCCCTGAAAATTCATATTATATATTAAAGGAAACATAAATTCTCAGACACAAAATTTTTCATGTTCGTGTTCAAACAATTCTCTCTCATTTCATACGATTCCACAATTACTTGTACACAGTGTACATTCGTATACAAAACATAACATTTCCCCTCCAACATTGACCTGCGTTTGTTTCGAATAGAACAACAAAACTACTACTACACAAAACACAAATGAATTAACAAAATACAACAAAAGTGCTTTACAACTTTTTTTTTATTTTATTTTATTTCATTGTTGAGTGAATTTTATGTGTTCGTTTGTATTTATTTGAATTTTTATTTTGTATCCAGCTACTTCACATATATACAGACGGTTACTTGTTAGTCGCTCTCGGAGCGTTGTCGTGGATAGATATTAAAAGAAAAAGCTCTTGAAGCAGTAAACAAACAAAAGTTTTGGTTTTATAAAAAAAAAAGAAAATTAAAAGTTTAATTTTGAATGTAAAATTTATTTTTGTGTACTATAATACTAAAAATTGCGAGATAAAAATGTGTTGAGCTTTTTTTTGCTAAACTGAGTGATTTTTTATTCTCGTAACTATTTTATTGTTATTGTTGTAAAAAAGCTCGTGTGTTTGTTTTGTGTTTTTTTCTGTGTTAAGTTTTTTAGAGTGAGTAAATACCGACATCGTAACACCAACGTGGAATATATAAAACTTCTAAAGTGAGAAAATTTCTTTTTGTTTTATTTTTGGTTTGGTATATTTTGTGCTTTGTGTTGATTTGTAGAAGATGATGATGATGGTGATGTGTTTTGTATAAAAAGCTTTTGAGTGTGTTTTTTATTTTGATATTATGAAAATCCATCGTATTAGAAAAATATAGAAATTTTTTACATTATTGTTGTTGTGTTATATTTTTGTGTGTGGTGATGATTTTTTTTTTTTTTTTAGAAAGTTTGGTGTGTTGAAAATGCGCGATTAAGTATTCATAAACTTTCATTGGAAAGATGGTTTTGTAGTTTTGAAGAAAAGGTGAAATATTGTCTTAAGTGAATTTTAATGGACTGTGTTTTTGTGAATGCGGCACTACAAATAGAAAAGTGTTAATGAGTTTTTCTTTCTCACAAATTTTCGAGAGAATGGATTACGTATATGATCTGATAGTTTTTGAGTGATTTGTTTATTGGCCTTGAAAAACCGGTGCTATTTTTAAGAGCCGGTTTTTTAAAGAACCTTGTTGGGAGGTTGATATTAAAATATGTTTATGGGTCATATAGTTTTGCTGATTGATCTGTGACGTAGTGTATAGTGATTGTGGTGTTTTCTTATAACCACTTTTCGTATCAAAGTTTATAAAGAGCTTTGTTTTATAAGCTCTCTTCCATGCGGGGTTAGACTAATTTCAAGTTATCAAAGTTGTAGAATATTATATCGACTTAATAAAGGTTTGCGATTTTAATTTCTCCTCCACTTGACCAATATATTTAATTAACTACCAGATTATGAGGTTTTCAAATTTACCCGGATTAATTAGGTCAAAGGATATTTTTCTTATTGGAATGTAAAGCGGTTCTCATTAGACTTTGGACATAGATAGAAACCCAAATCGACCCTCTTTAGCGCTACAATTTGTCAAGTGTTATCATCACACCTAGGCATATTAGCTTGTTATAGTTATTCACCTGAACTAATATTTACTTAATGAATCATATCGGAACGGTTTTTATTATGGAAATATCCATTTAATTCGATTAAATCGTACCAAGCACTAGTTCACCGTGTCTTTATTTGATTCACGTACCATATACGTGGTTGAAGGCTTCTCGAAATATTACAGATAAATTTCTAAGGAACGCAAAGTTGATTATGCTTTGTTCATGCTGATTTCACGTGACATTACAAGGAGACATTAACACATTGTTTGCATTTAAATTTGAATCTGTTTTATTTTAATGGCAAATCTGCTTGAACAAGTGTTAAGAAATAATTAAAGTGACTGATCTGTTAAAACATCTGACAAATTATATTGAACTTGTGGTGTAAGGCGAATAAAATACCTCAATATTAATTAATGCATATTACGAGTATCTTTAGCCAGCTGCAGTTCAAAATATTAAACATTTTTTTACAACTGATTCCAAATTGCAAATTTAAAATTAATTTTGCAACCTCTTATTGCTACTTCTGTAACAATAACACAAACTTCAATAACAGGCTGTCAACATCTTGAATATTTTGCACACACACACATAATTCACAAACAGCGCTTACGAAAATTATTTAATTTGAAATCCGGTTTAAGCCCGCTTTGGTTTGCTAAGACCAAACAAATTATGAATTTGGTTGTTGAAGATTACATCAGCGCGCGCACAAGACAAGACATAAGATATCGAAAAATAAAATTTGTTTTGATTTGTATATATCTTGATAGTTGTCGATGCTAGCCGTGACAATAAATTATAAATTTTCTTCACTGATAAGACGATGAAAAAAAAAAAATGTTTACCATGGCCCAATAATTTTTGTCAAAATTAACAAAATTTCATATTTAATATTATTATTGTTAATTCGTTGAAAATTTTTTTTGTGTCTCTTTCTTTAGCACAGCCCAATACGTATTTATAAGAAACTTGCAACGTGTACAAAAATTATTTTTATTTATTTTTATCTTTTTAACTTTATAACATAAAATTGAAGAGATACGTATATAAGACAAGAAATAATACTTATATACCACCGATTTACCGGTTTCGTCTTTAAGAAATATAATGTACTCGTATAAAATACACAGGCACACATATATAAAACCATCGTGTGTTGACTTAAAGCATTTCTTTGATGGAAGTTTCTTTTCTTGCATACATACATACATACGTACACGAACCGGCCTGCGTGTATATTGGGTTACCTTAAGATTAATTTCTTACCTGTATGTACGCCATGTACTTAACTTTTATATATGTGAATATATATATAAGTGTATGAGTGGTACCTTTGCTACACATATAGTGTGCGGTTCAGATAGATGTGTTAGAAGATAATTTTCTTCCATCATCGTGTCATGATGTCTTATATATTTATTAAATAAATATTATTTTTGTAAGACAAAGTTTTTGTGTATACGAAAGCAGAAATGGCAAATTCTAATTTAAATGTCATCAACAACAACTCAAAATAATAACAGCGCGTACCGAATGAACCAGCACTGCGAGCGAGCCAAATTGAAATAAAGTTAATTAGAAACGTAATTTGTCTAGAAAAAAAATTGTGTTTAAGTATTTAAGAATAATAATATTGTTAATTAGATGTTGTTGTGTTTGTGACTTAAGCTTAATACAATTTTCTGTTAAAACAAATGACAATTTTTGGTTTTGTTTTTTAGTCGGACATCGTCATCGCCTTTTGCCTCTGGGTTGTAATTAGCAATTTTTTTTTTAATTTTGTTAAGTTTTAAGTGTATGGGTGCATGGTATTTTATGTTTTGATGGTATTTTTGACTCTCCGATTAAAGATATTCAGCTTATACCAATACCAAAAAAAGACGGGTGGCCAAAATAAAATTTGAAGAGAAGCAGGTGTATTTTAATTTATTTTAATTGAATAAATTACTCAACAGTTTTGTGATAGATTTTATTTCAACACTTATGACCTCTGAAATATTCAAAGTCCAATGATGAATTTTAAATGAACTCCATCAAACGTCAGTTTTCATATTATGTTGCTATGGGTTCAAAAATTGGTGGGGACTTCACGATCTTTCAGAAACGATTGCAACATTTTTATTTTCGTTAGAAGGTTTATTGATTGTAGTGTTGTTTTATTAGATTTCTAATAAAAGTTTATCAAATTGGTTTGACGTGGAAAGAAATTGATGTTAAATTCTTTTGGATGAGATAAAAGTAACAATAATTATTTAATCAAATTCAGAATTTCTACAATTATTTTGCAATAAAAATTCATCTTGGAAAGCGTTGATTAATCGGAAAAAAACTGTTTTCTGATCTACTGTGGAATAAAATTCGACGATTCGAAATACCAGAAACGCGTGGCAACCACATGGCACTTTGTGGCTACGCTTATGTATATAGTGTCTCATTCGGCACATTCATCGCATGTAGATTACAAATGTGGAATAGTGTATAGATATCGATCTCGGAAAAAAGGAAGTTAGATCATCTTTGATTTCATAATCTAATTACTTCTCCTTACTTCTCCTCAATTGAACTGAACCTGTATAGTGCGTTACGAAATTGCGTTTTGAATATGCGTTACGAAATTGCTGGAGGTATGCCCTTGAAATTACCATTGCTCACATTTTCAAATCTGCGTTTTAAACTAACATGAAAGACATTAATTTTGTATTAATGGTATACGCGTCTTTCTTCTCTAAAGGGGTTTCACCTAATACAATGCACATCTTTCATTTTAATTTCATTCTAGTTTGTTCCTATGTCTAATGCGTCAACCAGTCAGACTTAAGTTCTTAAGTTGTGCTCCATTTTGGACCACTTAGGAAAGCGGTACGACCACCCAGGTCAGTTGTTTATTTGTGACGAGAAGCCTATAAAATTTTGTTGATTGTAGCACTAACCGAAGTGGTGCAATCGGCGTGTAACTTAAGCTCTTATTAAGTCTGACTGATTGAGGTTTAAGGCTATACCCGAAATATACTTTAATTTTTTTACGAACATTGATCAATTCATTTATAATTTGAATCTAGAGTTCATATGTAGCGTATTGCATTGGTCATTTACAACAACAATCGCAATAAAACTTAACCCAAATGGATTCATCTAAATCCAAAACGATTTTGGGTTTACGTAAATCCTATCAAAATTTTTAGTACCAAAGGTTTGTACTAAAATATTAAAATTGATATTTCAAACTACAAAATTGACATAAATATTATTATGTTTTTAAAATAAAACTATGAAAAAGGAGTTCAATCAAGTTGTAAAGCGCAGTTTTCAGTATGTAAAGCACGTGTAATTCGTTCGACACGCGGCTTTGCAAATTTTACGTAATGCAGGGCAGTGTAAATTATTTACATAACCAAAAATCATATTCAATTGACGAAACCGTTTATTAATCAAAATTTCAAACTATTGTACCAAAAATTTAAAATTTTTAGGTAATTTTTATAGTTTTGAATTAATCACAATAGATTTTTTTCTGGTTCTACAGAAAAAAATCTATTGTGATTAATTCAAAACTATAAAAATTACCTAAAAATTTTAAATGCCAATTTTTAGCGAGTTGGACCTTTTTCCTAAATTCAACATTCAACAGTCCATCGACTTATGGTGTATTTTGTATAAGTCATATGCAGGATGTTAATTTTAATATGATAAATTGTTCCTAATACTGTACCTTTTACTGTTACATTTTTCATCCAATTCTATAATTAATTTTTAATGTATTCTTGATATCTATGAGATTTGTTTTCTAAAAAAATTTAGCCAGCTGACACAATCATTGAAAAAAGCTTGACAATTAGCACTTCCAAGTCTCTTGATCCATCGGGATACTATTTACGAATGTTGGTATAGGAAACCACCTCATCCTGACAATCTCCGATATTTGTTGATTGAGCAATGCTCAGATATATCATCTCATAAAAAATCAGGAAAAATTAAGGATGGCACTGTTTTACTCCGAGGTGGAGATTTAATGTTCCATTTATCTCCACCTCGGAGTTCAACATATTCATAAAATATTATTATTACAAAATTTTTTTGTCTATTTACTTTTTTAGAATTGACAAAATATTTTAAAATTTTTGTAGATCAATAAGAACTTATTAGGTCATAAATCAAGTATAAATAATAAAAGAATTATAGGATAGAATGAAAAATTTAACACTGTACGCAAATTGTAAGGTTTAGGAAGGGTTTGCAATAAAGTTAATGGACATCTTATTTTTATCAATGTAGTTACCGGTTTTCTACTCACTTTGAGCGGGACTCTCCATTGGTTTTGTAAAAATTTTCGAATCGATTCCAAAATTTAATATTCATAAATTTGTTAGAGACCCCTGTGATTACAACTTTTAGAAACAGAATATTAAAATTAATTGACTGCTTAAAACTTTTATAAAAATTTTCTTACTATGCGGTGATTGTACTTTATCGGATTTAAGGACTTCTTTTATCGGATCTGCCTTATTTGTTAGAATCAATCTGAAATCCTAACGAAGTTATAATTTGCACTTCAAGTATATGACTTCTTCTTCTATCGAATTACAACTGGCGGAAACGGCACTAAACTAGTCGGAGTAATTCTGATTATTGAATGCTTCAATACTCGTATTAGTTGTTATTTGGTGCACGCATTTATTCACCAGTATCACAAGTTTTCTGGCCGAAAATTTGTGATAATTCTGAACTAACCACTTTCCCAAATATGTTGTTTCATTCAGCCCTAGTTTTATTAAAATTTTCCTATAATACATATATAACTTTGCACTTCGTTATCTAGCTTAAAAATTTGCGTTGTATTAAGGACTGAACTAGCCTCCGTTTAGTCTTCATTTGAATCTTCGCCACTTGTTTGGTCTTCACTTATTGGGCTTCCCATTAAATACTCAATTCCTTTAGACGACTATTCGAGTGCGAACTTTTGTGTAGATATTTAGAATCACACTTTTCCAATAATTAAATTACGCCCACAAAAGATAAAATATTTTTAACTTTAAGAAAAATATTTGCAGACGATCAATCTAATCATAAAAAAAAAAAATAAAATTGTGAGCTACATTGTGCTCAATAAATCGCTAGAAGAGTGTGATTCTAAATATTCGCACGAAAGTTCGCCCTCGAACAGTCGCCTTTAGACGTATCTAGATTTTAAAACCAAAATTTACTAAATAATTTTGTGCAAAACTATCAATGAAAATGTTTTAAATCTTAGTTGGCTGCATTAGTTTGATTTTTTTTTATTTGTTTGTCACGTCAAAATTTCAAGTGCTAGAAATTATCATTTGAAGTGATAGCAGTCGATAGCAAACATTTGTAAAGCAGCAAATTAAGATTTAAAAAACAGCCAGCACAACTTTACTGAATAAATATTTTGTAAGTTTTGATTTAATGATCTAGTAACCAAGAAGATTAGTAGTCACATCACTTGAAGTGATGTGACTAGGGGAATAGGGGTGTGTAAAGTGTTGTGTTGAACCAATTGTAAAGTTATTTAATATTTAATATTCAATTGTGGTTTTTGGAATTAGCGAGATGACTTTCGATGAATAGTTGATAGATTATGCAAGCATACATTGTTTTTCCACTGTAGTAAGCCAGCGCTTGCGAAGAATACTGCAAAATTTTATTGCTTACTGATTAATCACTTACAATGACATTTTGTTCTAGCCGACATTTTCAATTGTCATTTTGGAAAGCGATTAAATGTCCTTGTCGAAATTTGTACAGTCTAAATTTAGTGGGCGATATACTGGAATCGGAATTTGAAAAATCGATAACCAAAAATTTACGACCCAACAAGGTTTGTCTACTGGCCTCTTGAATATCCATATTTGAAAGTAATTGATGGAAATCAATTTACTATTTAAAACATCAAAGATGAATGTTAGTTGATGCTGTAACTTTACGTCTATCAACCAATGGTTCTAAGTTTGTGATTTTGCAGCGGCTCATCTTTGAAAGGTTTAAATCAAAAGGACAATATTAATTTTACGAAGAAGCCAAAAAAATAAAGTGCTTTGCATTAACAGAAAGTTGATTGCGAAACTCTTTAGTGGCAAAGAGAAGTGAAACCGAGACCGAATTATACTGTTAAGTTTGGCCAATATTAAATTAATATAGTCACGGAAATCCGATTAATGGTCTACGGGGGCTATCCAAACTTAAATGCCGGTATACTTTCAAGCTGCTATATATTTCGGGACTAAAGACTAAAAACAAATATTTATTTATCAAAAATGGTTTTATTGTTTTCAAAATATACCAAGGTATGCATTTTCAACGCATTAACTGCTTCTTCAGGTGTCAAAAATCGTTGACCTCATAATTTATTTTTGATTTGCGGGAATAAAAAGGAATCATTGGGTACCAAACCAGAATTATAGCTGTGAGAGCTTGAACTTTTGTGATGGAGAATGATCCGTCGTCGGCGGTTGGTTTTTGTTTATTTCGCCGATGACTTCTGGTCAACAAATGGTTGTTTACCATTGTGCATACCCATACTACGGTGACTTGAATCCGGTAACTTCTTCGTTTCTTTCCTCTTTACCTATAAAATAAATTAAAAATATAAATAAAGAGGAAATAAACGAAGAAGTTACCGGATTCAAGTTACCGTAGTATGGACATGTACATTCAGGGACGACATGTTGTAAGTGAAGCCTAAGTGAAGCCTAATAAATGTTTTATTTATGTGTTTTGTGGGGTTTGTGACATTATCAAAAGCATGACACATATACGAGTCGCCGGTTATATAGAACGAAATTTCGTTGTATAAGCCGCAGGACGCACATATGCGTCACATGGTCGTCAACCTGTTGCGGCATGTTCAGTATTTCCGAAAAAACACACGCCTATTTTAATTTGGATCATATTTTAACACCCTACCGTCGACAGCTTTTTGGTTTTGAATCCATACGCATAGTTCCAAGATTCATTACCTGTCACGAGGTTATGCACCACGCTCGTATTTTTTGAGCATTTCTTTCGGCCAATTGACACGAGTCTTTTTTGCGAGTTTGTCAAATTACGTGAAACCCAACAAGAACAATTTTTTTTAACCGCCAAATGTTCATGTAATATTAAATGTATGCTGATCCATCCATTGCCGAAGGATGCTTTCATCTCACGATGAGTCACGCGACGATCTAGTAGTATCATCAGTAAATGCACAGCATTATTGTTTTTGGAACAACGTTCAATTTTGGACGACTTTCACGAAATTCGTCGTTGAGCGAACTGCGACCACTTTTGAATTCTGTAAACCTTCATCGTTAAAAGTCGAATTAAGTTCATCAATGCACTGTTGTTGGGTCAATCCATGTCTAAAGTTGTAAAACATAATCGTACGAAAATCTTCACCATTAAATTTCAATTTTGCACTGAAATGAAATTTTGTAATCACTATAACAAACAACAAATAGCGGCGGTATTGCAACCCTCGTAAAAGCAACCCTCGTAATGTTGCACTTTGTTAAATTTATAAGTATAGTTTTTTCATATTTTACTATTCGAATAACAGATAAAGATCGCACTCTTAGTTATAGAAAATTGTTAAGACGTAACACCTTTTTGATATATCTAAATCTTCGGAAAATAATTCACAGTCTCAGATTTGGGGCCGGGAAACAATAATATTTGTTCTTTCGACAAAAAATAAATGGCCAGAATAGTTTTGATCTAAGAACTAAGTTCACTAACATCACTATAACGAATTCAACGAAGTTCACTAACATGACTAAATTTAGAATTAAAAATTTTGAGTTCAGTCTAACAATTTAAAAAATTTCCACAGGTCGCTAATAACGCACTATTTAAAATTGTAAATTAACTTGGTTTTATATTCCTAATGAAAAATATGCTGGTAAATCGAAGATTTGAAATTTTACAAATTTGGTGCATGTCTGCATTTGACTGCTACTCTTAGTTGTATGACAACTTAATTCATATAATAAAACAGTCAGTGGGCCGGCAAGCGAGGTTCGCACCTCCTAACCATTTCTCAAATCTATTAAAATGTAAAATACAAATTATGAAAATCAATTGAGCAATACTACTGAGTCAAATAAGTGAATAATAATATTCAGCATTGCGGGTATTGTAGACCGAGCGAATGTTGTGCAGTGTCGAATGATCCGGTGTGCATCCATAGAGCAATAAATTGTTTTTTATTTTGCATAAAAAGACGGTGTGTAGAGTAAAATTACTTAGGTTGAATAAAAAACACAAACCATATTTTTGGCATTGCACTAGCTGCTCGAGTTATATTCAAAAATAGATCCATTATATTAACGTAAAGGATTCGAGGCAGGTAATCCTAATCAACAAATAATTACATTTAATTATTTTCGTGATTTTTGTTCAGTTCTTATTCCCTCTGAATCAAGGTTTAATAACGTAACCAAATGTAAAATAGTTACAGGTACACCTCGTATAACGTTATTCATAATTTAAAATTTTTTTTCTATCACAAAATTCAATTTATTGGAATTTCGGTACAAAGTAATAAAACTGGCCATTTAGGAATGTATGTAGGTAAGAAAATATTTATCCGAGCGCACGGGAATTTTGTAAAATGGACTTAAAATTTCATATTTTTTGATTACAACAATTTCACATTCACACATAAATCGAAATATTCTGATACATTTCCGTATTGACTAATCAGAAGTAATTTATTTAAATACAGATTCCTCATAGTTTTCAGGATTTTAAATTAATTATTTAGTTTTGGGAAGTTATCGCGTTAAACGAGGTAATCCCGTATTTATAACAGTAGTGTTGTTGTATAGTAAATTGCAAAAAGTTTTATGTCGTTCAGTAATAATTGAGGATTTTTTTTACTTATTTGTTGTTGTCATCTCCTTATACATTTGTAAACGTAGCGAGACGAGGAAATGATGAAAAAACTTTGATTGATAAAATATTTTCATGTAATGAAATTAGTTTTGTTAAAATAACACGAATTGAATGAATAGGAAAAAAAAATTTTGATCAATCCATAAAATAATGATGAGTACAGGGTGTAAATGGCTGAAGGTATATTTACTTTGGTGTAGTATTGGTTTATTAACTTTTATATTATAGTATCTTCTTAAAAAGTTTAATTTGTTTGGATTTTAACGATGATTAAATCAGAGAAGTTGGATCATATTAAGTGGATTGAATTGGATTTGTCGTTTCGCTGTTCAATTTCTGCAAAATTTTATTAGTCGAATTTTATTGAAGTATGAAATCTTTTCACGGTATTAGTGAATAAAAAGGGTTGAGTATTTTAATCTATTTTGAATGTAAATTTAATTCGACGGGGGGTTTGTGATAATGGATAAAATGATGACGATTGATTAAAAATTGATGGGTTTAACTTTTGTGAAATGGCATAATGAGATTATTTATTTAATTTTTTTGAAAAGATTTTCAAAACAATTTTTCCCTTAACAATCAATGTTCGTGGGAATGGTGCCAATCAATCACATTTTTATACACATAACAACATTTCGTCAAATAGTTTGAAATAGTTTATTGATCTCTCCGTTATTTTTTTATTTCACGTGAAACTAATTGACACCTAACTGTAAAATTTTGATCAACGATGAAAAAAGAATTTTAATCACAAATACCAATACCTCGTCGAGCTCACGCTAATCAGGTGGGTGCGGAAAATTATGGATTTCTGTTAAACCATTGACCTACTTTTCTTAGATACTAAAAATTGTGTAAGATATTCGCAAATTTGACCAACATCTACCCTATTAATCTATTTCTCGATCACAGAAAAGAAAACACTGTATATACGAAAAACTTGATCTTCAAATGTTTTAACTTTTTTTCATTTTGTATGTACTTCTAGAGTTTGTTTCTTGCTTTTTCTCTCTAATTTGTTGTTTTATTTTTGTGATCATGATAAAGTTGTAAAGAAATGTATAACGGTTTTAAAGAGTAGATTTCTTTTTTATTTTATTGTTGTTGGGTTTCTTCATGATCATCATAATGATGTTGATCATGATCGCAACATAGTAATATCACATTATTTGTTTTTTTGTATAGTAAGCTGCTGGTCGATCGCGATGATCATTCATAATAAGATGTGTACACTTAAAACGATGTTGATCATCATGATTGATAATAATCATATAAGAATGAAAATTGAATTTGATTAAACAAAATAGAGTAGAAGAGCGCGCAAAGAAAATTAAATATTTCCTGTTTTATTTATTTAACTAAATTTTTTTATTTTTTTTTTGTGTAATTTTAGTTTTTCTTGCGAGATAAGAGATAGTAATCGTCTTACACACATCACACGTCGATCATATAAAATACAATACGCGACCGAGTATTTTATATAAACGAGATTACAATATAATCGTGCAAGTTCGTGTGCGTGCTTGTATCTAGGCCGACTGAAGAAAAGAGAGAGGAAGAGTGTGGACACCAAAAAAAAAAAAACGCACAACATGAGAATTTCAAAGATTCTGGTTAAAAATTATTCATTTTTATAGTGGAAAGTGGTTGGAATTTTTTTTTTATCTAAAGTTATTTTTTATTTGTTAATTTTTTTTTAAGTTGTTTTTTATAATTTTGTATAATTTTTAAAGTGATTTGAGTGTATTATAAATAAATAAATAAAATAAGTGCAAATAGTGAAAAAAAGTGTTAAGTGTTTTGTATTTTAGTGTGTGCTTAATTTTGTGATGTTACCATAAATATTTATTTTTTAAATCACAAAATTTGTTACAAAAATAAAAAAAATTGTGTGCCAGTTGGGCCGGTTTGTTGCCAAATTTTAAATTATGGTGTCGTTAGGTGAGCCCAAGCGAAGGGCTCAAATAAATTTTCTACAAAATGGTGCTCTGTGGTTTTGGACCATATTTATAATATTTAGTACGAATGCTAGATTTACCGGATCTGTGGATTTAATACCAAAAAAACCAACAATATCAGGTGAGCTCTATTTTTACCAGTTTTTGTATATTTAAGATTTAATATGTTTCGTTGACTAAAATTGTAATCACCTTTAAAATTTGTTGCCTATATCGAGCACGACCTATCGAGCATTTATCGTCTAATAATTTGCCTGTACTTACTGACGCATTGTTTAGATATGCATGTGATGGATACCTCGCAAAAATATCTAAATTTCCATACCATTCAATTATACAAAACCAATTACGACAAAAACTTGTATATAAAAACAAAATCCCAAAAGATAAAGTTTTTTTGACAATTTCCATATATGTATACCTAACTCATACCCAATATCCAGCGATGAAAGGCGATCAACAATGTTTAACATGTACACGTACGCATACATCACAGGGATGCGAACAAAGTATAGGAAAATTAATTTTCAATTTTTTTTAGCAACACATCTCCGACAAATAAAAACCCCAAAGCTTGAGAAACATACTAACAATGACTAAAATATCGTTAAATATAAAAAAACTAAACAAAATATGATTTTCCACTTTACTATTTTCCAAACAAAGCACAAAAAAATTTGAAATGGAAATTTTTATTTTTATAATAAAGTTTTCTATTCTTTTTTTATACATTCAACATTTCACTGTTGCTCTTGTACTTGGCTTTTCCTGTAGTGTTTCTATATCAGATTGCCATATGTAAAAAATAATGAAAAATTGAAAATTTCAATCAACTCACGCATACACAAACACACACACTCGAAAAAGTTTGGGTCGAAACTCGAAAGCAATTCACAAAAAAATGAAAAAAAACTTTTCCTAGATTATTACTTAGTCATTTACATTTTCCAAGGTGTATATGTACGAGTATGTATATGCATGCGTATATTTATATTAGGAGGTAGAAAAAATTTCCCTTGTACATAATTTTCTCTTTTATTTATCTCGTCGAAAGTGAAATGAACCAAAACAATGTATACAAAAAAAAATCTAATCCATGTAGCTACTACTAATTTTATTAGCACGGAGGTGGGGAGTTATGGTCTAATAATTTGGATCATTAATGCGTGCACGATTTTAAAATTAGATGATTTAACACAATCACAGTCAAATTCGCTTGTTTAGATTTATCACTGCGATAATGGTAGGCCATATTATTAGGGTATTTAACCAATTTTGTATTTTGAAGGTTATGTTCACGTTTTTAGATTACATATAATTGCGTTATTCACAATATTATTTTTTGTGGTATTTAACTTAAATTTGGTTAATAGTTTTTACCGTAATTGGTATCCAATTTTATGGTAACAACCATAATTATAAAATCGAATAATTTTATTTGGTAATTATGAATAAATTTTGTCGTTAACCAAATTTTATGATTCGTTTCGAGTCGTCCACTACAAAATCGTGAAACCTGACGCAAGGATAAAGCTTGTAACACATTAAATTTCACGTTCCTGAATTCAAAATTAAAAAATATTCCCACCAAAACTGTAGTTCATGTTTCGACTAACCGCATCTAGCGCGCACCCATTTATCAATATATCAACTATTATAACTATAATTTGTCATATTTATTTTACGCCATGGTATAAAAGTTTCCCAACCACACATAAATTACAGAATTAACGGAAGTTGTCGTCGTGCAACTAAATAAAAACAAAAATGTAGATGAAGAAAAGTGCACAAGACACATGAAGGCATAATATGGATCGTTCGAATGCAAGTAACTGTTAAAAAAAACTTTACGCAAACTACATGAATAATCCGATTTCTGTTTCAATTCAACTTTATGCCCCCACATACCGATAAATACCGCTTATAACTTGATATTACTTACACGCAGCATATATGAAGTAAATTTGTCACCAATTTATTCTCTTGCTTGCGCGGTTTCGACGTCTCTTTCTCTATGCTCTATCTATGCTTATACCCACTTCTTCTTTCTTTTCCTATAAAATGTTGATGGTGTGGTGAATAAATTTCACCTCTATTTTGTGAATTCAATACCAAAAGGTTGTTGAACTTGCGTGTTGCGCGCGCAATACAAGTCTTTATATAAGTTTGTGCTGAGTAGTTAGTCGCGATGTGATGTTGGTTGATGTTGTTTTACGTATATATGGTTTAAGCAAATAGGTAACACTTTCGAATAAAATTGAGTGATTTATCATTTGTTTGGAGGTTTTGAAGTCAGATTTAATTCAAGGTGTGGGGAAGACGTGCCTTCATCAATGTACTGTACAATATACAATGCATTCATTGTATTACAGAGACAGTGCGGCAATATGGGAAATTTCACTTAATCATACTACTATGGTGCACCTTGTGTTATTGTTTTAATGTGTGTTATTTGGTGGGAAGTTCACTGCACTTTTTGTGTAACACAGTGTGAAAAAATATGTGTTATTTTAAATATCTTTTTGTATAAAAGCATTTACGAATATAAATTACTATTTTTTCATTTGTGACGGAGTAAACCATTTTCTACATATGATTCCTTAGTAGTGTATTTAGTACTTCTTAGCCTCACGACACTTGTTCAACGTGAAAATCGTAAAGGAAAAGGCGTGTATGATTAAATTATTAAGAAGGCCCACTGAGTACAGAACTAACGGTATGAGACCATATTGTTTACATTTTTTGATGGTTAAGTCAAATCGATTGATCATCCATCCATATACAATGGATTTTGAATGAATTTTCAAATATAAGTCGATAATAAAGTTATCAATTTTTATGATTATTACTTACAAATTGTAGGTGCCATCGATCCCAATAAAAGCAGTTCGAGTATCATCCTTCTGGCTTTCCCATATTTACATACTTAGAATTTTTCGGTTTAGAGATTAAATTACCTATGGCTCAATGATCATTTTCAGATAATCTTTAGTTTGTGTGAGAGGTAGTGACTCGTGACGGTAACTTATTGTCAATGGAGTCGATTTCAATGGCAAACATGAAGGAGTGAATATAATATATTGTGGCCAACATGACTTAAATTTATCACGAATAAATTGATTTCGAATACATCGCACTTGATTTCGAAAGCAAAAAATTAAACTTGCAAAAATCAAATTTTAGAAAAATTTACAAAGTCAATCCTTGTTGAAAGTTTAATCTTTAAGTCTAACCTAGGAAGCTGCCCATGGAAGCTGCCACTTCCGGTACACAGACTTCCACCAAATTTCGCAAGGATCTCAAATTACTAGAAAAATATTAAGAATAGAGTTTGATTCCGAATAGCCAATCCGCCTGTACTGTAGAGAGTCGAATTTTGGTGAAATAAAGTTATTTTTGTCAAAACTCATCTTTTTAAGTAAAATTAAAAAATGATCTGAACAGATTTTCTTTGCAAATTAATTTGTAATATTTTTGGATTTTAACCGTCTATCGTCTATTTTTCTATAATGATGCTTATTGCATGTTTATTTCATATTTTCAAGACAGTTTGCGTTTTGGCTAAAAGCATAATTAATTAGTATACAACCATATAACTGAAAGCGTGTCTGCGTCGAACGAAGTTGATTTAGCTGGTTCTTGGTTCCATTTGACACAGGATAATGGTTGGTCTGTTTTTCATGTAAATCTTATCTGACCTCTAATTTGGCTTGATTGACAGATTAAAAGTGTCGCATTTCTAGAAAAACCAAATATATCCAAATGCATTTAACAGTATGCCATTCGCCACAACATAGCCGGATTTTTAGTAATTAAAGTAAATTTGCTATATTTTTCTCCTAAATATAAATTTAATATTTTTCTAATACTGCCTTAAATGTAAGGTGTCCACTATTTAACCCCATTATATTTGATTTGCGAAACCAGATGCCGACATACATTTTAATTACAACTTACAAAAAATAATTGTCAAATAAAACGTTTGTCGCTTATATGCGTTTTAATTTAATTACTTAAACTAATTATTAAAAATTAGCTACCGTCAAATGTTTTAATTTTTATGTCCTTAACCATCAAACATATGTTAATTTAACATTAGTTATAGAGTGTCTAAATATAAACATAATTTATTGGTCGCCTTTATAGTAACCTCCTTTTATTTAACTTGTGTGGTATTTGTCATGGACGGATATCTTTGAGCCTTTTTAGGTATGTTTCCGATGACAGAGCTCAAATTTTGCACAGAATTCTCAGATTTGTATAATAAATAATAATGCATTGTATCAAACATTTTGACGGACACCGATGTTGTGGAACTTGGCCTAGTCAGAGAAAATACAAAAAAAAGTCAGTTCATAAGTCAAACATAAATCGAACGGTAAAAACAGAAAGTTAAAAAAGAAAGTAAAACAGAAAAACTTTTAGTGAAACCTGAAATGTATTTTACTTAATTTGCTCCTTCTGGTAACAATTTGGAACCTGACGTCGTGATCTCGCAAATCGTTCAATGGGCCGACGAATAAATCTCGTTAACGGTTCAATGAATGCAGGGATCAAACATCAAAAAATCGACTGCGGCAAGATATGAGTAACACCAGCCGTAAATAGAAGGAGGTTCCGAAAACAAAAAAACATGTTTTATAAACTAAATATTTTTTTTTTTGCATTATCAGCATATTTTGAAAAAAAAAATATGCTGATAATGCGAAAAATAAATATTTAGTTTATAACATAAATTTCATCAGCGAAAAAAATTCTGACTACGAAAAAAAAACATATTTTTTACTTTAACTTGACTATATATAGTCGAATTCGGATTACCGAGTAAGAGAAGATTGTATTAAGATTTTGTTCTTCTCTGAAATTGTGCATTCTAAAACTTTACTGGATTTGTAGTCGGCCCGTGATAAAATCTATAAACAAAGCCAGGCTTTCATATGGACTAACTGAATATTTTATATTTTGGTATTTATAGGTTTGAAATAATTATGGTTTACTATTCTTCGTAGAGTTAGTTCCAGATGAGGTTCTTTCTCCATGTTGGTTTCTGTATGGATGGTTTCTTTTTTGTATAGCAGACATATGAACGCGGCCATCCAATTCTTTGGCATCTCTTCCTGAGATGTTGATTTGATGCAAGACCAATGGATCCGTGTTTAATTAATTCTGAGGCGATGTCTTCAAGACCGGCTGCATTCTCATTTTTCAATTTACTAATAGCTGCTCTTATTTCTTCCTCTACTGTGGGATATTCGTCAAAGACCTCCTCAGAAGGCAGAGCAATTATTGTAATAACAGGTCACTTCATCAAATTGATTTAGCAGTTTTTAGAAGTACATTTGTTCCATTGAGAGAACATCAGATATGTTTGTTTACAGTACTCCTTTCCCGTAAGTTCAGCTCCCCATTTCCCGATGGCTGCGTACTTCTAAGGTGAACGTTTTTAGGGAGATCCTTAGCGTTAGAAAAACAATCTGTTTCTTGGCTTTGCTTAAAAGTTGATGTTTTCGATGCATTTTCCCATATGTTTGCGCTTCTTTTGTCGGAGATATTTAGTCGTAGCTTTTCTACCACGGCGGAGATATTCTGCTAGAGTGCTTCCAGTGTGGTGAGCCAATCGTTTATTACGAAGATTTTGTCTATTTTCGACAACCAAGTGGCATTGACCATCAAGCAATCACTGCAGCATCTCGGTTGTAGTTAAGGTGGGCTGTATAGCGAGCTATACTGCTCTTGGAAGTTGAATGGAGGATCTTCGTTATTACTGTGCCGTTCTAAAGAGTCAGTGACTACTGAGTAGTAACTCTGTAGTGATCTTTTAAAGCATCGACATTCCAATAGACGTTCATTTGTGCTGGTCTAATGATTGTAGAGGACAATTTCCACTTGTCTTTGAAAACGACAAGCATGTGATCGTTACAAATATCGGCCTCTCTATAAGATCTAACGTGATATTGTAATATATTTAAATGTTTTATTTTCGCATTTGAGATAAATTTGTAGCTATGTTTCTAAAGGGTTTTCCAATAGGAATGATACAATTTAAAATGGTTATAATGGTAACACTGGGTATTATTTTTTGACATTTCTTATGTCATTTGTGTTCAGTAGGTTATGCCATTAATTGGCACAAGCAACACGCTTTAACAACGCTTAGAGATTGTTAAAATGTTTTATCAAAATCAGTGCTCGTTTGTGAATATACTGAGAGAATTATTTTACATTTTTTGTGTACTTTTTTATCACTGTATCTAATTTTAATTTTAAACAATTGAGAATAACTATTTTTCTTTTTGTGATAATTTTATTTTATTTTTATTTTTCATTTTCGAGTCTTCGCTCTTCATCAGCTGATTCGCTATAATCTGAATAGCGAATTAGCTGCTGAAGAGTGAAGACTCGAAACTAGTTCAAAAATAAAAAATAACAATAAAATAAAATTATCACAAAAAGAAAAATAGTTTTTCTCAATTGTTTAAATTTAAAATTAATACTGAGAGAAATTTAAGAAGAATTCATGAACGACATTATTCAGTTAATCGACTCACTATTCGCCGTATTGTAGACAAATTGAAAAGAGAATTTTCTTTAATCGATACAAGAGTACCAGTACGACGTAAAAATGCGCATCTAGTTAAAGTCGCTGTGTGGTGTGCAATTCATGCTGGTGGAGTGATTGGCTCATATTTCTTTGAAGAAAATGGTTGAAGAGTAACAGCCAATGGAGAACGGTACAAAACAGTGTTAAATGATTTTTTTACTGCTGTTTCTGAGAATAATCTAGAAGCTCTGTGGTTTGAACAAGACGGTGCCACCTGCCACACAGCCACCTTAACCATCGATTTATGGAAAACAAAATTTGGTTATGGAATTATCTCAAGATTTGGTCCAGTTAATTATACGCCCAGATCGTGTGATTTAAGACCTTGTGATTTCTTTCTTTGGGGAAATGTTAAGTCACAAGTTTATGTTGATAATCTAACAACAGTTGAGCAATTATAAATCCACGTTGAACGTCCTATTGATGAAATACAGTCAAATTTATGTGAAAAAGTGCTGATAAATTGGGCTGTCAGAATACAGTACGTACGGAGAAGTCGTGGTGGTCATTGAATGTTGTTATTTTCCATACATAATGGCATAATGTAACCTTTAAAATAAATAAAAAATTTGCTCTCGCTGAACAATTTACATATGTGATTTTTTTTAAATTTTAAATTGTATCATTCCTATTGGAAAGCCCTTTATTTGATATAGGTTTATATAAAATACTTAAATAAATTAGTGCTTACGAGCGGGTTTAGTTAAGCTCCACGAAATCGGCGTCAGTTATTTTGTCTTTGCAAACTCAAACGATGAGGTGTGATTTCTATATATAGCTAAGTTGCAACTGACCTTAGACTTGTTCGAGTACTTAGTGCGTCCAGGGTGCGAATATCAGAATTGTTTTACATATATGTTATTAGGCAATATGATATTTTTATTTCGCTATTTATAGACTTTAAATGTGGTTTAATAATTCTTGGCAAAGTAAATGTTAAACGAGTTTTCTCTTTGATTTTCGGGTCTGTAATCTTTAAAGTACCATACTATTTTGTCACCTAAAGTTCCTACATTAACTTGCGATAGAGTTATGTAATGATCCCCCCTGTTAAAAACAAAATTCAAAATTAAGTAAAAGTTATAATTCTGGGATTTTATATAACAACGAAGAGCTTTTTGTTGTGATTTAAAAACATGATCAATAAAAGGCAATTGACTGAGTGTATTCTAAGCGACGTTAAATCGTATACAAAAGCTCCAGTATATATGAAAGGGGATCAAAAAGGTTTGTCTGATCTGTCTTGATATATCCGGTGGCTAGTAACGAAAAGTATTATATTCTAAACAAGGTTGCACAGTTAGTTCTTGTTTTAATTTCAAACCGATTTGCATGTTGTCAACAGAGCTATGATGGTTTGGGTCAGTATGGTATCGAGTTCATAAAATTTCCAAAGGCATTGAGCCTGTTATGTCTTAGTGTATCAGAGGCCAATAATGGAATATAAAAAGCCAGTAATGGAATATATAGTGAATATAAAATGAAGCATAAAATCCATCTCCCCATGACCTACATTTTTTTTATCCAATATAATTTTGATAGAATTACAACTAAAACGACCGAACTAGATTAGCAATGATCATCGCGCGAGAAGATTTGTGATGATTGTGTACGGTGACGGAAATCATTATTTAAATATTTCATAACCTACATTTCATAAAAAAAAAATATTATTCGATTGCGTAACACATGCGGTACTTTGTAAAATGTACGTGTACATCAATAATTTAAAATAAATTGGCTATTACACAATCTTAGGTGAACGTCTTACTGAAAGGGTTATACAAAAATAAAGAGAGATTGTTACATCATCAATAATATTTCTTATAAGAAATAAGAATTTAGTTTTGTAGTTTTGTATAATTCGTAATATACTAGAAAATCAGGTTTTACTGGATTTTTTTGTTATTTTCTTAGGTTTGTTTTGTATATACGTTGCTTTCTTATTCTTAACCATAAAAACTTAATTGCAAAAAATTTATATGAAGAATTTTGTTTATTATTGGAATTAATTTGAATTAAAGTTTCCACCCCCATCCAGTTGAGAAACTGAGAATATGAACAACGCGAAATATGGTTAGTTTCGTATATGTTGCCGAATTTTGATTTTTAATAACCCAACGTAGAGCTTGGACAGGTTTTAAACTGTTGTAACAGTAAACAGAAACCAAACGAATTAATTATACATCTTTTAATAGTTTAACTTCCGCTTGACATTCAAACAAAAATAAAACTTTTTTGACAATAACACGATTGTAAATTTATTATAGCGTTGAAGTATGGTTGGTCTTGGTATTAGTGTTGAAGGTATATATGTAGGTCATTAGTCACAATAGGTTGTGTTTTACATAATATACACATATAAAAATATACCACCTGTCAAAATAAAACTGTCCCTTTTCTTTTTTACAAATCCGTTTTGTTTTATATTACAAAGGAACTAACCCTCAAGATACCCTAAATTATATAATTTTCTTACCTGTATTTTATCTATATTATGTTGTTGGTAAACTATCTTTATATTTATTAATACTTCTAGACGGGAAGGGAACACAACGATTGGCAAATTAATATAAATGAGTTAATTTGTGTGGTTGTGTACACAAGGCTACCTGTAAAATTAGTTTGTATGTCGCGATAAATCACTTAGGATGATATTTGCCACCCTTATACTCGTTCTTTATGCTACGACTTTATCAAGTTCTGAGTAAATACAACATACTTATGTTCTATTCATTAAATTAATGTTCTTGTAGATTAGAGTTTAACTTTGATTTAGATCATTTCTCATATATATACGAAACAAAAAAATTAGATTGGTTGTCGAGTTGAATGCGTATTACATATTCCTGATGGTATAATGTTAGTACGCTAAAAGTCAAAAATTTTCAAAATAAAAAGTTAACAATAAGCTTATGGTCTTTGGAATAAGAAAGAAATAATCCACGATTTATATCTGGTCCTAAGGGCGATAGTAAAAAGCAAAACAGAAGGCCGGCAGGGACTCCTATTCAGACACGAAATAAAAGCATTGACAAAACACCGAGACGATGAAGTTGATTTCTTTGCAATTTGTGAAGCTCGTGCAGAACAACTTGGTTTTATCTGCTTCGCATCATGGAATCAAATTCGTTGGAGTGCCGCATTCTTGATAAAACAAAAAAATACTCACGTAAATCAAATTTCAGAGCCTTTAACATTACTATCATTGACTGCAGAACGAACAAGGAGCAAAGGGAGAGAAATCCAGCGTTCCGCATTAAACATTTTTTAGCAAAGTCAAAACCAAATAAAAAAAAATGAACTCAATCGGGTGCCGGTCTCCTACGTGGTTCTCCTTTCTTTAGTTCAGACTGTAAATCTTGTTTGGTAGCAGTCCTTTTTAGTCTCGGAGAAGCTAAAATTTTAGTTTAACTTTTTAATTTCTTTTCTTATACGAATGGTCTTTTATATTTAAACTTGTAAAATGGAGTGCGAGTTCACCAAATGTTTGTTGTAAATTTATTACTTAAAAAAAAGTGAAGTAAATTTATCACTTTAATTCATTTAAATATCACAATTCATAATATTAGACAAGTTTGACTGAAATTAGGTGAAACATTGTCTAACTTCATTCAGCCTAAACGGCTAAACTAGGCTTAAGCATAATACAATCATAAAACTGAATTTGATCTAAATTGGTTCAGAAATTACCGAATTCCATTCAATATTGTGAGATTGCTACATTTCAGCTTTCTCTATTGTATACCAGTCGCTGACATCAACACTGAAATGATTTCACTACAATCGTTTGATTTCTTGTAGAAAGGGAATTTCGTGTGAAATGCCACATCACCCCATTAACTTGTGTCGTTATATGGTCTACTGAAAAAATTCTAGAAGAGTCAAAGTCTGTCTACTACAAATATATATAGAACCATTAAATTATAATAATAGGTGTGTTAAACACTGATTGGCTTCGAACATCGTAGTGACAGCAATGTTATTTTTAGCGAGGGCACCTCAGCCGTAAATGCCATCTAGATTTTGTTCAATGTAAATCTGTACCATATGTAGAATTCATTAAAAATTCACTAAATTCTCAAGTAAGTTCTAACAAAAGTGGATCCCACCGAAGAACTGTTATACGAAGGATGTTTCATAAAACTGCAAATGAACAAAAATCTTTATGTTTAAGAATTTTTTCGACACCCATACAATGTTTACGACTATTTTAGTCGCCGAAAACAAAGAGGCCATTTATTAACAATATTTCTACCACAAAATTATAAAAAATGCGCTCTCCTCCCCAAACCTTTAATCCCAGGGCATACTTGTGTACACAAAGATACACAAACCTTTACAAAAATGAGAACACTCTTGGGTAGCTTCTTTGCAGCTTGGTTTCGTATTGATAAAAAATTGGTCTACTCATCAGGTTGCAACGACCAAACTGTAAAAATCCAACTCTTGCTTTGTACTGATAATACAAAACAAGAACATATCGATTTAGCGAATTATATATCACTTAATCAGAAACCACAGGGAATTCTCACTATGTATGTGCGACTAAAATAGTCGTAAACATTGTACGGGTGTCCATTAAAATAATATTTTGTCCGAAAAGCCGAAAAAATTCTTAAACAAATTAAATTCACGGACGATTATAAATTTTTTCTTAAAAATCATTATGTTTGTTGTTGTAACCAAACCTAGGTATATGGAAATACATTTTTAAATTTCATACTTTCAGTTTACGTTTATATGCGAGGGGGGCGCCGCTTCTAAAAAATAAAAAAATTATAATTAAAATTAAAAACATGGAAATCGACCACAAGTTATCTTGGTTCGTGGCCTTACATGTACCTATAAAATATCATTTTGGGTACACCCAAGATCTACTACGTTAATGGACACAAAAAACTTTGAGAATTTACTTGTTGCAGTCCATGCCAGGCTCCTTAGTACGACTAAATAGCTTCTCTCTTATTTTTATTTTTTTTATTTTTTGATGATAATCTTTGTAGTCCGTTCTGGGGCCGAACCACCCCCACCTCTTTCGAGGTTCACTTTTCACGTCCTACCCCCCGCATTGACAGCCAAATCGGGGAGATACTTCTATAGGTCCGATTTACGTCGAACCATCTGCACATTGCATAACTCCATGCCAGCCTATAGTATTGGCGTGGAAGCTAGATGGGTAGGCTAATGAGTTGTGCTGATCGACAGGGGGTCATAGTTGTATTCATTTTCATTTTCAAAATCTCTTTTGTATCCTGCCCCTATCGAGATTTGAACCTAGTACCTCCCGATCCAAACGCCAAAGCTTTAACCACTATTTGGTCGGTAACTAAAAAGGCTTGACCAAAGGATTCTGATGGCAATGCAATAAGATATATTCGACAACGATTTTATTTTATTTCATTAATACATTTCCAGAAACGCTTGGCATTTTCAACCCTAGTTCTCAAAAAAAAAAATGAGTGAGTCCAGTAGTACTCTCAAGGAGATGTGTAAACATGGCGTGTGTATAGTACGTGGGTACAGTTTACTTTGAAGGAAGAAGGAATGCAATTTTACTAACCAGAGTTTTTCATTTGTTTATTATCGTTAAATTGGTCTATTACTCTTTCGGTATAATCGACGCAATTGGATTTTGGTAGCTAAAATAAGATATATTATATACTGTCGACTCTAACTTTAAAAATTTTCATTGAAAAACTATACACAATATGGTCGTCCCATATCTAGTAGTAAATATATTTCGATCTGAGTTCATGTGCAAATCGAATTCGTCTCGCAGGAAGTTTATAAGTGGTTCAGCTTGAGGAACAGCAACATTAATATTGAAATCCCCGCTCATAATCACCGGCAAAAGATGATAGTCTCCTTGGAGAATTTTTAAAGTTCTTTATAATATGGGGCAAGGACGAAATGTATGAACTTCATTATGTCTTCGAAAGATTTATTCGGCGAGGTTAATACAACTACAGAAAGCATCTTATTCCCATTGAGAAGCTGAAGTTCAGCCGTATATATATCATCAATGAGTTGTGTTGTTACGCTTATACCAGTTGTTTGTCCAACGATGATTTCTTTATGCGAGGTGACTGTATGGTATGAGTATTCTATTTGAATTTTTATATATGTATTGTTACTTCGGCAGCTCACTCGCCGTCTCTCTTGAACTGAACGCAGATCTGGAAAAGCAAGAAAATTGAGCATCCTTGCGTGACTGTGTCAGTTAGGTCGAGGTGATGTGTATGACCTAAGACTCTGACAGTTCAATGTTAAAAACCAGACGTCATTATTATCTCGTACAAAATTCGCCATTACAACGGATAAAGCGGATTTGTGGTGAGGCGCGATAGCTAATTTTGAAGAAGACCCATTGAGGTCCCATTTTTACGTCCATGGTAGACGACATGATCATCGATAGCCGACGTGATGAACAGTCCTTCGAGACTCGTTACTCGTGCTAAAGCAATATACACAATTTGTTAACTGTGTCTTTTATCGTAAGAGTATATACTGACTATCTCGTTGTAGGTACCACCGTGTGATGCATGAATTGTGGACGCACATGAAGGTACGACGCTTTACATTAATTGTTGTTTATGCTTAACATTAATTGTTGTTTCGATTAATAGTTGAGCTTTTTCTAGAAATGGGCACCAAACATCGGTCGATATTCGTTTTCTGCGCCCATCCAGCTTCAACGTTTTCATCGTCGACGTTTTCATCGTTCTCGTTGTCCTGGTTAGGATGCCTATGCATTCGATATACTTTAGACAGCCCATAGTTCCATTCGCCAGTCCATTTGTTACGTCACTATTGGTTTTGAAAAAGTACGGCAAATTATTTGTGTCCACTATGCTCATTTTATGGATCTTTTGACGGAATTGCTACACCGGCAGCCCACTGACCATCTTTATTGAACTGAAAACACCATTCAAACGTAGGAATATTAACAAGTTCGTCATTGCGCAGCCAGGTCTCGAAAACAAAATGAATTGAGCATACCTGCGTGACTGTGATCTGAGACTCTGGCAGTTCAATGTTAAAAACGAGATGTCATTATAACCCCATTCAGTAGAAGACATGATCATTGATAGCCGACGTGATGAACAGCGCCTAGAGACTCGTCACTCGTGATAAAGCAATATACAGCAGTTGTTGACTGTGTTTTTAATCGTATGAGTATGCAATTTCGTAATCGTAATTCGTATTTCGTATCGTAATTTTTTTTTTTTGATTTTTCTGATCGATGGAAATGTCGATGGTTTCTATTTCATTCATTAAATTATTTTTTTCATTTTCCCTACTATTATACATATACATAAAAGCATGCCATGTATAGTAAAAATTGTTTTTGTTGAGTTTCTTGCTTTTTTTTTTCAAACGAAGTAGGTATACGTCATTTCCGTTCGTTTCATTTACAAGTTTACTCTAATACAAAAAATTTTGGTAGGCGCGCGTAAAGATGTTTACACATCAAAAAAAAATAATCCACAACATTTTTCTTAAATTACGTAGTTGTCTGTTATTCTAAGGTGGTGTTAATAAATGTTATTTATTTGAAGCACGTGCGAAACAGGTAGTCCAAACTACCCCAAGATCTCTGCAATAAAAACTGTAGTTGTGAATTTGAACATTCTTTTCATGAAACAGTGAAAGAAAGATTTCGGTAATTTAAAACATTTGGCGCGATTTTATGCCCAGTCCCCTTACGTTTTCATAGTAAAGATACATTTTTAGTGTTTTGATGCCGAAATTGAGATGTTGTTAAGTGTTTCTTGACTCACAGTGAGAGACATCAGCAGATCAAAGATTGTGTCGAATAAATAAATTTTACGTGGTGTGACGCACCACAGCACCGTTGGAAGCGGGTGTAATTCTTTATTTAACGAGCTTATGATCTCCGTTAGTTTTGTAAGTTTCCAGCATTGAATTTATATGATAGGAGGTGATTTGAATGGAAGCATTTAATCAAAAAAAAACTAACAAGCAAATAAATTTTTTGTATAGGACGGGTGCTAAGATGGATGCTTTCTTGGGATTATGATGAATAATCATATGATGTGGGATCAATGATCAATAGCTTTAAAATACTGCTTCACTTCGATCTGAGCACCTAACTTTCGGCTTAAAAACACCCTAAGTGCTTTTAGTATTAGTGAAATTTCCACCAACAATTCTAAATTTGTATAAACAGAAACATCTTATAACACGATCACATAATAATTTTAGTAACAAATTACATTTTCAATCCGCAATTTTTAGACACACATATGTTACATACAAATTTTGAGCTTAATTTTCCACTACACTATCATTAAAGACATAAAGCACTCATACAGAGAAATATGTCTTCGTAATGGAATTACATTTTATAATAGAATTTCATCTATCATCCTTAACATAGAGAAACAAATTACATTCTTCGTACCACCAACACTATATACATAAATTCGAAACGATTTTTGGAATTTTTCTGAATAACCAACATAATAGAAGTACGGGGCTCTTATGTTGTTGTATCGTACTTATTATGATTATTAATCATGTCAAATTTAACTTCATTAACATAAATTTTTCTATACAATAACCATAATATGATTTCCGTTTTTCATACCGAGTATAATGATAGTAGTAATATACTGTATATAGGAGTTTAGTATTTATAGTAGTACAGAGTAATAAACTAATCATAATTTTTATTAAATTTACTTTTATGCTTATATGGTTTACGAGTACAGACATACATACATATACATGGTACATAAAACGTGGAGTGAGTATGACATTTTTTTTATATTTGATAGACGACAAATTTTTATTTATTTTGGGGCGCACAAATTTATTATTACTTTTTTTTCAAGACTTGAGACTCATGTAGGTAGGTGTATGTTGTTACTCGATGTTTCCATACAAAATAATAAATTTCGTACCCGTTTGGATTATTACTCAATTGACCTTGATCATGATCTCGTACACACGGCATGACACTGAATAATTATAAAATTTATCGTTTATATTCTGAATGATCGATCATTATCGTGATTTTGGTTCAGAGATCTCACCGTTTAAAAATGTGTATATGTAATGGCATTGAGGTGTCGTCGGTGATTATTCAGGAACTTTTTTTATGTTAAAATCAACAGACATGTGACTAATTTATATCAAGGCATATACGAATGTTGTTAGCTGCACAGAAATTCAATATAATAATATTTGCGCTAATTAGCATCGTTAAA
The DNA here is from genome assembly GCA_932526605.1 of Nephrotoma flavescens. Classification (NCBI taxonomy): domain Eukaryota; kingdom Metazoa; phylum Arthropoda; class Insecta; order Diptera; family Tipulidae; genus Nephrotoma; species Nephrotoma flavescens. The sequence goes on from OW052220.1 coordinate 2,387,693, forward strand.
AAATTTATGAATTCTTGGTATAGTTGTTAACAATACTAAACAACGGCAGGTCGATTTTTTACGATAGCACAATGAAATTGTTTTGTTTCGAATTCTTTCGTTAAAACGGATAGAATTCCATATGAACTTTATATGTTTGTGATCTAATCGCAATCAGTCAAACGGATTTTTTTTTTTAAATTGTTCGTTATGTCATGCCTAGCTAATTAGCACTTTGTATAGTACATACAAGTCAAGTGTATTATGAAGTTAACCATGTGATAATATAATGAGTGTGGAATTTCATAGAAGTACGGTTAAGTTCAACTATTTTTGATTTGAGAACGATGAACTTTTTATAATTATTATTTTGTATTTGGCCGTAAAGTGTAATCGTTTGATATAAGAATTTCTATAATATGTGCAACATATAAATTGCTAGTAAAACGTTTTATTATAATTTAATATTTTTTTATAAATTAAACATTTAGGTTAATGTTAGCAGACGTTCTGTGGAAGATAAACAATACGAATATCGTGGCAAATAAACTTCTTGTCTAAAAATATGACGACACGAAATTAAATGTTTAATGATTTAATTTATTATGAAATCACGAGATATACATTTTTAAAATCTAAGCCAAACCATTTAAAGTATATTGGTTATTTTTTTATAAATGATTGACGTCAATCAATCGACAGCTTTAAGTCTTGTTACTATGAAATACGTGTTAAATACCAAGGTTTTCAATTAGGTACAGCTAAGTAAGACGCCTCGAAGATTTTCCCATCATTCTATATTTAAAATGCATTAGTGAAAGTTAAGCCAGCTTAGGTGTAATTTATTGCCTTTCGTTTAGTTTATTTAAATATTAATATTTCACATATTCAAAGTATTTTATTAAAGATTTTATTCTTATTTTAATTACAGGTATGTTCTAAATCAACTTTTAGAAACTGTTTTAAAACTTACATATGGTTTGTATTGCTGAATTTATACTAATTTTCATTTGAGGTTGTTAATTTATTTTGAAACTTGTCAAGATTTTAACAAGAAATACTTACTTAACTAGATTTTTACAGTGTATAATCCGTTTGCTAACATTTAAGGTACTTTGGCCTAGTTCTGGGGCTGTTTTTTATACCAAAACTTTTGTTGAGTTCCTAAGAGGGTTAGAAATTAATTTGAGTTTCAGTAGTTTTAAGAAATAAGCCGATCAAACTATTTAGACGAAGCCAAAGTTTGGTGTAAACTGTACAATTTTTGAGTCACTTGCCAAAATCTGATATTTCCAGTGACATCACTTTCTATTACAATTTGGTAAGGGTTGGCAAGTGTTTTTACATATTTTATAGGTATATATATTTTTTAAATTTCGCTCAAGATAAATAATATATTACAATGCAGGGCAATTTCTTTTAAAGTTCTACTAGATCTACTGCCACTGAATTCGTTAATTTTTTTATTATTTAATTCGATTATCTGTTTTTGTCGCTTCAATATAGATTTTCTAGTACGAAGTCTTGAAATTCTTGTTTCTGAACTGATGACGACTTACAAAACTTCAGCTACCTTTTATCGATACCATGTTTGGCAGACTTGATCAGAAGTACCCATCAATGTGTTCAAAAGTACTCATCAATAAGTTGCGATCATTGAAAGTTGTAGCTTCATACAGGAGCTTTTTCGTTTTTTTTGAATAAATTTGATATATTTTGAAAAGTAAATCATTTACGAGTAAAACAATTAAGAACTAAAAGATTCTAAATAAAATTTGCAAAAAATATCTGTCCAGCTAAGTTTTTCAAGATTTAAGCTGATATGACGTTTGTTTTGCCAAAAAACTAGTTTTAAATAAAAATTCGGCCCAGTGCAGCCCAGAAGAATTGATTGATCGGGATACAACCTCAAACTTAAAATTTTCGTCAAAATCGATCAACGGGGAGTCACTGCTTCCATACGAGATTTTTCATTTTTTGAAAATTACTCTCATTTACGCAAAAACAGTTAAAATAAAGAAACTGTAGATTAAGTTTCAAAAAAAAAATCTTCAGATTATTTTTTTTAAATTTGATCGGAAATGACGAGTTGTGACCAAAAAACATTTTTTCACCAAAATTCGGCATTAGGCGTACTGAACTTCATACTGAAGATTTTTCCATAAATTGGGACGTGGATGCGAGATGTGGTGGGCATCTGTGTATTGAAAGTGGTAGCTTCTGCAGGAGCTTATTCAAATTTTGTAGTGAAGGCTAAATAAAAAACAAGGGTTTTCTGAAATTTAAACAGGAATAATGATTTTTGATTATGCAATACAGTTTTTATCAGAAATCCTGACAAATTCAGATTCATTTCAATTTAAAACCTATCATTATATTGTACTTTTCATATCGATTATTATTTAATCCGCGGTAGTTTTATTTGATAATAAGGAGTTTTTATCTCCCAATATATCATGCAATGTATCGTGCGTTTATACCTTTTCATAGACACTCCATGATCTGCTCTAAAACTGGAAGCGTGTAAGCGATATTTGAAGACAATGTAAAACTGTTAATTCCAGACTATTCCTGAACAGAAAACAATAATACAGTAGTAATTTTTTTAAATAAATGATATTAGTATTTGAAAGAACGCGCAGACGGTTAATGACTTGTCAATTGGACAGCCATTGTCAGACGAATTGAAACAATTAACCAGTAGGCCTGGTTGTGTTAGCTCTAAAACGCGAACGAAATTTAATAATTTTTTCGTTGAAAGATGCTACTCTATCTATATGGAAGTACTGAACAATTAGATTGTTAAGTTTTTGAATAAGGGCAAATTTCACTTTACAATGCAGTTCTGGTTTAGGAAAAATAAGAACATGGAGCAAGCCATCCAAACAGTTTTTGAACATATAAGCGAGAGCACTGTTAAGAAAACTCATAAAGTTGGTCCTACTGTAGGTCAGTTGAAATATCGGTGTATGTCGACGTGTCCATGGGAGGGCTAATAGTTTTCATGATTGATAATGTTTCATGTTCTCTACTTTCATTGTTCCAACAAATTTTTACTCTTTTATGTTACCCTCTTTTTGGCGTTTGTGCTATATTCATAGAATGGTGAGCGTTTGGATTCCAAAACTTTTTGCTCCTTTTGGCTATTATTTAAACCTGTTCTGGCAAATATTTTGAAATCACTTAAAGATGTTAGATATGGTGCAAAATGAATGGTTTAGAGTTCTATATCACGATCCGACAATTTTAAGAAGCTAAACTATTTAAAAGATAGTGGATAGATAACATTGATGTTGTTTTTATCCAAGAACCACATACAGAGTACTATTTACAGTTTTGCTGTTGGCTCGTGCGGAAATATACTGAATAACATTTTAAATTTTATTTCACATGAACTACTCCTGAGAATAACCTAACAAGTCGAAACCGATAGAGTTAAACGAAAAAAAATTTTACTTAAATTTTTCGAAATAAAAACAAGTGTTTCGTTTTAAAATGTTACATATAGAGAGTATTCCATTTAAAACAAAACACCCTGAATAACTTGCAAAATACTTAGTTTTGTGAAAAAAGCCCAAGAACTTTTAATTTTGGAGGGGTAAAATTTTTGACATTAAAATCAAAGACAAAAATTTTCCCACTTCAACCTAGTTTTGGCTAACATATTTCGAATGACTCTAGGTTAAGCTCTCTAAGTTAGTTGTTTGGAAACATAATAGATCTCCTGCGACTTACGTCCATGTCAATGTACAGGTTGACATGGAGCTTGCAATGTGCAGGTGGTATACTGTAATTGTGTGAGTAGGTGAATAGGTGAATGTGTTGATGATGTAGCATGAATGCGTGGTATCACAATGGGCCAAAAAAAGGCCTAAGTGTAAACCACTGAAACCTAACCTACCTGTTCTTGTCTTGGAGAAAGAATGACCCTCACTCTGCTGAACGAAACTGTGTTTTTTGAGCAATAATAATGAAATTTGGCTTGATGTTTATATTATTATTCTAACTGTATCTTGAACGAAGGTCTGCTCTTAGTCCATGCTGGTGGACTAAACTTGGTTCGTAGGATTGGATTAGGATTTTAGAATAAATTTTGTAATTTGATTATGAATTGGAAATATGCGAATCTAAACACTAAAATAAGGAAAAAATTTTATTTTAGAATCCGACCCAAAAATTTGCGGCCATATATATTTTATCGTGGTCAAAACTCGTACTGGTAACCAATATATTTGGTAATTTTTCTTATAGTCAAAGTTATTGGATTTCCCAAATGAAAATCATCCAAGCACTTTGGTTTAGCCAACATTTTATAAAGGTTGAGCAACACTGATATTAAATATTTTACCGCCTCTAAAAAGGCAACATATAAAACCAAACTCATATATGCAGCATAAATATTATTATGTTGTTATTATTTCGGGTAAACTCAGCATTAAATATGAAAATAATTGTTGGACTTTATATGCTCCAATATTAAATTTTATGTTATTGCATGAAGCATAAAAAATTTTTCTCTAACCAAAAATATTAATTTTATTTAATTTTTTAACGATTTTAATTGGTTTTTATGTCATATTCAGCATATCATAATAATACTTAATACATAATTCTGTTTTATTTGTATCCGATAATTTAATTTTGAGATTTAATTCAATTCGCACGTTTTTGTTGTTGCCGATAATTTGATGTTTCCATGCTGAGGATGGTTATGTAACCGTTCCGTTACCATGATTAATCAACCAAAGAAATTGTCTGCTAAATTTGAAACTCATCCGGTTTTGCATTCTTTCTAACCCACGTGTGTGCGTGTGTACCACCAAGTCTTATGTCTAAATAAGTAAAATCTACGTTGATAGTTTAGTTTTTGTATTTTGTTATGGATAATAAACATTAACAATAAGATGAAGTAGAACTAATTACTTGAGTTGCTTTTTGTTTTCGTTTCCCTATAATATTATTGTGTTATATCGTGCCATATACTCTAAACTTTCTGTTCTACAAAACACTTAAGTAATTAAAATAAATTGGAAAACATAACACACAAAATAAGGTTATAAACGAAGTTGTTGGTGTAGAAAATTAGTTTTTAGTGTTTAGCGCAACAGAGATGACGTTGATGTAGACATAAAGGAAATTAAATTTATTCTGGCAGAAGTACCACACGATGTCTAATAATATTCACGAATCAAAACGAACGAAAAAAAAAAATTTCAAACACGCGATACGTACAAAAAACGTTTATCGGATGCGGTCACTGGTCCATTGCTAATAACAAATGTTAGTTTTTTAAATTTTTTTTGCTAATTTCTATTTATTTATGCAATTGGATGGTTATTAAAATTAACATTTAAGGGGATTTTTCAAAATCGTATCGTACCACCTTGTTCCTACTATTTGAACTTTTTCATACTAAACCTACATGTGATTTAATCAATTTCATCGCATGTACGAATGAAATTGTTGTGTAACAATGAGATAATTATAATTATTTCTACCGCCTGTAAATCCATAGATTTATTCTAATTCCGTAGGTTAGAATTAGAAGAACTTTTAATTCTTAAATCAGTTACACGAGTGAAAAGTTACTTTACACTCTCTCATCAAAAGCCATTTAAATGAGAAATATTAAATTATTACGTGGCTCTTATTTCTATTTTAAATCACCTATATGTAATGATTTGGATTACAATCGTTGATAGTACAGGATCATAAGAATTACTTAGGTGAGATTATGGCTTTAGAACCAGAAACGAAAAACTATGAAAAACCTAATTGTTATCGCTGCACAATTCATAAAAGTCAGTCACTGGAAGATAATTGTGTTTTTATAAGTCTCGAGAGACAAGGTGGTTATCGAAGTTTTAGTTGAATCCAATTAAAGGAAATATGATTGTATCCCACTGTTATTTCAATCGTGCACCTTACCAATGATGATTTCTGAAATGAACACTCATTTTTCGTATAACACAAAACCATATTCTTAGATCACAATAAATTGAATTGAATCAGTTAAGAACTCAAAAAGTCAACTACCCACTTCGAAGGAGGACAATTTTTTGTCTTTTGGCTTCTTAGTGAATGATCACTGCAACGACTGCATAATCCTGAAACGCTTTGAAAGTTGCAGGAGAGTAAAATACTGGAAATTACTAAATTACTAAATCGCAACCAATACACCCACTGGTAGAGACATTCCTATATTCGAGCGGACAACAGAAATCGGAGAGACCCTTTGAAATAACGAGATTTAGTTGTGCGCCTTAACTCAACCATTTTAGGGTGGAATATTAATATGTTATAAAAAGGAGACGGATTCAAAATCGTCTGCCGCCTGTTGACACAGAGGTTCGGCGCTGTGCCTGACATGTTAATCCTACATTTGTATGATCACTCCGCAAATAACAGTATAAAGATCAAAGTATTAGAAAAATTATTAATCTAAATCGTAGAATATTCTAAAGAATAGATGGTGGAACTAAAACTTGATAGCAATGATAGTACCAGTTTTTGTACATATTGGCGCACTGTGGTATTATCCTGGCTTTCCCTGGGTATAGGGAATTGGGAACAAGAATTTCATAGCTTTTGCTTAAAATTTATGTTTTTGACCAACTGATTGTTTTGGTGTACATATTTACGAAACAAACATAAATCTGAAATTGTTTTTAACAATAATTTTTTTTTAACATAAGTTTTCCATTTCACTTTGTTTCTAAAATATTCATACCAATCTGATTTCAGTAGACCAGAAACATAGAATTCAGGCAAAACTGGCATAGGAATATTTTTTTCTATTCCCAACGAAAGCCAGAATAATGCTACATGTTTGAAAATTATTTTATTTTTTCGAATAGATGAGCAGATTTGGAACACGCCAAAATCCCATCTTGAAATCCTATAAAAAATTCAAGAACGATCTAGGACCAAAATCACTTTTCACATATTTTGAAGGTCCCTGAGTCCGACAAAGCGAAAAAAAGGTCGTCCCTTTGTGCGTTTGTCTTCTCCTTTACTCTGTGAAAAGCAACAGTATATCAAGTTACGTGTATTTGCTTTCGCAGAAACTATCGTGCAACTCTAAAAATTATGTTAAAATGGAGTGCGAGAGGAGGCCATCGATAAATGTATCGAAATATGGCTTGGGATGTTCACACTTAGAGAATAGAGCTTTCCTATAAAGAGCTACATACTCGAACAATAAGGGTTCATGTGTAATCTAGGCAATCCATCGAAGATGCGTCTCTATTGTGGTAATTTGGTAGAGACATGTCTATATGGACTTTGAGCTTCATGATCTGACTAGACAAAATTCCGAATTACGAAATTATTCCAAACTCCGAAATGTTTCATAATAGAATTAAAACCTTATGGTCAAGAGGAGAGGATCACGAAAAAATTCCACAAGTTCTAGTGAATTTCATTCAATTGGAAATCTTAACTCATTCAGTTTTTTGATGAAAAGCATTTTCGCGAAGCAATCCCCCAAAAATTGAATTAATTAAGATTTGCAATTGAAAGCTTGTTAATCCATAGTGCATCTCTCTATAACTCTTAATATTATCATGATATTTTGAAGTTAGGTTATATAATGAAACCTTGTGGAAATATCTATAATCAGACTCATAAAAAATATTGCACGATATAACAAATTGAGAGAGTTTACTGGTGGACTATTAATATATCGAGCTTAATGGGAACTGTGGGAGCCTGCTCCTCCCGAGATGCTCTCCAATATATCCCTCCGCCTTTATCAGCATCTCTATAGGGACCATTTTCCATATTAGGATCAGTCAGACGGAATCAAGACTTTACTTGGTGTCTCCATTGTATGTCCACTAACAGATAAAACAAACAAAGATAAAGCAGCAGTATTAGATTCATGTTCTGCATACTCCTGAGAAAGTTTCCAGCCATAGTGCAGATCGGATTCGAGTCCAACATTGCTTTGTTGGAAATTTTTGTCTTTAGGTCAGTCTATTCTTCTTTAGTAGCGCATAGTATCAGATAATTTTCAATATATAGGTTGTATTGATAATCCAAGTATAGATTTGCCGCATCCGGTATCTCATTGAACTGTAATAAGATTTATTAACTTATTCCATTTTAAGCAAATTTTTTAATTTGTTGTAGATGATCACTTCAATTAATCAACTTCAGTGCCCGGTGAACAAAAAATGATTTGTTATTGCGTTTAAATGTTGTTGACGTCACGGCAGAATTGAATCAAGTTTGCGCCTTCAAAAAGCCACAGGTGTTTGCTAATTGTTTCTTCAGGGTATTTTTTATTAAAATTTTCAAATTCCACGACATTTAACAAATTTACACCGATGATCGTCAGACAAATCAAAGTTGCTTTGATTGTGGTGCTTTATAAAGCTTAGGAAGGGCGTCGTTCGTTAATCCATTATGAAGGTACCCTATCTGGCCAAATATATTAAATGGCTATTTTATATTGTTGGAAGAGCAATTTGTAAAGAAATTTAATTCGTTTTCTAATTTACTCATGACAATTACAATCCATGCCAACAGCAGATTATTGATTCAAGGCGTAGAAGTCGTTACAGTTTGTCTTTTCTTGTTTATTAATTGTTATGACAAATATGTTCTTGATCCTGTAAGCTTTTGTCTTTGCATTTATTATTTATTAGTTTTTCAAAATGGAAGCTTATGAGTAAAGATAAATTATGTAAACACCTGCCTTCTGGATAGTATAAGTGAATTTTTTTCTATTGATATTTTGGTCGTTTAGTGAATACCATATGGATGCATTATTTGGTCATAGTACTCCGGTATTATTATCTGAACTCCGATGTCATTAGTTTTAGAGTGCACATTCCTAGCTACCACACTGTGTTTTGGATCTCACTGGGAAAAATTAAAAAATTTAATAAACCACTATTGACATCTCAAGCAGGTTCTCTCTTGCTGTAAAACAATGCACATAAAGGAATATTACTCAGCAGTCTCTTTAATCATTGACAAATAGTTGTGTGCCGTATCATTTTAAAGGTTTTTGAATAAAACACCTGTTTCGTATCATTTTACTTCACAAATTTCCCATTTACTTGCTCTTGGTAAACTTTCCGTTTAATATATTATACAATATTTATACGTTTTGTTAACAATGACGCTTGTGATTTTCCTGAAATTAGTGTATGTAGATAAAAAGAAATACTCTAAGAATTTATCGGGTTAGTATAGTAACCCGAAAACCGCATTGAAATGGTCGAAATCGCTCAAAATGCTCAAAATATCAAAAGTTCTGATTACGCTCTCTCGCTTTATAACGTTTTTTTGATTGCAACCCTAGCAAATTCTGTCATGGTTTTCGATTTAATGAATAAATTACTTGAAAAATCAGACTTGGTAGACCTAACATTATATCATGTTTATTCGTCAAGGTTAATAGGGTTGGTCTAACGATCGCTGTGTTATTTATAATCATTAAATTTTTACGATTACTTTAGATGGATTAGCACAACTGCTTGTTTTTATGGTTATGTTACAGTCAGGTCTATTTAATATTTTGTCCCAACAAAAATCGAAGTAAAATACCCTCTATGTAGTATAACTTTACTAAAAATTTGTTAAAACTGGTCAATCGCAAAGTATGGAATTTGAAAGTAATTTTATTTCTCCAGAAGGCACACTTTATAATTAGCTGAAAATGCTCATCAAAGTAAACAAACCACCAGAGGCAACCACTATAGTTACCACTATAGCATGCAACTTGGGTCACTGTATATAGCGAAAGGCTATTTCACAATTAGTTACATCTTGTACAAGGACTGATTTTAATCATTTCAATCAATGCACTTTAACATTACAGCAAAATATTTCAATAAAATTTTAATCACGATTTAAAAATTACAAAACACTTACTTGTGCTGTATAATTATTTAGTATATACCTTTCCACATCTGTCATTCCATCTTGAACACATTAGATAACAACGTTTAAAATATGGAAACCCCTTATCATGGAAAACGTGAAAATAAATAATTAATGTTTAATTTAATAATTGTTATTTATATGTAGTCATGTTTTCTAAATTATAAATATGAGTAAATAGAATTCTATTGTTACCGGTATGTACAACATTAAAACACAAAAGTCACCAACTTATTTTCCCATAACTCCACAAAATTGCGGTTAATTATATATTCTCGTACAAGCTTCTATTATAACGTATATATTTTCTATAAACGTAATTACAATAATTTTCTAATTTCATTATAATTTCGCTTAGGATCGACAAATTCTGTGTAGTAATGTCACCGCATATTAAATTTGAGAAAAAAATGTTATTGCTGCTTTCAAATTAAAATATTTCTACTTTCTTTTGTATGTGCGTACGGATTCGGCAACGAGTACAAATTTAATGACCCTACCTAGTTAAAATCAAGTGAAATTAGTTCCCAAGCACAAAATTCCACTGGTAACTAACCTAATAAAAATATTCATCAGCATGATCAAATTTTGATCGAACAACATAAAAAATTTATCTTATTTGGATTTGACAACAACAACAACAACAACAACCTTATAATACACAATAAATACTGTTTGTGTAATATATAATTCGTTAATTAAAACTTGATTGTACGTACCTGGTACCAGCTAGTATGTATAGTTATTTTCGTGTATATCATTATATAGTGATTCAATGCGATAGTTGTGTGCAATATAAATAATATATTAATGTGTACATTGACAACAACAACAACAACAATAGAGGCAAGAGAGCTTATATTTTAAATAATCAAACAATAAATTTACAAGCAGCACCAACAATATTTTTAGCATGAATTGTTGTTGATTCTTTTGGGCGATAAAATAGACATTGTATACTCGTTTATAAAAATGACGTGGATATGAATATTATGGTAATCATGATATGGGTAATCGTTTGTAGAAATAGATGGTCAATTTTGTAAACGGATTTGCTATAACAAAATGTATATTGGCGGGACGTCGCCATTGAAATATTTATGCCAGCAAATCCCTGAAAAATCTATTTACATGTACAACCAGGAAAATATCGCAAGTAAATAAATTATCGATAAACTTCGTTGCAACTAGTTCAATGTTGGATGATGTATATCGAATAATACTATCTGCCTATATATATATATATAAAGTGATTTGATTTGTGATTTTTTATATATAATACCTGTCACTTCAATATTGGCAGTAATTTAATAAAAATCCCTATGAATTTCAAAAATAAAAAGTTTATGGTTTTTTATTCGGAGCAACCTAACATTAATCAATCAAAACGACATTAAAACCATGGAGCATAGATACAAAAAAGTTTTAGACTAAAGAACGAAAAATTCTATGTCATGCGGGGCCATATGGTTATGACAATTTTTGTTGAATTAGAGATAGTTTTTATTGTAAGGATATTTTGAGATAAAATATGAATAGAATTTATGGGTGTTGGGATAATTAATTAGGAAGGAGATCATACGAATTGTTCTGTCCTGATGTTCATATGGGGTAGCCCAGTATCTTACTAAACCCAAGCAATGTTTGATTGTTTTATATTCAGTCATTACAATTTAATGTTTCTCTGCTGTCCGGAAATACAATTTTAGAAAACTTAAAACTTCGTGTTTATTACTCTGCACTTAAGCTCTGATGACCCAAATTTTCCAAAAATATGGTTCTATATAGTCAGCAAAGATTTACAATTTTTGTTTGCTTTTAATGTGCTACTGATTAATGTGATTTATTAATCGATCGATCAAACGAACTAGAAGGAATAAGCGGTTCAAACATTAGGTCATAATGTTTCTGAACACGAATGTAGCTAAAATAGTTTTCTATATACCTGGCTAGTTTTGTAACTTTGAATAATTCTAAATGTTTAAAATAAAATTTATATTGCAGATTAATGCCCTAGCTGCCTCATTACCATTTGAGTACTGTTATGAATATTTGCCTCGAGATAATTTTATTTCGCATGAATCAGAAAAAAACGAAAGAAGAAAAGTCCGAAGTGAACAATTTGTCATTAGTATATGATTAAATTTGATTGATTGTCGAAGATAAAAGATCATTAAACCACATGAATCCAACAGAGTAGCATTGTGGTTAGTTCTTTTGCCCTTCAAACGCCTTCGAAATTAGAACAATGATTTAAGAGTTATACTAGTTCGTCAAATATATCTGTTCACCAGATAATCTGCCTCATCCTCATCGAAATTCACACCGAATATCAAAAATAAATTTGTGCTCTTTAAAATATTGCTTCAGTACGATTTTAGGTACTGGATGGACGTTAGCTATTTTTCACAGAAATGGCCAACGCCTTATGGGTTAAAGACTATGGTGTACAATATGACGTAGTTCTTTGATTTGCCGTACAGTTTTGTAAAATATTTTGAAGGCATTGAGGGCTGGATTGGCACTGAGGGCCGTCTGTTAATTGTGGTAAATGGCAGTTTGTGGTATCGTATAGCATCAATAGTTTTCCTTTCCAGTTTGCGTGTTGAGCCATTTCAGTAGCTAAGTCAACATGTAATCCGGAATTGCAAAACGTACTATCTATAAGTATTTTACCAAAATTTAGCATTAAATTCGATAATATTGCGCTATCTTACTTATACCTGAAGAAGTTTCTTTGGGTAATTATAAGATTTTCTAATTGGGCTCACAGAGTGTGCCAGGAGATTAAAAAATATAATTTTTTGAATGGAACTCAACCTTCGGCAGTTACATGATTTCATAATGGGTCTGACAGGATGTTTCGTGCGAATAAAAAACCATTTTCAATGGGCCTTAGGCCCAGTCTAAAGTCATTCAACTTCTTTTCAGCCATTAAGCATCAACTTTGGAGACCCAAAAGATTGTTCTTGGGCAGTTGCATGACAGACCGATTAGATTTAAAAAAGTCTGATAGGCCTTAGATCAATTCCAAACTGTTTCTGAGTATTATAAAGGCGTTTAGTCTCAACTTCAGTCATATTTCAAATCTAGGCTCAGAGAAGTTTTTTTATTAAGAGGCCATTTTTTAATGGTTTTAACAGATCCTTGCACGATAAAGTTTATAGTTTCATGTGCGTCTCAGTGACACCAATTATAAAGTTAGCATTCCAGCACTATCTCTTAAGAGTGATGATAAATGTCTGGAAAACTCTTGAAATGTCTTGGGAATGTTCAGAAATCATGTTTTTAGAAACACCTTTAGAAAATCATGTAACTGCCTATTCTACTTTGGGTTAAATTTAAACAGTAAAACGGGATAAGGAAAAAGGATTTTGTGTCCTTTTGGATTTGCAGTAACAAAACGGAATGACGTATAGTTAGACGTTTGATTGGCGGTAAAAATAAGCATGGTTAAAATATCAATATTATCGAAGGTGAAACAAGCATGCAAATTGAATTTAAAATATAAAAATTCATTCAACAGTCCAATGTTACTTCGATGAGCCAGTTTTGTAAATTATTAAAATTCTCTCTCTCTCTCTCTGGCACTATATCCCATCAAGGGATTTGGCCGCCTCAAATGAGGTGTCATAATCATATTATCATTTCGGTTAATGAGTGATTAATTCATTAATCCTAAACCAGTCGTGAAATTTTTTCCTTGTCACCATTGGTAATCGAACCTGGGACCTCCGGTTGCTGGAGCAAGCATGCTAACCACTTTGCCACCGGGGCGGCAAAATTATTTTAATTGTTTCTTCTTATAATTTTTAATTCAAACGTTTTACGCTCAGGCGTGACCCCCTTGCTCTGGTGGCCCAGTGGCGTTCCGTGAAACAAGGAAATTGAGAAGTTTATTTTTTAGCAATCTAGTAGTTTGAATTATTGTCACGTAATTTTAAATCCACTGTTAAGGCAGGTTAACGTATGCTATCAAAAATGTTTCGCGAATCAAAAGCCAATCAAATCATGAGAGACATATACAAATTTCCCCGGCTGAGATGAAATAATTTTAACTTTGGGAAAATTTTGATCGCAAGCATCCAAGAGGACTGGATCCCCAGTGGCACTATTCTGGCTTTCCCTGGGAATAGGGAATTGCGAAAAATATTTCCATAGAATTTTTGTATAAATTGCATTTTTTGGCCTACTGCGGGAATAAGTTTGGTGTAAATATTTTTGAAACAAAGTTAAATGGGAAAATATTTTTCCCTATACAAATTTTGTGGAACAAAAAGTTTCCCAATTAACTTGGTTTTCAAAATTTTTACACAAAACATATTCCTTCAGTAGGCCAGAAAAATACAATTTGGCCAAAAATGTTATGAAATATTTGTTCTAATTTCCTATTCCCAGAGAGAGCCATGGATGTTCTAAGCCTTAAAAATAACATTTTCAATGGGTCCTATTTTATTTATTTTTAGTAAAAGGAAGTAAATTAATCATGGAAATTTTCAACCTTTAGATATTTTTATTTAACTTAAAGTTTCTATAAAAGTGAGAAGGTTTTAGATTTATTTGGTGCAAATAAACTTACCAGATGTGCCGCGGTTTTCATAGCAGGTTCTCGTGTTTTTTTACAAATATTTTAATAGATTTAATAGAGCAGTTTTGTGAAAAAGATTAAGAACAAACATTTTATAATTAATTAGTAACTAAATTTCTTTCATTGTTTCTTTCTTGATACGATTGATTTGATACGACTTAATATAATTTGATAGGAATTGATATGGATTGATACGATACAATATTATTTGATTTTGTTGTATAATAAATTTGACACGAAACGATACGGTTTGCTATGATTCGATAAAACTCGATTACAATTTGATATGATGTCAAACTATTTGATACACAATATGATACTATTTGATGGTATGATACATTTTAATGCGATTTAAACGGATTTGATATGCATCGATATGATGTGATTCGATACGGATCGATTTAATATGGTATCGATATAATATGGGTTGAGACGATTTGATACCATTCGATACGACGTGATACTAGATGTGTGACTAGGCAGCATTTAATAGGATTCGAGAAGATTCGATACTATTTTGTACGTTTTGATATTAATCAATGAGATTTGATACAAATCTTTACGATTTGGTATACGAATTAATAAGATTTGGTACGATTCGATATACGATTTGATACAATATGATACGATTCCTTGCAAAATTATATGATTTGGTACAATCCGGTATGATTTGATACGTTTTGATGTGGCCTGCTACGATACCTTTGAATAATAAGATTCGGTACGATTTGATACGATTATAGACGATTCGATTTGTTGTCCTACGATTTGGTACTATTCGATATGCTGCGGGGTAATATTCGATAAAATTTGATACAATTTGATTCTGTCCTTCGGAGTACCCATGCGCTTGGTATAATATGTTGGTTTATTAAATTTTTGAATCTTGTTGGGGTAGTCCAAGGCCCAACAAGATTCAGAAATAATTATGGTTAACAATTTTATAGTTTGGGTTAAGGATGATATGCTTCTTCATTTTGTTAAGGCATTCTTTCAATGACTTGTCATAGTTTATCCCGCTATATTTCGGTAATATTCTACAGTGTGGTAAGTTGATATCCTCCAGTGATAAACTAATGATATTATTATGAAACATTGTCTTGATAGTTTCATGTTATGTTCTGACCGTCTCGGCGAAAGGGCTCGGTATTGGTGGAAATTGACAAAACTAAGAGAGTTTGATTTTGTTGATATGGTGATGCCATACCCCCAGATTAAACTTCGCATTGTTTTTAAAATAAATAAAGTTTTAAAGTTTGGATTAAACAATATATCGTGCAATACCTTTAGAACAGATTATATTGTCCTTTCCTAAAGAATCTACTTAAGCTACTTAATACCACGTACTCGTCCATACTCAATGTAGGATTGGTTTGAGTGAAATAGTAAATTTAATGGATTTCCGGAACCCCAAAAGATATTTTTTAACTGGTTTGACAAAAAATCGTTTGGGGACAAAACAAATTTCGATTTTTTGTAAATTGTATCAAGTGATCGTTCTGTTGTTACATGTAAAATTTACCAATGAATCAAAACACCAGTAACTAGCGGTATAACTATAATATAGTATAACTACTAAAAATATTTCGACTCTTTTTAAAACAACCCTTGTGTGATTGACATAATATGCACTGTAAAAACGTAGGATATATCTACAAATAAAAAAAAATACTATCTAGCGGCAAAACAACAAATTCGATGATGATTTGACAATTTAATTTTAACATTTTACACCTCCAGTTATATATTTAGTTGGTTTTTGTGGTTTTTGTTGTGCAATCCAACACGAATCTAAACGTCATACAAATCACTGAACATAATAATAATTCATACGAATGTGTTACAATTTAACACAGAAAGGTAGCAATTTGTGGAGAATTTACCCTAAACATGACCACTGAAAATCCTATGTATATCCTATATATGACGTATACACAATCTTTGGTGGCATATCAAATCAAAATAGCAGACAAGTTTTTTTTGTTGGTTATGCTCGTATATAATACAATTTTAGTATAATGGATTTTATATTACGTACATATATATAAAAGCTGGGAAAAGCTCTGTATGTTTAGCAATATTGTCATGAACATATGGTGGACCGCCCTCAATTTATGTTGTTTTATGTGGATATGTCATTATGATTGATTAATGTTTGGTCTCCACATACTCTTATGTATGCTTGTTACAATAATTAAAAAGAAATAAAAATTTAAATGAGCTTTTTATGACTTTCAACTTTTTAAGGATTTGAATTTGTTTTGTAGCCGTAGACGATTTTCAAGGTGGTTTCTCTGCGCTCTCCAGATTTTTATAATATTCAAGGTGATATTTTCAATGCATTTTTGCATGCTAGATTTAATCAATATTACACACGTATTATTATGTCATCGGATATGACATCGTTTGTTGTATTTATTATAGTAATTATATAGTACACAACACAAAATACTGTGCAGGTGACACAAAATGTATCGCCCTAAATAATTGCAAATAAATTGTATATGATTCTAGTACTTCGATTATAGTATGTCGTATAGTATAGAGTAGGTCAAACGTGCTAATAACTGGATTACAACATTTCGCTGATCCAATGAAATTGTAAAATATCTACATTCAAAATATATAACGTAATTTGTTATAAACTTATAACCCAAACTTGATCCAGAAATTTGTACATGAAAATCGCTTGCTTATCAAAAACCTAATTTGCATAATAAAATTCCATTCAATAAAATTAATGTCAAAGCATTAACAAATTTATAAAAAAAATAATCGTAAATTTGATTATTTTCCAATTTTTCTTGTCGCCCATTTTCCAAACAACACATAAAAAAAAATAAAATAAAAAAATTGGTGTAGTGAGATAAAGTAATAAAATTCTATACAGCAAGGTAATAAAATTTTATAAACAGCTACGAACGTTTCTCTTATGTTCTCACACCAAACGAGAGAGTACATAAATTTGCACAGGAATTGAATATTTTGAATATGTACGTGATCCAAATATAAAATCACGTAAATTTTCTTTTTGGTTCACGCACTTTAACACAACGTTTCGTAATCTATGTCCCAATGCGATGGTTATTTAGAAATTTTTATTTTCCGCTCATTTTAATTTTTTTAACTGCCAGAGGTCCCGCACCCAACACATGATTTTCCTAGTAAAGGTGTTGTACTTTATACGTTTTTGTGGTTTCCTTCTCGGTTTCAGCATCCTTCTACCCCCGTGGACCTATTTAAATTGAAACATACTTGGTGCGTGGAACATACATTAAAAGTCACTGATTTTTGTTCAGATATCACACCTGTGTTTTTGACGATCTTCTTTTTATTATGTAATATGTTATATTTCAGAAAATTTATGTTATGTTTATCCTCTTTTTGTCTGTCAATGTGTTACAAAAACAATGAAAACTGTAAAAATTTACTTTACGTTTCGTGAAATGAAAAACAATAAAATTGTCTGTAAAAGATAAGTTAAATGAATAAAGACAGACACAACAAGAATAGAATAGATAAAATAATGATAATAGAAAATCGTTTCCATTAAATTTTCTCTGTGCTGGAGGAAGTTTTATAGGTGGAAAATTCGTTTAAAATTTGTCTTTTTGTTAATAAATCAAAAGCTTTTAATAGTCGGCCAAGAAAACGGAGGCGCTTACAATCATTTATAACCATCATTTGTGCTTTTTTCACCTCTAATATTGAAATGTAATATTCTAAATAATAAACATAATTGAATATGAATTGAATATGAATTGAATATGAATTGAGTATGGATTGAATATGAATTGGATATGAATTGAATATGAATTGAATATGAATTGAATATGAATTGAATATGAATTGAATATGAATTGAATATGAATTGAATATGACGTTTTAGTTAACTATGTATGTTGAAACCGACAATACAATGCAAATGTGAATGTTTAGAAGTATTTAAAGCATTACCAGTATAGTCCACAGCACTAGATTAAAAATCTCTTCGTAGATTTGCGGTTGCGTTTTTCACAACCATTCAATTGTTGCTTTGTCCCAGTTTTATATTTGTCCTTTGTAGCATTAAATCAGTGTTTTATATTTCAAGCAGATTTTCTAAAATTGGAATTTATGAATCTTTGATTTTATCATTTTATTATTAATATTTAATTTTTTATTAATTGTTATTTTAATTTTAAACGTATTTAATTTTAAACGTATTTAATAGTATGATGCAAATAATAAGGTATTTAGATAAAATCTAATATTTATTAAATTTACAAATTCGTGGCCATTTATCGCCCTATTTTTCAAGGAATTACCCACCCACTCTCATATAAACTCTTACTGCAACACGCTATCAGATCAAAATCAAAATACATCGGAGCGATAAATTTATTACTCCAGAATTACGTTTAATTCGGATTCCCATCAAAACAATGACAAGAAGCGAAAATGTATAATGTATTTAATACAGAAGCCAAACACAAAAAATAAAAACGTATTTTCCAAAATGTCGAATATTCACCCCACACCACAATTTTTTTTTTACAAATTTCACTGTCAGAATGAAATAATTACGGAAAAAAATCTAAAATCTCTTATCTATTTCCATATCTGCTAGAAAAACAATTTTAATTTTTTATTTTTTTTTTATATCAGTTTTACAAAACAACAATTTACATTCTCTCGTGTAAAATCCGCTCACACAAATACATACACATAGGGCACAGATAATCTAAATAAACAGGTTGAAAATGTAAAATTCCATTCGAAAAGTGTATACATACCACACAAAAAAGTGTACGAAACCAAAGAAAAAGTTTTAAAATTTCCGCCCATCCCTGGGTGGGGGTAAAATACGTGCGTACCCACGGTTTCAATGAAAATTTGTTAAGTATCTAATCATTTTTTTTGTTGGGCGCACTGTAATAACGTTTTAATATTCGCATTTAATTTTTCACGTTTTTTCTGGCTTTGTTTTTGTGGCGCGATTTGTAAAATTATTTTACGAGGGTATTTGGATTGGGTAGTGGGGTGGTTAAACGAAAATATTATATGAATTTGTTGATGATTTTATTAATTTTCCATCTGATACTATAAAGGTGAAAGGTATTACGCTCGTTTTTAAATATACGAGTTGTGAAAAATGAGTTTTAAATCTTATGTTTTGTTGCGGTATCTGCAACCTTCGCATCAAAATCTATAACCACGTGTGCTCTCTCATTTTTTTAGTGAGTATAGTTGGTTACCTGAAATAAATACATTTTTATTAAATTGAGACCTTAATAACAATTGTAATCACATGTCATGAATTTTAAATAACTATAACTATATGAAATTAACCGGAAATAGTTTCTAGTTTTGTATTTATTATAAACATATATTTATTTTATATAACCGGAAATGATAGTTTTGTGATGAATGTGGCAAGCATAATATTACTGATTTTTTTAATACGTATAGCAAAAAGCTTTGAATATTATAAGTATCAATCGAACGACCTAGAACCTAGGTATGTGTTTATCGGTTACGGTTGAATCCCGTTGACAAACTTTTTATCGTGTATCTTTTATCGTATGCAATTTTTAATTTTCACTAACTCCGTAATTATAACAAATATGTATGATCTAGAATAATTATTACCTTTATGATAGAGGTTAGTATTCGATAATTTTATGTTAAAAAATTCCTCGGAAACGAAGGTAACATTCATAAGACAAATCTCTCAATTCATTTACGTTTTAGGAAATCATAAAATATGATCGAAAATAATAAAACTTCAGGGTTACAAGTATAAGGTGTATGTGATTATTGTTTGTTTATCAAAAAATTGGAGGTAATATTATAACCTTTAACGGATCGTTATGATTAAACAGTCATCCAACAAACATTTCTTACATTATTTATTTATGGAATTATAGATTTTTATATGTATAAATAAATACCCCAATTTAAAAGTTCTAGTCAAGTGCTAGTCTGGCTTTTGCGGGAGTTCAAAAGGTTACCTATATCCACGTAGATTTGTTAATAACAAAAACAAATATAATGAATAACAATTCTTTTCATTGACAAAATTCCCAATGATTCACGCAACACATCACATTTGTCATACTGAAACCCCTTGTTAATAAAACCGTTATGGACTAACGGTAGCAAAAGATGAGTCTCTTTTCTTTTCTATGATTATTTTTACTAATGCAAAATTGACCTAAATTGGAAACTAAATCTTCAAAACCTATTGGTCAAATTAATTCAATTTTCTTATCGAAATGATTTGATACAGTAAGATTTGCAAAAGTTATTCTATTGACTAAGAGATGTCTCTAATTTAATGCCATCAATTTTATTCAAATTTTAGCTGAAATATGGCTTTCGGGGGTTGGAGAAATATGCATTGTAACCGATTTCTAAATAAATCTTAAAAATTAATTCGCATACATTTTTGAGAGATAATATTTGAGAAACTTACGAATTAGCCCTTTTAAATGTCTTTATTTACAACTATTTGGGCTGGTTGAATCTCCTGTAATGACGATTACTAATTACTGAACACATTTTGTGAATACTTTCCCACTGAGAATTACTTTCAGGGATCATGAATAATATATACACGATACATTCAAATGACAACTCCGTCGACTTAGCTTTAGAATTTTACTTACTCGTCATCGAGTGACGCAACGTCAACATAGTTCAATTTTGATATTATGATTTTCACTGTGAGTGAGAATCTCACATTACCTCACCAACAATTTCTCGGCAACACAAAATGACAATTAAAATATTTTTGACATATATGACCTCATATTCTTAGAAAATTTTTAGATGAGGATATGTGTGAGATTGTTATTCACAGATGAGTGGAGAGTTCTTCTTGTTTCACACCACTCACTACTCAGTTTATGGACAAAGATACTTGCGACGGAATAGTAAGATTCATAATAGATCACTAATTTTCCCACACCTTAGAATTTAATCAAAACCTGCTTTAAAAGTGGTAAAAATAAAAACTACTTGATAATGAACCGTACTCAAATGATTTATAAAAAATACATAAAAGATATTGCGAGTGAGAGTATTTACTTGGTATATAACAAAACCTATACAAAGGGGAACGTGATACATAACAAATTTGTACTGAAACTCGAGAAATCCCTCGTAGTTAATATTTCATTGGTATATCACAATATGTACACTGAAAAAATTCACAATTAGCTTCTGGCACCTACGAAGTTGGTCCCATTGTCAGATACAATTTCATTTGGCAATCGTCTTCTGACTACAAAACTTCTAGATGGATCACCCAACGAAGAAGCACACATAAAGTGAAGCCGTTGTAACAGAGGCCAGCTTCGATCGTGTTTTGTTTTGTTGTCCAACTAGAACTACTATGGTCATGTTCCTTAAATACAACAGTGCTTGCATTACAAGGAGCAACCTCGGTTGTGCCATCAGCAAGGACATTTGAAAGACTCCATCAGGGTGTTTGACTCTAAAATAAGCAACTTCTGAGTACGTTACTTCGAACGCGTCACGGAACACGGTAACTGATGCGAAAGATTGGTTGAGGGATGAATATTCTTAAATTTTGTGTTAACGAATCTAATGATACCTCAATTTAACTTTTTAACTTTCTGGTCGCTATATGACTTCGCCAAACGATCCGTTGGACACTTGTCGTTCAACGAGGATCCGGTTGGCGATTTTCTGGAACCGTATAGTACCACTCTTTCGTATCGCTGGCTGATTTCACTAGTTCATTGTCGAGAATATACTCCAAGTGATCGTGAACTAAATACTCCTGCAAGAATTCTCGAAAGGTAAATGCCTTCACTGAAATTAAAAACGATTATTTCGAATTAAAAAAATCCAATTTATAAATTATGCTACTTAAATACAAAAATTACAATGACACAATTATTGCAGTTAAATCATAGTCCGTGTCATTTAGGTTAAGGGGCAATGGCATCACTCAATCTGTCATGCCAGATTTGTCGTATCCTTCTCAACAAATTTGATTTATTTCCAAAAACCTCCTTTCTCCCAATTAGTATCTAATTGATAACTAAGCTTAATAATAATCTCCAGATATCTGACATACCAGTAAAATACTGTCCTTTCTCACTAATGCTGGTTTCTAATTACTTAATGATTAATCATCTTAAGATAAACGAACAAGAAAGAATGAAAAAAAGAAAATCCAAAGATCTACGGTAGCATCGTGAAATACCGCAAAAATCTTACCACACATTAGTGTAGTAGCAGATTAGTGTAGTAGTTGTCTTAATTTATATCCCTTCCCCATATCTAAATGAAAATATGTATAAAAGGGAAATTACTGTTCATTTATACAAAACAGAATATTTGTAACGTTGTCGACGACAATAAATGTTACATCGGGATAAGACTATCTATATAATGTACAACAACAACCAGAGACAATGGAAAAGATGAGGTATGGCATGGCGCACAAGGAGGAATACAAAAATCAAGCAAAAATTTAAATTTTCTCCTCGTTTTGCGCTGTTCGTTCTTCAAGTAAAATAATTATTTGTAAATTGAGTTGTTAATTTCAATGATAATGTTTAATTCAACGCAGAATTTATATAACATAATATGTACAAGGAAAAACTTGTAGCAGAACAAAAGAAAAAAAGTTTTTTCTTATACTGATTATATGGTAAAACACGAAGATGACGTCGTCGCCGTCGTCACAACGCCAAAAAAATATGACAGTAATGTTCCATATTTTAACGAATTTTCATTGTTTCAATTATGGTAATATTAGTACGATATCATCACATTTGAAAAAACAAAAAAAAATAATAATTTAGTGTTGCCTGACGTACGGTAGTCACTTAATTACGTTAATTGTCTTATAAGGACTTTTTTTATTGCGTTTTTAAATTTATGACCGACTGAGTATCTCTAGTAGTAAATAAGAACTAAACGTTTACATTAAAAATAAGATTTATGAATATATTTTGAAAGGTTTAAAATACCAATGGCAACATTGAAATCCCGATTTTCTTTTTTAATGGTTTACACGATAAAAGAAACTAATAATTTCTCTCGCACGATTCAATGATAAACCATGGAATGAACAACAATTTCGGCATCAAATAAAAAAAGGGATAAACAGGGAAAAGTGTGACTAAACAACTTTACTCTGTTCCGATTTTACCTTTTTGTTGTTGTTGTTGTTCCTATCAAACCTTTTTTGTGTGTGTACAGTTTTTAGTCCTTTTAACCGATAAAAATGTATAAACAGTAAGCTGATCCTTGTAAAAAAAATATTTAAAAAAATTGTGTGATTTAATATTACATAAAAATCGGAGGAGTTGAAAATTGGAAAATTGATTTTCCTCACGAAAAATAAATAAAGGTCTAATTTATAGTAGCTCATAAATAATCATAATAATTCCTAACACGAAGGATATGGCAAAATAAAATAATCGAGGGTTTGTTGAGTGGCTCACATGATTAATATTTGTGTGTTCTGAGCATATAATCGAAATGCGTTCGACGCGTCGGTTCAATGTGTTCTCAATCAGCTGTCAAACGCAATATTAATTGATTCGAAAGAAATTTTTACAACAACCAGAGTTATAAAATTAGGGAGGGTATATGTGTATTTACTATCCTCTTTCTGCCATTGATTTCATTGGAAAATTAAACCAACAAAAAATGAGCATATAATCGATAAACTTGAACCGAAATTGGAAATTAAAAGTGGGTACTTAAAAATGTTTACTCTTTGTACATTTCGATAGAAGATTAGGATTAGTAACATAATTAAAACATCAAACGTTATCCTTCGGGGGAAAACTGAGTATAACGCCGAACTAGGAAACGTGTATCATATAGTTTGGCGACCAACATGTAGTTTAGTTATTATTCTACTTCCCCACCGAGATATTTAAAGCAATAAAACCGTTTTGTATTTACCATAATATCCATTCCTTTGTTCGGTACCGAATTCGGTATCTATGCCAAACATTTCAAATCGAAGCATGTTTGGGGTCAAAATATAAAAAAAAACTTATTGGCTTTATTTTTTGTTGTCGACTAAGTTTGGAAAAAATAATATAAATAAACTAATGAAAATGGAAATTTCGATCGCGTTGTAATAAAACGAAAAATTTTGAACAAAAGAATTGAAATAAAATGACATCAATTTGTTTTGGGGGATTATTGTTAAACATAATTTTCCAGCTTATATCCACCCTATATACGTATATATATATAGAGGAGAATGATATAGCATACCCCCTAATTGATGAGAATCAAGTTCATCAAATAACGTAATATTTTCCTCTTAATTTAAAAAGAAAACAAAACACTCTGCTTTTGTATAGGGAAATAAGAAAATGTCAATGTATATATTTTCCTGCCACTTTATATTTTGAGGTAGGGTGAGGGTATTTTGATTTTATTTCAAAATGTCTCATCCCTCGCGAGTATTTATTTATATTTATGGAAAATGTTAATTTATTTAAAAATACAATTTGGATTAGATGTCGTTAAAAATTGTTCTCTCCTTAAAAACAAAATAATTTAATTTATCTAAATCATTAATCAATTAACATAGGATAAATATTTAATTTCGAACACAAACAATCGATGAGAAAACATTAAAATCAGATAAAATGTTGGAAAATTGAAAAATTATTAAATGAACAGGAAACAAAAAATTACTTCAACGACTTTATTCGGCTAAAGTGTGTTGTGCGGATGACATGGCAAAATGATGATTTTTACGTATTTTATGTGTGTGAGTGTGTGTGTGTGTGTGTGTGTGTATATGTGCGGTCGACGTAGAGAAGTTAATTCGCAATTCAATTATCCAGTTTTTCATTTTCTATACACATTGAGTTTATATATAGAAGAAGAAAATTCAGAAAATCCACTTATCTCGTGTTTTTTTTTTGTTTTGTGTTGTCTTATAGACATTTTTATTATCCTCATTTAGAGATAATCTTTGATTAGTATTAAAAGTAATCTCGAACAACGCACACAAGGAAAATAGAATATTTACGGAAATGGAAAATTTATTGCATTGAAATTAATTGGAAATGGGAAATGTCGGTTATTTTGCGGGTGCTTATGAATGACATGATTTGATGTGGCCGTTAAATGGTTTGGTTGGATTTGATAACGAGTTCCAATGACACCAAACCTTCACGTATTAAACGTAAAATTGTATCCAATTAAAAGTAGGGCACTTTTTATGACTGTTTTTTTGATTGTTAGTTTATGTTATTTATTATTAGTTTAAACAATTTTAAATCTAAGATCTAAATCATTGGAAAGTTCGAGTTTCCGTAGTATTTTTGAATATAGTCATCCAGCCCTTAGAGATGGGTTTTTTTCTTATAATAATTTTACGAATTTCGGGCGTTTAATATGAAGAAACCTGAACTGGTTATTTTATTAAATATTCAAATTACCATAAGTTCAAATATATAATCGAAAAAATGTCATTGCTTAATATGAACTTGTACTGTAATTTGAAATTAAAACACTCAACATTTAAGTTACAATTTTTATTCACACCAACACCTATAACTTCTTAAACAATTTAATTTTTATCACTGTTCCCTATTTCACTTTATCACTTCACTTTTATATTTCACACTGATCACATTTCACTTTTTAACTTACTCTGTTCACTGTTACATTGTTAACTATGTCTGCATGGCGGTTTGTACGCGTTTATATACTCGTCTATCACTGTTCGAGATTATTCCATTTCCTACAGTTTTTTTCCAAGAAGACTATCGCTGTGGTTTACGATTGCTTTCGTTATTTCCATATTCTCTTCGTTATCGAATGCCATTGTAGTTACCAATTTGCAAACAGTATTGGAGGAATAGTTGGTTCTGTAACTTCGTCGCTTAATTAGAATATTTGCTCAATAAAATTATTGACTTGGATTGGAATCTAACCAGCGCATTAATCACTCGACAACCAAGTGTGTAGAGTAGAATTTGTCACATTACACTCACCATAAATATTTTCGTCTTGAACTGACACATCCTTTGAGTTATCACTTCAGCGTGTCGTCCTCCACGACTTTTCGCGCACTTCTCTGTTTTTTTTTTCTATTCCATACATAAAGTCGCTGATCATAGCAATTTTATGAGAACCTTTCCAATTGCGCTTTGTTTCTTGAGATCTTTTTTAAGCTTCCTGAAGCACCTCGTGTTCTCTTCTGCGAATCGATTGTTTTCGACCAATTTCGACTGTAGTGACCAAACATTTCAGCATCTCCTTAATCTTTCGATGACAGAGGCTCTACATATGACTGCTGTAATTCTGTGAACCATGTTTGTCAGTGTTTTCACCATTCGCTATATAAGCACTGCAATAAATCCCCGCACCGGTATTGATTTAGGGCATAGTGTTCCTGGTTCTGCGTCATGTTTCAGCTCCAAGTGATCTCCTTGCACTAGTTTGTGAGATATGCTTCCCAAAAGCTGACATCAACTTCATCAATTTTAATTTTAACTTCCTGCAGGATTTCGAACTCGATCTCTTCAATTCGGTCGCTCCATCAACTTCTTGTGCTTTCTTCACAAGAGACGTAATCACATATTTCAGTTTGTCTGTTTTGTGCTCTTGGACCCGTACATGTCAATCCAGTTTCTTGTTCTGTGCGTTCTGTTGTTTAATTAAAGGCTTGCTCCTCCCATCTATCGTTTTGCAGTCTCGACAATAGCTTTTTTATTTTTATTTTTCCCGCGACTCAGCACACTTCCCTTAATTTTCGCGACTAGTTAGTAGATAACATCATATTTATTCCATCGAAAACTATGCAACGAACGTATTTGTTATAGTGTTAATATTGTCGATATTTCGAGTTCTTTCGAAAGTGACAAAATTTATCCAATTGGAATTTTCAATGTAGTTGGGTTGTTTTTTTCGAAAGTTTTCTTATGACGTGCATAATAAGTCTTTTTTACTTTCTTTTACTTAGCAAAATAAACTACAGTAATCATGTAAATTTCTGACCTCGAGATTCTTACAATTTTGTTAAATATTTTGATAAATGCCATGCTAATTTATGGCAATATCTATTATGAAAAAAGATTCTAAATTAAATTCGAAACATTCACATCAGTTTTTCAAAATTTAAGTGCAAATGACGATTTTGGCAAAAAAACTGTTTTTCTACAAAAATTCCAACTGTCTACAGTCTAGTGTGTCCATAAGTTGGGAGGAACCAAAACGATTAAAAAGAAAATATTGTAAATTAAATTTCAATTTGATAACAGAAATTCAGCATCTCTACAGTCCAGGAGGATTAATGGTTCGGTACTTCATACTGAAGTCCATAATGAATCTCATCATCTGAGTATCGAAGTACTGACATCCGCAGGAACTTTTCAATTTTTGCAATGATTTTTGACCTTGATGGTTTTCTGAAATGTCGATTATATAAGATCTACGTATTAAATTCTTAAAACCATTGTTTGACATAAGATTCTCGCGTTTCTTCACAACTGGGAGGTAATTAAAAGTAAGGATTAATTTCCATTATTGCAGCAACGTTAATATCTTAGAAGAATTATCATTAATTTTATTTTTTTCCATTTAATCATGCGTTTTTAACGCGTCTGCTTTTTATTAGTTTCAGTTGGTAGATAAAAAGAACAGGTACCCATTTCAATGACATTGGAAAATGCAACGAATATCACCTAGTTATTTCTTGACTAGTGATTTGAACTACATTCAGCAACTCAATGCTTAATTTCCGAGTTGGATCCACGCTATCAAACTTGTGAACATCAGTGTTAGAAACAAGGACAATGAAAAGAAATGGATTAAACGCATTAATCCATTTTTCTGTTGCTTGACGTTTTATGAAATTCTTGAATCTCCTGATACATACAGAATTCATTTGAATTCGAACCAACATTTTTGCCTTACAGAGTTAAGTATAATATGCTGTTGAAGTTGCAGACATATCTAATCCAAAAGCATCAACAGGAGCATCATTTAAGAATAGAGAATTCTTATGATGATATATCCACCAATTTATTAAAATAAATCGTACAAGTGGCCAGATCACAATTTGCCAGCATTTTCTTTGTAACATACTAAGGAGAATGGAAGGCAACAGTGTTGGTCTAAATGGCTGTGCTAATTCAAGGCACTCTACTTGTTGGTTTTATAGGTTTCATATCACCATTTATATTATAAATGTTATCAAAATGGTCCAACACAAGAAGATGCTGTACAATTTAACAAATTAATCTTTTTTCTTAAAAATCTTTGCATTTTAAACAAAATTTCTGACTTAACTAAACGCACACACACACTATCTAACAGTTATCATTTTGCCTTTTTCTTTTTTCATATAACTAGGAGCTTCCCATTTACATACCGATTTTCTACAATATTTACTGTCAAAAGGATATTATCGAGGTAAATATTATTGATATTTTTTCTTAAACAAATATTTGTTTTTATTTTTATATTAAGGATCATATACAAAATAATATTTTCCATTATTATTTAAAAATAAAATGACAAAGCACAAAAATGGAAAAACCAAATATAACCAACCACCCACTTCACATACAGACGTAATTTATTATTATACCTCTATATAGTAATAATAATAATAATTCATCCTTAAAAGCTCTTCTGAATTAACAACATAATAATGGTACACGAGTCTATGGAAAAAGCTCAATTTTGTGCTCTACTCAGGTACCGTACGTATGAAAGTGCGGTTTTTTAGAATCATACATTTTAAATCTTAAAACCAATAAACATAATTCCCCAGCACATTTCTAACAATAATATTAAGGGAGAACAAAATGTTCACGAAATTTTGAATTTTCCTTTTTAAACTGTTACTGGTACCGATGGTTGGTACATATTGTGTTCCGATAAAAATATGGTTTGGCTTTATTCCATATTATGTGTTTGTGTATAGTCGGCATATTATATCAAACAAAGTTAAATGAAAAATTGTTAAAAAAGCTTTACATATTTATGGGATGTATGTACAGAAAAGCTTTTATATACGAATTTTAATTTTTTTTAATTAATTCATCTTTAAAGTAATTAAAGGCTTTTGATGTTTGTTAAAATGAAAAATTCTATATTTTATGTACATTTTGAATGTATGTTGATTTAAAAAAAAATATGAGGATAAAGAAAATATATTTCCCTTCCTGAATTAAGGTAAAATATGGAAATTGAGGGTAGACGAATTTAGGTACCTAGACTAAGGGAAATTTATTTTGTATGTATACGTATTGTTCTTATATATGGTTGTGACAATGTTTTCAAAAATGTTCTTCATTGTTTGTGCAAACACAAAAGATTGTTGAAATATTAATTTGTGTGTTGCCATGTGTATAGAGTATTAGATGGGTAAAAGTGTGTGTGTGTGGATGCAGGTTCATTTTCCACGCGATACAATCGCTTAACGTATGAGAATTAATCGTGTGAAAAGTTGGGTAATTAATTTGGTTAGGTCGTTTGTGTCGGAGATTTATTTATTGATTCAGTTTTTTACCCCTTTTATCTAATGGAAATTGTTAAAATTTCGTAATTTATTGATTTTTTTTATTGTTTTTTCTTTACAGGTAAGCAGATTGTAATGTGTATTTGGATAATCAGTTTCTCAAAATAGTAGATTTAGGCTAGACGAAGGTAAGCAACTATATTATGTGTTGATTACTTCAGAATGCGGTTAATGTTTTCGTTGTATCGAACCCAGCATAACACTTGAGACGTATATAACGAAGATTATTGTATATCTAAATATTTCCGTCCATTAACGAAAGACTGCCATGCCTATACAATCTCGGCTAATTGATTTTTTTGTCCAAAGCGACACAAACATAAATCAACTGTATACAAACCTCGATTTACAATTGACAAAAAAAAACCGCAATTATCAACTTCCTCCCATATACGAGTATACATTTTAACGTACACTAAACTATTATTTGTTTCTTCTAGAATTTCAAATTTAGTTTCACAACACAACAAAAGAATTAACAATTTAGATAGAAAGCATTCAGTGATCTTCAACTGTAATCGTCGTATAGAAGTGTATTAAATATCAACGATCGGCCGAGTGTATATACATATAGCTATATACGTAAAATAAAAACTTAACAATAAAACAGAACGACATATTTAATGTAGTACCGTTATTTTTTGGATTATGCTTGTACATATACATATACATGCCAACAACAATAACACAACACCACCTCAGTATAAAATATTACAATTATTTTACGATCAAGTGATCATTAAGGTGTGGTGCTGTACAAAGAACGAGGACTAAATTGTGTCCAAAGCCAAACAATTTACTCCAAAGTATCACACATGATCGCAAATAATCGTATCATAACTTTGTACCATTTAATAATGTTTACGTAAACGATTAATCGATCGATCGTCCGAATGTAATATATGATCGTAATGAAATTTTATCGCGTCGTCATCGCAGCATTTCTGTGCAAGCATAACGTAATTGCCTCAATAAAACGAAAGAGTTCATTGACTTGCGCGTATAAATACAAAGATGTGTTGAATTAAGTGTTAACTCTATACGTATGATTTACTTGATCGTGCCTAATGAGACGGATGGATAGATATTTGGTAAAAACCATTATATATATATTAATGTTGCGATAGGTCGTTCGGCGATCGTTTATTTCTCTATATATGCTTATAATATTTTCTATAAATAGCATGCGCGATCGATCATTACGATATGCGATGTTGAAAAATGCACGAACAACTTTCTTTTTACTTATAATTCATAAAACTAAATAAAAAAAAAATATTTGCTGATTACTTACTGATTAGGTCTTTAGAAATTTTCTTTCTTTTGTTTTTTGGTATACGTACACGCTTATTATATGCTGCTTTTGATGATGACTCATTCAGATCGCGTTTTTCTTACTATTAAAATATTAAAAGTCGATTTAAAAATTGGGTCGCGATCAAAACGTGTGGATTGGTGATGGAAAGTATATGATTAATTAATTTGATTTGTTTTCGCGTGATTTGATGAATTGTGTGATACGATCATAAAAATAAAATAATTAATCGCTTCATTTGTGTTTCGTGTATAGTTGATTGTGGGTGTGGAAGATCCAATAAATCGGATAGACAAAAATCTTCTGAAAAAATTCAAATAATTGCGCCAATTGCTGTTGCTCAATTTGAAATGGATTGTAATGCTCAGATGGGTCCAATTCAAATAATTCCAGGTCTTTCAAGCTTGAGGCTACAGTATTGAAGTGGCCCAATAATTTGCTGAAACCCAATTTAATTAAATCGGGTATATTGCAACAAATAAATAATGTTTTTCATATCTATTAGACATTGTCTTTTTTATTTCACAAATTATAATATCTTTTTAATTAAACAATAAACGTGATTTATTATTTAAACTTTATAAAAAAGTTATTCAAAAGTATATCTTAACTGTAACAGCATGACTTTAGAGACATACTATTATAGAAATTTATAAGTGAAAAATACTAATTCAGAGCCCTTACGCGATCGCGTATAGCGCGGCTAGGTCTCAGGAGTTAAGGAGTGGGCTTGTAAAGGGTTGAATCAGTCTGGCTAAGCCGAGTATGAAGTTTAAAAAAAATTAAAAAAGAGAAATGATAAACAAGATTTACGACATTAAAGACTATATGGCCCGTAATTAACGGTATGAAGGTATAAAATGGTAGCGGATTGAAAATGACAAAATTGATAGGTGACAAAGAAATATTTCAATTTATAGATTCTGACCCGGACGAAACTACTAAACAAGAAGCTGGGACTAAAAAGCATGACAAATTGGATGTTGTCCGAAAACTACAAAGTGTGGCGAATAATCTGTAAAATAGTGTGTTGTATTTCTTAATGCAAAGGTTACCGCTGCAAGAGTAATATCCCATGCTCTTTGATCTTTTTTGATATAAGCTCGTAAGGCCACTAATAATGTTATATATTAACCCTTTCGCTTGCATTTGCTTGTGGTGAATATTTTGGTGTAAATATATGCTTATATTCCACATGAATCACGTAGAAAGTTAGAATCAAATTGCCTACCGTTACCGGTTACAATCTCTTTAGGTCACTTGTCGCAATGGCACGGTCATCACAAATTTCGAGAAATGGTCGAGTAAGTTTAGAATGCAGGTGTTGCCAACTCCCGTGCGTGGGTAAGGACCCAGAAAATCTAGGTACAACCTTTTCCATGGTCTAGAAGTGATTGGAAGCGACGACAGAGATGATCGAGTGCTATAGTTGGCAGCTTTATTGGTTTTTTAATCATCACAAATAGACACATATTCTCGAACGTCATGTGACAAGCTAGACACATAAAAATAGCGCCGTATAAGATCGATCGTTTTGTGTATACCAGGATGACCTCCAGTAGGTGCGGAATGTATTTTAGAAATTAAGGGTAATTGTTATTCGCGCGGAATAATCAACCTCCATGACGAAAGATCGAAATCGAGATCATATGACTGTTTGGGTGAAGTATTAATAAAGAATTTGCCATCAATGACAGACATATTTGACTGGGCCGAGGCAGATTTAGCATTTTCTAACTGTGCGAGATATTCAGATGTAGTAAAATGAAGCGAGTACAATTCAAAGGCTCCGAAAAGCTCGTCAAGCTATCCATGGGAATCCGAGAGAGAGCGTCAGCGAAAGCATTTTGAGTTCCTTTCCTGTACTCAATATCAAAATTAAAACCCTGGAGCATTAAGCTCCAACGAGCTAATCTTCCATGAACATCCTTGAGTGACATGAGCCAAGTCAGACTGGCATGGTCAGTGATAACAGTGAACGGCAGACCCTCCACATATGCACGATAATTCTTTATTGCTAGAAATGCAGCCAGGCATTCAAGCTCCGTGACCGAATAGTTGCGTTGAGCCCCATTCAATTTCTGAGACATGTACGATATGGGATGGTCTGACCTTTCAGAGTCTTTTTGGAACAGTACTGCACCAATACCAGTCGAACTGGAGTCATACTAGATGTAAAACCTCTTGAAAAAGTCAGATGAGACTAGAACAGTAGAGGAAATTATCCGAGATTTAAGCTGATCGAAAGCACTTTGAGCAGCAGATGTCCAAAGGAAACACTTGCTCTTCTTCAAGAGGTCTGTCAGCGGAGCCAATTCAGCATGGCTTGTTATCGAATGGAATGTCAGATACACCATATACGGATTCTAAAATCCGTGTTCGCAGGCTACGTCAGAGTTTAAAATGCCGAATAGATCGCAATTTATGCTTATCAAGTTTGACTGGGACAATTTGAGGTAAGCATCTGTACACTTCGGGATATAATAAGTCTAGCGTAAGTTGGAAAAAACCTTCTCCTCCGTTGAATTTGGTTAGTCTTTTGTGAAATTGGGTTTCCGGATTCGAGCTTGGGAATGGTGGAACCCAGACCGACCCATTTCCGCCCTCCAGTTTTTCTATCGATTACATGTGGAGCAATGCGGTAACATAGTGTCAGCCACCCCACAGCCAAAACAGAAAATCTTCGAAGGGATGTCACAGTACCTTGAAGTTAGAATTGCTGAAATATTCTGATGTTCGTTTTGTGCAGCTGCATTATTCGAACTTCCAGTTTCACACAAAAATTCGTTTATTTGAGGTGCAAGATGTGGTCTAAATCGTGACCGTTCAGGCGTATAGTTGGCATTTTTCCACACATCTTCGACATTGGCAGATATAATAAGCAAATCGGGAACCATGTTTATAAATTGCCCTGCTAAAAAAACTTTAAAATCTCAAGGCATTTTTTTTTAAGAATTTCGAGCATTTCATGATCGTTAAGAGGAGGTAAGGGGTTGCGCTAATTCCTGGATTGAGTAATAAAACTCAATAAAACTTGCCTCAAATTTCTGTTTGCGATGTTCGATCGTTTGCCGAATATCAATGTCCGATTGCCTAATTTTAAGTCTTAGTTAATGATTCTCTCAGTATTTGCCAAGTATACTGAGGATTCTGTTGCAACATTGACCAATACTGGTTTCGAACAAGGCCTTTTAAAAATTAGTGCAAGCCATTCACTAATTGCTTCTGGGAGACATTGTTGGTTGATGCCAGATGCTCGATAATTCTCATTTGTCCATCTTGGTGGACACTCGTATCACGTGGTGTATCCGAGAAGTCACTATTATGTGGTGCCGTATTATTTGTTGGGCTCGTCAACCACCTTGGTACTTGATTAAATTGCATATTGACTGCAGACGGCCGAGTAAAATTATTTGCCATAAAATTGTAAGGTTGAGGTGGTGGATGATTCGGCTCTGGTGTTTTGTACATCAAGTGATATGGTTGGCTGACGTTTGAAAGAGGCGGCATGTTGGGAAATTGGTTAGTTATATACGGGCTTTGACCGAACATGTCGGGTAACGGTTAATTGTAAGATTGTGTAACTCCTAGATTTGGATTTACAATATATGTGGGTGTTTTTGTACTAGGCGGAATACTAGGAACGGTACTAGTCGGTACCTACTGCCAGGTTTTTGCACAGCGGCCGCCTCAAACCTAGGTACCAGATGCTTCAGGATTTGCTATGTGCATTTTCTCCTCATGGCAATCTAAAGGTTTACCGTGCTCTTACTCGTGAGATTCTTACGCACCCACGTTTTGCTAAATTATTGCTTAATTCGTTTAAGTAAGCTTTCAATTTCTTTCGGTAACCACCAAAAAATAGTAAATTTAGTTTCAAATAAAATTTGTTCGGATCATTTTTGTACCAAATTGGATTTGATACCCTCAAAAATAAATAAGCTCATCCGCATTTTAAGTTTGTTTCCCAACAATAATTATCCAAAAATATCGAAACCTTTATTCATTCGGGACAGAAAAAGGTATTTTATTCCAAGGATCGGAAAGGATCGTGCGCTTGTGTCACAATAACGAAATGTGTGAGATCTAGGGTTTCAAACCGGTTAAAACCGGTTTCTAAAAACAGGAGTTTTCAATAAAACTAACAAGCAAAAACCTGGTTTTTCTGGGAAAAAACCGGGTAATTTTTTAAACTGCATTTGAAATGATTTAACATAAATTTTACACAAGAAGAAAAACTACTACTTGTAAAAAAAATTGTGGTATGCAAAGGTGGAACCACAACGAGTCATTTAAAGAGCCAGTATAACCTCAAAATAAATTGAATGAAAACATTCGTCCGATGAAAAAATTATCATAGTTAATTCGTTCGTCTTATACACTATCTCAAAAAGCGACACAATCAACTATCTAGTTATATGCCACAATTAAAATTTAATTAGGAGTTTTATAGCTATAATAAAATTTTTTTACGAGAATATTATCTACGAATTGTTATACTGACTAGTACATAACTTCCGTAAAATTGCGTTGTGTTTCACAAGAATTTTGTACAGGATACCGCCGCAGTCTCGCTAAGATTAAAATTCCCCTCTTTTTATATATCATATACACAAAAGCATTGGCCGGACGAGAAAAATCTAATCAATTTAATTTAACGTTGGCAATAATTTAGTTTTAAACCACAAGAAGCACTACAAAAACTTATTTTAGTGATTCATTTCGTTTTGCTGAACATACGAGATGGATGCGGCTACTGAGCTACATGTTAAAACAACAAAATGAGACAAAAAAATTAAATTATAATTAAATTGAGTGGAATAATTTAAAAATTTATCATCAACATTTCGCTTCAAATAAATTTAAACATTTTAAAGCTTTTACGAGCTTTATAAATAGAATTTTTGACGTTTAGTTTTGGAAATGTTTTTTGGTGAAATTTGTCAGTGATTAATCGTTGTAAATCGTTTAAAACAAATTAAATATATTGGGGAATATAATTTGCAAATATGAAGGGTAACATGCTGGCAACCAACATGGGGTATATTGTCGAGAAATGCAATAAATATATAAATTTAGAATGGGAAAGCTGGGACGTCATGGTTAGGTTTACTATATCAAAAAATTTAATTACTGATGTGGCATAATTTGATCTCGAAACTATTTTATTATTATATTTTGAAACCAAATCGTTGGTTATAGTTTTGCCAAAACTATACAGACATATATATTTAAAATATGTAATAAAACTAAACGAACCGAACACAAAAATTGTGTAACACATGATGTCCTCAATCTAATGCAATTGTGTTTTAAACTAAACTATGTACAAAAAAAATCATAAAATATGCAAACTATACAAAATTCATTGTCTAACTCCTCATCTAAATCCATATCTCTCTCTATTGTCAATCTGTTATATTTCTCATGTTATCTGTTGTGTGTAGCAAACTATAATTTTGTTTCTGGACGGACGTACATATTTGTATCACAAAATAATATTTTTTCGGGTTTTGGCATAAAGCTCTATGTAGCTTTTAAAATAAATACACACACACACACACACCCACCCACGTCATATCTCATTTCGTATTCAAAACTGTACAGCACAAGAATCTTTGATTTCTGTCGGATTTTTTATTTTATTTAAAAATTCCGGTTAAACCTGACAGAACATACATATATGTATACGAGTACAGAAGCACAATACGAGTGTATAGAAAAATCTGCACTATAAATTTTCTGCACACAGAATAGAATACATTTATTTGGTACACAACATGAATTCATCATAAAAATTATGTTTTAGAGATGATGTTTTGAGAAATTGTGTGATGATGGTGTAACGGAAGTGTCTCTCGGTATATATGTGACATGCATAAAATTGCAGATGCTGTGGTGTAATTTGAACGAATTGATTGAATGGCTTATAGCACCGTTGTTGCATACCTATACGTAGCGTGTCGCACCACCATTGCTTGTTCCTAACTAATTTTCCAAAACACTATTAGGTATAAATAAAATACACAACGGAATAAGGAAGTCAACAATTTTTATTATATTACGAATTGAATTTGTGACCTGAATTTTTGGTGTGAAAATTACACGAATTTTTCCCATACCGCCGTATACACGCGACGATGAAAAATGATGCCAAATAAAAATATGAAAACACCGAAAGTGTGAAAAAAGAAACAAGTTTTTTTTTTATTTACTTTATCTCAATTTCAAATAAATATTTAAAGAATTTTCGTTTTTCTATATGTACTACGTCTCATGCTTTTCCCACCCCTCCCCTAATATTATTACACACAAGTCATACAGATATATTTGTACCCGATTTGTATTTTCGTGTGCTTGCTTTACGGTTTATACCCAACTTGTCGTTTTACAAGCGTTATTAATATTCATGCGATCGAAAAAAAAAATCACAGCACGAGAAAAAGGGAAAATATGAATGGTGCACAGTGGGAAAAATTCATTGAATTTGTTTTAATATTTCCAGTACTATACTGGTACTGTATATAGGTAGGTCTGGGAATTTTGTTTTAATGATGTGGGAGGAGGGGGCACATAACTTATGTTACGTCAGATTTGACCCACATTTTAAATGGTCTGCTAAACGATTTTGTTATTGTACTTTAATATCCAATCT
Source organism: Nephrotoma flavescens (assembly GCA_932526605.1). Lineage (NCBI taxonomy): Eukaryota > Metazoa > Arthropoda > Insecta > Diptera > Tipulidae > Nephrotoma > Nephrotoma flavescens. Next base: position 2,425,656 of record OW052220.1, read on the forward strand.
TTTAGTCGGGGACAATTTATATTTTTCAATCTTAAAAGAAAACCACGTACTGATGCTATCCATGCAAAGAAGCTTTTCAATTAAATTGTCTGACTTTATAACTGCTCTTTGTGTATATTTCTTATTTATCTATTTTTGTTTATTTTAGAAAACTCGCATTTTTATCTCTTTTGCACTTTACTTTCCGGTATACACCTCGTAGCACAATAACAGGAAGGAAAACATTTTTCTTTATAACCAAACCAAGTTAGATGTATACGAGTGTAGTTTAGATGGGGTATAAAAGCACAGAGAAAATTCATTTTCATATTTAATTTCCGGAATTGAAAATTACAAAATATTTTTTTATATATTTATGTTTATTTATTTACAGTCAACTTATGTTATTTTTGGTAATTTAATTAAATTTTTTCTTCACGTTACAGGTATGCATTAGAAAAGCGCACGTGAAAATAAGACAAGATAGTATTATCATCTGAAACATGTAACGAATATAATTCACTGGAGCTGTATTAACGGATTGTATATGGTATACATATAGAAATATAGAGCGTGGGTGTTGAGAATTGGAGCAAATCACAAAACCATAACCAAAGTAAACTTTTTGTGCTTTAAGTGTATTATAAGGAAAATATTGTATGCTTCTTTTATAGAAGTTTAGAGCGTTTTCTTATACATATATACGTTTTTGTTGTAATTGAAAAAGTTTAAAATTAAATTTTGTTCAAAGCTTTTTCGCGCAACACAAAAATAAAAAGTTTCAGATTTTTTCCGTGTTCGTTTTATATCCTTTTAAACTTGACTTTTTCGATTTATTTGATTTTGTTGCCTTAATTTTGTAATAAAAATAATTAAATTATGAACATCTATGTCGGAACATTAAATATATGTGTTATCTCAATTCGATTAGCAGTTTCTGTTTTTATTGGTTTTAAAAATAGGATGGTTGCCAAAATATGATTCTAAATATTTATAAATAAAATTAAAATGGGGGATATCATTTGGATAGAGTCAAGAAAATTTGATTGTCAAACACCCAAAAACTGTATAATAAAACCCAGTTTGGAACCAATTCCAGATTCTGCTCAATTTTGGATTATTTAAATCTCATTCTATAAAAGTTTAGGTTAGAAAGATTAGTTTGTTAGTAGAAATATCGAAACTACACGTCAGAAGCAGTTACAATTGAAAACCTTTAGACCTGAAAACTTCCGCTTTTAATGTTCGCCTTTTAGCCACTTGAGTGCTGGTATTTTCGGGACGGTTTTGCACTCGAATGTGATAGGTGTGAAATAATTGTGCCGCGTACTTTAGAAACATCATATCACTTAGTGCCCTAATATTACGAATTAATTTTATTTAATTTTTATTTAAACATTTCAATAAGGCCGATAATTCAAAATGGCATACAATTTCGCAGCACGTTCCGTTAACGATTTTAGTGAGTGTATATCAATATAAAAATGATCGCATTGATGTTTAAATTTGAATTTATCTTCATTTTGTGTAAGAATAATTAATATGCGTTAATTTTGACGAGTTTTTCTCAAAGCTTCAACTAATTTCACCTTATTTTCATGCCCCTGACGCGGGAATTCACTCCCGTGAATTCATTTAGTGGCCGATTTCTAAAAAACATGTGGAGATGTTAAGGCACCGGTGTGAAGTTTTCAACATTTAACAGAAGTGTAGCTACACAAAAATATAAAAAAATAAAAATGTAGATACACAATTTAACAAAAAGTGTAGAACTACATAAAAAAATTATGGCAGGGTTGAATTTGTTATTTATTCCACTAGAACTTTTACAAGAAAATTGGAAAATAGCTAGAGATAAATTTCAAATAAGCAAAATATTACAAAATTATTGGTGTCGATTCGGAGTGCAAGTTCGATTTTTCTTTCCGTCTATTCTTCTAAAATTTGCTAAGCAACTTGAAGCTCAATTCAAAATTTGAACCTGAATATATAATTTGCTCGTGTATTATGCACCGGGTTTTCATAGCAGAATTGAAGAAAAGATAAATAGAAGATTTTCACTGCTTCACCAATTATTAATATTAATTATTAACACAGAGATTATTAATTCATAGTCAGCGTTTACCAAAATGATTTCAGGTTCAAGATACTGGTGTTGCGGTATGTGTAGAGATTTGTCCATTCAACCATTATAAGAACAACATTAAATATGTTTAAGTATACTTGAGGTTGATGATTTCCGGAAATTTAATGCGACCTTCAGGTAACCTTCTACAGAATCTAGGCAAATTCAAAAAGTAAAAGTGCGTAAAAACCAAGTCTTATGCATTTATAACGGACATTAACACTTAATCCTAGAGATGATAGCACAAATTTGAGTATACTGGCACTTTGGGGACACCTTCGCGGATTTTTAGTGATAAGCGGCATATCTCTGCGATCTTTGGGGAATTTTTTTTAATTAGTGTAAATTGAAAATAATAATGAAAGATTGTAAACCGCATAGCACAAATCTGAGGATCCCAGAGATATGCCGCTTATCACTACAAATTTTCGAAAGTGCCCCCAAAGTGCCAGTATACTTGAATTTGTGCTATCATCTCTAGAATTACGTGTTAATGGCCCTTAAGCATGCTCCAAACAGTGGCACACACTTCGAACACAGCAGTATCCATGAAACTGTTAATGTAAAATAGTCACATACTGCCTTCTGATATCTTTAAGGCATCATCATTTTACGCAACTTCACTTTACGGTATTCAAAAACGATTGTGTCTACTATTATTATTTACTATTCTACGATTTAGTCCAATATTTTCTGGAATAACTGCCGAATATACACGGCCAGAGCGTTCAGCAGCAGCGGTTTTTGAATGGCCACGTTTAAACTCAGAAAACCTTCAACTGTAATATTTCCCATCATTGTTTTGAAAATAGCAAAAGTATATAGCCTTACAATAAGAATCTTAAAATAACTGTAATTTGTAATGTTATTTGAACGTTGGTACTTTCTAAAAATCATACGATTTTGTAATTCGATGCACCATCTATGTGTCAGCCTCGGGACCTAGTGGTTTCCTTATTAGTAAGATTTTACGGCGGATTCCCACAAAGCTCCATATATTGGTGCTACAATTGCGATGAAATACCAGTGATAATTTCATAAATTCGTAAAACTCGTGTAGTTTGTTGTTCACTCCGATAAAGTTAGATCCATTGTCCGGTGCCTGACCCTGGCGTGAGACATGTCGTTATAATGTTGCGCTTTGAGCCTAACTGACCATATTCCAACAAACATAGTCAAATAACCCTTCCATCTTTGAGTTGATTTATTATAAATTTGTATTTTACTCACTATGGACTAAAGTAGAGGAATTGATATTTAGTGTTATTTTCTCGAAACTCGATTAGATGCTAAACTCATTTATAAAGTTATATTTTTATGTCGACTCGGTCATTCGGCTTAGACCTCACTGATAGGAGTGTATGTCCTGCCTCAAAAAAATAGCCTAAAAAAACTGTAAAACTGTAATTTGTAAGTATTACTTGTAATATATTATGCAAAATAAAATTTCATAGTAAAATAGTACTAAAACCCAATAGCATTAATACAACCTTTTCGAGTGGCAGACTTTTATTGAAAGTCAAGAACCTGAACAGAAATTCAGGCCAATACATTTTATGTTTTTTAAATTTTGGTTATACCTTTACTAAATTCCGTAGAAAAATAATAATGCTAATTTATTTTCAATAAAGGCAAAACCGCATTGTTTACAAAATTTATAAATGTAATGAACACAGAATACAAATTTGTTGCTGCTTTACAGGGTAAATCAAAGATTAGAAAAAATTATATAATAGACAAGCCTTGATCTGAATGTCTTTTGATTTGCTAGCTCTAAATATTATATTCTGTCGAAGGTTTTAACTTGAATTACCTTGAACTGGTCTAAAATTTTCTTTGGAATACCCGTATTAACTTAAGCATAAATCTTCGTTAAGATATTTAATTACAGATCATTCCCGTTCATCAGATACGTCAAAATCAATTACTTGTTTACAACACACACACTTAACGATTGTATCTTATATAATCGCAATAAATATAAAACTACTCGACATATTAGATGCAATCGAGAAAAGATAACAAAAATTTTATACCGAACGATAAGATTTTCATCATATATTAGAAAATGGTACACAAGAAAATAACTCAAAAATTCTAATATGCTTGAAGTAAAAATATTTGTTATCTTATCATTTTCGATTAACATTTGATTATTTATTTATCGATAAATGGAATAGTTTTTGTTACGTACTCGTATAATCTGAGAATCTATTTTCAATTTGGCAAGTTATTTTCAAATTTTAACGCAAATTCAATCAGAGAAATATTTTTGATAATTAACTGTCTAATCCGAATAGGTGAGTGACATTAATAAGCCCAGAATAGATAATTAGTCGTTATTTGTAGTTTTGTGATATGGAACGCTAACTATGTATTATGTACATTTGCTGTGCGGTGGACCGTGACCAATATATTATTTTTCGTACCAGTTGGGAATCTATCATCATGTAATTATATGATTTATATAATTGAGATGTCCGTGAGGCAGATCATACTTCACCAAACACAAATTCAGCTTCTTTTCTCACTAACTCTCATACAATTACCACAAACCATGTATAAGGGTTAGTAAACATAACAAACCAACATAAGAATAACAACAAGACATACAAAACTGTCAGCATATTTATAAAATTTTCAAGAGTTTATGAAAAGTAAAATCCCAACCGCACACTAAACAAAAAATGTAAACTCGACGACGAGTTAAACAAACAACAAAAAAGCAAATACGGTCAACCTAACAAATATATAATTTTGAGTTGGTGGGGAATGAACGTACACTTTGAATCCTTTGTATACCAAAAATAATTTTTAGAAGTGTATCGTTTTTTAAGGAAAACCTAAACCATCCAACCAAATTTTGTGAGGGGAAATGGATTTTCAGATCCTTAAGCACGATTGTATATCGTACTGCAAATAGGAAAGTTATTCAGTAAAGACTTCTTTGAAATTATGTTGATCTCATTGATATAACTTGAGGTATGTGGGTTATTTAGACTTAGCCGTTCTGGCGTCATAATAAATTGAAGGCGACAGAAACTATCTTGTTTAACAAATCTCACCACAAAGTTACACCTAACAAACTTTGCGAGTTTTACAACCTTAGTGAATACACCCACACAATAATATAAGTTGAAGTTTCCTTATTAAATTTACCATGCTGAACTTTTCTTGCATGATGAAGCACATTGGTGTAAAACTATAAACGTTCAGTAAAATCTATAGAACAATATTAAGAATTGCTGTAAAATGAAATCGAAGACGCTGATCTATTAGAATTTTGTCCATATGATGAAAATATTTTTTTGTAGACTAAAAATTTTTTATCGTACAATTTTTTTGATATACGAGCGAGAGTATATAAGTCTATAACCCATGACTTCCAATCCGTAAATTAAGAAACATAAAGAGATTTGATTTTTGTAAAAAAATCATAAAACTTTAAGTTTATATTAAATATAATTAAAAATTGTGTAGCAAGAGTATATAACACTTAACCGTTATACGATGTATGTGTTTCGGATTGGTTTGGATTTGATGTTAGGAAAATTCTCGAAATAGTTTACTTGGTTTTATACGATTATATATTTTATAAAAGTTTAAAAATTAATATTTGTGCTGCCAGTGAGTTGGGAGATGCAGGGAAGACATATTTGTAGAGGTTTTTTTTTAGTATGGAATCACACACAAAATGTAAAACTTAATTTTCCTGAATCATCGCAAAATTTCCGTATCATTACAACTTTAACATAATGAACTGAAATGACGTACTTCAAATACACGTATGTACATATATGTGTGTATAATCGGTAGAAAGATATATAGGTGGAGGATGAGGACACCCATGTCACATATCCTCTTTATAAATACAAATACTGGTAAAAGCATATAATATTAGAACTTTATCATGAAAATCGATTTGAAAAGCTCTTATCGGGAAAAAAATTTCCACTAAACAGAAAAAAAAATGTTAAATAAATAAAATTCTTCTCAAAATATATATATATCTATACATTTGAAGCATCTCTTCTGAAGACAAAAGCACAAAAAATCGTAATAATAATAATGATAATATAAGGAATTTCCAAAGCCATTTAAAATCGAACAAGAAAATTCGAATCATTTCTTGCGATAAAACAATTTTTTTTGCTTCTTCGATTTTCTGTTGCTGCTGCTCTTCCAATAGATTGGAAATAATCGATTATAAACGAAATGAAAAATAATTTTCAACAATAATATTTTAAAAAATTCCAATGGAAATTTACAATTTTATTGCTTACGTTGTTATATAAATTTTTTATATGAACGGCATTACAATGTAGGATAAAAGGCAGGATTTGTCATGTGAGTGTGTGTGTGTGCGATTGGTGCAACAAATGAGTACTAATACAAGTTTGTCGCTCGTACTTAGAAAATAAAATTTTTGCGGACTGATCAACGGCAAATTGTAGATTGGCTTTCAAACCTGGTGTAATTTTTGATTAAAATTCCTACTACAAATTGGTCAGCTGTGCAGTTTGTTACCCTCTGTTGTTCAATTTAAAACTACTGTCTGAAATCTGTCTGAATTTTCCGAATTAATTGCTAAATTTAAAAGGAGTTCAAGAAGAGACCAAACCGACATCTTTTTACGGTGGCTGTGTAATAAACAGGTATTAATCTACTGGCACGTTCCACAACAGGACTACTGGCACGTTCCACAACAGGAACAAACGTTCTAAATATAGGAAAAACAGGGAAAACAAGAAAAAATGTAAATTACACGTAAATGCAGTTGAATGTGAATTTAATTTTTATTTTATGATAAAATTTCGTAGAAATTTTTTAATAATTTAAGTTTGCAAATTCCTCCTAACTACAGAATTTAACAATACTTTTGTTAATTTTCTTCAACTAAATATGTTAACCCTTACGATTTTCAACGCTTGAACTATGATTGACAGATTGAGCTTTACAAATTTTGAATTAAACTATAAAAAATTAGTAGTCTGCTCTTTGAAACGTTAATTCTTTTTGCTCACCTTCCTAAATACCTTTGTTATATATAGTAACGGGTGGCTGATGAATATTGCTACATTAAGAAACTCAAGTAATTTTTTGATTAATTCGCGTAATTTATTTTTGCTTGATTCATTTGAAAGATAATTCATTTTTATTAAGTTTCATTCATTACTGCCTGAAGAGTTGCAGCGGGAATTGCCTCAACTATCGTTCGAATGGATTGCTTCAAATCATTCAAATTTGTTGGTTTTGTTTTGTAAACTTCCTGTTTACAATAACCCCACAAGTAAAAATCAGGCGCAGTAACGTCAGGAGACCTGGGGGCCAACGGAATGTGGAGTTTCTTGAAATAAGCTTATTGGGGAATTTTTGCTGCAATTCTGTCATAACTGGCCGGGCTATGTGAGGGGTTGCGCCATTTTGTTGAAACCACACAGTGTTGAAAGTGATTCTCTTTCGACGTAGTTCTAGATAAAAAAAAACTCTTTCAACATTTTTCAGTAACGGTGTGCAGTGACCGTTAACAGTAACACCGTTCTCTTCGAAAAAGTAAGGCCCGACAATGCACTTTGATGAAACTGCACACCACACTGTTACGCGAAGTAGACGCAATTCCTCCTCATGAAGTATCTGTGGGTTAGAATCACTCCATATTCGACAATTTTGTTTATTAACATTGCCGTTTAGATCAAAATGGGCTTCGTCAGACATAAAAAGACAGTTTAAGAGGTTTTCGTCCTCTTCCACCATTTGAAGGGTCTTCTGGCAAAATTCCAAGCGAATCGGGAAGTCAGCTGCATTGAGTTTGTTTGTTATTTGAATTTTATAAGGGAATAAGTTCAAATCTTTTTGCTTAATTGTCTGAAGTGACTGTCTGCTGATACCCATTTTTAGCAGATATGCTCCTGTATAGCAGCAGCTACAGCAGCCTGCGTCCGAACTGAAGGGTTTCGATGACAAGGATTTCTTGCGATTGACCCGCTCAGCAAAATTGTTTGCAAGCCTTATAGTCCATTTGCTAGGAGGAGTGCCGCTAAACGTGCGTCTATATTCTATTTGTACCGAAACTACGAACTCCAATGTGTGATAGCAGCGGACAATCCAAATTCTTTTCTCAGTGTCCCAATTCTCCATTTTCGTTAAATTTAAAAATCAATCTATAAAATAGAAAACAATTGGAACAGATTAATTACATAGGAAAAAGTTATTAATTTTTTTTGGTTATTAAAAAGTTATTAAATTTTATTTAGGGCAGCTTTTGTAAACGTAGCTAAAGCTAAATATATGGTAGGTGGTTTTGCTGAGCTTTGATCTTGGTTGATTGGATCCTTGGATTGGTGCACGATAGACACTCGCGAATCTGCCAAAACGCTATTTTAAATAAACTTGTGAAATCATTAGGCAAAATGAATTATTGTGTTTAAAGACTCCCTCCCCCCGCCTCCCCAACAAAAAAAAAATTAAGTCGTTTTTCATTATACCAAAATTTGTATTTTTAAGATTCCTTATAAACTCTCTTTAATTCACACACTCATTACCCATATACACAATTTACAGTGTTCCATCGGCACGTTGCAAACTCCATGTCAACCTGAAAGATGGGTCGGCGCTGTGTTTTGCAACAGAGAGTCATAGTTGTGTTTACTAACATCTACGATCGTAATTCCCGAGATCTTGACTCATCTGGCCAATACGTTTTAAGTTGATATTAGAGTTTGATTACGTATTTTAGCTGAAATTTGAATTGTCATTCTCGGTGACTTCCATGGTTTCTAATTATTCAGGTTTAATCCTTGGTTCAGATCTAGCCCTTCCATTGAATACCGTAATAAAAGATACTGAATGGTATGCTGATGGTGTTCCATTTCAAATCGATATCGGCTATTTTTGGAGATGCTGATTTCTGGTCTGGTTTTCACTAACCATCTGGTTTTAGCAGTGCTCAATTGTAGACAATTTGATTTAATTTTACATCCATTTAAAAGAATTTAAAGTTTAACATTGTGCCAAAAATTCCAACCAAAATTTTCTTTACTATTTTAGAATTTGGTATTACAGTTTATTATTTTTTATTTCGATGGCTGGAACCAACGTAACCCCAAAATTTTATTATACTTTATACAAACGCATTGTGGCCTTAACAAACCGTGACATTAAACGGTCAATCATTAAACGCCGCACACCTAAGTCTATCGAAAGCTGAACAGTAGAAATCAAAATTAATTCATTCCTCAAAATAGCCATGGATCGTAAGGTTCTGTAGAAGTCCAAATAATCAGTTAATTAAGACAATTAAAAAAAATCAAAACAAAATTCAAATTCATATGCCCTTGTCGACCCCCAATTATTTTTAACATAAAATAATCTATATTCAATAGCGCGACATCTTTATTCGGAAATAACAAACATCGCATTCGAACAAGTTAGCTTGGAGACCATGTTTTGTTGTACTACGAAGCGGTTGTAGGCAGAACGAGAAATGCCAAAAAAGAAAACGCTGAAAAAACTAACTAAATTTCAATGGTTCTACATAAATCGGACCTTTACCCGTGCGTCCTCGATTTGGTTGGCAACTTCGTAAGGTAGGACGTGAAAAGCGAAGCGCGAAAGAGTTGGGAGTGTTTCGGCTCCAGAATAGATTGCAAAAATTATCCTCTTCAGCCTCAAAATCAACGAAGCATATAGTTAATGACGAAGACCCAAGAACTCCAACCGATTTTAAATTAAGAAAAAAATATCTTTATTACGTTGAATGTTGCAATGAGCAGGAATCCACATCACCGTAACTCTATTACTCACAAGATTAATAATATCTTCATGCAGAAGCTACAATGGCCGTCAAATAATTGTACATTGTATGCAGGAGAGAAAATACTAAACTCATCTGAACCAACGACTATTAGAGTCAAATAGCTCTTTACGTAAATAAGTGAATGTCCGTAGATCTCTCGATGGGTAAACAGCAGAGAAGACATGATTTAGGTTCATTCACAATACAGCCAGCTTATCAGTTATTACCTCGATTTATGGTATTAGAGAAATAAATTTTGTTCAACTCAAACCAAATTCAGAGGAACATGCTGTGTTAAGAATAAAGAAATGCAACTGGATAGATTTTTAAAGCTTGGTCTCCAGATTATTTTCGAAGCAAGATTACTATCCCAAACAACTCCCACTTGCTTTAAAGAGTCAAATATAGTAGTCACAGCGTGCTGCAATAGATCGCTAAAAAAAATCCTATCGAATTAGATCAGAAAATAGTGATGGAATACTCACTTAAAACTCAATCTGTGAATGGTTTGGAATAAATCATCCACATTGAGTTATTGAACAATTTGGAGAATATAGCGATGGGTTCCTGGATATACCAAAAGGTATGTAATAGAGCCTAGCCTGACAGAAAATAAGCAAATTTTGATTGTTCAATGTACATGACAGTCTTATTGGTTGGAAAGACTAATTTTTAATTAGAATTTTTAAAATTGGAAATTTTAAAAATGGAATTTTTTAAAATTTTTCAGGTCGGAAACGATAATAATTGCATCAGAAACTGTATCAGATGTAGGGTTGGCAAAAAAAAAGATTATTTTTACTCGGGATTAAAAATAATCTTTTTAATCCGGGATTGGTAATTGAAATCTTAGGAAATCGCTGGACATCCAGAAAATATTTTAATGTCTCAAGAAACATGAATAATTAATTTACAAATATAGTAAAAATAGAACTAACTAGGCACGATACAGATCTTCAATTGCGACTTAAAAGCGAAATGGAAGGGATCCTATTTCAGCACTTCAAAAGAAACGGCCTAGGCAAATAAAAGAAAATTTTCTAAATTAGTAACTCTAAATAGCTCCAGTAAAGATAGAAAACGAATAAAATCCTGTGGTACCACAAAGTACCGTGTCCGTTAGTTCGCGATAAAAACCAATACAAATATAAGATAAAGCCACAATTTCACCTACTGTTAATTCAGCGTAAATTGGTTTAATGACTTTTTTTCTGAAATTAGTGACATCTAGGTTTAAGTAGTAACATTAGAAGAGGTTTTATAGCAGTTTAGTGGTATTGCAGATTAATTGCGATTGTTGGCAAACAATCTGGGATGTTTGGCGCGGCATATAAAGTCGCATGCGAGTAGCCCAGTGAGTGAATCTTAAGTTAGGCTTTGGGGAGTTTTAATTAAGAGCAAAATTGAGTAGCGGGAAAATTATAAGTGGTATTAAAATAAAAATAGTGGTGCATGATTAAAAATAGTACCGCTCCGGTGGCAAAGTGGTCAGCATGCTTGCCCCAGCGACCGGATGTCCTGGGTTCGATTCCCGGTGCTGACAAGGAAAAAAATTCACTGCGGGTTTAAGATCAATGAATTAATCACTCATTATCCGAAATGAAAATATGACTATGAAACCTCATTTGAGGCGGCCAAATCCCTTGATGAGATATAGTGCCAGAGAGACAGAGAGAAAAAGATTAAAAATAATTGTAAATGGTGAAAAATGAATTAATAAATAATTGTGTTTTAGTGAATAGTGGGTTTTGAGAAAATTATTTTGAAAATCGAGAATCTTTGTTGTAACCGTCAAATTTTCAGCTGTGTTCACAAGTCAGTGATAGAAACCTGAATAATAAAGTTAAACTAAAATAATATTATATTCTTTATTGGATATTATTGAGTGCACCCATCAAAATTATAGTTAAAAAACCATGAGAATATTTTGGTGGCGAAAGCTCGTAGTAAAATTCCTGTTTCGGTGCATCGTTAGCTCTTAAGGTGGGTTTTAATAGACCTTTCATTGATATATTTCAAGTTGCTGTCAGCGAGACCTGAAGCAAGTTCTTTGTATATAGTAGAATTTGAACAACGGAACATATAATCTGGGGTTGAAACTTTTAGAATGGATTAATTTAGGAATGGATTTCCTAAAGTTAAAAAATGTGGGTTTATTAACATCATATTTATGAAAAACTAATATATTAAGGAATAAATAAGCTCTTTTTGTGGTACTGAATTGATTTAAGGTTTCCCTACAAACATATAAGGTAAAATTTATTATGATTTTTCTTATTGTTGCGGTGATTTCGGAAAAATAATTCAGAATAAAGTTGTGAAGTTGAGTAGAAAGCTCAAATTATTTAAAAGTACTCTTACGTATTTTATAGTCTTTGTTTGCACATACTTACGAGTATTAGAATGGTGTATATACCAGAAAGCTTTTATAATAAAACTTTTGTGTAATATTAAACTTAATATACGCATATGGCCAGATACAATATCAAATCTACGAGCCGTCAAAAACGAATTTTGTTTATCATTTAATCTCGTTCCACAAATATCATGCACTTCCACATAGAAACAGTTTATATACAGTTTCATTATAAAACTACTCCAGTTATTACAATCAATTTACGTGAAATAATAAAAATAAATTACCAAAAATAGTAGAAATAAAGAACAAGTTAAAAGCTTCTAGACTCGAGCATCTTCCTTAATTCGAAAATAAAAATAAAATTATTATCGCTAATGCTTATACGTAAAAGACAAAAACTGTACATAATTTATAATTAAGTTGGGACTGTTTACACAGCTATATACGTATGTATCACCAGTACACAAAGATCTCAAACAAACATTCTAGATTAGTTTAAATAACATTTTATTGTCTTTGAAAAAGACGACGATGGTAACAACAACTAAACCAAGCGTACGACGAAAAAAGCTTAACGTTTTTGTAATATCGCCGACTAATATTGTTGCTGTATTCGTTTTATTTATATTTTGTGTGCTTAAATTCCTTTTTCACCCTGCTAAAGACGGAAAAGCTCGTATTAACACAATGACAACAACAACAACAACACCATCATCAACTACTATATACTATAAAGCTGTATTATGATGTTCAATATACAACATGATATAAACTTAACGATAACTTTTATTAGCAAAGCAAAAAGAAAATATTTATGATTATGACGGTGAAGATGACGATGATGTTCATCATGATTTCGTTGATAATAAGTATAGTTATATACACGACAAAGTGATGATGACTATACCCGACTACTGCTGCTATGACGAGTTCGTTTTATTATTTATAGTTGGTGTATCGGGCGCCTCGCGTACCCCTCAGATTATTGGATAAAATAGCGGATGGATGTTATAATACAACCGGTTTGTTATACGCTCGAGAACATCCGATTAATTTGCTCGCGAGAAAAACTTATAAATTTTTTATATCTTGCAAACGACATAAAACTTATCTAGCGCGTTGATACCATCTTTTACTTCATTTTGCAATCGAGCAGAAGAAAAATTACAAAAATTAAAAAGTTTTTATTTTTTAAATTTACTCGCATATAAAGACTATTGTACAGTAAAAAGAAACTAAACAGGGCAACTTTTTTGAATGGATTCAAACTTCGAAACATAAAAGTTCCTTTTTTTGTGTATATATAGTTCTAATTATTAGACGATAAAAGCTTCGATGTTGTAATCCTAGATAATTTTACTAGGAATTTACAAGTTTTTAAAAAAGATATTAATAAATTTTTTGTTTAGATACGAGCATATAAATAATTTAATGAACTGTTTTGGGTTCAACTATACTGAGACTAACGGTTTAATGAGATTTTTCGTATTTAATTAAAATTTTGGATAAGACTTATGATTTATAAGATACAGTTAATCACATACTTATATGTGTGACATTTATTTGGCATTAGACGAGCTTTAATGAAATTTTCAGGTATTAGTGATTTAGCTGTCGGAATTTAATTAAAATATTTAGTATATACATAACATAATTATAAGGATTTATTTTTATATGGCTCCAGGGTTTATTATTTGTTATAAACGTTCATCTTTGATCATAAACTTTTACCAAAATTGTGTTTACAATAAAATGTTTATCTATTCAGTATTATTGACCTAATACTTGATGAAGTGACATAAAGCAGATTTTTAATATAAAAATATTTTTGCGTGCCGAAGGGGATATTCACTTTTCCTTCACGTTATTATTCCTTCTGCGCTGTTCCCATGCGGTCACCCAAATTTAAACTAAGCAATGGTTACTAGCCGTTGATGGAATCTTCAACTTCGTTAGGCTCTAAAATAAAATAAATTAATTTCGAATTAAATCGCCAAATGACACCATTTTATCCAATTTAAATATGAACCGCTAGTGTATTGTTTAAGCGATATAGTAAATGATATTTTAAGTCTCCGTGATCTTTATCTTACTCGTGGTTTTAACACAATTAATTCAAAATTTATTAACAGAGCATATCTTAGCTGTAAAACATATTTGGACAGGCCGAGGACCAATGAGCTCAGAGGCAAGATGAGACATTGATAAATTCCTTGTTAAAGTGCAGCAATCTGGTTTTGTTGCTTAGGGTCATGAAGTTATTTGGCCTTATTTTGTTTTCCACTGGGATAATTGAATTGGGAAACATATTTACACAGGATTTTTATCAAAATAATCTTTTATGGCAAGATTAGATGAACAGCCGATAGAAATGTTTTTGGAAGCCAAACTAATAAGTCAAGAATTCAAATTTATCCGCGATCCAGTGTTAATGGAAAGAAAAGTATTGGGTGGTTGGGAAGTTAATTGTGTATAAGTAAGTGTCGATTATCATACAGTTTGACGCTAAATGGAAGAATTTCTTACGGTTGTGTATTTAATTCAAGAGAGCTGAAAATAGACCAATATACAGAACAATAACAAACACCATTACAATCGAAAACGCAAAGTAAAATATAATAAACTAGGTTGTTCTGGGGCGTTTCGCGCCCGTTTATTCTTGTCCTATCAATGAAATTTTTTGCTTGCCTCATGCTTTAGAATTTTAATTTTTGATATCAATTTAAAACCACCTCTTGTCAAATTCAGATATTGTAAGATATCAATGAGAATTTTCTCCTTCGAAAAATTCGAAATTTTGAAAAAAAATCACACGGACGATTTTTTTTTATTTCTTTTGGAAAAATCCAGAAGAAAAAAATCGTAATTTTTGAGCAATATGATTAGTCGTAAAAATTGTCGGAACAAACGAACGAACGTAACCATAAAGGCGGCATAATGTATTGGAAAGTGAATGAAATGTCGATTCAAACTCAGGCATCTATCGAAGTTTGAGTTGTTTTTTGGATTCTTTCTCTCAGTGTGGAAATGAATTGGAGTCAAATGGAGTGGTAAACAAAATTTTTCGATTTTTTATCCGGCGCGTAATTGAACAACGATGATAGTTTGCCAACTCTCGAACACGCGACGTACAACTGACCGTGAGAAAAACACTTCTTCGGGTTTTTCCGGAAGTTTCTGACTTCCGAGATTTTCCAATTTTTCTCTTCTAGAAGACCATCTGGATCGGATACGTGCGAAACCCCGTACAAAAACATCATTTTTCGATTTTCCGATTTTTCCGTTGGATTTTCCATTTTTCTTTTGTAAGAACCATCTCCTTGTTAATTATTGGAAATTAGAAATACAGCAAAAAAGATTGAGCCAAATCGGTTCAGCCGTTCTCAAATGATGCGCTAGAAAAAAAATCAATTTTACCAATAAGATTTTCCAATTTTTTTCTTCTAAAAGACCGTCTGGATCAGATACGTGCGAAATCCCGTACAAAACATCATTTTTCAGTTTTCCAAAATTTCCGACTTTTCCGGTAGATTTTCCCAAAATTTTCTTTCTGATCTTACATCTCCTGGTAATTGCGGATACAACAAAAAAAGATTAAGCCAAATCGGTTGAGCCGTTCTTAACTGACGCGAAAAGAGATCAATTTTCTTCAAGTTTTTCCGGAAGTTTCCGAGTTTTCCACTAAGATTTTCCAATTTTTCTCTTCTAAAAAACTATCTGGATTGGATACGTGCGAAAAAACCGAACAATAACATCACTTTTCGATTTTCCGAATTTTCCAGTGGATTTTCAAAAATTTTTCTTCATACAAGACTTGTCCTGACAATTACGAACACAACAAAAAATCAGCCAAACCGGACCAACCGTCCCCTAGTGATGATCAGTCATACATGCGCCAATTGTTTTTTATTAATATAGAAAGATAGAAAAAAAAATTTTTGTTTGGTCACCCTGTGCGTTCTCGAGTGAGTCAGTGACAAAGACATTTATAATGTATATTCGTAAATACGAAAAGTTAGTTGTGTAAATAGAATATAGATGAGAAACGTGAAAGAATCGAATTTCGTACGCTATGCAATAATTCGCTAGTAGTACAACTACATGGTATTGTTCTATATATAGACAATATTCCAATGTAAAATAATACAACAACGGTTGTCGCAACCTGATGAGAAGACTAATTTTTTCAAATCAATAATCAACTGATTGTTGTAATTCTTACACATTTGTCAT
Source organism: Nephrotoma flavescens (assembly GCA_932526605.1). Taxonomy (NCBI): domain Eukaryota; kingdom Metazoa; phylum Arthropoda; class Insecta; order Diptera; family Tipulidae; genus Nephrotoma; species Nephrotoma flavescens. The sequence continues at coordinate 2,442,147 of OW052220.1, forward strand.
CTATTAGTCAAAAATTCAAAAAGTCAAATTAAACTTTTGTCGTCATAATTTCGTTGTAGTATGGCTTGCATATGTATGGTGTGTTACGATAGTCCCTCTAAGTTAAGTACTTTTCCTTAATAAAGAAGTACATAGACAACTTTTGGTCTCATCTTTGGGACAGACAGTTACTTGGCTACTTTTCCTTAAACAAGTTGATGCCTCTTTAGACAAAAAATAGTTCTAAGACGTATTTGGCAATCTTTGAATTAAAGTCCTAAAATTGTAAAAGAAGTTATTTCCAAATTACTGGTTTTACCTCTGCTAGCAACTTACAAAAGGTTGTTTGTTGCTATTAATGAGGTGATGCTTTTTTTGCAGTCTCTTTTGCTGCAATTTTGGCATTCTGTTTCCGGTTCTCAATCAGAATTTCATATGACATTCGGAACTTACTACACTTCATCTAGGACCATAAGATAGTATGTAAATTAGTAAAGCAAGTAAATTAGGTAATCCATGTAGAAGTATCTGTTAAAATAGTTATGAATATCTGAATTCTTAGCTTAAACACTTTACCTAGCCTTCTTTGTTCTATTAATACAGTGAGTGGAAGCCCTCTCATTATTAAAAACAAATAGTTAATAAACACATTTTATTAATCACTTGTTTTATATTTCGCAGAATTAGATTTTTGACTATTTTAATTAAAAAATTCGTTCAAAAAGTTTAAAAAATCACTCGATCGATTTCGACTTGTTAGGTCATCATCAGGAGTATCTACTCCCTACTCCATCATTAGGAGTATCTACTCCTCTACTAAAAACAAATAGGTTTAGTAACTCGGTGTGTATATCGCAGCGACTCTATTGACGGATAGGAAGATAAGGGATAGGAAGCTGTAAAAAGGATAAGATGGCTGTCGTTCGAAATCAAGTAAAATAATTATGGTGGTCTTCTTTTACTTACCGTAATGCAAAATACTTAATAACTGCACCAAATCTGATACTATAGAGGCGAAGTATATATCCTAATCTTCATTTGAATTTTGACATCAAATTAACTATTATTTTTGAAATTCTGGAACTTTAATTTTGCTGAATGAATTTCAACCGAATTCAAATCAGTTTTTATGTTGGCCTATGTTGGTTCTAGGTTGGTATTAGAATTCGCTTATATGCGGCCTTAACAACTGCTACCTAATTTTTTGTCAGATTTAGACAAAAAAATTGTATGCCAATATTAAGGATTAGGAGATTTGATCCTGGTGAGAAATTCTAAAATAGGTAAAGTACAAACATAATGTTTCAAAGAAACCTCTTTCATGATATCATGATAATCTCAGTTTAGAGATCAAATTAATTGTGAGATTTTTTCATCTAGCATTTCTCATTGCGTTCGTCATTATTGAGCTAGAGTTTCTTTACAATAAGAAAGTCTAAATTTACAACAAATAAATTAAAACAAAGTAGTTTACTGGACATTTGGATGAAACCCTCTAAATTATATTAATCGGAATTCTTCCTTCTTCAGTTTCTAGTTTTACTACTCTACGAGTAAAATACTGGAATAAAAATTAAAAAAACATTATTTCGTTGCGAGGTAATATTTTTTAAATTTTTATTCCAGTTAGGTCCTAATTTTTATTTGCGTTGTACAGCTTTGTATTTTATTCCAGGATAAAGGGCTTTAGACTTATCGGCAATTTTAAATTAGGTTTTCATAATTGAGCGACACATACAAAACCTGGAATTATGTGTGGTGAGATTTTATTAAGTGTAGCTTGCCAAGTTCTAATCAAGGAAGTCGTTAAAAATTCATTTGGTATTATCAGAACAGGTTCATTTTTAGTTTTGTGAGATAAGTTGAGCTTGTATATGATAGACAAGCTTTACTATAGATATTCAGTTTTCCAAAAATTTAATCTGATAGCACAGACCAAAAGCTCACCTTTAAATTTATATACAAATTAAAATAACCATAATATTAATAACGAAAGACTGGAAGCTCAAATAAAATAAAAAAGGCGTAATGATTATATGGACAGTTTTTAGTTGATTTAAGGATTTTTTTCAGAAGTTTTGAACTAAGATAGCCATGCATACCGAGCCAGTGATCATTAATTAATATCATTTTATAGATAATGCTTAGATCGACAACCGTGCTTTGTCAGTTCACTTTGAAATCATTTAAGTTATATTAATGATATTATTACTAAATGATGACAAAAAGTTCGTGAAATATAAAAGCTCGCATTCCAAATTTCAATCTGAGTCATTCGAAGTTAGTGCACCATATCAAAACTATACATTAATTAAAGAGTAATCTGATATTCTAAATTGGCTTTCATCGGCCGCATGGAAATTTAGTTACAAAACTACCCATCGTAACAAAATAAAGCTGTAACGTCTACTACAAATGTTCACAAGGGCTTTATAAACTATTAAAAATGGCAGGAGAGACGTGTTAAAGCTACATTGTCAGCAACAAAATGTATTATTTAAAATCACGACTCCAATCGTCAATAGCTTGGCTTGATCTAACAATTGTAAATATACAGAATGTTTGGCACATGGGCCGATTAATTTTTTGGCAGATTGGGGGTCATTTGGAAGCTTTCGTCCCATAGAACTGACGTTCTAAGTGTCACGGTAACTGAGATATGATATTTTTAAGTTTTTTTTTTAAATTACACAAAATCTCTAAATAAATCATTAAATTTCAAATCATCATTAAACAATTGGTTTAAGAAAAATGACTTATGTAGGGAGTTCCAAATTTTAAAAAATGTGTAAAAATATGAAAAATTCATTTAGAAAAACTAAAGGTTATTGTGAAATTAACTTTGTTTTAAAAATTCTCTATTTAATTTTCCCCAACGCATGCACGGCATCGTTTCCTTATCTCCACGGTTTTTGTGCAAAGTTACATTTCATTTTGCATTTTTGTGGCGTTTTTTCTTTCAATTAAAATTTCTCCTGTGGATACCGCTGTTGCGTACACCAATTTCTTAGCACGTCCCCAGACGTGAATTTCCACTCCAGAGCCACCTCTACCAATCCATGAGTTTGAGAATGAATCATGCAAGTATTCTCTTGCCATTCGTTGGTTAGGTGTCGGATAGCCGTCATTTTGAAAAACAATCGGCACATCGGTGACAACTGCTCAAATATGAAATAATTTCTGTAAACTGAGAGAAGACAAAACTGAGTGTAATTACCTTGAACTGGAGGGCATCGTAACAACAGCGAAGATAAACACATTAAAAAGTTCTTAACAATTTAACTTATTTCAAAATAAATTTTAGTTTTTAATTTAGAAAATGACATTTTTCATACTTTAACATATTTTTTTGGGTTTGGAAGTCCATAAGTAATTTTTCTTAAACCAACAAACAAAAAATTTATGAACAGGTGCGATTTTGGTTGATTTACAAAAAAACTTAAAAATGTCTTATCTCAGTTTCCGTGACACTTAAGACATCCGTTATATGAGATGAAAGCTTCCAAATGACGCCTGCAATACGGTGCATTGCAATAGGAAAATTGATTAATTTAACATTATTAGCGGGAACTGAGGGACATTTTCCAAAAATTGAAACGTGCGTAGACGAAAGATGTTGTCTTGATGTGAATGTTTTGGAAGATTTTGAACTAAAAATTCCAAAATTATTGGATTCCGGAATTCTTTTACTTAATTGGGCTGGAATTCTCAAGAGATAGAGTCTACTTGGGCTGTTAAACGGAACACAATTTATCGTCAGGTTTACTTCAGCATTATTGAGGCTTGCAATAAAATAGTTACTTCGCAGATTATCGTATCGAACTGTTTAGGTCGTGTGGTGTAAACCCCACTTACTTAGTTTCGCTCAGATCTCTGTTTTGTGTTCAATGGTCTAGCCTAGATTTACCAAAAATAACATGTAAACGGCACTGATTTGAAACGTGGAGTGAAATGTTACTTACTCGGCTTGAACAAATGCAAAATAAAAATAGTAAGACATTTGAAAATATCATACTGTAAAAATTGTGTGATATCATTTTATGTTTTAATGTAATGTGGCTTATATTATATCACTTTTAGAGATTTTAATGGAACACTATAAACTTTAAAATAATTTTACAAAATAAGAGATCGACACTAAAAAAATTTAAAATTAAGTTTAAAGTTACGGTTTTGCGTTTAATGTAGTTTACAAAAAATTTGCTATAACAATTTGTGGGAATGATTGAAAATCACGGGAAACATGCCAATTTAAATAAATTTTGATCCAATAGACTTCACTAATTTTCTGTTCTCAATGTTTTCTATATTTAATCTTTTATTTCGATAATCGGCCCTAAACTTCGTTTGTGTCTATAGGGTTGCCATTATAATAATTTTACAAGTTTATTGTTTTCATAAATGTCAGATCAGATAAAAGTAAACCAGTGAAATGATTTGAAATGTCCATTTAAATTTTATCGTCTTGCATGAAATTCGTTAGACCTGCAACCTTTAAAGTTTAACGACAATATACTCGAATAGAACTGCGAAGGTATCGAGTATCCAATAAGTTAAAAAATCCAATAACATTTTCAAGTGAATCACCAAGAGTTAAACAACCTTCATAGTACGTTCTAATACGATTAATTATAAGCCCACTTTTAATTACTTCCAAGAATACTATTTTTTGTTTAACAATAAACTAATGTCATCAAAACATTATAAATCGGCAAACTCATTAACTAAAATTAGAATATATCAACTTTTATTAGTATTTTATTTCGATTCGACTATGTCATTATAAATTGCAAATACACGTCGCTCTTTTTTTCTACATATTTCGTTAATTAAGTTTGGTTATGGTGTGTAGTTGGATGGATCCCTATTACTATTTTTGCAATATACACACGAAAAATTGTTTAATTGCATTTCAGCTCATTATAATCTAATTACATTCTAATTATGTACGAGAGAGGATATTATGGTGAACTTAAAAACGACACAAAAAAAAAAAATCAAAATTGTTATCAATGCCGTTGATATACGAGTACCACATCTAGTTGCTGCACAGAATATGTCTTGTTGCTCGATTTTACGTTTGTAAAATTGTAATAAAATTTTACGAGTTTTCAAATCGAAAAGAATGCTGTATTTTATACGACTGTGTCTATCTGTAGATATGTGAAAGTTATTTTTATGCTATTTAACCCTTTGCTGTTTATGTACGGTAATTATGTTGTTCAGTACAAAACAAATTGTTACAGTCAAGGGTTAAAGTCTTTACTATATATTAACATTTTGTGTTAGATATTATTGTTATACGAGTACGAGTACTCGTTTAGTTTTCTATTTGTGTTGTTTTCTAAACAAACATGTATACAGAAAATCCTAATCCATTCTACTTGCTATTTTCTCACGGTCTAAATTCATACATTACGGTTGTTGTTGTATTCCATTTGTTTTTCTATGTTATGTATACGAATGCGATTTATACATTATGACGATGTTGATGATGATGATGATGATGATGATGATGATGATGATGATGATGATGATGATGAAAAGAAAATCTAACATATTTGCTAAATTCAAGATGAATGAAATGTTATGTAATCGGATTAGTTTATTAGAGTTTTGTGTTTTAATTTTCACAAGTACCATTAACAGTTGTTTGTTCAAAACATATTAGTGTTTAGATTTCCTTCTGAAGTATTAAGCGATGGATTAGGTTTTTGGTGAGAAAATATTGTAAGAGGTAAGAAATTATAGCTGTGTTGCTTTCAAAATTTTACAACAACAATTGCATTGTATTAAAGCCGATTTTCTTAGAATGTTAAGAAAAAAAAATTTAGGATTAGGGGAAATAAAATCATTTTATGGTTATGGTGTTTACCGCAAGGCGTTATTTTTTCTATTTTTCTCGAAAAATTTATCTTTTAGTAAAATTTGGCATTTGTTATTTGATAGCAAAATACCGAATTTAATTTGATCTATTTCATAAAATAAAAAAAAATTAAAATTAATATTAATAAAATAAACCAACACAGAAAAATTAAAACGCATTAAAAATTAAAGCCAAAAGTTGTTGCTTTCACATTTCTTAGCTAATCCGATTAGATTAGTGAAAGCAACACTACTTATAACATTAATCGAGAAAGGATTCAGAACACACAATCATGTTGATAATTTAATTACTTTAGCTAAGCCTCTTATAGATATGATTTCCAACTTTAGTGAGGGTGTTTTGAAAAATATTCCATTAATGCTTGTAAGAATATATATGAAAGGTTTTATGTGTAATAGTAAAAAAAAATACAACGCAATTAAATATTAAACCTAAATACTTTCACGGAAACCAAAATTACTGGTGTATACATAATATTGTGACATGCACCATCCGTGTACCTAATTTCGCCTCAACCTAATGACATCGCAAAGTAAATAAATAAAATGTCTCTTCCAATTTTCCGGGTAACATCCTTAAAACAAATAACAGTGACACGAGAAAAAGCCATTCAACATGACAACCATACTAAATCATCATAAAATAAAAAACAAATATTGAAAATTTGAATTGACATATTCCAAACCGCCAGCTAAATCCAATTTTCCAATGAAACATGAAAAACGGAAAATTGCTAAAAAAAATCCCCAACAGAACAATGAGTCCCCCGTTCCCATCTTCCGATTCAATATTCATTTATATTTACAAGATTCGTAAGGCATACTCTCTATATACACTTCACAAACATCTATATAGACTTAACCCTCTTAATACCCCGCCACAATAAAAAAAAATATAAGAATTTTCATTTTCAACTTTTTTTTTGTGCTTTACTTAAACTCGCAAATAGAAAAACCTCGTAACAATGGTAAAATGTAACAAAAAAAAATGTACCGAGAAATGAGATTAAAGATGAAATTTTTTTATGTATTATATACGGCTCTGTCATTTTCCTCTAAGAAAATTGAAAAAATACATATACAAGAAACGACGACTATTTATGTTAGATTGGTAGAAGAACGGTAGATTTTCTATACCGCAAGTAATACCCTCGCCCTGTACACATATTATATATAGTCCAGGTTGGGTAGAGTCGATATTATAAATAATCGAGGGTTGGAAAATAGTTTTCAAATTGAGCTTTTAACAACAAAAACAAATAAATCAGTTATAAATTTTGTTCCAACCGATTTATCATCATATTCCACCGTTTACCAAATAAACATGATGGCATATTAAGAAAATGTGTATATACCAATCCATTTCAATAACTGTCAAATGTTGTAATATAATCGTAAAATGCAATTTATATTCATAATTTTTATTCACCGTAATATCGTACGTCTTGAAAGCGCAACAACAACATCAACAATAAAATACAAAAAGTTTAAAAGTCTAAAATGACAATAAAAAGCATTCAGCGTTAATGGAAATTTTATTTAATTTTTGTATTTTTATTTGATTTATACGCTATTATTTTATTATGATTATGAAAATTTAATTTTCAATTTGCTTTTCGGAAAAAAAAAATCTTTTTTCCGTTGCGAGACAGACACAACACAAAACAAAATTTTTAATTAGATTTTTATTTTTTCGTATTTATGTTATTGAAATTGAAAAGATAAAAATTAATAAGGTATGAAGAAAAAATATAAAAGCTTTTTTTGTGAAAAATACAGGTATCCGCGGGTGTTATCATCAGGTGGATATTGTCTAGATGGAAATGATGTTTTAATGTCAATTAACTCGCAAACATAATAACGTGATATTAAATAGCAGTGCAGACAGCATTAAAGTGGAATTTTTTTACTTTCTCTGTCTATCTATCGCCAGTGCAGTGTACAGATGAACGATGTTTAATGCAAGAATTTGAAAAATTGGAAACACTTTTACATAATTTGTTAAAAATAACCTAAGCCAGCTATGCCAGGGGAATTTTTTGTTTCTATTGTTTTACCGTAATTTAAAGGATCGATAATACCAATAATTTTGAAGGTGTATCAGGTTTAACTTAATTAAATAATTTTTATTTAATATTAAATTTTTATGTAAAATGGTTTTCAAGTTAAATCACTTAACCTATTTCATGGTCACCTTACCCTAACTTAAAAGGCTTGAAAAACAATTACTGAATCAGGAGTGAAAGACACGAAATGTTTTTGTAAAGTTACATGGCTTTGCTTGGACAATGAAAGCGTTGAGTATTTCCTGACGAGATGATAAGCTTTAATTATCCCTCAGAAACGAGCTAATGTCGACCAAAAATCATACTAAAGAGGGAGATACATTAATGTGAAGAGCTTCGTCGTTTTATGGATCAGGAAAACTGCCATTTTTGTTAAAAGAATGAAAATGATAAGACTTCTTGGGTACAAAATAACAGTCCACAATTTGAGATGAATTTTCTAACATTGTGAATAGTTTAATATAATTGCATTACGGTAATTGCTGATTTGTTATCATATCACCTTTAGAGTCCAAAACCTGCATTGGGAATTTAATAAAATCCGTGAACATTTACACGATATAATGAACAATTTTATTATAATTTAAAAATATAAAATTGCAGTAAAAGTAAATGAAACCTTTTTTTTTGTACAATAAATGCAAACAGAACACATCTAGCAGAGCTTTTTACTGTTTGTTTTATTTTGTTTTTTTTTTTATAGAAGAACGACAATAAATTTTTATGGTAGAATTTAAAACGAATAAAATTAATTTAATATTTTTTTGTAATAAACTTTTATTTTATTCGAGAGCTGCTGTGTACTCTCTGTGTACAGTTATTATGTCGTGTATTTTATGGTGATTTGACAAACACCAACATGGACCCAGATGTTTAGGAAATATTTCTCCAAAAACAACAATAATAAAATCCATGTACTTGTATACAAGCTATAGTGATGTGCGATAACATCAAATATATCGATTTGAAATTCCGAAAGTTTTTTTTTATATATGTGGCACGGTTTTTAAAATCTCAAATCGAATGCGCAAAATCGTCTCAGATATCAAGAATTTACTTTGAATTTTGAAAATTAATCTTTTTATTTTTTGTGTGTTTTTCAAAACCATTATTTTCCTCATTAAATGAGTAATTATGGTAATTCGTCTTGGGAACATAAAAATACATGGTAGCTATGCACGAGTACGTAACAAAGTTTTTCTCCATGATTTTACTACCATCATAGTATAAAAATTAAGTTAATTTTCTTTCTTAAATATTTTTTTTTTAAATCGTGTTACATTTAAAAGATTTCCTTATTTTTAGCTGTTCTGTTCTTTCGTGGTTTTAGATAATTTTAATGTTTCCACCAACAAATAATGTTGGGAAGAGAAAAAATTAAAATTTTATGATGTAATTGTGACAGTTGGTTGTTATTTGTGAAGTTTTATTTTTATGTTTTCCAAAAAACATAAAAAAATATTATTACATAATTTCGCAGGTGCTTAGGTATTTAGGAAATGTTGTTCGTATAAAATTTTAATCTAATTCCAGGAACACTGAAATATTTTAAAACATATTGGCTTTTAATACACCGGATGGATTACTGTGCAAAGCTTTTTAAAATGATTTCGTATAATATTCCTGTTCCAGAAGCTTTTTTTCAAATTTGATCGTAAATTCTATTTTAATGAAGCTTTTAACTCGCACAGTACTCTCTTGTGTATTACATCAGTAAAATATCCAAATTACTCACAAAACTCAAATCAAAATTCAGCAGAAATATTCCTCATCTCTATATTCCATCCCCTTCTCACTAGAATAAGAAAAGAGATTAAGACCCGATTTAAGATGGATACAAAGGGGGATAACCTAAACCTAAAATTAAATTTTTAATTATTTTATGAAATATTTTATTTTGTCGACTCGTTCGGGTTGTTATTGTGCCCGATCCAAAACATAAAGTAATTAGGAGTAACACTTAAGGAGAACAAAAAATAAAACAAAATAAAAACTTTTTAATTGTAATTAAATTACAAACAGGTGTTTAGGCACATAGTAATCGAAAAAATATTTGAGTGGGCAAAATAACATCCAAAATGTTGATTATGGGTGTAGTATGCACGTTCGGATCAAGTTACCCGTAATTCGAAGGAATGTTGTTGCATCATGTTTTGAGCATCGTAAAATTCCTCGAATTATTAAAAATTCTTTTTGCGAGAGCACTAAAAAACCAGATTTTTTATACATACCGTTTTTTGTCTGCTAAAATAAACAAAACCATTAAATTATGTCAACTGTATATCAAGAAAGGTAATAAAAGTCGCAAAGAATAATAAGAAATCCCCAAAAGATTTTTAGAAAATTGGAAACGTTACTTGAAGCATTTTATGATTTTATACTTTGCGAATGAACGCATATTTTAGAGAATGCTGTTTAACAAAGTTTGTGTTTAATATGAATGAGTTTTCTAGCCATGGTGCGTGTTACATTAAATGTGAACTTTGAAGTTTAAAAGTTGTGAGACAAAGTCTTTATAATATGAACTTGGGAATATTTATCGCATCATAATATTTTTCTGTTAGGCTAGAAAGTTCATTGTGGCGTTTATTGCTTTTAGTGTTAATATAAATCATTTTCATGGGGCAAAATTATAACACAAAGGTTATAAGAAAAGTGTCCGTCAGGTTCAATATCCTAACTTTTACGTTCAAATTTAAAAAGCATTGTATTTAACTTTAATTTTACATCTGGATTTTAATTAATTTTTTTTTTTAATTTCAGGTAATAAATGGCAGTCATACTGAGATAATTTAACATGATGATCTGGTAAGCGTTGTAACCATGTAACGCGTTAGGGGATGTAAGTGAGCGAGGCTCGCGTAATAAATGTGTAGGGAGAGGCGAAAAAAATCTTTCTTAATTCAGTATTCGTGAATCAGTTTTGGCTTAGCAATGCTTGTAATTTCAATGCTATGATCTAGATTTTTTTTTGTCAAAAATAAATGTTATACATTTTACACTTGAACTTTAATTTTGTTTGGTGAATTCGATATACGAGTATAGCATCCCACAACCTTTCGAACAAGTTTAAAAATTATAGGTTAGTTTTCTCCTACATAGGAATGAAACCCATTTTTGTAAATCTGGCAACGTTGTAATGTACCAAAGTTAGCCAAGAATGTTTTCAATTTGTTTTTAAATAAAATATTTGCAAGAAGATAACAACAACATTATTTGTTTTAAAAAATTTGGAGAAGCTCAAATAAATAACAAAATTAAAAATTAAACAAAATAATATTATATAGGTTTGGCACTTCAAATTCAGGATTTTACAAATGATTTGATTTTGTAAAGCAAATTCGTGTTTTTTTAAGGAACTTCAATTAAATGTAAAGGAAATTCAAATATTTTTAACAAAAATTCAACTTTTAACATTAGTTCGTAAATTTTTTACAACTTTTTACAAAACAAAATCAGTTCTCCCAATTCTTAACCGATTATGATAGAATTGGGTATGATAGATAGAAATCGGACTTTAAATGGTTTTTGAGAGAAGTTCTAGAATAAGGCCAACTGAGGTGAAACACGGCAGTTTTTTAAACGATTATGATGGGATTTGATATGCTGGATGGAAATGGAAAATAATTCAAAAAATTTGAGATCCATCAAATCTGGTAATCTTGGAAGCCAAACCACTGCTCTTCTGCATCGTGACCATCTTGCCAGGGTATCGGTTCATACCACATACCACATATCGTGCCAAATTATTAGTGGCGCCGTCATAAATAAAACTGTCATCTGTCCACTGAGCTCTTTTCATAAATCTGTCGTCTAAATTCTGTTGGTTCAAAAGCCGGCTTGCAAAAGCTCATAAACGTTAATTTTGTACGCGTAGAAATAACAGTGGTATTTCTTCCTGGTTGCTCTTCAATTAATTCTGAAATGTTATCCCCCACGGTAGATACACCCCATTTCCCATAATGTGTCACTAAGTAATCAAGTCAAGTGCACATATTCACATACAAATTGTATTTCCATGCAGATTGTTAAGTGGCTTGATATGAAGTTAGCGTTCATGCAAATAGAGTAGAGCTGAGTTTCCGTCATTTGTACTAAAATTTGGAGTTTTATTCCGGATGGTCAATGCACTTGGACTATAGAGATGCTGAAATGTAGATGAAATTCTTATTTTTTTCAAAATTCGCCATTTGCATAAAATTTAAAAAATATTTGAACCAATTTTGTTCGAAATATAATTTACAATTTTTTTGTTAAGTCGTGTTTTCATAAATCTCCTAATTTATTAAAAATCTTAAGTATGAAGTTTTATTCCGATCGACTAATCCATCCGGGCTAAAACATAAAACGAAATGATTGCTAAGAACACTCACTGGATTTGGTGGGAATCCCTTTACATCTTGGTCACAATAAGCAGACAAGCGAAGATATTATGTCTACCACAGAAAACAACAAATTTCTTTATATGAAATGAGACAAATTTAAAACGTCAGAGTTGCTGGTAAAAAGTAACAATTTTATAATTTAATTTTGGTGCATTCTTCTTTCACTGTTTCAGCTTCGCAAGGTGCATCAAATAGTGACTTCAATATGCACTGGATGCAGAAAATCAAGGCGTACAATCGGTTTGGAAGCTCCAGTATGTAATGTTACTGCAGCAATATGCCACGATGAAAGAAACAACTGCAGTTCTTTACGATTAGGGGAGTCGTTCCAAAAAGGCTCTCAATGTTTGCATCCTTGTAAACTCAAATGTAACACGTAAAGTTTAGATTATTAACTACTTAGCGATGGAGGAGGGAATGGCCGCTGTTTATTTTTTTGAGGTGGTTTTTCCGTGTTTTTCCTCTACAAATTTAATGTGTTCGTTGGAGCGTTGCCACAAGACTCGCGTTCCAATTTTGTCACCATCCTTGCCTTAAAGTCTTGAAGGATACCCTTAAGTATTGCTAGTTATTTCCCTAAAGATTCTTTTGCCGTTTCGCTTTAGACTGAGAACAATCGGCACGTCTCCTGCTTCACCCGGAAGAGCCAAAATAATGACTTTCTTAATTGTGCTTGGAAGGTCTTTAATGGTATATTGCCGTCAAACTTAGAGAGTTTCAAAAGTCCTCCAATTCTTTCCATTGGAGTGCTGGTCTTATTTGCCGCCATAGGGTTGGCTGGTGTATTAATAATAGCAAAAAATTTAAAAACCAGACAAAATTGCTTTTATTCAGAGGATCTCGGGAATATCGTTTAATATTCTGTAATTTTAAACGAATAGACGAGTCTTGTTGAAAAATAATAAAACGCAGTCTCAATAAACAATCAAAATATACATCCTAAATCTCGATTTATGACTGTCAAATCATACAAAACAGGATCGTATTTCAGATTATCTTGTTAACTATATATACTTATACAGTTATATCGAGATGAGGAAGTAAGGAATTTTACTTGCTCTATCTAGTTCTTAAGGACATTTAAAATTAAATCCAGCTTCGCATAATTAAATGTAACAGACGAATTAATATACATTTTCCAACTAAACTGAAGCAATAAATTTTATAACGGAATAATATTTTTTTTAATTAACTGTGCTTCTTAATAAAAAAGCAGAGCGGTAATGACAAAACGAGAAAAATCAGACAGCAGAATAATATTATATAAAAATTAGCATTACCAAAAACACTTTGAAATGTTTTTGCCATTAAACATTTATTTTTTCCAGATTTTCCCATCGTTCGTTTAGAATTTTATTAGGCGAACACATTACCGTAATATTCGTAACAGAATTTTTCAATTTTTCATTTCATAAATTTTATTCAATACTTAGTTCTCAAATCTCCTCTATTTAATGGCGCACAAAACACACCAAAAAAAAGGTGAAAATGATTTAAATTTTGATGATGATCGCATGAAAATGAGGAAAATCTTTTTTTTTATATAATGATTGGATTTTTATAAACGAAATTAATTAAACGAACGAAAATTATTTGCTTTGTGAAGATACATTGCCTGTAATTAAATTAGACCTTACGTATCTCACCTAATATTCATGACTGTAAAATAAAATCTTTAGGTGTTTGGTTTGGATGTGGGTACAGCACCGAATCGACAAATCAATTAATTTTACGGAATTTTTCTCTGGTTTTGAAGGTTTAACAGATTTTTGAATATTTTTTTTGTGTTATTTTCGGCGAGATTTCCGAACATTCATGTATCTTTCAGTGATTGACGTTTATTGAATAATTTATGTATTCCAATATTGTCTAGAAAATGGAAAATAATTTAATTTTCCCCGAAAATTTGATTTAATTACGAAATTGATGTTACCGATTTTTTTTTTCTGCTGCTGTTGTGTTTCTCCGCATCTCATCCGAATTTGGTGAACATTTTAAATGAGGGTTGATGCGGGTATATAGATCCTACAAAACAGAGTAAATGTAATGGATTAAACATCTGTCTGCTGTCAGAATATTTTTTTTATACTAATGCTGCTGTTTTCGGAAAATTAAAAGGTTATGAATAAATGATTTTACAGTTGAAGTTTTCACCAAAAAAATATGGGGCTTTGATTAGACACAATCGGGTATCATACTAAATAGCTCATAAAAACTATTTCATCTAATCAAAAATTCATGTATTCACATTCATAAAATATATTAAAATGTAAAAGCTCTCTTCTTTATAAACTAAATGGAAACACTTTACTATGCACGGTATAATAACTCTGTGATGTGGATAAAACTTTTAAATAATGCAAAATGCATTAATTGGTATGAAAACTTCATATACAACAACAACGTCGACGAAAAAATCATTGTGAGTACTAAAAACTATATAAATATAAACCAAGTATGTACTTATATAATGTGAATGAAACAGGAACACTCTTCTGGAAACAATAAAAGTGGAATAATTTTTTTTAAAGAAGTTTTGTTGTAATAAATTTAAATATATCATCCAAATATTGGATGATATATTTAAATTTATTTATTTTTACTCGACGAACGAATAAAAATCGTACTGGGAAAAGTTTATGAAACATTGTTTGGATGTATGGCATAAAACGTAACGAAAAAGGATAAACTAGAAAAGCTCGATACAGTATCTTATGTAAGTTTGTGGTTTGGAAAATATTAAGTTGTAGGAGATTATCGATCGGATTTTAAAGGGCATGAATAAAAATTATGCTTAAAACATTTGAAATTGAAATTTTATTTAAACAGCTTTACTTGATCAAACATTCTGATCACAGTCTAAAGTGTAAAAGTTTAATTTAAAAGAAAATTTGAATAAATTAAACCAAATAACGTAAATAACAAAGCTTAACAATTTATTGAGCAGGACTGTACAAATATATTAAACGGGCCTGAATATATAAAAAGTGAAGCTTTCATCATTTTCTATTGCTGTTCTTTCAATAAATTATATTATTTACATTTGTTAACAATTATACTTGTATTGAAACTGCACGTGGATTGAACAGTTACCAATTTCGGCATAAAGTAATCTATTTATGAATAACTTTATCTTAGTTGCTTTTAATGACTATAAACATAAGTGGAATGAGCATTCTTCTCATCCAGACTCTCTGTAATGCCATTGACAGCCTATACTGGGCTGGGATGTTCTAACATCACTATTTTTCAATAATTTATCAGTTTATTTCTCGTTTCTGTAGAATAAAATTTGTTGTCTCTGTTTCAATTTTTATGTTGTTTACCAGCCTGCTAGAGAGACGTAGTCTTAGATAAAATATCGAAAAAATGTAATGTTAGAACATCCCAGTCCTGTGTGTCAATTTTCTACGAAAAGAGATAAGCGCGAGGTGAGCAACCCGGAAAAATAGAGTATTGAGCATTTTGTTTGTATGATTACCTAAATGAGAACTCACACACTACACATTTGACACACTACAATTTCATTTGTCTTCTCGTGTGGTTTTAAATAGTAATGGAGAACGCATTGACAAAAATGTCAAGATTGACATTTAATTGACTTTTAAATTGTCAGAAATGACTCTTATATTGACAGAACAGAAACAAATTTATTCCTGCCAACCAAATATCTCAATCACAAATAGAAAACTAGGAGGAAACTAAATTTGATTGGTCAAGTATTAGTGCGTGTTTCAATTGGTTTAAATGCCGCATAAAAAGTTAAAAATTGTGGTGAATAAAAATGTCCAATTTTTTTATCTGCTTCAAGAGCGGATAAAATTTTTATGTGGAAAACATTTGGCTAACAAAAATATTTGTTTGTAAACAGAAATTTGTCATGTACAAATTTTGAGAAAAATCTTAATAATTTAGATATAAACTGACCAAACAGATAAAATGTTAAAAAAAAATTACCACGATTTTTTTTTAACTTTTTAACTGAAACACATTCTTAGTGTCCGGAATTTTAATTTTTGATGTATTTGGCGTTGGGAGCATAAAAGTGCCTGGGTATAAGCAAAAATTTTTCATTCCGAAACTATGTACATATAAACCGAGTTGCAAACCATGGTTAGGGGTGATACATTACAATGACCATGGATAACTCGAAACCATAGTTATGAAGCCAGGAATGTGTCTATAGCATAACATACTTAATCATTTCATTTCAGCTTTCTTAATTTAATTAATAAAATATTTTAGAAATTGCACAATAGCACTTCAGAACTTCAGCAATTCTAAAAACACAAAATATAATTACATAACATATATTTTAATGGACTCACCAGTCACCAAGCACACCAGACTTAGCACCACGTTCTTGATGGAAGCTATATGGTAAAGCTTTTAAGTCAAACTACACAAGCGTAAATATAAACATTTGATTCAACTAATTCGGCTTGATTTTGAATTTAGAACTATCTAATAAATTTAAATACATATTTGAATTGTGACTGTTGCTTAACTTAAATTCGTGCTTAGCAATACGTTTACTCACAAAAAAGGTCCTTCCCGAAATTAATACAAATTTAATATTTATATTAATTTATTTACCACCAATTAATAGTGGGGGATGTAAATCGTGCTTCAAAGCCTGCTAGATTATGAAATTTTATTTTTGTTGTTTTTCAAAAAACGATTTTTCAATGAAAACTCGATAGCAAATAAAAGTCCTCTTTGGTATATTTTACATAAAAATATTGTATTTATTACAAAATTATTTAAAAATACGCAATAAATTTAATAAAATTGGAGTCATATATAAAATATCGCATGCAACTCGAGAGTAAACGTCGATTATCGCTTTCGATCAGTTACCACCCGTGGTCGAAAGTAATTTATTCACTCAATCACTAATATATTTTACTCCCTTGATACATTTACTATTAATTATTCTAGTAAAAATTAATAACCAATAACTATTTTATGATATGAGCACCATTATTGTCTTTGATTTTGGATATACTATAATTATAACTATCAATACCACCAATTAAAACATAAATAATACTATTTGTATGTATTTCAGGCCTATAAACCGTAAAAAAAGGAAAAACATAAATCTCAAAATTCGATAATTTAAAAAGCCGCGTAATGGTATTGCTAAAGTTTTGGGCAGATCAAACCTTAATGGCTTGAAAATGTGATTCTAAATTGATTTTTACCAAAGTTCTCAAATACCTGAAATAGATAGAAGAGCGTGTAGAGCGAGCGATAATGCGTCAAAAATAACCACATGTCTCGATAGCGTGGTAACTGCGCGTGGCCAATCAGAGGTCTGATTTTTCAGAACATGCGAAATGCGAAATTTTATTGCAAGCATACCAACTCCATCATTTGAACTTGAATTATGACATCTCAGTAAAGCAGAAAAATTAAAAATTTTCTGTTAATTATGTTAACTAGCGACCTTTTAAATTTACATTATAAAACTTCGCTGCACGTTCGTACGATTGTTTAAGATTTTTGTTTTGCATTTGCTAAGAAGAGAATTTAAAAAAATAAGGTTTTCTTATTATATAATTCATCCCATTGGAATGGTAACTGAACTACCATTCGCTCTACTTCAACTAATTAGATTTTTGTTTAGTTTTATTAATAAAGATGCCATTAAATTTTTTTACCTTCTAGGAAAACGAAGTTTGGTTTAAACAAAAAGTGAGTGTCACATGTGGTCGGTATTAATGAAAATTCAATAGTTTTCTATGGAAAGAGCTTTCCAAGAACCAACTTTGAAAGAATGTGATTCGAAACTGTCAGTTAAGGATAAACAATATTTTGAAAAACTGTTTAAAATTGGTTAAATGCCTATCTTACAAGATTATGTCGTACTAGTTTTCTATACGACAGGGTTATAAATAACTCGATCATTGTGGTTGGTTATTTAATTACATTAATTTTCATTAATTAGATAATCGCCTAAATCCTTAAAAAACCATTTAATTTAATTATGGAGTATTGTATAAAAATTTCTATTTATCGATAGGCATATTGTTCGGATGAAATTATAATTCATTAGATTTCATCTATAACTTTAAACAAAATTATTAAAATTTGGGAATTTAAATTACACCTTTCCCCTTTATAGTCTGCGAATAAAGCACTACTGCTCATATTTAGGGTTTTATGTTTGATTTAAAGCTAGCTCAAAGATCAAGATTAATCGATATTGGAGCTTATTGTTCAGAAATTTCCATAATATGCTTACGTATTATTTTGTTAGAAGTGCGTATATCTTATCTTAGCTGCTTTATTACGGCAAGGTGACTCGAGTCGTCCCTTCAAATTTTGTTCAAGTATGAATATGCTTTCAGAAAAGCTTCGAAGAATACCATGATTCAAGTATTAGTAGTACTGCTTTGGTGAAAATAAACTTCAACAACGAAATTTGAGATCAACCTGAAAATTCTATTACGTGCAACTTTTACTTTTCATTTTGTTGATTTAACATTTAGAGAAATAACTAAAAAAAAATTGTAACACAAATTCATAAATTTCAATAACTTTTTCGATTTGTTCGTTTAGCGAAATTGAAAAATTGAAAATGGTTTACTCTTACTCTTTATTCGCATAAAGAAAATGAAAATCATTGGCATGTGCAAATATTTTTTTTACTCGGATAAATGATTGAAAAATTACGGTAAATAAAACCCAATATTAGTTGGTAAAAGCTCGGTAAGATAAATATTAGGTTTTTAAAACGAATATAAAAAGCTTTTGGGTACTCATACACATATTGATTATATACAAGGAATAATTTTACTACAAGAAAATCAATCCAACAATAAAAAGGACATGAATTTATTCCTTTTCCAATTTTCATTCGCAGCCTATTGTGTAGTAAAATGATGTATATATTGATTGATAGATTTGGGCGGAACATGAAAATTTCAATAAAAGTAAACCATTCATTTTCATTGTAATTGCACACAATCCAAATGGCTTCCTTTACTGTATATTTATTTAACGACCGGATCTATACCACTATCACGTAATCAATCACCATTACTTACAATTGAAATCGAATAAATATTAGAATTTTAAAATAATTGGAGCTTAAAGCTCGTTGATACTTAAATATCAATATTTCATATATACTGCTTGATTGAAGTAAACAATTTTAATTTAAGATTTTTTTTATATAGAGACGTAAATACGTTTCGTATAAAAAATAATCCCATTATGTTTGGTTAAATGAGAGCCGTATAAAATATACATAACGAAAAGTCATATATCATCATAAATTTTTTTCTATTTTATAAATCCCAATGACATCCCATATGTTCACTCGTTTGGTATATATACCTATAGAGTTTATGGTGTGGGGGAAATAAAAACGATTTTCCATATCAACTCCTTCTAGCACAAAACTTATGCAGCTTTAAGCTTTATGTAATCCCACTAGTGTACTATCGTATATACATGCGAAGCAGTATTATCCTTAAGTCATAATGAGTTGAGCAAAATAATGTAACATAAATCTCAAATGACAATGAAATAAAATGAAGAAAAATTATTTGCCATGAAGAAAAGCTCTCTCTATGTACCATTTATATACACAGTTGCTCTATGCACTGGCTCTGATTATTATTATTATTTTGTATTATTGTCTTGAGAAACAATAGGTTACATTCATTGCATTTAATTTCAATCATCTAAGAATGTATTTAACTTTTTATCCATAAAACTTTTATGTACATAATTTATATACAACAAAAGCAAAAAGTTAACAAAATGAAGTTAAAAGATTATGTGTCATTTATAAGAAGATAATAATAGAATAATTTAATAAGGAAGGGCACAGTAGTTTCCTTTTCACAGTACGAATACATTATACTAAAAACGTATTTTGTAAAGGAAATATTGAACTTGTTTTTTTTGGGTGTGATACTAATCCAGTATTCAAGATATAAATCTTAATCTAAAATTAATTAGGGTTTGATCAGAAAAGGGTATACATAGAAATGAGGGGGTGGGTGGGTGTTGATTTTAAAATTTTCTCGATTTTAAAATTCAATTATTTCGTATTGTAATGAGATTATCGTGAATTTCTATCCATTATATTTGTAATTGAATTTTGTGATACATTAAAACGCGTTTAAGATTGTATGCGTTCCACAAAATTAATTTTATAAAATCTGAAGAGAAAAGGGTTTTAAAGTTTTACGCCTACATTAAACCATCTTTTTTGAATCTACAATTAACACAAATTTTTAACCTATTCACTTACTACTGGCGCAGCCTCTTATGAAGGGATTCCACCGGATCAGCTACATTTCTCCAGATATTGCGGTTCTCAACAAGGAGGCGATAGACACGATTACCGATTGTGTGTAGATCTTTTTCTACGTCGTGCATCCATCGAGTAGGTAGTCTTCCACAAGGAACATTTTTTGTTAGTGGCGAGCCAAGCCGAAGGTCTTCTTAGTGGTCTGCTTTTGTGTTCGTAGAACGCGCCCTACCCCCCTCAGTCTATGTGATTTTATGAGTCCTATTATTTCTGTTTTCTTCGAGATAATATCGTATCTCATGATTGATTCGCAATCTGTAGTGACTATGCTTTCTTTTATTGCCCGAATATCTTATGAATTATTTTACATCGAATACAGCAACGATTCTTGATTCTACTGAAACTGAATTTTGATTCGCTACCGAATATAAATATTTGAAATCTTACATTTTTTCATACTGTGTAAACAGAAAAATAGATGGTAAATAAGGTGGCACATCGTCTGTCGTACAATACACAATCTGAATCGTGATGTAAAGTAAGATACCGTAAATTAGACTTATCTCTGGATTCTGGGTCGAAAGGGATCTGTCAAAAGTCGTTTTTTAATCAATCGAAGCTTTAAAATTAGCTTGATTCTGCCGATCGAAATTAAATTCTCTAAGTTTTCTCAATGACGCCAACAGATTACAATCGGACTAACTCTTCATAGATCAATTTCTTCTTAGCCGGCAATACAGCTTAAAAACGTTTCTTTATTGATATCGCAGAACCCACATCAATACTGTCAGTATATGTCTAAGTTTCGTTTTTAAGCCCAAATTGGGAGGAAGCTGAAGAAAGCTTTTCTATGGAAATATTTTCTAGAGCTACTCGTCTATAGAGTAATATCGAATTTATTCCAAAAAATGTTTTCTTTATAAGGTGGCTGCTGTATAGTTTCATAACTCGTTGAATTGATTACTGATTAGCTGTTACTAGGCTTGGTCATATCTCTCCGCAGGTTTGTTTTGTATTTGCAGAAGTATTTTAACGAGTAGTGCAAAGGTTAAACAAAATGGGGCCCGTGGTTGGTTTACGGCCAGTATTTATGATTAATCGTTTTTATGTGACATCTACCTAATTTAGCCAATCACATTTGACTGGTTATACTTTCCGCTTACAGATCAGTTGGTTGGGAATTTAAGGAAATCTCTTAAGAGAAACGAAACTGTCTGGGCCTATATTTAATTTTAAGTCACAACCAAATATTCTATCTGTTTCACCAAGTGCGCCAGCGCAATTTAGACCAAGTAATTCAATACAATAATCCAATACGATTTCTATACGAATCTTCATCACATGATTACAATCGGTAACGATCGCCTCACCTTCCATGTCTGTACTTGGTTAGCATGGAGAACGTAGAACGTGAAAAGTGAAAAAGCTGGCAGTTTAAAACTGCAAAGAATTTGTAGGATGGGTCTGTGATGGTTCCGGGCTATATTTTTCATTTAGCAGGTTACATATCCATCCAAAATACATTTTACAAGCTCTGAATGGTTTCACCTTGTAAGCATTTTGTTTTGGTGGACATTGCAATGATTTCAAGTAAAAATTTTGATAATAATCATAACCTGTTTCAGATGACTCTGGCCGGTTGGTGCTGGCTGAAAAGTCAAAATATTTACATTGATAAACAAAAATTGTGAAATAAGTAGGATGTCAAATTTCATAAATGGAAAACCTTAACCTAAATTTCTTAATTTTTCTCTCAATAATGCTTTATATTCTGATCAGTCGGATCTATGTTATCAAATTACTAGATCACATTAATCTAGCATTTAGGATCGACACATGACATAGTTGGTTGAAAGCCTTATTAAATTTTACCTACCTAATAAATTGGAGGTTCTTCTATCGAATGATCCTGAATTATTAAGAGTTGGAATGTCGTCCTTGGAAAATGAATAATGATTGAATTTTATTTTGAATATCGATTTTGAAAAAATATAATTTTCATCATCAGTTCAAAATTACAACTATTCGAATAGTTTCGAGTTATCCTCGAATTATCAAGGATTGGTCAGATCACAGAGATTTCCGACGGCCATGGTATATATGTGTAGCTAATTAAGACATCCTAGACAAATAAAAATTATCTCCATTTTAATACGATGAGATAGATCAATTTTTTACTGACCCCGAACTTGATCAATTTTTGCAAATTTGAAGTAAATGAAATCAACACATTCACTGTATCGGGGATTGGCCAGTACCCAGAGATTTCCGACGGATATAACAAGTTATTAACAAGTTATTAAAATAAACTCTGAAAATTATCATATGAAAACCACAATCAATTACATTCAATTACAAGCATTACACCACCATAATTAAAATACCAAATAACAATAATTTCTTAGCGGATAAAATTTTCATTGTCATTATTTAATCAAATTCAAATGGCGATATGCCAGATAACACCTATAGAACACGAATTTTATTTCTATGAAAATTGATCAAGTTCGTGGTCAATAACAAATTGGTCTACCTCATCGAATTAAAATGGAGATAATTTTTATTTGTTAAGGGTGTCTTAAGCTAACTACACATATATACCATGGCTGTCGGAATTCTCTGGCTACTGGCCAATTCCCGATACAGTGAATGTGTAAATTAGTCTATTACAAATTTACAAAAATTGATCAAGTTCGGGGTCAATAACAAATGGGTCTACCTCATCGAATTAAAATGGTAATAATTTTTATTTGTTAAAGATGTCTTAAGCTAACTGCACATATATACCATGGCCGTCGAAAATCTCTGGCTACTCGCCAATCTTCTGGCCGATTTACTGGTGTAAATTCGAGTATTTAAAATTTGCAAAAAATGATCAATTTTGCGGTCAATAACAAATGAGTCTATCTCATCGAATTAAAATGGAGATAATTTTTATTTATTTAGGATTTCTTAAGCTAACTACACATACATACCATGGCCGTCGGAAATCTCTGGTTACTCGCCAATCTACTGGCCAATTTACTGGTGTAAATTCGTGTATTTCAAATTTGCAAAAATTGATCAAGTTCGGGGTCAATAACAAATTGGTCTACCTCATCGAATTAAAATGGAGATAATTTTTGTTTGTTTAGGATGTCTTAAGCTAACTATACATATATACCATGTCTGTCGGAATTCTCCGGCTACTGGCCAATCCCCGATACAGTGAATGTGTAAATTCAACTATTTCAAATGTGCAAAAATTGATCAAGTTCGGGGTCAATAACAAATGGGTCTACCTCATCGAATTAAAATGGAAATAATTTTTATTTGTTAAGGATGTCTTAAGCTAACTACACATATATACCATGGCCGTCGAAAATCTCTGGCTACTCGCCAATCTTCTGGCCGATTTACTGGTGTGAATTCGAGTATTTCAAATTTGCAAAAAATGATCAATTTTGCGGTCAATAACAAACGGGTCTACCTCATCGAATTAAAATGGAAATAATTTTTATTTGTTAAGGATGTCTTAAGCTAACTACACATATATACCATGGCCGTCGGAAATCTCTGGTTACTCGCCAATCTACTGGCCAATTTACTGGTGTAAATTCGTCGGGTCAATAACAAATTGGTCTACCTCATCGAATTAAAATGGAGATAATTTTTATTTGTTTAGGATGTCTTAAGCTAACTATACATATATACCATGTCTGTCGGAATTCTCCGGCTACTGGCCAATCCCCGATACAGTGAATGTGTAAATTCAACTATTTCAAATTTGCAAAAATTGATCAAGTTCGGGGTCAATAACATACGGGTCTTCCTCATCGAATTAAAATGGAGATAATTTTTATTTGTTAAGGAAGTCTTAAGCTAACTACACATATATACCATGGCCGTTGGAATTCTCTGACTACTGGCCAATCCCCGATACAGTGAATGTGTAAATTCGTCTATTTCAAATCTGCAAAAATTGATCAAGTTCAGCGTCAATAACAAATGGGTCTATCTCATCGTATTAAAATGGAGATAATTTTTATTTATTTAGGATGTTTTAAGCTAACTACACATATATACCATGACTGTCGGAATTCTCTGGCTACTGGCTAATGCCCGATATAGTTAATGTTTGAAATTTGCAAAATTTGATCAAGTTCGGAGTCAATAACAAATGGGTCTGGTCTACCTCATCGAATTAAAATGAAGGTAATTTTTATTCATTTGGGATGTCTTAAGGTAACTACACATACATACCATGACGGCCGGAAATCTCTGTGATCTGACCAATCCTTAATAATTCAAGGATAACTCGAAACTATTCGATAGTTGTTATTTTGAACTCAAGATGAAAATTATATTTTTCAAAATCGATATTCAAAATAAGATTCTTATATTGTTACTATATGGTAGAAATAATTACAAAGTATTTTAATTATAAAATTTCAAAAGTGATAAGTGATACAGTAGTGGGACCATGTTTTCCCACTATCCAACCACACCAACACAAATATTTTTTTTTTATTGTCATTGCCGAAGTCACTAGTTTACTGAATGCGTAATAACGAGCAATTGCTTTTTATAATAAAATTTTTAAATAATCCTAACATTTGTCAACTGTTTTACTAATAGATGAGCATTTTTGTTATTTCGACAAATTTTGTAGTCCGCCATGTTTTGTTATTTTTTAATTTTGTCGAAAACAGTCGTTAAACTCGCAGACAAGCAATGAGCCGAGTTTATTTAGCTTTGACTAAGCATTACCGCCCATAGGGCAATTTAATCTTCATTGTTCCTTATTATTACTTTTAGGAACATAAATATTCTCTATCTCGAAAGGACTTCAGTTGTTTGCAATATTACAAACTATGTATGAGGAGATCATGCGATATGGGGATAATATGCCATGCAAGATAAAAGAAAGTCAGTTAAATTTCTCTAGTTAGCAAAGCGAATATCAACCACAAAATTGCAGTACACGAGGAAATCTGATTAGATCGATGGTAATCGTCGATCATTTCACACAATCAGTCTGCTAGCAGGCGTAAAATAAGGACACCACCGGAGAAATTTAAGATCTGACAGTTCACACATAATCGACAATTATTTAGCTCAACTAAAAATATATGTTGATGGTTGCCAAATATATAATTTGTATGCTCGTAATGTTTTGGTTTACCGCCTTTCACCGAAATTTGTGATAATTATTGTTGATAATTGTGACAGAGAATTGAAGAATTTATAATGACAATGATTTGACTAAATTTATTTTTATTGGTTAAAAAAATGAGAAAAATTATTGTTGGTGGTTTCCCAACCCAGTACCTCCCGGTCCAAGTGCCAAAGCTTTAACCACTGCACCACTTGTCCGGTAAACCAAGAGTATGTCCTATGGAATTATATTGTTGACAGAGATATAGAATTGATATCCAATTATTGCTCACAGAATTTCAATTATCGAAAGGCAGATATTATAGTAAGTTTTATTAAACGTAATTCTGCATCTTTATGCAGATTTTGTTCGAAAAGTTCTGGAGTATATCTCAGTATATCGGTATATTTAAAAAATAAATATTTTACTTGCTTTGACCGTTCCTCGCATATTCGTAGATTTTTCTATTAGAATATGTCGCACCTGATTTCTCGATTACTACTATTTGGCATCCTGATCTTGCGTTAACCCGCGTTGGAGTTCGTTTTTTCGTGCCATATAAAGTAGGTTATTTTTAAGGAGATTTTTTGCTGGTTTAGTTTAGCATGCGTTTTAATTTTAAATACAAAGATGAGTAGTTTCTATTGTGCTGAACCAGAGTTAACAGTTTCTGGTTAGCACTTGGATGCTGTATTATGGTGGTATTTTAGAAACCAAAATTATTTAGAAAGTAGCAAGATATTTTACAACAGGCTATTGTCAATTGAAGAGCAGTAACAATTCAAAAATTCTGAATTTTATCTAAAAAATCCCTAGTTTCATACCTATGTTAACACCTAAATTCCAACATCCTAACGACAACATACTAAACAAATTGAAAATTTAGTTTAGATAGTTTGCATTTGCGAAACGTATAAATTCGCTCATTTCTTGCAAACATAATGGTAACCGTCTCATGTCGTATAATCAAAATATGTTTCGTAATGGTTTTATAAACTAAAAAATAACAGGAAGATGATAAGCCCTAATGGATTAAGTTACTCATGTTTATTATTTACGTTTCATAAAACTTGTAAACTGTATATGAACAAGTGGTCCAACGCTAACTTTAACATTTTCAGTACATGAATATAAGTTAATCGTTCTTCTCAAAGTATATTAACTTATCTATCATTTTCATATTCAGGTTAAATATCCTGTCAATCAATGGTTTTATGTATATAATATACACATTTTATTTATTTTACATCCCATCAGTTTCATTTTAACTTAAAAGCTCCTCATTTTACATGTATGTATGTATGTATGTATGAACAATACAGAGAGAAATCAATCATGAATATTATTTCAATTTAAATATAAAATCATGAAATAACAAATAAAGCAACAACCACTACATTTAACAAAAGATTGAAAACGCTCTATGCACAGAGAGGAATAATCGCAAAATCTATCCTTCTCTCCATAAATACCCTACCATTTCCACCAACATATAACATGAAATAAATGTATTCATTTCAAGCAATTTACCAACACACTGTGCTTTCTTCGTCTTATGTATGAATAAACACCAAACCAAGAAATCGTATTTGTATATTACATGAAAAAAAAACTTGAAACAGCTCAATATTGCTGGCATATTATGGAATGAGAACTATTTTCTGGATTATACCAATGCGAGCAAAAAAAATTATTTAATAACGGAAGCAAAATAAAACAACAACAATAATAATAATAAAAAAAAATCGTAATAACACCGAAATGGTAAAATTGTTATAAATTTTCTTCTTACCTGCTACTCGTAAGCTTATACTGTGAGAAAAACGGATGAAAAACAACAGGATCCATTATGATTATGAAAACCAGAAATGATTATTGCTATCGTTTGGTTGGCATTTCACCACACTCCTGTTACATATGGGTATAGAGACGAATTTTAATGATTTCATTAAACTGAAGCAAAAAAGCTTTCGAACCAAACAAATTTTAAATCGATTTCTAATACAGGATTTCGATTTGTCGGTTACACAAAATATCAACTAAATCGATTTTGAATGTCTCGATATTTTTGAGTACATGATCCCGATAATAATTTGTCCAAATATACATTAAACCCCTATCGATACATAGCGGTTACATGCCCGAATATTTTATCGGAATGTCTTATCTCATGCGATTGATTCAATTTAAACAAAAAAAAAAAATTATAAGAACGATGTGGTACGAACTCATCCATGTAAAGGAAACAAAAAATAGGGATGATCTCTCATGTTTCTTATATATGTAGATATGCTCCTTTCAATTTCGGTTTTATTGTTTTTGGTGCTGTTTCTGTTCCTTAAAATGTAAAAAGATGTCCCTTTAGAGAATTTTTATTTTATTTTGTATTTCATTTATCTCGAGCAACAAATCAAATCGAAATCTTGTTGTCGCTGTGCCGCTAGGACTGGGGCACACATATAATATACATATAAAGGATGTTAGTACTATTAACTAGATTTTGTGTTGATGTAGTTGCGTGCAGCAAAAATAAAATTTGCATCTCTATCGTGCTTTCTCAACTTGTGTTTTGTTAATTAAATGTAAATTTTTATTAAGATGATTTAACGATTTTTTACGGAGCTAGGAAGTTAATTTTGAATTTTGCAAATCAGACTGAATTCGTATAGGAAGAGTCCAAAATCTTTTTAGCCAAATAATGGCTAGCTCATCCATTATGATTGGGTAGACATTATTTGGAAGTCAATAATCACTATTATCTGCTCCTTGACAGACTTACCCGCCAACAACATTTTTATCAAAAATTATACTTTAATCCTCTCCTAGATGTAGCTCAAGAAGTGTTCAATCTTCATAGCGGTATGTTCTTAACTATAATAGTCGCCGATTCTTTCATCGCAGTGGGTTACATGAATCATTTGCAGCGGTGTTGTAGTGGTACTAGATACTCACTTGCCTAATGCACCCAAAAACGTTGGTTGCGAAAAGACATCATCATATTCCCGTTGATTCAATATAGCGATTATTTTTCAATTCACAGTTTCTTTATGATTCATAATGCCATTAGTGATTAATAAAAGCATGGTGGAAGAGTACGAGCGTAGTCTAGATTCGCAGATAATAGAGCATTAGGCCGCATAATTCCGTAGATTCACTATGGATTCGTAAATTAGAACCCCAAATTAATTAACTTCATCTACAAGAAGCTGATAACTTTCAACAACACTATTAGGTAGCAAGACAAAATAAAATCTTAATATTTAAATATTTTCTGCATTGCGAATAGCGGAAGCTGAACTATCAAAATTAATATGCACCGCAATAAACATATACTTCTTCCAGTTCAAACCTTTCCGAGTTATAAAGACCGTCTTTTCGAAAAACTATGAAATTCAAAGAAAGCGTTAATGAAAGTGCAAAAAGATCAAATGCCGTTGGTTCTTCTGCGCTTCGGAAGTTTATATTTACGGCGGATGTAACTTTTCAATCTCCTAGAACTAATTGAGGCTTTTCTTCGTCTACACTACTTAAACGGTAGCCAAGCAGATGTAAAACGCCATATAAAACCGAGTTGAAGCACACTTCAAAAAAAATTATTGTTGAGTGGCCTGACCTAAAAAAAATGTAAAAGCCTTCTTTCGTAAACGAAATTCTTAAAGCTTTGTTGTATCTATCTTGTTGATCATGTTTGTGTGGGATCGTTGGAAGTTTTTAAAATTGACAATAATGATGGCCATTACATTTTACACTTGGTTATCCATACTCAATAAGCTCAGTTAAAAGATTACGAAATATTAAGACTCCAAAATATAAACACCAATTTATCAAAATGATAAGTTAGGTGAACAAAATAAAGGTTTTTTATTGGATTTATTGCTTAAGATTTTATTATCATCCCTCTGCAATTCAAACCCCAAATAACACAAGGCGTAACGCGTAACATCAAATTACCCTTATAAATCAGTCAATTTGTTCTTCAACACGCATACCATGCAAGTACGAGTATATGACTAATTTTCATCACATTACATTTGTTTTCACAAATATGGAGCATAATTTCCACATATTTCTACCAACAAAAATCCGTTTAAGTGCAAATCATATGAATTTACGATTTTCGCAAAAACAACGAAAATAAAATACAGATCCCGCAACGAATTTTCGTTTTATTACTGTTATAATTCAAATAAAATTATATATTTGTGTTTTCATGCAGATTTTCCGGGACGGAGTATGTACCGCATCGTATACCCCACAGAAATATATTTTATGACTTTGAAACCAAAAATCGCACACATAAGTTTTGATGTTAGCGCTCGCTAATCCTGAATACGATATGTACGATATAAAAATGGATATAGCTACTAGTACAAGTATAACATTTTTGAGGTTAGAGGAAAATGGGAAAATTCGATTTATTTTTTTTTTTTTATAAATCGAAACAGCAACAAAAATCAACAATAATCATAATCGGAAATCCACCTTGCACACTTAATAAAAATTGATTTGGAGAATAACCGGAAAATTGAAAATTTTCTCTATATACCTATACATATTTGACATTCGACATGTGTCATGAAAAGCAAAATAATTTTTATTTTTTTTTTGTAGGAAATTTTAATCGATTTGTGAAGTTTGAAAGATTTTATCAAACCGAATTTTTTGTTACCGGGTGAGTTTTTTAAGCTGAAACTATCAAATATCTCGGAAAATAAGCCCTCTACGATAAAAATGACCATCATCAAAATTAAATCATTCTGGAGGGGAAATACATTAGTGCTAAAATTAGGACCCTTCGCCCCTGTTTGTAAGGGGGGTGGGGGGCAACTTGGAAACTAAGATAGGAACCCCTATTTTTTATTGCAGATTCAGATTCTACGGCTAAAAGTACGTAGGATTTCCTTGAAACATTTTTTTCGATTCATGATAGATGGCGCTGTAAACATTATGCATACGATTCTGCAATATTTTCTGCAATTTTGATAATGGTCATTTTTATCGTAGAGGGCTTATTTTCCGAGATATTTTATAGTTTCAGCTTAAAAAACTCACCCGGTATGTGTTCCATATAACAAAAAACAGTATTACGGATTACCTATATACATATAAATGTCAACGCACATACAATTTTCCTACCAACCGTTAAGGAAAAATGGGAAAATATGTTGTTTTCATCATATTTACTACACACATCCGTATACACGACTGGTGGTAATAAAATATTCATATCACATTTCACATTTGATTTCGAATTCTTATATATTTTGCGCACAGAGCGACCGAAAATATTCAGATTATTTTTTGTCAGATAAGTCGGATGAAGAATATTCCATAGGGTGTGGGTGCTACAAACACGGCAAGCAGCAAAACAACTAAAAATAAGAATAAAAATTTTGCTGATGTCACCAAAAGAAAATCTTTTATTTTACATTATTTTACATTTTTGAGACGATGTGATTGTATCCATGTTTATTAGGATCAGAACGATTTTGTGTGGCACCTAATTGACTTTTTGGTAAAGGTGTAACATAATTTGAGGTGGTTATTGAATTTGTTTTTGGTTACAGTGGTGGTTGTATTATTTCGTGGAATGAAACGTCAAGGCCAAATATTACGTTTACTTATTGTATAATACGGATTTAGCCCTAATCTACTACTTTTTTATATGTAATATCCGATTATGAACTAAAACTTGAATAGTCAATGCAAAATAAACGTTTACTGCCGCAGCCTCTGTTTGATAGCTCCGTTAGACAAATTTGCAGGATAATTTGTAAGTGACTGTACGAGTAGTGAAAGAAATTTGGTGTTTTCCTGCCTCTGAACAGTCCAAGATTACGTTTGCTCTCAATTAATGAAAGTTTAAGGGCTGTTGTAAAAATTTAGTGCCCTTAAACTAGTTGGGAAATAAGTCACCAGAATTACGAAATTAAGCTAAAATTAAATTGAAAACAAGAATGATGACATCCAGGTATGTAATACAACCATTTTTCTCGTAGTACATCGTAAATTTGGAGTCGGTGAAGACACTATTGAAGGAATAGGCAATATACGCTCTACGTCATACAAGCATGAAATGTTGAAAATATTATCAACACATTTGACAATAAGCGTTGTATATATGTTTTTTTCATAAATTGGGAAGTCACTTTAGATATCAAGTATATTCTCATCGTATTTCAGATTTTCTTACCTTCATGCTCAAGAAAGTTCAGTATGGGTCGAACCATAATATACTCATCTACCATTTTAAATTAATTGGTAAAGTCTTTGCCAACAATTATAAATTACTTATATAATTGTAAATGTAATGTATAACGTAACGTTAAGAAAAAAATTTAACAAATTTTTCAAGCCACGAAAATAATTAAAAGGCGCTTTGTTTGCTTGCGAGCATCTTATATTTTTTCTATTATTCTCTTTCTGTTTCATATTTGCTGTAACCATAGGTTACTCACAAAATCTCGTCTATTTTTGATTCATCAAAGAAAAGTTCCAAACCACCAAAGAATTTCAATAAAAGCGAAAACTCACCCTCTCCTATGCTTTGGTCAAAATATGCGGGTTAGTATTCCATTTATGTTCGTAAAGTAAAACTAATTAAATTTTTTTTTTGTTTAAAATGAAACGAAAGAAAATTTTCCAATAATATTATTTTTTTTTGTGTTACTCGTTTAACATCATTTACCACACTTTTTCCAATATTAACTTTCCCTCGGCATGCGATGATTTTACAAACATTTTATCTCATTAACTTTGTTAAAAGCGGAATATTTACTAAGAGTAATGAATTTTAATGATTTTTTTTTGGCTTGGTTCGGTACGTCGATATTGATTTGAAAACAAATTGGAAAATATCGTCTGCATAGTTCCGGAAAAATAAATAAATGTTATGTCCTGTAAAATGAAACACCTGTTCGCAGTGTGTTCGGTGTAATCTAATTTTGGCATACAAAAAAAAATTCTTCATCGTACCAACAACAACTGAAAAGCTCAGTTAAATTAAAAGTTTATCAAAACAATAAACTTTTACATTTAAAATGTAATAAAATTTTATTTTTATTTATTTTCAATTTTCCCTCGAACACAAGTATAAAACTTTTCCGAAATCTTTTTTTTTTTTTTGTTATAATAAAATAATATATTTTATTTTTGAAAGCTTTTTTGGTACATTCGTCGTTATACATATAGAAAATAATTGAGATAGCTTTTTTATTCTTTCGTGTAATTTTGATTTGTTGTAAATGTAATTAAACCAAAAACTTATTTAGTGTTTGAGGAACGATCAACTTTAATTTCAATCAATCCGATTTTTTATGTGATGCAGTGGTTAATAGCTTTCACCTAAATGTTTCGGAATCAATATCCCCAATACGGTGCTTTGTTTAATTTACGAATCTCACATCTATCTTTTCCTACAGAAATCCTACTTCTCATGTGCGTACAGCATGGTAGGTTTTGAATTGTTTCAAACACATGAATAAGTAGAAATAAGGGAAATTTATAAATCTTCTGTTAATAAAATGTGCCACAATCAAAACTACAATGTTTGGTCACAGAGCAGAAGTTTGAAAAACCTTTTTGTGTTTAATCTGCTAATAATAGTGATTAGGACTTCCTTGCAATTTTATCGAATATTTCTAGTTATAAGTAAGCTTCCAATCATTAAATATATAAACTTCTTAAGATAGCATAAAATGCCTCAAGTTAAATCCACATCCTACGGAGACATTTTCTAAATGCCAAGTATAATTAGAGATTAATTACCAACGTCTTATGAACAGCTTCTTATGAATTTATTTATTCATTTATTTATTGTTGTCCACCAAAAAATACTACCATTAGGCATAAAAACAAATTCACTCCATGCTAGTACCCTCCTTATTGAGCTCAAGCTCATTTGTTACAGAAGACACTGGAATGGATTTCTAAAGAGAAATATCCATGTTTATAGGAGGAAGTAAACGAAAATTTGAAGAATAGTACCTACAGCTTCGTTCTGAGAAGGTTAAAAATAAAATGACATACACGAAGTTCATAAAATTTAACCAAACTACAGCCAAGGATCAAATTTAAAATTGGAGAAATGTGATCATATTACCTGAATATGAATTTGTTTTTTTACTACCAATGCAAACGCCTTGGACAGAGAACTTAAAATGCTAATAGGGCGGAAATGAAAAAGCTCAGAAGGATTGAAAATTTTAGGAATACGAATAATTTTACTCATCTTCCACTGAGCGGGATATGACGAGGTCGTTAAAAATAAAATTGAAAATAGGAAAAATGCGGCTACCTAATTTTAGACTAACCACATCTAGACCAACAGATTGCGATTTAACTTCCAAATTGCAGAATATAAATCAACATATTTGTACTCGAAAAAGAATTAAGGTGTTCGACGGACACTAAATCAATATTGGAAAAATAATGGGTGGGACTAAAGTTAATTATATAAAGGTTAAAATCATTAGCTTTGAAATCTACAGAAGCAGCCCTTTTGCAACTACTTAGGCCCAAGTTCCGTACGTTACACCAAAATATCTTAGAGGGAAGTGAGGGATCTAACTTATACTTGAAAAAATTTTGCTTAGCGATACGGATTAAGCCTACCACTCTATTTCGAGGTAGCTTATAAGCTAGATAAGACAAAGAATTATGGCTAATTTTCCAAAGACGATATTTGGAAAAACGAACAGAAATAGCACTCAAAATGTCTTGCGTCATCCAAAGGGGTAATCAAAGTCTAAAATAAACAGTAGTGAGAGGAGCGCAATTATTATAAATAAAATTAATAGAGGAATTAAAATAGTCAATTTGATCGGTAGAAGTCCAAAGAGAAAAAATATTGTCCCAACAAATTGAGCCACAAGTTGATGAAAGGTGAGATTCATCAATTTTAGAAAAATCCCTAAAGCTAAAAATTTTAGGTTTAGGGCGAGAGTAAAAATTAACAGAAATAACAAGAAGATCATGGTGAGAGCCAATACCAAGAGACAATTGATTGAAAAAACAAATGGAATTATCAGCACAATCAACAAACCTCTTGTTCGTTTTAGGAGGATTATAAACCACACCTAAAAGAAATTTCCGCTTATTCACTAAGACATTTAGAAAAAGAAACTCAAAATCAGAAATGAGCCTTTGAGAAATTGAAGAGGGAACCGATACAACACTACATTTAATATGCTCGTAAACATATATACATACCCTACCATAATTAACCGGTGGATTAACCTTATCCCACCTGAACAAATTAAAGCCAATAATGGCCAACGCAGAATTGGAAATATTAGGTGACAAAAATGTTTCCGATAAACAAATAACATCAATTGGGAAACCAATAAACGTATGACGAAGTGCGTCAATATTTAAAATAAGTCTCTGAACATTCAAGCTAACTACATTAATTTGAATTTTTGACTTATAGATGGCTAATGTGTAAGAATCACAACAATCAGTTTCGAACAAATGAGACTATTGATTTGAAAAAATCAGTCTTCTCGTCAGGTCGCGACGATGGTGTAAAAAATGTATAAACGCGCATCAGTTGAGAACGGCTTAGCCGATTTAGCTTAATCTCGCAATTGCCAGGAGATGGTTCATACGAAAGAAAATTTTGGGAGAATCCACCGGAACAATCGGAAAAATTGGAAAATTTAAAAATTATGTTTTTGCACGGGATTTTGCACGCATCCGATCCAGATCGTCTTTTACAAGAAAAAAATTGGAAAGTCTGAGTGGAAAACTCGGAAACTTCTGGGAAAACAGGAAAAAAATTAAATTTTTTTCCTAGCGGATCAGTTAAGAACTGCTGAACCGATTTGTCTCAATCTTTTTTTTTGTGGGTTTCATTCTGTTGGAAGCACTTTTCAAAAAATCAAAAAAAAAACTCTTACTAATAATATTTATGGGCTTGAGGCCAATATATTTCTTTTGTTTAAATGAACATTAAAACCATCAATATACAATCTCGGTTAATTCGATCCACATAGTGGGTTGATGATACCACCACAACTTAGGGGTCCGGTCCTCTCTCAACTTCCCTCCTCCCCCACCCCCTCTGATTCCAACTGCCATTCCGTTCGATTTCAAGTGCATTCAGTTCCCCGTTCGTTTGACGTTTGCTATGACGATTAACAAATCGCAAGGTCAATCGCTGGGATTTCCATGTTTGTTTCATGGTCAGTTGTATACGTCGCGTGTTCGAGAGATATCAAACCATCATCGTTGTTTATTTACGCGCCGAACAAAAAAATGAATAATATTGTTAACCACAATGTATTGTATTGATTTACGTCTGTATTCCATTTAATCTCACTCGAACAAAATACATTGAACTCTTTGAGAAAAACATACAAAAAAAACTAAATTTTCTATAGATGCCTCAGTTTGAATTGACAATTCATTCACTTTTCAATACATTGCCTTTATGGTTGCGTTCGTTCTGACAATTTTTTCGACCACTCATATTGCTCAAAAATTACGATTTTTTTCTTTTGGATTTTTCTACAAGAGATGATTGGACGAAAAAATGACCGAACAAACGAACGCAACCATAAACCTGCCTTTAGTGTTGAATTCGATGAAAAAGCGAACGGAATGGCCATTCAACTCAATTGTCTATTGATAATTGAGATGAGTTGTTTGATTTGTTCTCTCATCAAAATCAATTTTCATGTAAGACAAAAGTATTTGCTCGGAACGAAGTAGTTTGGGGCGGAACGAGGTTCACCGGGTCAGCTAGTATACTACAAATTTTGAAAAGTCATAACATTATCTAACACAAAAATTTGTAGTTCTAAATATTTTGTTAAAGTTTATCTCTGTGTTCATTTGTTGTTTTATTAATTTAAATCATCAATTAAATTGGTATGAAGTGGCCTCAGCGAAATATCCTTTCTTAACCAATTATCATCTTTAGATTTAGAAGGTTTGCTGGTCGAAACGGTATTCAATAATACATTTAAATATCTAACCCGTAAATTCGCGTACGAAGAGGGATTTTTTTTTCATTAACAATCAAGTAGGTTTGAATTGCTCAAGAAATTTTGGCTTAGTTGGAGTTCAAAGTTTGGTTTGATTAATCAAAATTACTAAATTGGTAATGAAAAAGCTTTTCATTTTTTCACAGAACACGAATTTATCCACAGGTTCTTAATATTTCTCCACGGGGAGTAGTTTTTGTTTATAAAGGAAGCTTTCATAAGTTTCATGGAAACCCCGAAATTTTTACAAAAATAATGTTATTTAAGCTGCGAAATATGACATACTATACTGTTTACTCATATCCAACGAAAATAATAGCCTTTTTATTAATTTATTGATTTTGTAACATTTAAGAATATTTCAAAACTGGCACTGGCCACTCAACAGAGTGTGCAATCATTTACTCTAAAAATTTATTTATTTATTTATTTCATCAAATTCCATTTGGATACATATATAATTAATGACAAATTAATTTTAAGAACTAACAAGTACATAAAAAAGAACTACAATACAATATGTGAAATTTAATTTGTTTAAAAATAGAAACCAATTGGAAGAGATGAATAGGATACATTCTGTAGTTAAAAACTAGAGGCGAATGATCCCTTAAAATATGACTATATTTGAATCACTTTGTTCAGTTTCATATTTAAATTGGTAAAAATTATACCTTCTAATTCGAAGAAGAAGAAAACTTTACAAATTTAAAAATTGGAAATCTAAAAATGTGTTTCAAAATAATTATTTCATAGCCTTGTTGCAAAATCGTCTATAATCGAAGTTACTATATTTCTGAGAACGCAACAGGATCTCATCCGCCATATTAACCCTAGGTTACTTTCGCGAATTGGCATCAACTTGGTTAGGGCAAATGATAATTCACCCGGTTCGGAATAATTAACGAGAGTCATAATCTGGCGAGAGTAAATAGTATTTTAATAAACTTTACAGAGATTTCTGTTAAAAAACATCTATGCACGAAGTATTTAGTAAAACTATAAAATATTTAGTTATATTCATTATCTGCTATTTTCAGAGATGTTGATAAAACATCTTTTAGCGCGGATTAATTCACAAATTATAAAACAGAAAAAAGAAAAACAAAATAAAATTCCTGTTATTTCGAATAATTAAAATATTAAATATTTTCTATACTCAAAATCCAATTCAATTCCAAATACCATCAGCAAAATCAATTTCCACAAATCATTTTTATATGCACACATCCTATAGCAAAACTAGGGTTATAGAGCGCAAGCAATTCATTATTATTCATATATGATAATATGTAAAAAAAAACTATTTTATATACCATCACCATAAACATAAAAAAATTCGTACGTAGATTAAACTTTCAACACAGCAACAACTTAGAGCGATCAGTATACAGCAGTCAAACCAAAAAAAAGCTCTTCAGACGAGAAATACAAAAAATGTTTCGGTTTTGTTGAATTCGAGTAATCCTATAAATACAACCATACAGCATTAAACGTTGCAATCATAAAACAAATAATAACAACATACAACTGATAGTTGTAATAATTGCAGGGATGCCAAAATAGAAATAAAAAATCCGCATCACGATTCACTGCGCGCACTGAATTTGAATATTTGCCTCGAAACTATATAATTTCCATAAAAACAATGATTTGAAATGACTACGGTGCCGGGGTGTGCGCGAATCGAGTATGAATGCAATCATCCGCAATTCCAAAAAATAACCGTTTACGATAAAGGAAGAAATATTTATTTAGAAGATTTTATATGTTTTCCTGCAATTTCCAGAAAATGAAAATTTATTTTTTGTTAAATGTTTTTCTACCTTAACTTTATTCGTATTTCGTGTACCGTTAAGATAAACAATATACAAGAAAACAATTTTTTCGGGAAAATTCAGAAAATGTATACTGTTTTTCCGAAGCTTTTTTTTGTGTTTTATATATATTAAAATTGTTAAGTGAAGTTGAATAAATTTGGATGTTGTAGAACTTTATTGCTGCTGTGCGGTTTAAAAAAATGTATTTTTATTTTTGTTGGAAAACTGTCTCAAGTGATGGTAAATAGTTTCTTGTGGTATTTTACTAAGGCGCCTAAACATAACGTTTTTTAAGACATTGAGGGAGTGTTATACGTCTTAATAAAAATCAATTAACTCATAATAATGTTAAATAGTCTTCTTTCAGTTATTCGTGTGTACTGAATTTATATTATTAATGTTTATTGTCAAGTGTTAAATTGCTAATTTAATCAAAATTTAAAAATGAAAATATATTAATCGATGTTTTTTTTTATTTTCAGGTAAGCCAGTCGAAAAACGATACGAAAATATTTGAACACCTTCAAAACTGATGTGTAAGGTAAATTTAATTGTCTAATTCAAACATAATTATTGAAAAAATTACCAGTTTATCACAGATTGCCATCTACATGAGAACAATTCTTAGAATTTTACATTTGGAAGTAATTACTTATGGAATTTGTTTGAAAATTTGAGTTTTTACATGATTTTAGATTATTTACCAATTTTTGTTACACCAACCCTAAAGATCAGGTACACTAAAATAGTGGAAAATTGTACTAGATTCTCCTGAACTTTACTAGGTTAATACAATTTAGAAATTTCTATTTTACTTATTTCTGTGTACATACCAGAAATCAAATTGATTACCTACAAAATATCACCTGAGCAATCCCTCTAGAGAATTGTGATTTTCCCTTAATTTTTCTCGGTACTTTTCTCTTGAAAATTTTGAGCAATCAATTATCACCCTTTTTTGCAATTTCAAAATCTTGATATAACTGTGAGCTTTGTCTCTTTTTGTAATTTTGACAAACGTATCTATAATAGTCAGATGGTAGGAAGGAAATCGTATGCTGTTTTTCACGAACAAGATGGAAACTCATTAGAAAATACGTAATTTTAGAAGTAACCATACTGCTATTTTACTCGTCAAAAAAATATCATAAACTAAGTTGCAAAGAGTGATGGTTCAACATCCCAGCCCAGGTACACATTATTGCATTATCACAGAATAAAGTTGAACTCATGGCCACTCCAAAGATACTATCTCGAAGATGAGGACAGATGAAATAACTTTATTTCTGTATATCCGGGTTTTACTCACTGGGTGGTTGCTCAAAAATCTGACTCGTACTAGATTTATTATACGGTTCAGACTGTAATCGAATCGTAGAGCGCCAAGTATCCGAATACACTGTCAACGAATAAGTTAATTCTTATACTAAGCCCCACAGCCTAGACCAGCTAGAAATATTTTTACGAAAAGAACTGTTGACTATGAATGAGAAAAAAAATTTGGGGATTGAGGTAATAGAGGTCCAGTGTATTTTATTTCGATCATACCGATGTTGTTCTGGTTCCTCTGACA
Organism: Nephrotoma flavescens; assembly: GCA_932526605.1. Taxonomy (NCBI): domain Eukaryota; kingdom Metazoa; phylum Arthropoda; class Insecta; order Diptera; family Tipulidae; genus Nephrotoma; species Nephrotoma flavescens. The sequence goes on from OW052220.1 coordinate 2,482,253, forward strand.
ATTCGATACATTCCATTTCTGTAACTAATTACTTTGAAGATTTAAATATTTACCTTAGTTGATGTTGTCACTCAAATATTTAAATATGGCTTTCGATTCTTGGCTTAATTTTAAAAGCCATCTTGCCTTGAATATTATCTTCAGCATGGATTACAAGTTTCAAAGGAATCTTTACCATATAAATTTAAATGTTTACTTCCTTTTTTGCTAAAACCTTACTTCCTTTAAAATGTATATTTCAATTTTTGCGATGCTAATGTGTGACAGAAATGAAAAAAAATAGGCATGTGTTCATACAGCTTTACTGCTCTAGTACTGATTATATTCTTCATAATTTTTCCATCATAATTACAGGTGGTAAACCACATCTAACAAATAATTGTCTGTCTTTTCACATTTCTAATCTCGAAAAAAACACAAAAAACAGAGATACACAAATCTTTTAAATTAAATGATTTTACATTTTCCATTTTCTTTCGCTTCCTAATCCAATCGATTATCCCTGTACATACGACTCCTTAATTTGTTGCTTCATATTCTAACGTATATACATAAATTTCGTATAAAGCACACAAATTAAAGAATTTACCTAGCAAATTCTAACGTTTTATTCTATACCTTGTACGACCCTAAATAAAACAAAACAGAAGAAAAATTTATTTTTCCAAACGATTAATTTAGAAGAATTTTCATTTATATAATATATAAGACATGATATTCTTGTATGTACCGTAAAAGCTTTCCAGAAAAACTTTATAAAGATATTCACATTTTTATCAATCATCAATTTTGGTTTTACGTTTAATATTTTTTTGGTTGTGGTTTGGAGAGAAATAACTAAAAAGTTGAGTATGGAAATTAATTGTTCTGGGAGGGAAGCTTTTTTATGTACATCATGAAATGGTTGAAAAATGTAGCATACAGACAGTGCTAAATATATAACCCATCAGTTTAATATTTAATGCCATAAATTTTATAGACCCTCACTCCATCAATGTTTAAAGTGTATTTTCCAACTTTTGACAACATGTGCTTTTTAAATACTATGGCGAACTGTATATACGCATCGTATGGTATGAGAAGAAATTTACTTTAAATACAATCGAAATAAACGATCCATAACTAAACCAACATTTCGAACAAACCACAAAAAAACGTTATTCAAGAAAAAGCTTCCATAAAAAGCACACACCCGAATTTTTATATCGTACACATAATTCACTGGGGAAGATTTTTTAAACAATAAATTTTATTCAAATTTGTGTATTTTATATAAAAATTTTTTGCTACTTGCTGCCATGTTTCAGAGCTTTTATGGAGCTTTATGAACCAAAAACATACAAAAAATTAGATCAGATGCAAAACAAAGTGCAGAACATAAAAATATATTCAAATACAGATTTTCGTCAAGTCTTTTTTATGCGAACATGGGACACAGCAAAAAGCTCGTAAATTTTGTGGAAACGTTCCGCTTTCGTTGGGCATACTACAATAACATAGCACTTTGTTGTTTTTTTATAACTGTTAGAGTATTCTTTAACATATTTTAATATAGTACCCTACACAAAAAATGTATCAGCATGAAAAGATTTATATTCATGAAACCTTGAATTTTGTTGGGTGAACACAAGAGTACACGATATGTGTATACGTTATTGTCTAGACAATATTTTTCCGGCATTTCACAAAAAAAAAATTCGGTGTTGCGCTTCTTATATATCTTCAGGCAAACAATGAATTTGATGTGTTCAGGGAAATATGTATGTATACATGAAATGTGTATACAAAATTTACATACACAGCTGGGTTCTTTCTAATATTATGGTGGTGTTTGAATTGGAAAATTTATTTGATACTTAATTAAGATCATAGTTCATTGAACTCTTGGGAAATTGTGCCAAAACATTTCTCGTCAAAGCAACATGTGAAACAATTTTTTGAAAATTCACTATTAAGTTTATTCCTTTAATGTATTTCGGTAAACAGATCGACATATTTTAGAATTGAAACAAATGGTCTGAAAACAGATCGTAATTTATTCTAGTACATAAAGCAGTGAAAGTTGCAAGATTTATTATTTAATGAGCTTCTAATAATAACCAAGAAATTTACTGAAAATACATTGCCAAATTTAGAATTAAGGAATAATTTATTTCGTTAGAGTAAGGAATCACTTCTTTATGATCGTATTTTTGTGCAATCTCTAGGATGTCTATGGGGTAATCTCTGATGAGATTCCCTCCCAAATAACAAAAAACCAAGATAATTTTACTAAAAAAAATCGTGCTGAGCAAGTCCTTATTGAAGTGATTCATACATAGTTTGATAGGTCAGGCCCTAAGGAAATACTTATATATGATTGCATTTTGGTGCAATCTCTGGAATGTTTAGTTAATGGTCTTAATGAGATTTACTCAAAAATCAGGTGGAGAGCTCTTGAGAGTTTTGTTCTAAAAAGTCGTACCGAGCAAGTCTAAAATGACACGATACAGTCGTTATTTGATTGTTCAATCACGTAGGAGTTGCTGGAGCTGCACTCAAAAATAAAGATTCACAAAAATCCGATTTCTGTTTTACTTAAAAAAAACTCAAGTCTATTGCGAAGTAATTCACCTGCGATTTGATAGGTTAGGTCCTAAGAAAGAATTTCTATGTGATTGGTTTTTGGTGCAGCCTCTGAAATGTCTCAAAAAACATCTCTGAGCAAGATGAGAGTATTCCTCAAAAACATATTTTATACATTCACATCGTTGTATTTCAATAATTTATTTATTAAATAAATTCTTATAAAAACTATTTTAACAGTGTGATTTGCAATACATGCTAATTTTAGGTAATTGTTAAAAACGGCACTCTCTTATAATTGAGGATTAACTTAAATGTAAGTTTCGAAGGCGCTACAAGTGAGAAATTTTAACACGCTTCAGGGTTTAAATCAAGCACAATACTACTTACTCAGGTTTATTACTAGAAAATTTTGATCGCCTCTAGAACCCAATCCTAGTAGCCACTGGTAACAAAGACGTCGTTTACTGTGAAACTGGAAAATCGAGTTCACAAATTAACTACATATTCAGTAAAGTTCATACTCGTTAAAGTTACAAATTTTATTACTTGAGACTTTGTTAACACTTGCATGCTTTTATTCATAATGTTTGTAATTATTTCTACCTTATAGTGACAATATAGGAATATTATTTTGAATACCGATTTTTGAACACCGGAATTTCTCTGAAACTTTCCCTCACAGTATTGTGCAAATTTGCAAAAAATGTGATTGTATCTCTAATGCATTGTGACACTGTGTGCCAGTTTATACATTTCTCGGAATAATTTTCATGATAAGGACAAAATGTGATGTCAAAAAGTTTAACATGTTCCCCAACATTTGAACTAAAAATTAGATTGATTCGATACGTGACAGTATTATTCCTGAAAAATACCAAAACCTTGGCAAAACCTCATTCAAAATCCTATTAAAAATTCCGATTAACTGTATTGAAATTTAAACAGTTTTTTTGTTTAGAATTTCTTTTTTGTTAGAAAAGCCAACACCAACATAATATTTTTATCTCTCTTATAACTTTTCACCTCGCGTTCCACAAACCAAAAGCTCTTTTTTGCATGTCAAAATCATAACAAAATATCGTTACGACTTAATTTCACTGAATGATTAAATTTGATTTGATTGATTTGAAATCAAAATCATAAAAAATAAAAAACAGATAAAATCGGAAAAATCCACAAAATAAACAGAGAACCAAACAAAAGCAATAAATAAATAAAATCCATGATTATGATTATTTTATTGATGACTGATAACTTTTTTTTTAATATTCCCGGCCCCCCTCTCGAACTAAAACGAATTATTCGATTACGTGTTTTATTGTTGGTGTTGTTGTTGCTACTGCCTTTTCCAGTTTTTCATAATAATATCAAAATGGGGTTTTTGTTAGTTTTGTCTAATGACAATTGATTGCTGCGTTAATATGGAAAATTATTATTTGGCTTTACTCATCCCTCGATATTCCTCACATCAAATAAAAAAGTTTAGGGTTTAAAAAATAATTTCAAGTTTAAAAAGGGGAAGCGTTTTATTAATTTTTTATTATTTAATGTGTAACTAACAAATGAAAATAAATTAAAATATAATTAATTAAAAATTAATCATTTAGTGAACGAGCGACACAAAAGCAAAATTCTATAAGCTTTTAATCAATATAGAAGAATAGGGAAATAATTTTTTTGGCGGGAAAATGAATGATGGATTATCATTTTCCATTTTCGATATGTTTATGTGGTTGTTGTGCTTTTTCATAAATAGATTTAGAGAGCTTGAAAATTAATTTGATATTAATTGAAGTGGAAATTAGGGTTTAGAATTATTTATTTGATTATTGTTTTTTTAGGTTATGATTTGTTGTTACTGAATGAATTTGTTTTTATTAATTGGTGTGAGAATAAACAAACCTGTTATCTAGCCTAACCTATAAAAAACGAATATCCATTTTCACTTTCTACTTTGCCGGTTTACCCTTAAAATTGTTTTTTCTCAATCAAAAATAAAGGCAACAAAAAAATCATCGAAATAATATAAACCTGAGAGTCCATTAATCATGTTTTACCATTTCCCAATTGATTTCCTTAGGGAACAATAATGAAAATCGAATAAATATAAACACTGTACAATACACACACACACATAGATATATTTTAGCAAGCTGGATTTTCTTTTTCATTGCCATTGTTGGAAAAATAAAACCAGCCAGAAAAATATAATTAAGAACAAATACGCTGCTGTCCTAAATACGGAGGCAGCCAAGATACGGAAAAGCTCAAAAATTCAATTTTAACTGTTTTGCTATTATCCGGGCGTACCATGATTTCAATTAAATTTTTGTTTTGTTTTTTCTACAAGAATTTACCGGCTTATGTTGTGCTGAATGTGAATTCATTTCCGAATGTAGGGAGGTGATTTTATATATAAAAAAAACAAAAAAAATGAAACAAAAGCTTTCTCTGTATATATGTAGATAGATATAATAGAGCCACAATAACAAAAAGCTTAAATAACGTAAACAAAAACCAAAAAACGAATTATCGATGTAGGTTGAAAAACCAATTTTCAATTCTGTATGTATAACAATGGGGATACACCAATAAATGTTATTTCGGTAAGTTGAATACAATCATTGGAATTTGATCGGTATACCCTGTACCCAGTCGCACATATGTTTTTTTGTTTATTTGTATCAATGTGTAAATTTAGACATAACATCATCTCTCTTAATATAAACAACCAAAACGAAAAAACGACGAAAATCGCCCCACATAACAACAATAATAATAAGGGGGCAAGACTAACAACCAAAAGGCAAAACAACTCCACACAACACATTTAATGTCTTATGGTTGAATGGATGAATGCGGATCAATGAAACGATCAAAGAATTGCTTTTTTCTTTGTTTTGTATTTTTTTATGATTATTATTTTGGGAATAGCCCTAAGGTTAACGTAACACAAACGTACAGCACCACATATAACAAAACATCATAAATACGTATGTGTTTAATGGAATTACATACGAATATATATATAGACGTGTGTATATAGGAAGAAAAGTTATACCAAACCCATCAACTGGAGTGAAATACCAGAAGGAAAATAAACGAGAGGTGTGAAACAAATTTTTGCCAGATGAAAATTATTGTATATTTTATTTAATTTCATGGTCTTGAGGGGTGATTTTTATTTATAACGGATCCGGATACATCCAGAACAGGAAAATTTCAATTTCAATTTTTTTTTTGATTTAATTGATCTCTTGGGAACAGCTATATAGAATGAATGGACCAAGAAGGTGTAGAGAATTAAAAACCTTTGTTGTTATGAGATATTTTGATAGAAACTAGTGGGTATAAATGTATATAAACAATTCATCGAGCTGGTGAAATTCTATTGCTGCGCCTACTATAAAAACTACTTTCAAAATACAGCGTCTTTAGTTTCTATAACTATTAGGTTTTTGTGTGCTTGGGACCCCTTAACCCCCGAAGTTAGGTTCACACTAATTTCTATCATTTTTCTTTTTCCAGTTTTTCTACGAGTAGCAGACGAAAATTTAGATTATAGGTGAATTATCGGAGATCCAAGAAGGAATGCAGTTTCGATATTATCAAAACCGTGATCATTCACTTCATTTTGTCCGTGTTCCCGAGATTGTTTGATGTATGTTCATATCACATCATATTAGAGCGCCAGTTATCCTCCTCTCCAATAGAGCTTTCTCAATAAACACCGACGTCAGGATTTTGTAGCTACCTAAAGGAAATATAAATATAATTAAATCGGCCAATATATAATCCAATCCACCAATCGGTGGTCTGCCTGTGGAAGTATCATTTTTTCGGATTTTGGCTTCTGATTTGAATTATGGAGGAGGTTATGTAATTTGGCCAAACTATCCTGATCCTAAACAATTTCTGGTCTTAAGGTGGAATTATAGTTAGAACTTGAAACTTTGGAAAAAAACTCTCAGTTGTTTCGTTTTTTTTTAAGAAAATATTAATGGATTTATTGTCCTTTTAAGGTCAAATTTAACTACCATTTTCATTCCCATACACACACACCCATTCACCTACTCATACAATTACAGTATACTACCTGCACGGTGCAAGCTCTATATGTCAACCTGCACACTGAAAGGTGGGTTGGCAATTAAGCTGCATTCTAACAGAAAGTCTAAGTTGGTTTATTAACATCACCGATCGTAATCGATGATGAAACGGTTTACATCCTGCCTCTGGTGGGATTCGAACCCAGTACCTCCCGGTCCAAATGCCAAAGCTTTAACCATTGCGCCACTTGTACGGTGACTTGCGGCCAAATTCCGGTTCGGTGGTAAATTTACTATTATGGTTTTTATTAGTCGAAAATATGCAATTGGTATAAAAACCCAGAAAAGCGATTCCTGTTAAATGACTGCGAAAAGAAAACCCATAACTAATGTCAAAAAACACCATAAGAATTTTTTTCATGAGAATTGGTTGGTTTTGTATTTTCCATCTAAAGAAATATTATTTTGATAGCGGTAGCATTACAGCAGCGCTAATCCTACAAAATTTCCACAAAACATTAAATATTCCAACCACTTATCAAAAATTCCAGCTGGGCACGGATCATTCGTTTCCTTGTATAATTTGACAACGATAGTAATCCCCTTTACATAGAGATTCAATGGCATCATCGTTAATTTCGTGTATCGCTACGATATTGGACCGCGCTTAGTGCCTTTTCGATGCACTTGTAGCCGTACGCTTTATAGGTGGTTCTCGAAAATTAATACGGTGAAACGGCGACGTGATATTCAGTCAACTGCTTCCTTTCGATTTTAGTTAGCATTTAGGATTATAATTCACCCATAATTTGAGGTAGCAGAATATTTCCGATTGTATTCAATACGGTACTTTTTAAATTTTTCACTGAAAATAGAACTAAGTTAAAATTCAATTAATTTTGTAATTTATTTTGAATATTTCTTACAATCGTTTTGTAGTATATACATATACATATATGTATTTGTATATATAAAAATATTATTATATATACATATTTATATTTGATGTATTTTGATATGTTTGCTCAGCGCAAGAAAAATAATTTCTGTCAAAATATAGCCCAATGAACCAAAAAACGTAATTTATTAAATTTTTCCCAGGCTAAAACCCATTTGTTGAACCGGAATCGAAAATTTTATGGTAATGGTAAATGACTGGTCAAAAATAAAACCATTACCATTTACCATTGAACCGGAATTTGGGTGCTGGTGGTTACCTAACAATTTTGAAACAATTTTGGTATGTGATGTATGCTTGATTTGAATTATTATCGCTGTTGCAGACAAATTGGTGGCGTTCCCGTTTTGTGAATCCGACAATTATTGCTCACCAGAAACCGTAGAAAGAACATCGTCGGCACTCGAAGATACCACCTATAAATTTCTATTTCTCTGGCTCCGGCCTCCTCTATCCTTGTCGATTCCAACCTTCCCATATACTCTAAGTGTTGTTGACCAAAAGCTGATATTGATATTTCCACTTGATTTTTAAAAGAGAGACTAAGGATTCCTTATTGATCTTGTGGGCTATCTAGAGTCCCTTCGCGTCCAACTGCTGGCGGTCTTCCAAATGTTAACGATTGTAATTGCTGGCTTGAATAATTTCTACGATTTTAACCAGATTGAACCGTTGTATGCTTCATCTCTGACATGCATGCATATCTACAAGTGGGAGGAGGTTCCGGATTTTACTCTATTCTAATTTAGTTTTTACGCTGAAAGCCGTTTACTGTTTTGTGAAGAAACACGTTATTTCTAAAAGTATTTTTCGTACTATTTTCGGATCAGCGTCAAATTTGTTAATTTAATTTACGTGAGGATTGATTCTGCATTGGAACTTTTAACAAAACAATGATTTCTTGTTATAAAAAATATTGGATTTGATGTCCCAACATAACTATACGCATATCTTCGATGTCCTGGGTGTTTCAGACCCTCACGTCATTGCTAACTAATTTTCATACTTTTTTCAATAGAAAACAGAAAGAGCTTGAAAAATAAAGTTTGCTATTATAAATATTTTGATGAATACAACAACATGCCATTTACTTTGGATCAAACAACATGCCATTAAAAATCGGTTAAGAATATAGTCAAATTCGGTCTGTATGCGTGTGGAAGTAGCATTTCTTATGAATTTTGCCTTTTGATTTGATTCATCTATAATACGTTAGCTTTCTATAGCCTTAGGTCCACGATTTGTCTTACAACTTGAAACGTTGGAAAATAATTGGAAATATAGCCGGAAATTTCTAATCTGAAATCGTTCGGGTCAACGTCATCGTTAGGAAGACAAAATCTCAATTATGGACTGTGAAGGGGATAAGATATTGCTTAATTGGCCAATGACTGGATCGGTTGATGGTGTACAAAAAAAGAATTTTTGATAAAGAGCTCATCGGGTAGTTTAATCGTTTGACCATAAAACAATTCAACTGCCCTGCCTCGAGTCATGAGCGCAGTTTTAAGCTGTCGATGAAATCGACCGACCATGTCATTCGATTTGTGGATGATAGCTGCTTCGGTCATGACACTGAACTTAACGTTGTTCAGTGGATTAGTCATAGTAACGTGATTTTACCCAGTTCAGTTTTTTAATTTAAAAAGTGCGTTTTGGCATTTGCCGGGCGAAAATAAGTTTTTAGGCTTCTTTGGATCATCATTCCTGAATTACGGTGAGCGTCTCAGCGAGTTTTGATGTTAAGCGACGATAGAAATTTACTGTTCCGATAATTTGTTAGATGCGTTTGATTATGGTTAGAGTTGGAAAATCCGTAATGGCAATAGTTCGTGCAGATGGCGGCAAAACCATTTGAAGTCATTTTATGGCTGAAAAATTTGAAAAAGTGCAAACCGAAGAGGTATTTTGAACTCTTGATATTGACGCCAAGCATATCCAGCATTTGGAAAACTTGTTCCAAATAGAGTAGGTGTTTCTCGATTAGACAGCATAACTTACGACCTTAGTGTGACTTTTATAACTTTTCTTTGAAGATAAATTAACTAATTTAACAGTGTAATTTCTTAATAATTTTATAGCACAAATTTCATAATCATAGCAAAACAAAATATATTCAAAAGGCAACAATATTCGACGACAAATAATTGTATTGGTAAACTTTAAAGATAAAAGTGACTTAAAATTTTTACTGCTACGAGGTATGGCTTCCGAAACACTTGGTTTTCTGGATTTATTAAACCAAAGCCCTATCAAATGCATTGGCTTTTCTAAAATAAGAGTGTGAAAACCAGAATTGGTTTCCCGAACTTGCGATTTCTGGGAACCATGTAATAAACGAATATATGGTGCCAGACTGGCATTTGAAATCTGATGATTATCAATATCCCATTATGCCCCGTACTCACCAGAAAAAACTTAGTCAACCATTCCGTGGTGCAAATCTTAGCAACCCTAATGGACTTATTCACTTAATAGGAATTTGTTTTAATAACTCCTGAAACAAAGAGTTCCGGACACCAAACCTGGACATCCGAACTTGTTAATGTGCCATCTACTCACCAAAAATATTTCAAGTTTACGTCTTGATCAATATATAAATTGCTTTGCTTCAAAGATCCAAGAAACCACAAACTCCTCACCTGCGATTTGCACAATACAATTATTTGTCGTCGAAATATTAATATCTGCTTTTTGAATTTCCATATTTATTTTATTTTGCTGATGTTTTATTACAAAATGTTGGACTGCGATGAAAATAAATAACTTTGGGTTGCCTGTCGCTTTTTTAAATTTTTCTGGGATGCATTTCTGAAGTACCTTCACATACATTTCAAATACACATATTAGTGAATTCGCATACGAAACGTTTGATCAACAACACATTTTCGGTAGGACATAGTTTTAGGGGCAGCTTGGATCTTGTAAAAAACCATCTAACGAAGCGTTTTCTATCTTCACGGTATACCAAAAGTCTTCCAATAAACTTTTCACGATTTTATACTCGTATTACTCTATACGCTTTCTATGCTACACAAAAAAACTTATGAATTTAATTTTATGCTTGCAAATACATTTTTATTTCCAAACATAAAATAATAATCGAAATTTATGGAACAATTATTTCATCAATATTTCATTATATCCAATTGAATAGATGGAGGAAAACTTTTGTTCAATTTTCCAAAATATGAAACTTTTCTTAAAAGAAAAAAATTTACGAACCAACAACAATACAATAAAATACTAATACTTCTCTCAAAAAATCCGCCAGAAAACTTCAATAAAGCATATAAAGCATAAATAAGAAAGAAGTACTTTAATGCTTATGCTAACGAAAATTTCTTAAGTACATACAGTTTTATATACGAGTTATACACACAAACACAGATAGTTGAAATTGGAGGGAAAATCGACTACCACCCACTGTTATCATTGCTTTTTCTATTACTACCAATATTATTATATTTTTATTGGAAAATGATATAGTCAAAAGTTTTTCATTTTCCTCGTTTTCCACAACAAAAACAATTTTCAATTTCTTATAAAGTTTTTTACAACTATACTACATACTTCGGGACAAGTTTGATTTGGAAAACTTAAAAAATATTAATAATAATGTTTATTGGGAAAATTTGCAGTTGAAAATAGAAAATTACAAATACAATATTCCACCGCTCGATGTTGTACTTGTCGTTGTCTTGTTTTATTTAAGTTTTTTTAGTAAATTAAAATTATTCTGTTTGTGCAGGAAATTGAAGATATCAGGAAAAATTTTGGTTTCACATTTTCGTTTGCATTTTTTGTGTACTGGCCGGAACATACATTTATTGGGTTGATTTATTAAATATTACAGTTGTTTATCAGGGACAAGAATGTTAAAATTGTATACGTTACTTGTCGTTTTGTGTTTTTATCGGACATGCTTTTTTTGTCCTTTTATTGTGGTTTTGACTTTCAACATTGATTTTTGTAATATTTACGTAGTCTAGTGAACTAACCCTTGGTATTAAATTATTTTCTGAGTTCAGACCGCCCATAATGAATCGGTTGTATTTCAACCTATAAAATGGTTTTATATTTTTAATCCCTTGATATTAATAAAAGTTCCTCTGTACAAAAGTCCATGTAATCAATCGAGTTAGATGCTCTCAAAAATTTATAATCCATATACGTTTTATAAATTTAAAGAGAATTTTCCATTTCGAAAATTTCAAAAATAAAAATTATCCAATTTATTACTGTTACTATTTCGGATTGGTTGGATGGATAGATGATTTTTAAAATTATTATTTTGGGAAATTTTATTTTTGGTAATTTTTTGCCATTTTTCCCAAAACAAAATTTTGCATAATTCTCGTATGTACAAAAACGGTCGTAATTATAGATTTTATGGTTAAAACCATAAACTTGTTACAAAATTTTTAATAAAAATTAGATTATATGAGCATGTATACCAAATCGTATACTACGAGTATATAGTGTGAGCATATTTATTTTTTAATTTCAGGTGAGACACACATAATTAATGGAAATGGGAGTATTTTGTATTTGGTAACTACTGATCATCGAATTTTCATATTTGAGTATTTATTTTATAAATTAATAAATAAATCCAATAAAATATTTTTTTGATTAAAATTTATGTTTGCATAAAAAATTATTTGTCATCAATTTATTCAAATACAATCATTTTTATTTTTAATGTGAAATTTAGTTTATTTATAAATTTGATTTATTTAAATAATCAATTTACTGGTGAAATTTTATGTAGAAATAATTCTGTTTATGAATCAATTTTTATTTATTTATGGTGTTACGTACGCTAGGCTAGGTTCATCTAGTATGTATATTTGTGTGCGTGCAATCGACCAAATTTTTACAATTTGGTTGTGGTTTTAAAGAGCGTATTGGATTATTTAAATGAATTATAGCTAAAATGGAAAATATCTGTATAAGCAGGGGCTAATGGGCATGATTGTTATAAATCCTGAAAAATAATTAGCTTGATTGTGCACAGAACCCTATTACAGTTTTAGTTGGAATACGTAACGTAAACATTTCCAGCCAAATAACCTGGAAATCCCATTTCCCTTTCTCTAACGTGCTCGGATTATTTTCCAATGTTCGGAATTGAGTAATTTGATGTTTCTTATATAGCACAGATTGCCAATGCTACAAAACCCGTGTTTTGTATATAAGATAAAATTTCTAATCTTCTAATTTTCTAATTTTTTAACTTTTTCTTAATTACTCGGGTTCTAATCAAAATCCTCTAAATGTTTATTTCCTCAATTCGAATTAAAGGCATCGGAAACCGTTTTTATTCCAGAATCGGCCAATTTGTCATAATCGAGACGACAAAATGTTTCTAAAACACAATCGTGTTGAGAAATCAAGAGACCTTCTGCAAATATCTTTTTTATTGATTTTGACGGAAATTAACAGGACCAATGGAACTTTATACTTTGCCATTAATTAGCCAAAAGAAGGGACCATAGGTATTGACTGGCCGCGCACAGTACGAGTATCTACGCAGTACCCAGAATAATTATCGTTAGAGGAAAAGAAAATCTTTTAAAGTTTTCACTAAGATTTGATGATAATTCCCACTTAAGGAAAGTCTATCCCTTCCTGTACACGTACTTTCGCGATAGGTGTCTGAAAGTTTTATAAATCAATCTGGAATTCATTTGAATCTTTAAATTTATTTCAATCATTTAATTTTTTATTGTTTTTTTGTAAATAATGCTAAACTTTTCTACATCGTGGCAAAAATTTAAAAAGCTCCAATGGAAGCTGCCATTTCCTGTATACAGATTTCCAAAAAGATAATTATAAAGTTTGATTCCGAATAGTCAATCCGCCTGGACTGTAGAGAACTCGAATTTAGATGGAATACATTTTTGTGCTCAATCGCGTTGAGTAATTTTATTAAAATTTTAGTGAAAAGATTATTTTTTTCTGACCAAAGACTCAAGGCTTGAATTCTAGTTTAACGGATATTGCCTTGTTTAATTGGAACATTGGAAAACTCTCCACCTGTTTCTTTTTTAAGATCGGCTACTAATTGTTGAGACGGCGCTTCTCGAATACGTATTGACGGTAGTCGTTCTTTTGGTGCTCTCCAAACAGAAGTTGGAAACGGTTATCAGTTGTTATTTCTGCTCCTAGTTTTACTGTTTTTGAGTTTGTCGCAGATTACACTGAAGACTCTGGATTGCGTTTTCGTTTGGCTGTTACGTTTATGTAACTTTCCATACCTGTTTGCATTACTCAAAGTTGAATTATCATTCTCGGCCATTCCCAGGTAAGGCAATTCAGGTTTGATCTGTGCCTTATATTATAATTTAGTAGCAATAAAAAAGTTTAAGCCCCCACATTTTAAACAAAGCAGTGTAAATTCAAGGTCATTCACATAAATATGTTATCTAGTGAGATTTGACATCAAAACGCAACAAATTTTACACGGAGCAATGGTATCAAGCGATCCCTTATCATCAAACTTTACTCCTGTTTTTATAAAATTTGGTTTTTGGGACCAACCACTTGGTTCCCAAGTGCCCGGGATGTTCGAATTATTATATAGGAGTTGAAATTGTTCCAAATAAATTATGGACCTCATGACAATAATCCACTTTAAAATCTATTTAATATCGATAAAATTTTATTTCGATTAATCTTCATAGGAATTGCGTTTATATAAGACCCGAAATATGTGCGAAAAGGAATTGTGCTGTGGGTGGGAGCACAGATACTGCAATGCACTAAATTTAATTCATAAATCGTGGAGATGCGGAGCGCCAATTATCTCGGCATTAGTCATCCCATATTTAGCTGCGCATCCACCACTGCTTCATATCAAATATGGTAGAAAGCCAACTACGCTAATACACTTGCGGGACGCAGAATAACCGAGTTTGTTAACAACGTCTATAAAAGCATTATATACTTATTCTCATCAGCGAACTAGGTCAATTAGATGAAGTAATATCCAAAGGTCGAGCCATTATCAAAGTTGTGCAAGAAAATTTTTCTGAGTTATTTTTCGCTTTTTTAATACTCAAACCTACCTACAAGTTCCGATTCACGATTTAATCAACGAAGTAAATCGATGTTATCCTCCCTAGTCCTAGGCAAGAGGCTCTCTAGACAGAAGAGGCATGTTGCAGGATGCATTTTACCGATAACTAAGATGACTTAGATAATTTTTTTGTCAGAAAATTGTTTATTCAACGGTCTTTGTTGTTCAACGGAATTGGGCCAATTCTGGATTAACACAAATTCAGCCACTATATTTTTCGGATGGCAATAAACATGCGTGACAAGAATATGCTTTTTGAATTGCTCAGTCTTTTGTTTTACAATAAGTTATTTCTATTTTTTAATTTATTGTTCAACAAAAATATTATTGAAAGGTACACCTCTGTATTTTGCATGTTCAATATAGTATCTTTTATGGGCTAATTTGTTTTTCTTTTGTTTATGAATGAAAATTTATGAAAATCATATTTCTATGATAAGCACAAATTTCGTCGGCGTAGCCGCTTTTGTGAAGTTTTAAAATTAGGCTTAAATTAATTCTGGTTTTTTCTACAAATTGGGCTTTATTTTTTTCGTCTTTCAGGCGAAATTTGAAATTTTCTATTCCCGTTTTTCCGGCCCCTGGACTAGCATTAATTTTTTCCCGTGAGCACTAATTAGCACAAATTGGGCTTAATCGGTATGTAAAGTTTCATTTTGAAATTCGAAAGTTTCCCTGGTGCAGTTACTTACCAACACCGGTTTTTAGTATCCGGTCAAGTTTTCGTCAGATAAATTGGGAGTGGGTCAAGTTTTCGTCAGATAAATTGGGAGTATCTATACTTCTTTATTTATGACTAAATTTGGTTAACTTCAAACAACGTTTTATTAAAATTTCATTAATAATTGGAATTTTTTAGGTTTTTCCTGTATTTGTTAATTGTTTAAAAATTAAGGACTTCGACGGTCTACGATTTTTAAGATTTGGATTAAAATCTCTACTCAAATATTTCTCACTATAAAACTAGAACCGTACAAGTATCACCTTTTGCAAAGAGACTACAGAAAGCTGATACAGTTATAAATACCACACATGACATTTCAAGGCTAGCAGGAATTGAGGTTTAGCAAGAATCAATGGAAAAGAACAGCGCCATGAATGCTGGGTATCACGACTGCGCTTACTCGGTGGTTGTTGAACAAGGAACGAAAAATACAGGTTCTTGACTTCCTCTAACAAATAAAATATTTTGATTAATGAATCTTTTCTACTTATTATAAAAGTAGAACGTTGTCCCTAAATGGCCGTTTTATTCTATAGATCACAAATGTTTAAAACAGTTAGAGTTTGCAAGTGTATAATCTCGCATAAATTACAAGTACTCGGTTTTTATAAATATTTTATCTCTCTCATGCAACCTGTTAAATTTAGAACAGACAATTTTTTTGCTTTAATTAATTGCAAAACCAAAAATAAAGCTGGTAAAAATTAGAAATCCCCATCTAATCCCCAAATGTAATCCCCCATATGTACGAGACGACGAGTATTTTAGAATATATTTTCCAATTTTTGGTTGCAAATGTATGAAAATGTAAATGTTGAAAATTTGTATTATTACCAGAGCATTACCATTATTATGATTATCATTTTATTTTTTATGTTAATTTAGCAAAAAAAAAAAAAAAATAGAAGAAATTGAAATACATACACATTTTACATAATTTGGAAAATTAAATGGAAAATTATTTGTATAAACTAAACCACAAATTTATTGTAAATTGTTATTTGTGCTGATACATAAAAAAATGTTACAATAATAATTTAGTTATTAAGCAGAGGGTTGGGGGTTGATTTTTGTGTTTTTTTGTGTAAAATTGGTAAAAATAGCATTACGCTACCGTGGAACTAAAAATTCAAATTTATCAACAAATTAATGAATTTTTAATTGTGAGGTGAAATATGGTTTGGTATGTTAAATATTGGCTGCGAATTTTAATTGTACAATGAGCCGACATAACAAATAAATTCCAACTTGTGGAAAAAAATTTACAAAGAATTTTTATACATATAGTTCTTGTGTTGTAAGCTATATGCTTGTTGCATATAATTAATTAATTTAAACACAATTTTATATAAATATCTATCCCTATTATGTGTGCAAATTATGTATACCCTCGTATATACATACATATTCGAATTGCCTGTGGAGACTATGTACACATATAAAAGTTTTGTTTTAATTTTAATTTTTTTCAAAACCCCCATTCCAAGCGGTTTGCCTCACGAGTGTATTTTATACAAACATCAGCAATGTATCTTCTTTCTACCAGAGCCCTCATTCCCATTTACCACATTGGTCACGATTTTTTTCTGTTCTTTCTTTATATATCATCAACTCTTGTCAGACTATATATTCTCTATGTGTACGATGCTGTGGGGGCTTTCTAAATTAAATTTGATATTGTTATTTACAATTATTATTATTCTTATTATAAATAATTTTTTAATAAAGATGTTGTTGAAGAATTTTATATATAGGAGCATAATATTGTGCTGTATATGTTTAAGACTATTGTTTGGTGTGTGGTACGTACAAAGGAGGAAGACATATTTCATGCTTTTTCTGTGTTGAATTTAATGAAGCTTTTCAATGGTACTTCTGTATCATTGTTGTCAGAGTTGCTAGTGAAATAAACAATTTCCTGAATGGCATATACGTTCGATATGATAGATTTGCGGAAATACAGGAAGATAGGTCAATCATTTTCTAGCATGTAAGTGTTTTTAACACACTGAACACTGTGTGAGAGCAGTGATTTATAGTTACATCATTCCCGATCATCCCCAATTTTCATCCACGTCCTTATCATATACAGCGGGGAGACATAATGTGGTAACCAGCACAACATATATGAACACAACAAAAAATTAAATAACAGAAAACATATAAATCAATTTACAAGTTATATCACCCACGCCTATGCTACATGAAGAACCGAATTATCATCATCGAAAATTAATAAGGAACGGAAATATATATAAAGGAAATGGCAAAATGAAAATCAGATAATAAAATTTATTGCGAAAACGATACTAGAGACTTTGAATAGTGCGTGATAGTTTTTCGTAAATATATAACCACCCACTTGCGACAAAACCTCATCGAACGAACACACAAAATATGTTCCAAGTCATAATACACTAGTATTTGTGTAGCTACTAAACTTATTTATCCCAAGACGATACTAAACGAAGGATCTAAACACATAAGAAATCAAAAAGTAGCTGTCATCAAATTGGGATCTGAGCGCAACAAAAACTGAAACATATACGAGAAGTGAAATATTGTTGATAACAGAGGGATGGATGATATTAATGATAAGGCGATATATTTCTTGTTCAGCGCATAAAAAACATATCGTCATAAAATATTTTTTTTATTTTTTATTTGTTTTGTATTTGTGTGGTGGAAAGTCTTACCACTATTTATTTATGACTGATTTGAGATAATGTTGACGACTAAAATTTTATCAGTTTCGAGTTTATTATCGGGAGCCTGGTAAAATATTTTAACTGAAAATTTCGGGAAATAATATTTTATTTACCCACTACAAATTAGGGTGGGAAATTTTCCATTCTCATTTTTCATCAATTAATAATTGACACACACAATGATTTCAGTGCGTCTTAGTCATTTGTGAATATGCTTTAAATATATTCCAATATTTACTTTGAGTGTCAAGGTCGATTTGGTGACATACATTTTAAAAGGGCTCGTATTTATTTTGAATCAGACAATTTCTATTCCGCTGAGAAATTAGTGGCCTTTATATTGTTTTGAAGGAAATAGCACAATATGGGAATAGGCCAATTTATTTTATTTTGTTTCTTTGGCTTCAGCGGTTTTCTATTAAAATTTAATTCCAAAAATTACTTATTTATCGTTTATTTATTAAATTTTAAAAATTTCAATAAAACATGAAAAGAAGAACTGCTAAAGCTTTAATTGAAACAGTTATGCGCACACAGTTATCTTCGGCATATCCTATTGATTTTGAAACATATTTGTAGCAAAATTTCAAATGCCACACAAAACATTGCCGTCAAATCCGCAAGAATTAGGTTTTGTTGAGCACCATATGACATGATTAGAGGAAGGATATATTGTGTTCTTGGATGAAAGGAAAGTTAACAATGAACCAATGTCGAAAAGAACGTTTTCTTTTGGAGCTGCTAAAATACGTGAACAGAATAGAACATGACTGGACAATATCTGGAACTTGACTGGAAAATAGAAGAATTCGAAAGTTGATTAGTTAGCAGCATTTATTATCTAATTTGTGATTTTAAGTATATCCTTTTGGTATTTCCTGGAGTACTTACTAGGTGAAAGCTAAATGAAAATTTTCCACTCTGAGATTTTTGCATATTTACCATTCCCTATATACGGGAAAATGAATCTCACCAAAACCACCTCCAGCGCCTTTGCCCCCTGAATTAATCGTTTGGTATTGCTTGAGAGATATTGTCGCGTACCACCCCATTTCTCAAACGACTGCTGGTTGTAAAATATTTAGATCGGCGAAATAGATGCTCCATCGGTTGTAACTCTTTTACGCATCACTTCAACGCTAATATCTTGGTTAACATCATAGTCGTCGAAAATTTTCGTGAGCACACCCCTCTATTTCCCTAAAACTAACCTTATACTAAAAGAGATGTTCAGCATTTTCTATAGTCAATTAGGTGAGTCATCGTGCACAAAGCGATAAAGTAGGTTGGATGCGGTTTGTCTCGAGCTCTTTTTCTGGAACAAGGCGCCTATTCAAGTGGCCATTCTTCGATCGATTCCGTCTCTGTTATCATTCGGGCAGAATATCGCCTCTGTATATTCCTTTTGATGTCCACACATATCGTTGGAGTTTATAATATTCCTCCTTGGCAAATTTCATCCAATTTTTTTCGTTTTGCCAGTAAAACAATTGGACACATCTTACATTATTCTCCAATGATACAGACCGTTTCGTCTAGAACAGTTATATATATATAGGCACTAATCGCTAAAAATGCACAGTTTCTGCGTATAATAACCGAAATTTTGTCTATATGACGGCAGCTGTATAGAAGATACATAGAGAATTATAGGTTCGAATTTGAATAAAAATGGCTTTAATGTCAACGAGCTGAATATCCTCAAGAGTTGAGCGCGGCTTCCGGTAACCATGTTGGCGTTATGAAAACTTGCAGATTTTTCGATAACTTCTTTCAAAGTCGGTAATAGAGCAACGTTTCGAGAAATTTCTCGGCTCCATCCAACAAATCGGACGAAATTGGTATGCTGAGCGTGTATAAGTATATTAACTTTCGAATTTTGCAAATATCCAGGAACGAACAGCTAACATAATTCATCCATTATGAATAGTGAATTGTGCTACGTTGTAAGCATCACAACATCTCACTTTACACTTCTTCTTGAGAGGGATTCGCGAGTAAATTTTTGGTCTATTACCAGACTGAATACATTTATTGCAAGTAGTGAAGATATACATTTATTGCAAGTAGATGAATGACTTAGAATCTTAATCATAGGTTTTATAGGTACTCCTTGTTTATACATGGTACTGCCAGCATTTCTAGCATCTCACTAGATTTATAGGTACTAAATCGCTAACTGCCTATGTGCGGAGATCCAATACTGGTCACAATATTCTTATCGAGATTCTTTACTACTTCAAAAGTTTTCAGCTATTGCGTTAATGACTTCCTCCATTCTAAATCTCTAGAATACTTAAGCTTAAGTGATTTTATCGTAAAAGGTGCACCGTGCTCCCTTTGTGCGTGGAGTGTAACAATGTGTTAAAAAGTTTGGTTCTTCTCCTCATTTCCTTGAGGAGAAGACAAGAGTAGACGTCAACATTTATTCTGGGAATGGCATTCTGAAATGCCGACTTTAGATGGCCAACTATTCTCCTTTTTTCATTGGGAACGATACCTCTTCCCTTTAAAAATTCTTCTCACCAATTCCTTTCTTATTAGACTGGACAGTGTAATAAAATTGGTTGTCGACGAATTAACTTGACAAGTCAATGTGGATTGAACCTCGCCAGGAAAGCGCTGAATACAATTAATTCTTCTAAACGTATTATATTTTTCCCCAGCAGTTTTTTCTTTGGGCACGAATGACAGTCATGTTCTGTCTGTAACGTCAATATTGGTCTGCATAAGCTTTTGAAAGTTTAAGCTGAAACGACGTTTAAATGTTTTGCAACTAAAATTTTGGCCTTTCTATTTTGGTCCACACGAATCAATTACGATATACCGATCAGTTACGGTAGGAAACTCCATACTAAAGTTTTCCATAAGTTGGGTGGCTCTAGTGAAATTTGGCGAAAATCTGCCAAACATAAGTGGTAATTTGAATAGGAGCTTTTTTGTTTTTTTGCAAATATGTTGTAAAGCAGGTACAACGTCTACGTAAAACAATTGAGAAGAGAAAAATTCCAATAAATTTAAAGATTAAATTTTTAACCAATAATGTGCTAGTGTGAATCAATTTGTAAAGTAGTTAGATCTAATAGACATCAGATACTCCAAACAATCTTATAAGTTTCATAATTCTGGCAACATTAACCAATTTTATTTTCACAATATTTCATGCAATAAACAAGAATAATTTGTTTAAGCTTCCAGTAAGCAAAACGAAACTTTATCATGACCTTACAACATAAAATGGAATTTTTATCATCAAACTTTTGTTAAAGTTTAATTGTTTAATTCGTTTGTTTCAAGCCAACTATAAATTAAGTTTTAAGTAAGCAGATTTTGCTCATTATAGCGTACAGATTTACAGACAGTTCGTTTAAGTTTTATGATGCAAGTATTTGAAAAATTATGTTGAAATTGTCTAATGAGCTTTTATTCGGGTTGTTATAATCTCATTACGTTCCAACTTTATGAGATGAAAACATAATAATTTATTGTAAGTATAAAAGAAGCTTTTGTTGAACAACTGAATTTTTATTTTGTACTTTACATGGTTATTGAAGGATAACCAGCTTATAAAAGAAGTGTAAAGCTTATTTTTGGCAAATCTCTAATCAAAAATCTCCTACGGTTGATCTAATATTTATATACCGATTTCCAGTATACTTTAAACACCTACACGAAATTTTCTTAATATTTATATATACATATACTTTTAAATCCTTTAGCTTTTCAAAAGAAATCCTGGAACACAAAATTAAAAATTCCAACCAATATTCCACCCGTATTCTGAGTAGATATCGCCTTTTATAAAAGCATTTTTTTTTATTAACATAACATCGAAATTTTTATCTTCAGAACGAGTTTTTTTTTCACATGCACCTTTTAAAATATAAAAGAAACGAAAGTAAAGCTCAAAAGCTCAATGAAATGTTAATAAAAATATTTTTTAGTATTTCGACTGCTATTTATGCTGAATATGTAACTTTGTCGCTCGCTTTGAACATCATGCACGGCATGTGTGTACAGTGTACATCTGTCTGCGTATTACACGTTCAATGTATCCATCATTTTTATATTGTAATATTGTATATGCTGTGCAGAACATGGAAATAATTTTTTTTATGGTTACATGTATGTTGAATACTACGAATTTATATACAAAAGCTCACCAGAGATTCATTCGTCGATTCATAATCCAAAATGATGACGATGATGGTATCAACAGAAATGTCGTAAAGGTTGTGGTGTATGAATTTTTAGATGAATGCATGGATAAATATTATGATGGTTTTATGGTTTAGTGTCAGTTTTAGAAAGTATTTTATGGTTAAAAGTTCAAATTTTTTTTTTCACATTTTAAAGATATTGAGAGATAACAGCCAATTAGTAATTGGCCTTGTTTGTTTTTTCCATCTAATAAAAGCACAACACAAAATCCATCTAAGCTTTTTTATTGTTTACTTATACATCTTTATGAAATAGCTTAGCCATAAAATTTTATTGAGAAATCATTCTTTGTAGGATATTATTTGTCCGGAATGAAACCCTTTTTTGTCCGGAACAATCACAATCGAATATTTTATGACTATTTTTCTATCGATTTTGCGGTCAATCAAAATTAGTATAATATATACTGGACCGAACGAACGAGGGACGGCATTGGGTTGGATGAATGATGTCAAGACGAATTGAATTCGTAATAAAATAATTTTTATGGATTTATTATAATGCACGTTCGGTTTATTAACAAACGAAATGAAAAAAAAAAAATATAACGTTTGGTTCTATCTAGAATTCACTCTCACGTTTGACATAAAATCGTGTTTGGAATAATTAAAAATACGAAACTAGTTGCCAAAAAGGTCGGAAACCTATACCAGCTAAGTATATGGCTTTATAGCTTTGTGTTGGGCGATTGTTGCTAAATAAACCCATACAAAATTTCGAAAGTTAATTAAATTTATACGAAAATATTTTTCGGATAAAATTCTTGTGCTTATGCTACCACTGTTGGGATAGTTTGAATATTAATTAATTCGATTTCATAATTTTTGTAGGCAAACCTATTGGAATTATTTTGCTTATAATGGGATACATACAGAATTATGTTGGATGTATGATGCTTATAAGTAAATGGATTATGCAAATCAATATTAAGCAAAACTTTAGGATGACCAATTGAAATTTCAACTTCTAGTTTATAGGTCAAATTTTATAAATAAATTGTCTTCTACGATATAAAATTATAAAATTGGATATGCGCAGATTATAGAATTTCAAGTACGTGGTTCAATGATCTTTTACCTCACGATATTTATAACAATGTTTAGAGGATCAACTATATCAGGCACTGTTTCATACTTTTAAGATGTTTATTAGTTCAGCACCGTACTGCTGGAACTTTGGAAAGACTTCACTGCTTAGTAGGGTTGGCGATGATAATTCATTTAAATTAACATTATCTACCCACTTTCTTTCAGCGTAACGACGGTCATCTTGTTCGAGTTGACAAGTAGTTGCTTAACGTCTCCTACTTCAGTTCCGCATAAATATTGATAACAGTGTTCTATTACATCTATTGAATCTATGTTTAAGGATATTATTGGAGGTCTATTTATTTTGATTTCACACTGACGCAGAACTCTCAGTCGCGAGTTGCCTCGCACCTCAATAACGTTGTCAAACCAACCACTCATCTTCTATAGAAAAGCTTCGTCTGAATACGAATTTCCTTTTCGAGAACAATCGTTTTTCTTTTATTTGTGGTATAATAGGCTTAGCTTCCTAGAAGCATTTCTTCTGCTACCAACCTGAAAGTTAAATACGATTTGAACGAGAGTGGTTCTCTATCATGGAGTTTTTTTTTTGATAGCGATGGTTTCATTCAATTTTGACACCCTATAGGAAAGTATCCAAATTGTGGGCAGGTATTCAATAACGTTAATATACTTAGTTCTAAGTCCTTGTGACTTGTTTTTGGCTGAATCATTTTTAGATATTAGTAACTTATAATAACATGAACGTATAGTTAGTGGCAATCCCATGCATAGCTTCATGTGACTCGCAGTGCATAGCTTCATGTCCATGCATAGCTTCATGTGACCCACAACCATAGTATTTTTAGTGCATTAGAATTTTCTATAAGCTCTAGAGGTAAGCTACGTTTCTCCGTCTAATCTAAATCTGTTTTCAATATTGCACTATTATCACTAGACAAAAGGAGTCTTTACGAGTATAACCTGAACATGTTCCGGTAATCTGGCCTTTCTTTTGGTTTTGAGATTTACCACATTCCAATTTGTGGTTATTTCAGGATATCCATTGCTATTTATTGCTATATGTTAGAGAATTCTTCAGTTGATTTCTGCTCAACGTAGGTGTCGTCTTATTACCTCCAATTCAGGCTAAAAGCTGTGCTTTTGGTAGAATTTTTTTTCGAAAAGCAATTCACTTGAAATAGAATTCGCTGAACAGCAATTCACAACAATGACATTTCATTGAAAACGATAGTTCACCAAAAGCAGCAATTCATGGAAAATATGGTAAATGAGTATAGTTACTAGTGGTTTACATTTTGGAGTAGATTTTTCTATTAAATAGCAAATTTTATTGAATGTAAACAATTTCTTAACTAATTCATCCAACTTCTTCACTCCAACGCAATCTTGAGGTCACTGATGTTAGATGGTACCGGATTTGTGGCTCAGTTTTAGTTCATCCTGTAAATACTTAATTGGATTCGAGTCCAATCCATATGAAATCTTTCACTATATATCGCGTGTCATCCCAACATATCTTTCATCGGTCAGATCCAGCCCACACCATGCACGAATCGCAGCCGTACGAGACTATTTCAGTAAACCATCACTGCGACAAAAGCTCTCCTGGATGCCGGTAGACCCGGCCTCTCCTATTACCATGGAAACATATTCTGCATTCGTCAGTGAATACAATGGACCTCCGTTACTCGATGCTCCAATTCATGTGTTTGTGAGCAAATTCGAGCCGCTCTTTGTGGTGGTGTGCTGTGAATTTTGGGCCTCTACCGGGTGGTCTTTAGGTGAGTTTGGCTTCCTTCAACCATCTTCTTGCTAACCATTGACTAACAGCTCCATCTAGAATTTTTCTTAGCTCCTGCTGCAATTTCACAGTGAAATTAGAACGATAAATCGATCGTCCCTTTCAGATGTACACCGATACCGGCTGGTATGTGGTCTCCGATTGAAGGTACCGGTTTCGTGAAACCTTCTGGATATTCTTGAGTCGTTGACTGTGTCTTCGTGCAATAAAGCAATAACTTGTGCGGCTTTTTCTGGAGTTGGGACCAAGATTTTGAGGAAATAAATGAATGAAACTGGTAGAGATTTGTTCAGGTCAACGTCTAATAAGTGACTGCGGTGGTAAATATCGGTTTTCGATTTTCACCAAAACGTTGCATTTTGCTACGATTGCTTTAATTTGAAAAGTACTGAAAATATTTTAGTGATAAAGGTGTCCTTGTAAAGATAAAATACAAAGCTGGGAAAAGAGGTTCTTTTACGAATTAAGTTGCTCGCAAGAGTCAATGAGATTTCATTTCAATGATGGAAATGGAGTGCCAAAATGATTTCCAAATGTCGATCTATATACATCTTACTATATTTTTGTACGTGATTCCTAGATTATTCCAATTTTAATAAAACTAGTCGATTTTTTAATTAATAGGGATGAAACCGTCCGTTATATTTTTTCAATACATTGGGATGGAACTTAGTTTGTGCGTGCTAGGGTCCAACTCGATTTTTAGATGAAAATATATTTTTATTTCATTTTTTGATGTGGTTCCGGTAACTTACCATTTAATAATAAATAGGGCTAAACATTAGTTCCGCAACCGAATAAAATGGAACTAGGTTCAATAGTAAAAATTAACAATTTCAATGAACTAAGTTGTTTCTCAACCCATAGGGTTGGTACAGATTTATTTGATACAAACATAACTCCATAATGAGAACCACATCGATTCAGAAAAATGTTAAATTTTAACTAAGCCCCTAAACGAATTTTAATTAATCTTGGTAAATATTATGAAAGTGGGGAAAAGTTTCGGTGTGGTTTTGGATAGTACTCCTTTTGAATGGAGTTTGGTATTTTTCAATCCATTGGACTGGGTCGCTTATTCGGGCTGGCTTAATTTGTTGTTTCGTTTGGAGGTCATACTATTGGTCATCCTCTAAAGTAAGCTATGAATAAAAATAAATTCAACGACGAAAATTTCAATATGTTTCCAATTTTTTCGGTATTGTTTTTATTGGTATACTTTCTCGATATTTGCCATTTTCGGCAAATTGTCCTACAACAATTCATCGAAAACAACAGATTACCGAAAGCGACAATTCACAAGAAACGAAACGACAGTTCACGGAATCAACAAGATTCATGATGCTGTTTAAAACGATTGTGTCAATCTGGTTGTTTCTTTAAACACTAACTCTGCAAAACTTTCCCCTCATGTATTCCAGATTTTAATATTTTCTATAATATGCTTTCGTTTAGTTGTTGTATTCGATAAATTATCGTTCTCGGTAAATGATCGTTTTCGGTTAATTTTCGTTTAGTGAATTGTACGGTGAATTGTTATTATCTGAGAATTGTTGTTTACGGGAAATTGTCGTTTTCGGTGAATTGTTTTTTCGGGGAATAGAGGCTTTCGGTGAATTATTTTTGGATGAATTTTAATTTTTGGTTAATTGACTTTCAATAAATTGACGTTTAACCGTGATCTGTTTTGTAGTTCTGCCTCAATATAGACAAATGAGTATTATCTCCTTTATTCTTGACGTTGACCTTAAAGAGCTACGTGCTCCAAAACTCTAAGCTCGCTGGTACTTTTTCACTCTGAACATAGTTGATGTGTTTTTCGGAGATCCTGCCTCAGTGCGACTTTAACTTTCCTACAGCCCGAACGAACTCACTGAACAAGAAGAAACTTCACTTCCTTACTTTTGCTATAAAATGGAAGAAATCCGTGATACTTGGTGGAAATCATTAGATCGAAAAAGATTGCTTCCACTATAGGTTTCTTGTTTTTTGTAAGTATTGTGGAAAATTTGTCGCACCAACATTAAAACTGAATTAAATGTTTAACAAAAGTAATCATTTTTAGGCGTCCACATTGGCCAAAAATTGGTTATCCGATGATTTTTCAGCCAATTATTATTTAAGAAATCAAGTAGTGATTTACGCGATGGATGCACCCAGTGAAGGGCTGCTTTGCTGTTAAGTAAATTTCACTCAAATAATTTCAATTTTTTTTTAAGGTAAGGAATTTGCTCAATTTTTGGCTTAGCAGCTTTTAGTCTAAAAGTCGCCAAATTCTTTAAATATCATTCGATTTGAGCGAGATGACATGAAATTAGTATTAAAAATAGCAAATCACTTTTGGAAACCTCAATGAAATCTTACTGTTTTAAAAAAGTCTAACTTTTAAACTAAATAAAAATGAATCTTTGTGAAAAAGTGATTAGTCATGTACAGAAAGTACAGATTCTCGAAAAGATCTCCTCCCATAGTTTAAGTTCCTTGTAAAGTTATCAAAAGAACTATATACAGTAGAAAGTTTAACTTTTTATATGCCTTACTAAATTTTTTTTATTTTTTATTTGCAGGTAAAATACCATTGATGACCTTACAAATAATCAAATTGGTGGGTATGCCATTTTGAAGTAAGTAGTGCACAAAATAATTCAACCAAAATAATTGACTTTTAACGCTTTTCCGCTTCAATTTTACAATATTGCTTAAAGCTATATCATTGTCCTCACAATTTACATAAAATTCTGATACTTATTCCTCCTCATCGTATCGTATATTTTCGTATCGTATTGTCGTCATGAATCTGATCAAAAAATATTATAATAGCTTTTAATTTTGCCAACCAACCAAACAACAACACTCTATGTACAACAACAAAACACGATACAAGAAAAATAGAAAATTGAAAAAAAAAAATAAACATTTAAAGCACAATTACACAAACAACTTTCCATTTAGGACGACACAAGAACAACAAACATTAAAAGGATAAGCACTCAGTTAGTCAATAGGAATGACATAAAATATGCAAAATCATTTCATCCTCTACCCCGAGCAAACCCCCATCTATGACTCTACTTTAGATATAATTAAATAGAAACTTAGGAAATATGAGTTTTTTTAGGTTGTGAATTTTAGAGAATGAGAATGCGGATTACATAAACTTTGAAATCATTAATCGAGTGATATATTATTATTTTGTTGTGTATCTTGTACAAAAACAATGTTTTCAATTTAAATTTTTCCCAGTTATTTTGTGTAGGAGTTTTGAAAGAGTCGTATACAGTTTTTCCAAAGTAAATGACATAAAAAAATTATTTTGATTGTACTCGTACACTCGTATTGGATAAGTTCCAAGGAATTTAAGCGATGTCGTGTTGTTGTGCTTTTATTTTATTGTTGATGCTAATGGCTCAGTGCTACATTATTGTCGTTCTTTCGTCGATGTGTACACAAAATAATTGGAGAAAGAAAATTGAGAAAAAAAACGAGAGGTAAAAATTAATGGGATTGATTATTGATTTACCAGTTCGAGTGGGAATTGGAACGTAGTTTTTATTATTCGATGTCCTCGAGTTCATTAGCCTACTTGTGAGTTTTCATCGTTGAATTTTTCCAAATTTTGTTTTTTTTAGATATAATTAATTACCTAAACAAAGTGAAAATAAATAAACATTTTCTGCCAGAGCAGAGGTGTTCAAGCTGGTGGGGAATAAAATACATAATAAATTTTAATTATACAAACCGTATTGAAAGACCGTGGTATAGAAGATGCAGGATAGAATATTTTTGTGTTTTTTAGGAGTAGTGGAAAATTTTCCACTTGTTGTTTTTCTTGTGTAATTATTTTTCCATTTACGCTTAGGGCAATCAATGTAAAGTAGGGCATAAAAAGGTCATTTAAGATAAAAAAAAACATTTTTTACCTTGGTTCCTGTCAAACCAATTCACACTTCAATGATTTTTTATTGTTACCTAATTTCCTTCGATTATAATTATAAATGGAAATTTTGTTTTTTTTTTTATTATTTTGGGTAACCTTTTTTATGTGTACGAGGTTTCCTCCGTCTTTTTATTTCTCATCGATTTTTAGGTTTTTTTTTCTGGTGGACAGCAAGCTGTTAGGTTTCACACAGTAGAAAATATTAAAATATAAACAGTACAATTCTAGCGCTATAAATAAAGAAATATTTTTATACGACTTACTTAACTGATCCTATATATCTTTATATAAAATGAAATCATAAAATATTCTTCCTTTAAATTGCTGCCATCTTAATTTACTATAGAGGTAACATACGGTACCAAAAACTAATAATTTCATATCATTTTATTGGGTTTGCAAGTGGTATGAGGCTCCGGTAGAAATAAAATAAATGGGAAATGTAGTTACATTTGCCTTTCTTCTTTCGAACGTTATTTTGTTTTTAAAAGGTTTGCGGTTCATCGTTTATATTGAAAATACTTATAGCTACACAATACTAGTAAGACAACAACGCTGTACAGAGGGAAATCGGTATTGTGGTAATAATAGTTTTCCACAATGTATATATGAAGATGATAGTAATGATAGTACATAGTCGCTATTGGTGTTCTTTCCTATTTTATGTATCGTGTTTTATGATAGAACAATATAGGTTAGAGAGAATTTACCCACTTTCTACACCACATAGTACTTTATTTTACTACCTCCTCTCGTATTTTTATTGATTGTCAGATGTTTTTAATGGATTTTATATTGTTAATTTGATAACAGAACGAACAGAATAAAAGTAATGTTCTTTCGATAATGACAATTTAATTGATTTTTGTGATGTACACCAAAAATAAAAAATCCTAATTTATCATTAAGCCTGAGGACATCAGAAATATCGAGATTCACAGAAAGATTTAAAATTTAATAATTAACTATTTTCAGAAATTTAACCTCTGGCACTAGAAAAAATATTTACTAAAACGTAATGAATTCGAGAACTTTTAGTGGGTGTGATTTTCTCAATCAGAAGATTAGAAAATCAATTTGCAATAACATGCAGAAATAATGTTTTCGACAAAATAAACAAAATAATTGTCGATAGACAACATCAATTTGCGAATTTGGATGGAACAAAAATTTTTGTTGAAAAATAAATTTTCTTGTTTGTTCCAAAATCTATTTTTTATCTAACTATACAAAAAGAATTCAAAAGTTAACCCCTATACGACATAAATCTGGTTCAGCCTCAGCTGAGGGAGGGGCCAGTTAATTTTCCATACTTTACGTAGTAGATATAAGTAAATGACCTTTTTGTTTCTTAATGACTTAAATAGTCGTACACCTTGTGAATGTCATGTAACAAGGTAATATTTTGTCTATGAAAAACCGAGGAAAAAATACTTTAAATAAAAATTAAATATAGACATATTTCAAACTTCATATATGAAAATAACTTTCATTTTTCGGTTTTTTAACGTTGATAAACTTGTTAAACTTTTATTTTGACTTTTAGACAAATTTCCCAAGTGTGAAGTCATTTTGAAACTTTATAATCATTCTCGCCGTTAGTTCCGTCTTCAACATTTTCAAAACAAGTTTTTTTATTTTTTGCGTTTTTGGCGTTCACGGGAGAAATTATAAATTGAATGCTGCTTAAATCAGCTCTGAATTTTACTATTGATCGATTATCTTAAGCTATTGTTTCTCACTCTGTTTTCTTGCTTCAGCAACCCTAGAAGTAGGCGTTCTGAGTCTCACGTCATACCGAGTCTCACGCTGTTCGCTTGTTGTAGCAGTTCTCCTCGACTTATTGATCCAATTGATTGATAACAAAATTCGTTTCGTACAATATTTCAGAGTCAACAGTATTCTCTTATGTTCGTTGAGGCGATTCCATTCCAAATTGCAAACATTTTTAGGAAAAATTATGTGGGACCACCTATGATGGATGGATGGTGTGGAAACTTCTAAAAAGGGTCTTGTGATCCAGGAGACGGGCCTCTCGAATTCAAACATGTCACTAATCTCATATATCTCTTTTCCTAAGCTCATTCCCGCGGAAACATTAAAAAATATTATATGTTAGACAAACTTGTATCGGTGCCTTCTGTCCTCCGGGTTCAGTCCTTGTTTATCTTTGTGGCTTCATTTATTCCCCATCACAGGACTAAGCGTCATGAGGGACATAATTAGCTTCCGCGAGCCCGTGAGAATTAGTAAAACCGTTAGTCCCTATACTATTCCAAATTCCAATTTGTACCAATACCAAAGAAAATGGTCTTTGGGGTGAAGGGTGAACCATCTCGAGAGTATCGGACTCTAATGCGTATTTCGAAGAAATAAAAAAGTTTTTTCCAATTTTTATTTGGACATTTACCGATTTCCCACTCTAACCATAACATGCAATATATACTCGTATAGTTAGGTAGATTTACCTCTTACGACCGGTGTAATTTGGTAATTACTCATTGCTGAAATAAGTTCCGAAAAATGTTTAAAATTGCATTATTTTCTATTACGTAAGGATGGCAATCATGGCAAACTTTCATAGTTGGCTCTTTACAACCCAGAAGTATTGATTGATTTAAATGAAACTTTACAATAAACCTTTTTCCTTAAATTGGGAGATCTCAGTGCTTTTTCGCCGAAATGGAACCTCCGGAAGTGGCAGGTCCCAAAGAAGGTATTTCATTTTATGCAAATATTTTATGAAAAGTATATCATTTACCACAAAATCGATAATAAACTAGAAAATTCTAAATTATTTTTGCAACAAATTGTTTAGCTTTTTCCATAAACTGTGGAACCTTGGGGCATGTGATGGAAATCTCTGTACATAAAGTGGCAGCTTCCGTCGTAGCTTGTTCAATTTTTGCAATAATGTTGAAAAACACAGAATTCACAAAAAAAAACTACAAAAATATTAGATATTAACAAGCCTATTCCTACCATGAAGAGTTATATTTTTTACGATGTTGGTTCAATGATTACAAAATTATAATGACATAAAAATAATAAAGAAAAAATTATACATTATATCTTATTTATGTTCATCGAATATTTTGCAAATTATTTCTTTCTCGAAGGCGCTATTTTCACAGAAAATTTTAAACAGACTTTTGTACTTTTATTCCCCTGCATACATTTATTGGGCACTTTTTTCGTTTTGGCACACATGAAACCTAAACTTGAATCTTTTAAGCTTACCCGTATAATTTCTTGTTCTTCCTGCTGCTCATGTTGAAAATCTATGCCAAGTTCAGCCTTCAGCTAATTGTAATAAAAATGCCTAATAATTTTTTTGCCGAACGCATGAGTTAATTGCAGCTTGGTCAGAATATTGAAGAAAATCTGCAGAGGCCATCTTCGGGATTTCGATTTCACGGAGTATTGTCTTGCCATCTGAACCGAATTTAGTACTATAGAATTTGATCGTTTCAGGTATAAACTTACCGTCTTTTTCAATGCCTATACATTTATGTCATGAGCTTGGTACAAACTCTATTTTTGTCGGCTTATACTTTTTTAAATTGTAAGTGTACAATGATCAGATTTTCAGAAGCGTGGCATATCATCTTTTGTCTATTTGGCGAACTTTGGTAATTCTCTTTTATTTGCTCGGATAGTTACAATAGTAGTGGTTTTTTGTAGTACTCGTAACTTTGTAGTCATAGTGATGCACTCGTAAAAAAATTATCAGTGGTAACGTTTCTTCCGCACTCTGTAAACGGTTCTAGTACAGTTTGAAAACTACGACTTCCCCAAGCTGAGCTGAAGAATCTCTGTTCTCATCCTTCTCCAAATATAAAAATCCATCAATAATGTGTTTGATCTTGACGTCAGGTGCTAGTCAGACTTTGATTCCAAACTCCGGTTTGTTTGGGATATATTGGATAAATCGGTTGGGGAAAGCTGTTCATCGATAATTACATGTGGCCTAGGCTTGTAACAATTGCGGCTATTCTGGAAGAGTTTGTACCATACTTCGGAGATTAGGGGAAATGTATCATTTTATAAACGCTGGCTTCATTGGTTTTTTTTATCAAATCTGATAACGCAATATTCTATTAAAAGTGTTGTCAATAAGCAGAGAAAATGCAGTTCCCACTTTCCCTTTCATAATATGTCGTTTGGCATATCCTGTCAGGCCTGCAACCTCCCTAAAAATATTATAAGTAGGCGGCCGTCTTGGTACAGACCCTTTTTGTATTTCCTGCCTTTTTATATATCTTTATAAATTTGATTTTTTTATCGGGGAAAAAGTAGTTCGGAGATGACGCATATTAACAAATGATTTGATTCTATATTTCAATAAAACTAGTGAAATCAATGGTGATTTCATAATGTTATATTTTCAAGAAAATCCATAAAAGTATTTAAAAAGGGTCATTTGACTCTTTATGGTTATAGGTTTAGTGTTAAAATAAATATAAAGATAAATATTTCAACAAGAGTAGACCGTGTTGCTTGGCGAAGAAATGGCGTGTGGTGTAATCGAGATCTATACATATTTGTGGTAAAAGAAAGTCGGGTATTGGCCACAATATACTCACCCTCCAGTTTCTTCGTATGGAAGACTCATGTAGTAACTTTAGCTAGAACCTTTAAAATCAGTAAATTTTGAATTAATATTTCATATACAGTTAATTAATTAACTGTCAATTGAAGAGCCGATAAAATCTTGGCATACTTGTATCGTGTGTGGCGGAATGTTGCAATCGAAATTTAAACCACTTCCCGGGTAGATATGATTTCTTAGACAGCTCAGTGGAGCTAGTTTCTCAGTAAAGATAAGCGCTCAATATAACAATGCATGTATCAATATATTATAACACGCCGTGAGCAGTATTTGACACCATTTTGAATAAATTACTTCACCATTACGTGCGTAATATCAGGTTCGTCGCTGTTTCTGTCTGTCGTTTATACACATTACAGTTTCTTTTGTTTTCTCATTAGGTTTTAAAATAGTATCGGAGTAGCCATTGCCAAAAAAGCAAATTGACTTTCAATTCTCCTAAATGATTTAGATAGTGACAAAACAGAAATTTGTTCCCGCCATCTAAACAAATGACAAAGAGAAAACTCAATGGAAACTAGATTCTTTTTAAAAAAAAGACAGTGTCTGAACCACTTCCCAGTCTTTAGCTAGCTCAAATTTTCATTGAAACTCCGTGTCCGATGACAATGCACGCATGTATGAATCATTTGTTTATTGCTAAATAGTGAATGTGTTTTGTATAATTGGCTTCTAGAAAGTTTGTTATAGACAGAGCAATTCGAATCATCCCGACATGAGAGCAAGTAAATGCATACAACCGAGCAGTTCGTGAGGACTATATAGACGTCATAATGTTCGTGTTTACCAAATTCGACCTCAAGAACAAATTGTTGATTCGACGCGAAATCTTGAGAATGTGGGCTTCAAGAAGGTTATTTCATCCGACATCAATAAGACGGGAGAATTGCCTAGCTAGATCGAGATCTTCTTAGGCGAGTAAAGTCATACTACGGGCAAACACTAGTATTAAAACAGTATCAAATACTTATTAAATCATTTTCGCAATGATTTGGTCACTATTTCGACTAAAAAATAATAATT
Organism: Nephrotoma flavescens; assembly: GCA_932526605.1. Taxonomy (NCBI): domain Eukaryota; kingdom Metazoa; phylum Arthropoda; class Insecta; order Diptera; family Tipulidae; genus Nephrotoma; species Nephrotoma flavescens. The sequence continues at coordinate 2,516,990 of OW052220.1, forward strand.
TTCCTTTATTATTCTCAGCCGTAAATAATCGTTAAATACTTAAACAAATTTCAATGTATTATATCTTTAATGAACATATCATTGAAATCATGAATAGAATTTGTTTAAAATATTAAAACAACATGTATAATATTTAAGTATTGCATGGGTGATGTTAAAAAATCTTCAGACATTTGTTGATTTAAATTCGGCTAAGAGTTTTAATTTTGTGAGTTTTAATCTCTGCTTAAAAATTAAGTGCGTGATTATATTTTTTTTTTATGTAATATTATTTCGATCGTCAATTTTCGAAAAATAACATTACTATATAAAAGATATTTAAGAGTTTATAAACTGATGCAAATTTTCAAAACAACCTAATTGCAAACCAAAATTCTTAAATTCACACGCTACAAAAAAACATGTATGTACACCATGTTTGTCTAATTACCGCACAAATTACATCCATCCCAAAATAGGAGCAGTACACACACTTGAACAATTAAAAACAGCCAAGTCAATATATACTAACGATAGCAATACAAAATCCCAAATGAGGTGAATACAGAACGTGTGCGATAGGAGGTTAAAACCCCTATACCCAACACCAGATGATTTACATCTTGCTCCATTATTTATTGTAAAACGACAACAACGTATAATTATGGTTGTGATGATAACAATACAAAAAGCTCTCATCCTCCGTATATCCCTTAATCCTATCGCTTTGCTTACATAGATCCTTGTGTTCTATATGTTGCTGTGCTGTGTTTGTGTGTTGTAATTACAATTAAAATTAAAATAAATTGTAAATGATGAATGTGTATGAACATGATTTGTATTATTTGATGTAGTATTTTAAAGGATAATGCTATCACCATCCCAATTCAACATCATAATACACTCGTGTATGTGTAATAAGGATAACAAAAAAAAAAATGAAAATTAAAATTATTAAGAATTTTCACTTTCCTTTGTGTGGGGTGTGATTTTTTTTACATAGACTGCGCCTCGGGGATTTGATTTTGTTTTTTTGCTTTGTTTTACGATCATGACTTTTCTAATCGCATCACATCGTCATTCACATATCCTTAAATTATTTAATCTACTCGATAATCTTTGCATATATAACTTATTTGTGGAATTATCAATTACCTTAATTGAAATATTTTTTACGATGATAATCGTGTGTAATCTGCTTTGCATTACCCATACTCAGCCAACAGAAATTTCCATAATCTTTAAAAGAAAAAAATTATTGGCAAATATTTTCATATACATATACGAAAAAAATCATTTTCATTATTTACGACTATACAGGAATATTTCGTATGGCGTGCCTCGTAATTTAACGCAGGCAGCATATCGAAAACTGGAAAGGAAAATTACTTGTCCTAATTAGGTTTTATTTAAACTTTAAATTACGCCTCGAAAGAGTTGCACCCTTAAGGTAACCGCCATGTACCCTCTTTGTAATATACATCTACGGTTAACTATATTTTTGTGTCATCTGTAATATAGGCAAATTTTAAAGAATTTATATTTGCTTTCAAGAAACCTAATAAATTCGAATTTTATTGGAAATTAAAAAGCTTTTGATATATATGAGTATCAATACAGCTTTTGTTAATATTCGGTATTTATGGATTATTCTATGTAAGAATCGAGAATGTTAGGTTGTTTTAAGGTTTATAAGAAATATTAAAAGCCAGCGCACACATAACTCCTTATCGTTATCACAACAACAATAAAAATAATCATCCGTTTCGGTTTATTTTCATTTTATTTAATGTTTATATACATTACGTGGTTTACAAATCGCAAAACAAAAAAAAACACTGTACCATGTAAACGTCATACATAGTCGTATATATTATTGTATATAGTGTGGCGTAAGATAAAAGTAGATAAAAAACCATTTTCCGTCTTGGAAAATTTTCTCAATATCTTTTCTTTGCTACATAAACAAAACAATAAATACAACAAAATTTTCCAGTTAAGGAACAGAATGTGTATAGGAGGATGAAGTTTATGCGCGTCGGTTGTGCCATTGTATTTCGATTTGGTCTCGTTCGTGCATAATATATTTTCGTATTATGACATAGTTTAGAAGGAGCACGTGCTACACACACACAGTTTTAGTCCAATTTGTGTGCTTTATGAATAATAATTCACACAACTATAAGCAGACGAAAATTATTGGTAAAGATTTACTTCCCCAAAAATACATATGTTTAAGGGCTTAAGGGGATGAGTGAAATATAAATTTTCCCGAACTCGATAAATAATACAATTTCGCTTTTAAAACCAGATGCAATATAAAAAGTATGATGCGGTTTCCACAAAATCCACGTGGCTCTTCACGATAAAAGTAACTAAATTTTGTATGTTCTACCCATTTTCATCACGAAAATTAAATTCAGATCTTGTTACAATTTTCATTCTCATTTTCGTTGCTTTAATTAAATGTTTTTACAAAATAAAATAACATTTTCATTAAAAAAAAGGTAAACTAGGGGTGAAATTCGATTATGCGTATAAAAGGGATTAATGAGTATGGTTGTGTATCAAAATGAAAATGTAGTATTCTGTTTAGGGTTTTAAGTGGGAGGGATAAATTGGCGCATTGTAATTCGATTTTATAAGGATATTCCAATTTTTAAAAATCAATTTATAATTCCACATCCTCCAAACCTTTAAATTTAAATTTTTTTAAAATTTAATAAGGTTTGCTTAAAACTCGTTGTATACTCATAAGTCATAGTGAGAAGAAATGTAATCAAAATTTTTGTAATACATAAATGTCTAAGTATCAATAACGGTGACTGGTAAATTGAATGTTGGCATAACAAAATGTTTTCAGACAATAATATTAATATTTCTAAATGATATGCTTAAAATTCGGTGGTAAACGGAAATAAATTCAAATTTAGGCAGATCTAAACTTTACTAATCTACTTGTTAATTAAAATATTATTGAAAAAATTTCTTTGGAAAACAACAATGAAATCCGTGCTGATACTTCATCATAACCGTTATAACGAAACCGTGTTATTTTATACAAACGACTAAGCAACCCAAACACCTCTTATGTAGAGATAACACCTAAAACCACCTACCGGTAGGCACCCTACAACCAAAACAACTCGTCGGACAACCCCTGAAGATCTCAAAAATTAACACATTGACGAGTTTTTTCCCTTCTTATCCAAACCTACAAGTAAAAATCACTTTCATTTATCGTTTCGCATTTCATTATGTTCGTATGTTAGGATTGGCACAATCTTCCAGCTTCGGTATGGCCCCATATAAATTTATATAAAAATCGTCTATAACTTCCAAAACCTTCCAGAGCACGTAATTAATGGTACGTAATTAAGTAACTGCTGACCAAGTGACCAGCACCAGCCGTATATGTTCAAATTTGAGAAAACGGCCAAGTTCCAAAATCTCAGGTTAAGTTCTCCAATGGCATATAAATTTTGGCTTGAATCATGTCAGAAATAGGAAATATTTAGTTTGGCTCATTATTATGATTCTTTATCGGAACTATTAACAAATTTAAATATACAAACAGTTAGGAACAATGCACCGCTGACTTTTGAGCGATGCAGTATGGGGCAATATCGAAACAGGTAATTTGTGTGCACACTTACCTACTGGTGGCATTGTACCGCTCATCATTATTTGTTTTCCTTTTATTATTTGCAATCTTTTCTGGTATCGAAAAACTCCCAACTCTTTCGCAGTTTGTTTATCACGTTCCTCCTTAAAGAGTGACTCGAGGACGTACGGCTAGATCCGATTTACGTAGAACTATCTGAGGATTGCATAACACCATAACAGTACTATAAACTGACATGAAATGGAATCCTGAAATCTGCATTCTGTCAAGGAATCATAGTTGTGTTCAGTTTCATTACGGATCGAAATAAGGCTTGCAATGAGGAGTTCACAATAGCTTGATCTTATCATTACCAACTCAAAACATAAAAAACATAAGAAAATAGGCAAATTTATCTAAGTGAAATATGCCCCAAAAATACCCCAAATTTGTTCCTTGCTATAAACGTTTCAAAATCAATAGGATTTTGCAACAAATCCCAATTAACAAATTTGTTCAACATATTTCAAAAGATTGACATGTGGGTAGATTTTCTGGAATGCTGATGATATGGTCCCTTATCGAGATCAACAGAACTCTGTGCAACAAATTTGGAATTTGCATGCAACAAATTTGGAATTTTTTGGGACGAATTTCCCAAGCATGCAAATTTTTATTTAATTTAACCTAAGATTTTGGAACTTGGTCGGTTCCTCAAATTTGAACATACGGCTCATGCTAGCTACATTGTCAGCAATTACTTAATTGCGTATCGTCTCAAAACATGAATCGCATTTCCGGCCTAGGAAAGTTTCGGAAGTTATAGACGATTTGAATATAAATTTATATGGGGCCATATCGAAGCTGGAAAATTGTAGCAATCCTAACATACGGCTGGCATTGGGGCGCTTATTATATGTTACTCTTAGGGGTATATCCTCTATCCAGTTGCGACTTATTTATTTGCGACCAGAAATACGGTTACTAGAATTATTTTGCCATGCTAATTCACACATTTTTTGAAATTTAAATTTGTTTTGCGATTGTAAAATAGAAATAGGGGTAGATACTTGATCGGCTAGCAAGCAAGCAATTTGCTAGCCAAAATCCTGGCTACTCAATCAATTTTACTAAGAAAATTTGAATTTCAAATTATATTTTTTACAAAATTTTTGTTTGTTTTTGCAATTGCAAAGTAAAACAACAAAAAAATTTGCTGTTCATTTTTTGAAGTCGCAAAATTTACTGTGTAATTGCAAAAAAAAACAAAGGTTTTTTGAAAAACATAATTTGAAATTCAAATTTCCTTAGTAAAATTGATTGAGTAGCCAGGATTTTTGCTAGCAAATTGCTTGCTTGCTAGCCGATCGAGTATCTACCCCATACACGAAAAGACAGCTACGCATTTTCCGAGGTTGCAGTCTTTTTATGTATTTCCATTTTACAATCGCAAAACAAATTTAAATTTAAAAAAATGTGTGAATTAGCATTGCAAAATAAATCTAGTCTGACTATGTCAAATAATTAATTTGCGACCGGATAGAGGATATACCCCTTAATATTTTAAACATATAATATGGCGTAGGCGTAATAGATGTCGATTCCTTGTACATCTTCTGTTTATATTTTCTTCTATTCTTCTATTATTTCAAAAGCCACTCGATATTTATTTCATAATTTGGATTCAAATTTATAGCTTGCTTGCTTAAATGCATCGAGTTTTCCTAGTAAAAATACCAGCTTAGAAGAAAAAATAGAAGATTCACATTAAATCGACACAATTATTTCGAACTTAAAATATACAGAATTACGATTGCCAAAACACTATACATTATTTCCAATTATTTGTTTTACATGAACAACAAATAAACGATAAAAAAACTGGGATGGGATATTTTGTTGTTGTGTTTTTAATTCGTCTTATAGAGGTATAAAATGAATAAAACTGGGACGGAATAGATGGAATAGAATAGTTTCGTGTAAATAATAATAAAAAAAAATCCTGGGATGAAAAAGTGGGATAACTTCACATGCTTCCTGGCAACCAGTGTATGTTTTCAAATAACTCATTTTATGTGTATCTATTAGCGTTTTGTTGTGTTTGGACATCTATCACTGTTTTGTCATACGATTCTCGTATATCATCGTAATTTCCCTCAGTAAAATATGGTAGTGATGTTTCTTCTTCGTCTGAAGCTTCGTGGAACATATTTTCTAGGAGATCTGTGATTTGGCTCGTTAATCTGTGACCATGTAAGTGAAAGCTAATCTTAAAGTGTGTTCAGATTTTTTTTCGTTGATAAGTTTCTGGGTGCCATCCATCTCTTTCCATACATTCTGTTTCTTAATGTTTTGTTCACGAACAAAACGATTGATTTGTTTGTTACTTGTTGTATCATCTCCTTGGTTATACGGTGGGGATTTAAACTTAATCCCTTGATCGTCACAGATTATCATTTTATTTATCACTTTCTTTCTTTCACCGTGATAACGGTGTGTTGGCTCTAGAGATATTTTACTGTTTTTCTTCCGTCTCCATCCTTTTTGTAGTTGCTGTTAAGCTGAAACAACTTTCCCACCATTTATTGTTGTTGATCTAGTACATTTTCCATCTCTCTGTTACTGTAATGGTGTAGTCAATTTGTTCGCGTTTGCTCGAGTTGTTGAATTGCCTGCCTGTTGTTGTCATGGCTTTAGTTTTTAATTTTTCCGCCGGTTGTTGTTCTTGGCTCAAAGGGCCACAATGATGTGGTTTTAGATAGCTAGCAGGTATATTTGCTCAGTTATATCTAAGTGTTTTAATTTGATTTATGTGATTACCACTGGCTGGGCCTAACAATAAAGAACACGTTGTTAACTTGACTATTGACTTTATTCTAGCCTTTATTATTACGAAAACAGTTTATTTAAACAAAATTAATAGCTGTCTAAGCAGTTTATGTGAAATATATAAAAAATGTAAAACTTGTGAACGATTAAAATTAAATTGTATGCGATGGTGTCGAGTATCCTTAAATATTACAGATGGATTATTTATACTGTTAAAGTTAGCCGAAAGTTTCCGAAATATGGTAATGCAGATAGTGCATTTCCAGTTGAAAGATGGCAATGCAGATTTATATTAAATTTTTTAAAAAGTTGATAATGCAGATTGTGTCGATAAAGAAGATTGACTTCAATATTCAAACCGATTAACGATTTAAAAGTTACAAATGAGTCGCATTCACGTTTAACTGATGAATGGTTTGTATATCAAGATTTTGACAGATGACCGACAGTTTGACTGTATATACCAATTGGATGAACCACGACCCTAAGTGGACTATGATTACGTGTTTGAAGCAGGTTGGTGAAATATTCCATTTTGGACGACACCAATCTGACTATGATAATTCTAAAGCCCATGCTCATAGGTAGATTTTGATTATAGGTTAGGGGTGGGTTTGATGAAATTGTTCTTTGTTCGAGATTTGCCATATAGACACCAATCTGACTATGTCAGATTTATGATATCACAGATTGGTGTATATATGTCATAATCTCGAATGACGAACGATTTTATCGACGAAAAATGGGGAAATCAAAATTTCATCCCTATAACCCCATCTAACTTCCCCCAACCTATAATCAAAATCTACCTATGGTCATGGGCTATCGAATCGCCATTGTCAGATTGGTGTCTATATGTTAAAATCACGAATGACGAACTATTTTATCGTTGAAAATGGGGAAAATCAACATTTCACCCCCATAACCCCATCAGACTTACCTCTAACCTATAATTAAAATCTACCTATGGTCATGGGCTATTGAATCGGCATAGTCAGATTGGTGTCTATATGCCAAAATCTCGAATGACCAGCGATTCATGACGATGCTTAATAATTTTCAATCTTCTTTATCGACTACTTTTGCCTGTATGAAGCAAATATACCATTTCATCCCTATAACCCCATTAGACCCACCCCTAGCCTATAATCAAATTCTACCTATGGTCATTGGTTATCGAATCGCCATAGTCAGATTGATGTCTATATATGCCAAAATCTCGAATGACGAACGATTTTATTGAAGAAGCACTGAAAACACAAAATTTCACAATTGATATATGAAACAATAAATTAATATCCGTTAAACTGGAAATTTTAATTGTTGTTTCTTGTAATATATGTTTTCATCTGATTTTGTAGGTTAGTCACTTTCGGCTGGGGAACTAATACTGTTAAAGTTCGCCGAAAGTTTCCAGCCGAAAGATAATGCAGATAGTGTCTTGAATACAGCAAAAATGAGTCATGTACTCGAATTTAAGAGAATTTAGGATCGGGTCATATCAATTCGGTGAAGGGGAAATTATTTCAGTTTATAGGAATTTAAAAATCGATAGGAGCGAGAGTATAATGAGAGTTTAACTTCCGGCTGAAGTAATCAAGACACTATCTGCATTATCATTTTTTTCACTTTCGGCTAACTTTAACAAGATGGTTTATTTTATATTGTGAAATGATTATTTTGCATGTTGTGTTGTTCTTAACAATTAATTTCCCGAGTTAAAGTTTAGACCAATAAGCCTGTCTACAATTGCGGTTACCTTCTCTGTTTTAAATCTAGAACCTCGTCTTCAAGCGTTCTTTGATGGATTAGAAGTAAATTCCAAGAAGAATACTGTTCTCATCCGATATTCATGTTTAGCCATCCTAACTTCCCAACATCAATTTGGCAGATGTAATTTTAAAAGAAACAAAATCGCTATCTAGTTACTTAACTAGAATTCAAATTTATTCGAACACTTACAAGCGCCGTTTCCAAATACATAACACTCAAATAATTAAGATGTTATTGTTACATTTGGATCGAGTCTTTACGTTAAGATTTGCAGTACTCTGATAAATCACTAGAAAAAATGGGCCACATTAATTAGAGGAAATTCGTAACCTTGCAAAGCTTACTTTCAAAGAAGTAAGTATGTAATTCATTTTAGCTTGATGGAATAAAGCTTTAGTGTAAATACGATTAATAAGTTGTTAGCTTTTATACCTAGCTACAAAAGTACGTGACTAACACAAATTTATAAGTATTCTAAAGGTATCCAATTTTTCCACTAAACTAATCCCCAACATTCTTCCGAACTTCTCATCCAGAACATAAACGACAAAGAGGTACTGACATAAAAGGTAGGAAATATTAATTTTTCCAATGCAAATTTAATTTTTCAAAATTACTTACATCGTTTAACAAGAATATATTTTTTCTTCTAAATAGCTAGCTAACTATAAACATTACGTATATTTTTTTTTTGCTATATCAAAACATAATATTATGTAAAACTATTTTAATCTCACACTTCATTAAGTAATTTCCATCATCATCCATACATATATATATATATATATATATATATATATATATATATATATATATATATATATATATATATATATATATATATATATATATATATATATACTTATATCCACACTATACAAACACAATATTCTAATAAAACCCTAGTGCCTCATACTTAAGAATTTAAGATAAACACCAATCACAAAAAAAAAATCTGTAATTTTGCCAAATCCTTTCTCCGCCTCGTATATAAATAGGTTTTCTTTCCAATCTGCATGTACCAACACGTACCTCCATCACCCTCAATATATACATGCGGATAAACTTAAAATCCTTTTATATGTTTTACGTTATGTTTTGGAACACCCGAATGAAGAAAATATGGATATGCAGCACGTTTTCTCCTTTATACATTTTTAAGCTTTTCATTTAGAATTTCTTCCTAACATACCAACAAAATGTAGTTTGTAATATTTAAGATGTGAAATTATGATAAAGTTCCAGAGTATAGCGTAGAAACTACGACTATATTCATAACATGCCGAAAAATGGTTTAATTTAATTTAATAGTTTTTGGAACCAAACTTGAACTATAGCCATTAAATTTATTGGTTGCATCTTTTAAACACACACACACACAAATTATGAGGTTATGATACCGAGCCAACAAAATGTACCTTGTTGTTGTTGGTAGTAAATATCTTAGTATATCGGTCGGTTGATTTTCTGGCTGTGGTACATGGTAACAGGATTATTTACATTATTAGAAACTAAATTTATATTCGTTTTTGTTTCTTTACAGGATTAACAGGTGGCAGCAGTATACCACCGGAAGTGCCATGTCCGACCGGAATGTTTCGATGTTCGGAGGGAAAATGTATACCATCGCTGTGGGTGTGCAATTACCAAAAAGATTGCGAAAAAGGCGAAGATGAATTTCAATCATGTCGTAAGTTTTTTTTTTTATAGGTTATGTCAATATTTCGAAAATTGCTAATAAAATTTTTATTTCTAATCTCAGCGCCACCTGAATGTGAAGCAGGTCAAATTAGCTGTGGCCAATATGTATTTAACAAAACATATTGTATACCACCCCATTATCGTTGTGATATGACAGTCGATTGTGTAGATGGAACAGATGAGTCTGATTGCTGTAAGTATAACCAATAAAGTTATATTTTTTATATTGGTATTCTTGTCTAGCGTCTTATGATATTTTAATTTTAACTTTGCGAAACAATAAATTATTGCGAAAAAGACTAGAATACAGAACCGACCAAAGCAAAACTTCTGTACACCGAGAGCTCTATGTAAAAAGCTTTTGATTCGCCTTATGTTTCTAATTGATAAGAAAATGTATTTTATATGTATACAAATACGACGAACACATAAAACTTTTCCATAACGAAAAAGTTTTCCCAAACAATTTTTTTTTTGGGGGTATAAGCTTTCAAATACATAATGCAATAATTTTCTTTTTAGTTTTCTGTTTCTTTATTTATATTCGTTATACTGAATGAGCTTATTTAAAATGAAAGATCTTATTTCATCCACTCCTCGCTACGAAAAACTACTTGATGTATTTCGTATACTAATTTTAAATAACAATAAAATTTTAATGATAATGAAAAGTGTTAAAAATTTTCTTTTGATCATTTTTTCCTATTTTATTTTATAATTTAATAAACAAAATTTAATTAGCACAACTAAGTAAAATAAACTTCTTGGGAAACTAAAAATAAATTAAATTGCCGTCGTTTTGAATTCGTAAGTGTTTTTGTTGTACAGTACAAAGTAAAAAGACGGAAAATTGTTTTGCTTTTATCGCGCGGTGATTTTTGTGTTGTACGTCTAGAAGCTTGGAAAACCATTGTGCTGATTAAATAGATTTTTTTTTGGTTCATGAAATTTGAATATCAAATATCGGGTATGAAGCACGCATAGACCAACTGCATTTTTACGTATAAACTTTTGAAGCAGGTTTAATTTTACGAAATTTAGTCTGACACCAATGTGTAGGTACTTCTAACCCTAAACCTCAAATGTTCAATATATCGAATTTTTTAAAATAAATTTCTAACCCAAGTTCAAACAATAGTCTTGAGTTAAAAAACCTAAATGTAGCTTTTGTTGTGAAGCGGAACTATTAATTGAACGATTTGGCCAAACAGTATAGTTTTATGGCGCATAGCAAAATTAAAGATAATTCAAGACTACCACTACAAAATTACGGAATTACGTGAGTTCTGCCTGCAGGATTTGGATCTAGAAATGCTCGTTGATCGACGCGGTTGTAGTACAATTGATTAAAAACTGTAAGTTATTTCCAGAATCAAATCCGGTTTAGAAATACTCAGTTTGGCTCTCGGTTTTTTGGTTCTTGACACTTCGAATTCACACTATTTGCATATTACAACAATCAAAATTAGATTTTTTTTAAAAGACGTTGCTCCTATTGAAAGGAAATGACACAAATCAGCTCTATTCAAACCATTTGATTCGTTGCTGCACTGTTTTGCAACGTGATCCTATACTTCTACGGATTTAATTCATATTCGTAGACGACTTCGCGATCCATGGATATTTCATTGAAATGCTATTTTAGGAATATCGTTTGCCGATTTTTGCCATGTGTGAGGAGTTTTGATATCAACGGCAATATTATTTGCAAATTACTTTCAATCGTCACGTTTTATTTTCCTTGTTCTGCATTCCGTAAAGTTGTATTCCATTTTCAGGGTTTTTGGTGGAGTTTGCAAGCGGGCTTGGCTTATTCACGATTTTGAGCAAACCAAAAAATTTTTCCTTCTAATGTTCTGATGACGTATTCGATTTTCCTCTTAAACTCCCTTCATTCCACGAGGTGAGTACCTATTTTTGTCCTAAATTCTACATGTGTGGTTGGATCTTGCAGTTTAATGACGTTTTACTTTTGTATACGTTTCTGTTGTTTAAGCGCTGCTGAGGCATTGCTTGGAGATCAGAATATGATCGAATTTGTTTTTTGTTACGCCCTCTGGTTATTTATATGCATCAGTATGGGTATTTTGTTCGTCTTACGTACAGTGGATAAGTGGAATAAAGATCAATAAGCTTTTCACAGTATTTGTGTCTAATCGTCCCTAGACAACATCAACCTGTCAATGTCAATCTTTAGATTTATCACCTTAGTGTGCCGAATGGTTTCAAGCTGTATCCTTGTTTTAATCCTTATCTGGTTCTGATGAGCCATAATAGTTTATGTTAATGATATTTTATGTAAGCCGAGCCTTAAACCATGAGGAAATACTTTGAGATTTAATGTTTTAACCAAAATTAACGTAGGGCATGAGAGACGAGACTTGCTGATTGGGATACCTGCATGTGTTCCATTTAGAATGCAAACTCGGTATGTGAGCTAATCTCTGATATTTTCCTGTTTGGTTTGTATCACGTCTTATAATCGTATGCCATATTATACCACTGCGGAAGATCTGGATTCTGAATAGTGCATGAGTTGGTTATTCTACTGGTTGGTCATCCGGACTTACCGGTTTTGTGCTATGAATTTTTTTCTTGGTGTTCTGAACTTCTTTTATCCTAAATTTGAATGGCCCATATCAGCCATTCCCGGGTATTGTGATTCAGGATAGACCGCAAAGTAGGCTATTAAGTCACTAAACTAAAACGCCACCTAGTACGAACAATCGTTGAAATAATAACCGTTGTTACAATATAGCGTTTAGTAGTTTAGTAATTAAGTACCCACTTCACGAAGCATCTTGTAATCCTTGGCATGTAATATTTTGTGATAGCCAAATACCAGGAAATGAGGCGAATAATTCGTGAACTTTTGAATGGCATTTCTAAGAGCACTTCCTACTTCTGGCAAAAATTTGTCCCAAAGTGCATGTTTCTCACTCACATAAGCCCTTAACGTTGCTACAATCGATCGGTTTACCCGATCGATGGGGTGAATAATATGCGGTCTTTATATGTTGTATTCCGAAATCTTTCAATAGACCTGCAAACTTCTTTCCAATAAACTGAACACCGTCGTCGCTGTGGATAGTTTCAGGTACACAAAATAATGGAAACAGCTCATCTCTAAGGAACTCAACTATCTTACTGGCGGTAGCTTTTGTTAGCGTTTTTAAATAGAAGAATTTTGTTAGATGATCCATGACGATTAGGATTGTTGTTTTTCAGCTTGATGTTCTCGGAACAAATCTATAAAGATCTTCTATCAAGGTCTTTCAGATATTGTATGTTTTCCTAGTGGTGGCCGTAAACATTGATTTGATGATTTGGATTGCTTGCATATGACACAATTTTTAATGTACTAGTGTAAGTGGAAATTCATTTTAGGCCAATAATAGAGTCGTCTTAGGCGATCCAGCGTCTTAAATATACCTCCGTGCGAACCGATCGATACGTCCTGTTCCTTCTTGATTAGATGATTACGAAATTCGCTCGGCACGCTTTGACTGGTGGATTTTGGTTCAATTCTAATAAATATTTTGCCACTCAGCACTTTAAAATTCGGGTACAATTGAGGACCCTGTTCTAGCTTGGAGCGAAGGTCAAGAAAAGATTGGTCACGTGTATTAGTAAATTCGATTCCCGCCTTGTATAATTTTAAATCGTGTTCTAGTTCAGCCAGTGTATTCTGGATAATGCATCAGGCATACAATATTTTCACGTCCATTTTGGTGAATTATACTAAAGTCAAAACCCTTGCAACTTAAGGCTCCACACATCGCCAAGCGTCCACTTAGCTCTTTTTGAGACATTAGCAATTGCAAGCTGGGGTGATCCGTTATCAGCGTAAACCTATAACCTTCAATATAAGGTCTGAATTTTTTTATACTATAACAATGGCTGCTAGAAATTCGAGTTCTGTCACCGTGTAGTTGCATTCTGCGGCGTTTAATTTTTGTGAAATGAACGCGATTGGTTTTTCGTTCCCTTCAACATCCTTTTAGAGTAACACGCCCCCTATGCCCTGGGTACTTGCATCACACCGAATAAAACAACTTTGTGTGAAGTCGGGGTTATGGAAGACTGGCGCGGTAGATAACAACAATTTTAATCGTGTGAACGCCACCTTGTTTGTAATTGGAGCGGCCACCTCGGAATAATTGCAAATGAAACGACGATACCAGCTGGCTATTCCTAATAGGCGACGCGTCTGCTTTACGGATTTTGGTGCTGGAAAATTAGTTATGGACTCCACAGGTGATCGTCGATACCAGTCGAGATTATCATTAAATCGTCTAAACAGACGAATACACGATCTCGTAACTGGTGTGTATCACTCGATCCATTAGCCTGCACGTAGTTTGGGGTGCATTACACAACCCAAACGGCATGACACAGAACTGATAGAGAGGACGGCCGGAACTGTAAAAGCCGTTATCTCTTTCGCCCTCAAGGAAAGAGGTATCTGCCAGAACGCATCTTTGAGATCCAAGCTCGTTATGTATTTGGTTTCTAGTAACCTGCCTAGAAGACCATCAATAACCGGAACTGGATAGGCGTCCTTTTTTGTTACGGCGTTTATCCTCCTCGAGTCCAAACACAGGCGTGATTTTCATTCGGTTTGCGCACCAACTCTACGAGGGAACTCGTCGGACTTGTACTCTCTTCCATTACTCCAAGCGAGAGCATCCGGCCTGTTTCGTTGAAAATCAGATCTTGTATTGCGGGAGACACTGGATAGTGTCGTTGTTTTATAGGGAAATGGTCGCCAACATCTGTGTGATGTTCAACAAGATCAGTTCTTCCCAGAGCCTTAGTCTCGAAGGAAGGAAAGTTGTTGATAATTTCAGTTAGTATCGTTCATGTTTGTTGCTCAGATTGGTAGTGTCGATGTCGACGCTCGTCTCAATTGTGGCATCCGTTACTTCATTTATTATGTATGGAGCAATATTGAAATTTTTCAGAAATTTATACCTAGATAAACTTCAGATTTTAGTGTTGGTACTAGACAAAACTTTAAACTTTCGGTTTTCCTGCGGAAGGTGAACAGGTAGATAAACGTACCCAAAGACAGGATTATAAGAACCATCTGCAGTTTTGATGTAGGTGTTAATTTTAGTTACTTTTAATTATAACGAACTTATTAATTGTTCGCAATTTTTCCCCAGAACCCTAACACGCACCACTTTCGAGCAAACCAAATTTTATTTTCCCGAGAATGGAAATTTCCGCATATGGACGAACTTAAATTATTTTGGAGTTGATGGTCGATGAGTTAATTGAGTTCTGGGGCTCGTTATGTTCCCCGAACGTGGTACCACAGTATGTGACGCGTTCGGTTGTACATTTACTTGGATATGTTTTCTCAGGCATCTCATGCAATTTATTTTGTCCATCTCTATTCCGCAACCGTCGCAAAACTGGTGAGTTTTCTCCAATTTACCAACCTGAAATTTGTGACCAAGGTCTTTACAATTCCAACAAATTACGTAAGTTTGCCGGTTTAATGTACAGTCTTCTTCATCAGATTCAGTTGTATCGGTACGGTTTCCTCTACGATGATAAGCTGCCAACGTTGCTCCTTGATCGGATAATTTGGCTACCATACTGGCGCTCTTCTGGTGCGTGACTCAATTAGACGACGAGGGTCGAAACCAGAGGTATTCCAGGTTTTTTTTCGTAATTATCACAAACGCGTCTTAATTTTTCTATCGACCGAAAATATTTGTTGCTAATCGCGTTCTTTAAAGCCAGATTCATGTTATCCAATAAGATTTCCAAAATTTCATCTGAAGAAATCATTGAAATTCTCTTTAGGATATTACTGTCGCCCTCGAATGTATCTGCGAGCTTCTTTGTCTTTTTCAATACTACTGAACCTTTTGATACTAGGGATTCTTTCAAATATCTCCATGAGGCGTCCTTGTTTTTTCGTATAAAGGTATAATACCATTTATCCGCCTTATCTATGACGAAATTACGCATCAACGTGACCAATTCTTGCTTGGTGCTCTTCCATTTTCATTATAAAATCTTGAACATTTTCGTCACTTCGTCTGCTTTCCCGCCAAGAGAATGAAAATTTTCATCGAGCTGGATCAGATCTCTTTCTGTAATTGTGTCGAGGAGTTCTTGAATTAGTACATCTCGGGCGTGTTTCAGAACTGGAGGATCTTCTCTCGGAATAGGATTCTTCGTGGTGTGCTGAATTGACTTTCGAGGAATAGGAAATAACCAAATTATAACCCTTGGTGTGCCACTTCTTGCGCGTGGATTGAACCTCAGTATAAAACGCTTAGTTATGCTGAAGCGATTTTTCATTGAACTTTTTCAGTTTTCTAGATTTGAATTCAAAACAAAACCATTCGTTAAGTGTCCGTGTAAGTAACTAACCTTCCATACTAGCGAGAGTAGAGTGGGATGCATTGTTTGTGATTTTTTACAACATGCATTGTGCATAGAATGTAACGTGAGGCCGAATTATCAATCTGCAGGTAATTTAGAGAAGATTTCAAAATGTTCCAATAGTAAAATGAAAGGAATTCGGTTAAATGATATTTACTGCTGCATACACGAGATAAAAGTTTCATAAATTTCAATAAAATCGAAAATGTATAAGCCGGAGTAGCTTGAGGTCCGCTAAAGTGCCTGACGAGGTAAATTGAGAGCGGTGGGATTCATCCCGCGAAGTGTTGTATACAAATCTTCTTTCTCATCTATTTTTTAAGTAAGGCAGCCACACAAATAAATAGTATGAAATCTGAATAAGAATTAGATTATATGAAATTGAGACCAAATATTTTAGAAAATAACAAACAAATGGCTTTATTACAAGCTTTTGCCGAATCCTATCAATGAGCTTATGATAAATGAAATATTCTTGGCCTGCCTCTCAACGAACGACCAAAACTGGAACCATAACTCCAGTTTTTCAACAATTACATCCATTACAGTTTTATGTAAATTACGAATGAAAGAAAGCTTAAATTTCTTTTTATTTTCACCTCATCCATGTTTATGATTTGTAATCAGTTGAAAAATAAATTTTAGTAAATTATGTAAATTAGATCAACGATTTGGGTAATTAAATTTTCTAATCTATGGTCATTTTTGTATACCTACATACATAACTACTCACAATACTGCGATAATTAGTAAATTATAAATCTTCTAAATTGACCACACACCATAGCAAAACTTTTCTCTACCACATAGCACATCATTGCATTTTGAATCTAATCACACACACACACAATCTGAATTCATTACGATTCATAAAATATGATAAGCAATATAATTTTTTTTTTGTACAGCATAATTACGTTATTGAATATTTAATTAAATTTTTTATGATTATTAAATTTATTATTATGGTTTTTATAAACAAAATTAAGCACAATATTGTTTCAATTTTTGGTAAATCTCTCGAAGAGATGGGAATTTTTTTGTTAACATAGGTACGGTATACATGTAGATTGTATATTGTGGATTATATATGGTGGAATGAAAATTAATATCTTTAAGGCACATGATGCGATAACATAAAAGGAAAAACATAAAAATTATAGAAATAAAAACAAACATGATTAGAATTTTTGATAAGAAATTTTGATGAAAGATATGTACAGTATGTCGGATCATAATGAATAAAAGCTCAGGATTATAAGTTCGTACTTATATTCATCTAGGAATGCCAGACCAAAGGTAGATGAGTTTATGGAATCGCACCGTATACATATATTTGATATTCTACTGTATTTGGGTATCTTTTACATTTCTAAAATATTTACTAATTAAATTATATATAGCAAAGGTGGATATATTTATAAACCCTAAATAAATGAAATATGATCTGATGAATATGGGAGCATAAGTTAAATTCTTTCATAATTTTATTACGTAATGCTTTCTTAGCAAAATTTCTTATACAAATTCCGATATTTATCTTCAAACACCCTCACAACATCACAAAATTCAATTCCGGTTAAATTAATTTGTAAAATTTTACCCCTTTTATAAATAACTTAACATTATAATTAATAGCTATATGTTTAGTCTACACTCAACATAAGTGTATACATATGTGAAGTGTGTCGCTCTTGCATTACAAATTATTCATTTGATAACAACAACAATGAAGTTTCAACTGTGACAAGTAGAAATTCCTTTCGTCTACATGTTTACAAACGTATACCCAGAGTTCTTTGAAATCGTTATAACAAACAAAATAAATGTGTTTGGATTTTATGCAAAAAGTTTTTCATGTGGGTTGGCATTTCGTATTGTTATGACTTTGATATTTGACGAATATACAGAATTATATGGGAAATTGTTTTGGTTTAATTACGAGTTAGTAATTAGTAATATAATATTCTATAGAGATACTTGCATTCTCTCACTGGCGCAATTATGATTCCTTTGCGCAATTACCTTCGTGCTGTTTTCCACTAACTAAACAATTTATTTAAGAAAGGCCTACGTAAATAACTGAGGCAGTTTTCGTGCGCGACATTGTTCATTCAACACGTGCTCCTACGCGATCACTCAGATACCGAGTCTTCTATCGAGAAGATGCATCATAATCGCTTTTATGATTTTGAAATAGCTTTGATCGAGTAATTCTTGGTGATGGTACTTCCGCATCATCTTGTGATGTTTTAGATTTTCCATCAGGAACATTACAGTGGTATTGGTTGATTATATTTTGAGAAAATTAACTGTGGTGTGCCTAGTTATTGAAATCCTGATAAAACTGATGAAATGACCCTTGTCCAAAACTAATTTTCTCGAGGTTTTCAAGGTTGTTTATCTCAAAAATGCAAAACAAAAAAATTGTACCTCCGACCGGATGTCTCAAGCGGCTCAAAACCACTGAATACCACGATATTGCTTCGGCGCTGATAGGCAATTGTTCGCTTATGTTGGAACAGGTACTTCTTGTATATGGTTGAGTTTTGAACAATGACGTGAATTTTGCAATTCCTTAGTATTCTCAAAATTTCCATTGTGGCGCTGGAATTCCAGAATTTTGCAGAAGCACCTTAGTATTCTCAAAATTTCCATTGTGGTGCTTTCTAATTATTGATTTATGATAAAACATGTAAGTGTTACTTATTAAAAAGAATGCCATCTCATGAGGTTGCAGCCCCAAACACTGTGACGGTTTCAAGCCAAAATTCATAGAACAAACTATCAATGATCTGTATTCAGTAATTTTCAATAATCTCAAGATTTTTCTTTAAAGGGTTATTGTAACCATTTCATTGCAAAGCTTAGCTATCATAGCCAAGAATGAAAACGAGGACAAGTATAGGAGCCATTTTAAAAGGGATTTGTTAATTTAATAAAACAATCTTTTTAAATGATTAAAAAATTTTGGGCTCCATCCCTTCCAACGAAAACGCGGGTTCTGCTAGCTTTAGAAAAATTTAGCAGAACCCATGTCAAAAAACGATTAAAAACAATTTAAAAGTTAAAGTTTAATTTTAGGCTAATTAAAAAATGCCCTACTTAATTTTTTTTATTATGCTCGCTCTAGGAGAAAAGTAAGGCTTTATCATTTAAAAGCTAACAGAACCCAAATCGAAAATCGGGCCAAAAATCAAATTCGAACGCAAAACAAGATCAATTGACAACAAATAGTTTTAGGCTCATTACATGGCCTAATCAAATGCGCCACTAAAAATTTTTGGGCTCAACTCGTTCATGCCCAAACTTCAGGCCATTTAATCTAAAGCTAGCAGAACCCAAATCAAAAATCGGACTAAAACCGAAATTAGAACGGAAAACAAGAACAATTAGCACACAAATAGTTTTAGGCTCACTATGACCTAATCAAATATCAAGTAAAAAAATTTTGGGCTCCACTCGTTTTTGACCAAATTTCAGGCCATTTGATGTAAAACTAGCAGAAACCAAATTGAAAATCGAACCAAAACCGAAATTAGAACGCAAAACAAGAACAACTGATATACAAATAATTTGAGGCTCATTAGGCGTTTTTTGAATGTGGGGTCAGAATTGACTCGTTCTAGCATGCCTTCAGCGACCTTTGCGCGATTGAGTTTTTTAAGAAAATTCAGGACTTTCGGAACTAGTCGGAAAATTCAGGACTTTCGCAAACAATCGTGTACAATGGTACGAATTGATTCGCGGGTCAGAGAAAGTGAAGTGGCTATCTCTCTCAAACCTAAATGATTTTAAATTTATTTGTTTGTCAATGGATCTTGTTGTGCGTTCTAATTTCGGTTTTGGTCCGATTTTCGATTTCGTTTCTACTAGCTTTAGATTAAATGGCCTGAAATTTGGTCAAAAAGTAGTGGAATCCAAAATTTTTTAATTTGACGTTTGACTAGGCCATAATGAGCCTAAAATATTTTAATGTCAATTGTTCTTGTTTTTTTGTTCTAATTTCGGTTTTGGTCCGATTTTTGATTCGAGTTGTGTTAGCTTTTATGTGATAAAGCCTTACGTTTCTCCTAGAGAGAGCATAATAAAAAAATTAAATAGGGCATTTATTTAGCCTAATTTTTTAGCCTTTAATTTTTCAATTGTTTTTAATCGTTTTTTGATATGGGTTCTGCTAACTTTTTTTCTAAAGCTAGTAGAACCCGCGTTTTCGTTGGAAGGGATGGAGCCCAAAATTTAGAGCATTTAATTAGCCTACAATTATCCATACTATCTTGTAATGTTCTGCCGTCTGGGTTGTGCTAGCTTAAGAGACGTAATTCACGTAATTTAAAACAGGTCATTAATGTAAGATTTAAAGAAACTTGTATCAAAATTAATTGAGATAATACGTGGTAAATATTTTTCTTGACAAATACCAACATGGACATATGTCCATATTAACGAAATTTTACTAAAAGTTTCTCATGTGACGCTACTGAACTTTATACTAAATCTTACTAATTTTTTTTATTAAACTTATTAATTTGCATATATTCAGTGGTAACTATTTTAATTCTTTTAAAATATCAAATATATTTTAATTTATTTTGTAGAAATGATTTCCAAAAATAATAAATATTTATTTAGTTATTTTACTGGGCCTAATTAATCAATTAAATTAGAATTAAGAATTATTTGAATTCAATTTATTTATTAACAAATTTCTCACACTAGGGTCTCATACTATTTTTATATTAGCTAAATATAATCCATTTTTTTAAAGTTTTATTGAACGCCGAAAAGTTTATTTGCACCAAATGTTGCATCGCAATCGCTGTAGAAGTAGATGCACAGTCTTCGACGGAAAATAAATAGGTTTAGTGCAGCTATGAAGGCTTGTTAAATGAATAACAACATTTAGACGTACTGCCTTTATTGTTGTCATGCCGAAGAATGCCGCGCTTTAAACTTTGTACATTTTTTTATTGTGGCCGACTGAAGATTTTAATTTTATTAAACCAGCATAATCATCTCCCGTGTATGTGTATGTAAACGGTCGAGATGGTTTAATTCGCGCTGCTGGCCGTATGTGAAATTATCTCCGGATTCTATCACCGAAATTAAAAAAAAATAATCAGGCTGACCACTAACATAATAATATCCCTCTAACTCTTGTGTGAAGTTAACCCCGCTCCGTTTTATATTATATTTTATTCCAAATACACTTCATATGTGAAGTTATCCCCGAATTTTATTATATGAAAAATAAAAATATTTATTAAAATTATTTTAATTCGGAAAACACACACAATAAATGTAATAATTTAATAAAATTTAGTAAAATTATTTTTAAATTGGCTCATAAATTTGACAGATTATGATAACAAGACGGAAAACACATATCTCACATTTAGGAAAACATGAAAAAATCATATCGTTGCAACCCAGGAAATTAGGCTCTATAAAGGATTGCCTTTTTTTACGTTAACAGCTCCTATAAATATTTTTATTTATTTATTTACAAAATAATTTACTAATTTATTTATAACAATATTGTGAGAAATAATAAGGGTTTAAATTTATATTTATTAAATTTAGATTAAATATTAGAGAATAAAGAATATAATTCAAATTAAAAGTCGCCCTCGAGTGCATGTATTTGAGTAACATAACATCTCGTAACGACTCATGCGACCATTCAGATATACCTAAGGAACAACTTCACCAAAACGTGAGACGCATATTTTGTTCTCGAGATATTGTCAAAATACGATTTCAGCACTTATAAATCTTAGTTGTTTATAAAATAGGGATATGACATGGCCTTAAACTTTACATGTTAGTCTAAATATAAAAAAAATATTCAGGTGAGCTTAAATGTCCACCACATCCATCAAGATTTTAAGTACTCTAATTATAATATCTCTGTACATGCAGCTGCAATTCGAGCAATCATCTTCTCCAGCTATTATATTCTTCCATTATTAATCGAAGGGACCTTTCAGCCACGACTAAATAGTACATGTTTTTGAGAAAATTAATTAAATTAAATATTTTTACCTAATTTATAATAACCAAATCCCGCAAAATCAATAGACCATTAAAAATAGTTGGCGAAACAGAAATAAAATGTTTATACCCAAAATCAGTTCATTGGCGAGAACTGAAACCACATTGATCCCACGAATATAAATTCAGCAATATCTAGGTATTCGAACAACAAACCAATTTTATTTAATCAACAAAGCTTGAAAAAACCACTTCGAAAAATCAATTTAATTTAAATGAAATTTCCACAATTTTTACATTTTTTTTTTGTAATGATTAATTTAATTGCCTATTTAATTGAGTAAAAAAAAATAAAAATTTATTAATTAATTTTTCTATATATACGTGAACACATAAATATAAATTTATTTTGTGTTATTTAATAATTCATAATTAAAAATTAATTTTTATTTATAACATTTAAAGTAAATTTTGTTGCTCGTGCATAATGATTAATGTTTCTTACGTCTGTGTCGGTGCAAATTTCTGCTTTGTATTTGCATTTTGCACTTCATTACAATTCTAATTAATTGGTAATTATTTTGTTTCTGTATAGACCGCGTGGCTGTAACCTACACGTTATGAATTCGTAACCAATATCATCGCGTTTTTATGGGTTATAATTAAAGTATAACAAAGCTATCTCGTGTTGTGTTAAATAACACTTCTCTATTATGTTGAAATTATCGTTTTTCAAGCTTAAAGTGTTTTGTTTATAAAAAGCAACCACCGTTTCAAAAAATTAGTAGAGTAAATACCACCCAATATTTTTCATCCCCTCAAAAGTGGTTTATAGTTTTATAATGAAAAAATTTTATTACA
This sequence comes from Nephrotoma flavescens, assembly GCA_932526605.1. NCBI lineage: Eukaryota > Metazoa > Arthropoda > Insecta > Diptera > Tipulidae > Nephrotoma > Nephrotoma flavescens. The sequence continues at coordinate 2,540,136 of OW052220.1, forward strand.
AACTTTCATCTCGACTCCACTCAATATACAATCGAGTATTTAAATTCGATTTATTTTAATAATTTTAGTTTATGCTTTTTGTTATTAAATTAAATATTTTCATTAAAATATTTTTCACATATTAAATTATGAAATAAATTGAATTTTTTGTTATTTTATTACCAAAAATAATTCTTGAATATTTTTATTATCAGCATAACATATATGAATGATGCATGCACATAATAATATTCTGGATGATGGAGTTTCGACTGATTGCAAACTTTGAAGTGAATTGCTGCGGAAAAAGTCATAATAATTGACAAAATGGAACTTGGGATACCATTTAAGGCGTATTATACATTAGTATTGAAAATATTTAAACAATATCGAGTTGAAGCTGTGGGCAGCCACTATTTCCGTATCTAAATGCTAACTCATTTCATCACATTTTGATAACTGAACAAAAAATTACTCGTACTCGGGAAAAAACATATTTTGAAGATTGCTAACATTTTACCACGAACATTGAGCAATAAAACTGACTTCATTCTAAATTAGGCATTCAATTACACACACTTAACATGAATTATACCCGAACACAATAAAAAGCTTTTCACACTCTTTATTATATCAAAAAATTACTCATACATTAGAAAAAAAATGTGAACAAAGCCTATATATACAAGATCGTGCTTGCACACATAGAAACATTTTTTTATAAAGATAATAAATTGTGTCTATATCAATTTTCCATATATATTCCAGTGATAACAGAAAAATGAGGAAAAGCTAAAATACAATATAACATTGATAAAAATCAATTTCTACAAATTGATTTTAAAATGAAATGGCAACAAAACAAAACAAAAAATCATTTACAGGAAAATTGGAAAAATACGAAAATGAGCGCGCACACACACACAAAAAAAGATTAATTTTCCATTTCGAAAAAAAGCTTGGCATAAATTCAATAATTCGAATTTATATTTTTTGTTTGGCTTTCATCCGTATCATTGATAAGTGTGCATAGTAGTTCATTCAATAATAGGATATTTGTAGTCTTTTTTTGTTGTTAGCCGTAATATAAACCACAACATAAACCACAAAATCAAAGAGAGGCGGTACATTCATTTTTATCGAGGAAAAACGTGAAAAGCTTTTCGATAGCTTGATTATGATAGTTGTTTATAACTTTATTGATACGTGTTTGGCAAAATAGATTTAAAATTTGTGTTATATCGCATTGACATTTTTACTTAAACTTTGTGCCTGTAAATAAGCTTTTGAATAAGTCACAGTTAATAAGGAAGCCATAAGAAGGTTCAGATTTAGTACAAGTGCCTAAATTTAAAATTAAAAAAACTTTGAAATCAGCACAAGTTTTTTTGCCATTTAAAAAGAATTAACTGTTATTGGAAAATTTAAAATTTATTATTACCCTCTTCCCATGATCTAAACTTTATAAAGAAATTAATTTCTATAGTATAGTATTGGGCCCGTGAAATATTCCATAGATTTTTCCATAGATTTAAATCGTATACCTATACAAATCTAATTGGAATCCTGCTAATTCCAATTGGGATTTTAAAGCATTTCTAGATAGTGGTGTGGAGTATTCTCGTACTGTTATGATTTTTGATTTGCGAAATGCTCAATGAAAAGTAAAATATTGGCTGTGGGCCAATTCTCAGGTAAATCGATTAGTACAGTAAATTGAAATTTTAGTACAAATTACTTTTCAAATCGTACCAATTTTCTAGTAAATAAAATTAGGTAAATGCGGCTTAAAGGGACACATGGTTTCTAGGTTTATACAAAAATTGGTATGTAGGTACACGAAGTAATGTCATAATTTTTATTGTTGTTGTTCCAATTATTCGTATTGTTTTTACGAATAAATTTAAATTGTATATTTGCTCAAATTTGTTGCGTAATTTGCACAAAAAACTTATTGGAAAAATAAATGAATATAAAAAAATGTCTAGAAACATGGTCGCCATATTTTCATCATTCGTTTAGCAAAAACAAAAACCACTACTATTTACCTTTTGTGTCTTCGCTTTACCCCGGTTTTTAGTACAGTATTTCAATTTACCGCATACATTGTTAAAAACGGCATTTACCCTAGATTTACTTGAGAATTGGCCCACGGTCATTATGTTTAATTTTACATTACATTATTTTAATTAGGTTAAAGCATACAATAAATTTTTAAATAAATTACAAAATTTGTACATAATTTTAATTCAAATCATTGAAATAAAATAAAAGTGAGATAGAAACAAGAGACAGATTCATTGAATTGACGATATTTAAAAAATAAGCACATCAAGATAAGTTTAACGAAATCGAACAAATTTTATTAGTATATTTATAACACGTATATCAAATTGTCTTAACTAAAATGGCAGACAAATATTGTATCTTATAAATAAAGTAAAAATTGAAACTTTAATTGATAAATTACGAAGAAAAAAATATTACTGTAACATAACCATAAATGTTTAACCAAAATTTTTGTACTAAACACCCAAATATACTGAACTCAAACCAATTATGACTTTCTCATTGGTTTCCAATAAGAAAATTCCAGACATTTTCCAGAGATTAAAAAATATATCGAATCAACTTAAGAATTTTTTTACTGTTATAAGCAAATAAAAATGTATTTTTATATCAGTAAGTAAAAAATTAATAAAAATTGGTACCAATCAACCAGAAGCAGTGCATTATTAAAACAAGATGGGTTTAGGTAGGCTCTTAATCAACCACTTCACGAGTTAGCGAGAACCGAATCTCAATCTCCAGATATGATCGTCAATGGCCATCAAAATTTAATTTAAAAAAACCAAAAAAATTTCCTGATTACTGATAGGTGACTCTGACCTGAATCACAAACATCAGAAAAGGGTAGTATTGGCCATTTAAATTTGAGTAAAAATGAAATCAGTACACCGAGAATATCAAAATTCGTAGCAATATATCCGAAGTCGTGCATTATTAGCACTAGGTGGTTTTGGTTAGGTGATTCAATGAGGAACATCGTATACTAGCCAGATCTGAATCACGATCTCTGGGAATGGCCGATAATGCGATCCAAATTTGAGTAAAAATTACATTTTAACATCTAGAATATCAAAATTCGTAGCAATATATCCGAAGTCGTGCATTATTAGCACTAGGTGGTTTTGGTTAGGTGATTCAATTGCAAACATCGTGTATACTAGCCAGATCTGAATTACGATCTCTGAGAATAGCCAATAATGGCCATAAAAATTTGAGTAAAAATGACATCTTAAAATCTAGAACATCAAAATTCGTAGAAATAACCTGAATTTTTCGATTGTTAAGATTTGCTTATTAAGCTTAGTATTTACCTATGATTTGTTTCATGAATCTGGATAATTGGATGATGTCATTTTTACTCAAATTTGGATGGCCACTAGTCACCTAATCGAAACCACCTACTGCTAATAGTGCACGACCTCGGGTTCATTGCTACAAATTTTGATATTCACGGTGTACCGATGTCATTTTTATTCAACTTTGGATAACGACTGCACTGGATTCAGTTTTCCCATGTCTAGGTGGTCGAGCTTTTAGCACTCGGAAACGCACCATTAGAAAAGTGGGAAGATTAAGTAAAGTAAAATGTTATAATATATTGTTTTATTTTACTCTACTATTACCGAATTTCTGCTAATTTTTGAATAAAAAAATTGCTACTATAGGAAAAAAAAAATATTTTAAAAATATATTAAATATAGATTTTGTAGGCATGATTTTATAAATAAACGGCCCGTTTCGTACGCTTTTCAGATAATAGTTAATATTCTCCCGATCAATGTTTGTTGATCTAATGAAAACGTTTAGTTAAATCCACTTCGCAAATGTTGATTATATTGTTACGAATTTCGGGCGTTCGATAAGGATTCGTACTGGATTTAGCAAATAAAACACTCAGCGTTTTTAAGTTGCAAGGTTCATTTCACAAACACCTTAAGGTCTTCAGGAATTGACAAATTTCACCACTTTCACTATTCACTTATTCCACACTTGCACTGTTCACTTGTTAATTACAACTGTGTCTGTGTCACAGTGTCTGTGTTCTTTTTATTGCATCTGGCGATGTATGTGTGTTGCAATTGTAAATCACTATTATGTAGTTGTGTTTATACGAATATACCACGTCATCATTTCCCCTGTTTTGATGATTAGCGCCCATTGTTAACTCCAATGTTGTCCATGTCGATTATGGCCGCCGTTTACAATTGATTACCTTATCTGCACATTCCACGCCACTTGGAATGTCATTCTAAAAGCCAAATCTCAATCAGTATAAGGAGGAATACTCGATCCGATAATATCGTTGATGTGAAAAATTATAATAGCCTCAGTAAAATTATGGACTATGAGAATAGGTTCGAACTCGCGACCTTTGGATTGACAACATATTACTACGTTAATAATACTTTGTACTAAACTTTGAAAGTAAAAAATAAAATTGTTTGAAAATTACAGTGTTTCCATACAGATAAAAGATGAAATTTTGTGTTAAATTCATTTCCAATTTTTAAATTTACCTTAGCAGTTTTAATATTTGGGGGAATTTTTTAGATTTATATATCAACATAGATTTGGATATTTTGGCATTGAGTGGCAATTGAAACTTTTGAAGTTTCCTTAAAAACGTAGGCTTAACGTAAACCGTGCTAACTCAATGTTAATTCGGCTCAGCTTTACTTAGTTTTAAGAAGCAACTTCAGTATACATATTGTATAAATGCCTCCTTTCCACAATCATTTAGCGACTGAACATGCGGGGTCATTCGGTGTTAGATGACATAATGTATTGTGAAATGCCATTGTCCAAATAACAAAACTGCTTTAAATTTTTATAATAGCTTGGCTGGAACTATGAAGTAACCAAGATTTAACAAAAAATGCTCTTTTGGGCAATACTAGAAATATTTCGTGTGTTATTAAAATGTCTTAATTGGCTATCAATCACAGCAAGAGAGGATGATCTGCTTTTTTGGTACCAGCATTCAATTTATGGGAGTCCAGGCAGAGTGTTATTTCATTTTGCCTTCGAATCGACATGATCAAAGAGCACTAGATACAGGAGATCTTGTATCACAGGTGATTGGAAGCAATATCTTTGTTTAATTGACAAAGCAATACCCACGATGGTATAATGTACCAGAATATAGATTTTACCTGTACAGAGAGTGAAAAGAAGAAAACAAGGTTTTTATTGATTGAAACTCTATTTCAGTCTGTCCTCAACCTTTATGAAATCTTTGGAAAGGATTGTTGACAGATTTATTGGAGATCGCTGCTTAACTATCTCCCCGCTCAGCAACATGCAGTATCGTTTAATAATAGAGTTTCTTGTATGCACTTTCTTGAATATTTCCAGTGCTTTTGATAGCACGTCATTTTCTACCAGCGTTACTTACACGCTTGTGTAAGGTTTGGCATTGGCCTGGACTGAACGTACGCTTGAGTCTTGTGTTGCTGAGGCCGAACTAGATGGTCCTGTAATTTCAATTAGGATTTCGAAAGGTTGCCCTCAGTATAGTGTTTTATCACCTCTCTTATGGCTCCTTGTTATTAATGAATTACTGGTCAAAATGAATGAATTACTGGTCAAAATGCAGCAATCTAGCCTTGTTGTCCAGAGATATGCCGATGTCTCTAATTCTTGCCTTGCAAACCATTTTATTCATCCCCCCACTGCAGTATTTCGTTCTGAGCGTGACCGAGTTGTATTGAAGTCTGAAGCACTCTCGAGTTGTTCGATACAGACCTCATCTATATACCAGAAACCGACATGGATAATGACAAATTATTACCTGAATTTTGCTTCGACAGTTTCTTCTCGGTAGTTTACCCTTCAACAACCTGGTATCTGAGTCGTCGTGTTTTTCGCTGGTGGCTCTGACTCTGAATTTTTTGCGGGTTTTGGAACCTTCATATTATACACAGTGTTTCAGGTTGAGTTGTTAGCACTCACACATTGTGCGATAGATGCTTGTAAGCTGTAATGATGCTGTCTCTTACAAGAATATTATTCGATGAGCGCTCTTGCGAGTTGGGTTAGAGTCCTAGATTTGCACAGTGGGCCCATTGTGGCATTAAGTGCGGAATTTTCCGGGGCTTCAATTTTAAAAATAATAATATTAAAATTCTTAATAGTCTTACGACAGGCATATGGAAGCATCAATCACGGAATCGTTTGCGCCGCACTCATATGCCTAGAATTTCCAGAGAAGCTTGTCTCTCTGTATAGGATAACAACATCTAACTTTATGTATAGAATCAGAGTGGAAAAGACAGTATCTGACCCCTTCGGAATGACATCTGGTGCACGACACGGGAACAAGGAGCTAAAATGTATCAGAGACTACAGCAACAAACTAAAATTTGTCAAAACAACACATTGGCAGCTGGACACTGAGTCTTCTATGCACAATTAAGGTTGTTGTGATCAAAATATCTGTCACAGTTGTGTAAACACGCAAATTTATAAAGCATTTACAAGACCTAAAACTAAAGGCAGCGAGCGATAAAGCGAGGCAGTTGGCGAGAGACCGTGCAGGCGACAAAATCCTCTCATGGGGAGAAACAACCTCATGATTTTACACAGAACTATAAATATCGTCTCAGCAAAAACCTACGATATACGAATCATGATCACCTCCTGAACTACAGAAAACCAAATTCAAAGAAAAATTTGCTACATAAAGTTAATGAATTCGCTTACCGCACTAATGACATAGGCGGCTTACCAATTTACCGACTTATATGCAAATTAAATTAGCAAATTATAGTAAAAAATCGATAAAATTTCACACCTCATCTACCTACCTACGCGTTATCTTACAATACAACATCCAAGTAGCATAATAATGAGAAATACACATTCAGCGTCTTGACAACACAATATTTATATACATCTCACTCGTTTATAACGCTAAAATAAACAACCGTTGAACTCATCTTGTAATATATAAAACATTATCTAAAGATAAACAATGCTAAAAACAACTATAAATCTCAAATAAAAGAGGCTTTCGTTATATTTTTAGCTTTTATTACTTTGTAACGTCGACAATCGATTAAGAACGCACGTAACTTAATATTCTAAACCTTAACTTGCTCTCTCGTTATATTCCTAAATATTCCAATTGTACATAAGTAGCAAAAAAAGAACTAATTTGATTGAGATTAAAAATAAGATTCGTTTTACAAATCATTCATTTTTCAATTTATTTTGTGTGCTTTCGAACTTTTATTATTTTTCCTCTCGTATTATTTTCGGGATACAAACAAATAAAAATTAAGTATCTTTTCCTATCCTTTTTTCAGTCGCCCTATATCGCAAGCATAACAAAAACTGGAAAACTGGAAAAAATATATTTTCGTGATCTGAATAATTTAAGACAGAAAATTATTCCAACTGTTTTCGCACTAATTTTATTATCATTACTCGTATATATAGTCGAGCTTTTTTTATGGTCTTGTATAAAAATTAGTCTAGTGTAAAGCTCGAATTTATTTAAATAATTTAATACTTGGAATTTAAAATATTTTTTTTATAAAAGACATTCATCGTCTTTAATTAGTTTTTTTCGTAAAATAGTAAATATAACGATCTGTGTATTGTAAACTTTTAAACGCCCGCATAATTTTACACCACATTGTTTGATTTAGAGAAGCTCTCAACAAACAAAAGAAATATTTATTAATTAACTGTTACATATATATTAGACGAGTATACAGTGAGTATATTGAAACCCGTATGGGACAGCTTAAAGCTAAACTGCTTTAATAAAAATCAATAAATTTTAATTTTATTTAATTTCGGTAAAAATGGTAAAATGTAATTTTTATGTAAATAAAAATGCTTGCAAAGTGAAACTTTTGTATTTTGGTATTATTATTACACGATTTAATTAATTTGGCGATGTTCATGTTATTAAAACACAATACAGGTATCAAATATTTTTTTTTTTTTTAATGAGCACATGTATCAAATAATAACATTAATACTCGTCCATTTAATTTTTAATTTGAAAAGTACGCTTTAACTACTGAGGCGAGCTGTAATGCAAAGCTGAACATACAAAATTTTAATGCAGCAAGAAACGTTATTTTATGAATATTTTGCTCTCAACATGCTGAAGAATGTCATAAATCGAGGTTTCTGGATTCGCCACTGTTTCAATTAGTGCCTGGGCTTTGGTCCTCTAAACCACTTTTTGTTACGATTAAATCACTAAGAACCTTAAGCCAGTTAGAATGAAACCAACGGCAATAATAAAGTTAGGATCATTGGTGTTGGTGATACAAAAAGTCTACTATTCTCTTTTATATTCAATTGATGATGTGGTGACAGTAGGTAGAGAGGGCATCACTGTTATTGATTTTTAAACTTTTATATCTAGTGGTATGATATAAATAGAAAAAAGTAAAATAAGTTCATCATTTGTCAATCGGCTGATCAACGGTTAATATAAATTCGATCACTCAGCAATCCAAACTAAAATTGATCGAAATTTTATTGAAGCACACAAATCTCTCTTATGGTTTAGCGTCAGCAACATTTTATTTAATTTTATAAAGTATAGTAATCATGAAAAATGCGGACCTCGAGATTTTTGCAGATTTACCATTCGCTATATCGCAGAAGTCAATAAAGTGAATTTCGGCGAAATCGGTCTACCGGAAGTGACATCTTCCATCGGAGCTTTTTCATTTTCTAGAGATATTTTTGCTAACGATTTTTGTTAAAAAACTGTTTTTGCTACTTAAGCTTTTTTCATAAATCTTGAGATACCAGTGATTTGTGGCCGAAATCGTTCCATCGAAAGAAACATCTCCTACAAGAGTGTTTACGTTTTTTAACCGAAAGTGACAGCTTGAATAAGAGCTTTTTCACTTATTGCATGTATTTTAAAAAGTATATCATTTACGATAAAAATTATGATCTAATAATTTCTAAATTAATTTTGCACTAATACCGGTCCAGACCAGTTTTCCATAATTTAATTTATTCTGTTTTCCAAAGTAAAAATTTGGTTCCTGCACCGCCCATACGGATTGATTATTCGGGATGAAACCTCCTATTTAATCTTTTTCCATAAAAAGGAGCTTTTTCGTTTTTGCAAACATTTTGAAACTTTTATAGCATTTACGAAAAACGATTAGGATAGATTGTAAATTAAATTTCAAACAAAATTAGTTCAGATTATATCACAAAAATTTGGCATCTTTACAGACAAGGCGAGCTGATTGATTATTCAGAATCAAATTTCTAAAAGTTTTAGCATAAATTGGAAAGCAAAACGAGATTTGGTGGCCATCTGCATACCCAGAAGTGACATCTTTTTCAATTTCTGAAATGAAGATTAAATGTTTAACAAGGATTGATCTTGTTGGTGTTCTGAAATTGACACTGGAATAATATTTTTTATTATGCAACACAATTGTTATCACAAATGTGGTAGATTCAATTTTTCGTTTTTCAAATTAAGTGTGATGTGTTCGAGATCTTTGTATATTTGTCGTACAAGAAAGTCGGGTGCTGGCAACAACAATTCCACTAAATGTCTGTAGCCTCCCTACAGCCCAGACGCATTGACTGATCGGGGTAAAACTTCATACTTAAGCTTTTCTCAGCATTTTGGAGATCCTAATGATGTTGGCTAACAAACTAAACGATTCTAAATTAAATTTGCAGCAATACCGCTAACGATCACTTTTCCAAAATTTAAGCGGAAATGACGATTTTTTGCAAAACCTTGTTTCTCAACAAAAATTCGGGTCTGTACAGCTCATAGACAGATTTATTGATTGGAATGAAACTTGTACTGAGGCTTTTTCTACTTCTTTTTTCTCTGGGTTTCCCAACCACCAAGTGAATTTTAGCCGAAATCAATTTACCGGAAGTGACACCTTCCATAAGAACTCTTTCGTTTATACGTTAAAAACGATTATGAATTAAACGATTCTAACTTTAGTTTGCAACAATATCTGTCGTGCTTAGTTTCCTACAATTTAAGCGAAAATTACAAGTGTGGTGTTGTGCATTCCAACGTTTTTCCAATTTCATTAAACCTTCTTTAAAATACAATTTACCAAACTCTTCAAAATAAACGTTCGTTTCAGCTTTTATTTCATTATTTGACCCAAATCTCTGTTCACTGACACATTCCTTCGTGTTTGGAAATCGAAAAAGGCACAAGGACCTAGATCGGATGAATATGGTGGTTAGGGAAGCCAAATTCATCCAATTTTTGTTATGTTTCCTATGAATAATGTGACGGTGCATTGTCAGGATGGAAGAACACTTTTTTCTCCTTAACATGTGGCCGCTTTTTCTTAATTTTTCATTAAAAGTGTTTAATAATGATGCGTAATACTCACCTGTGAATGTTTTGTCCTTCTCAAGATAGTCGATGAATATCATGTCTGGTGCATCCAAAAAGTCAGTGGCCGTAACATTCTTTACCGGCAGATCCAACAATTTTTGGATTTTTGGAGCATTAAACAGGCTTTCTACCTATTTCGTCGTGTATAGTGATGGACTGTTGATGTTTCATCAACCGTTATGAATGGCTGGAAAAATTCAATTGGATTCGAGAACATTCAATTTTTGAAGATTTGTTGACAAGCGAGGTACCCATCTTGCCAACAGCTTTTTCATATGCCATTTTTCGTTTACGATATTCGTGTAGGATATTCTGTATCACTTGTGCTTATGCGGCCACGTTTAAAATCATTTGCCCAATTATTAGCGGTAGCATTTGAAGGTGCATGTTCATCTAATACTGTTTTCATCATATCGATATTTTTTTTTGGTTTTAAATATTTTATATTACTTGTCAAAAACGATTCTAACTAAGAAACTATTAATTGTTATAAAAATTGGACATCTTTCGTTTAAAGGAACATACATCAGTAACGCATAGATGGCGTTATTCACAACATTTAAAAAAAATTGTTGTGCTTTTTTGTCCCTTGTTGCTTTTAATTATATCTTTTTATTAATTTTTTGAAAGATTAATTTTTATTTTAACAATATTGTAAGTTTTTTTGTCAATTAATTTTTCATATTTTGTAAATATTTATTTTTTCGGAAAGTGTTGTATATCTCAGGGTTTTGGTCTACAACGTGTCACAGAATAAAAATAAAAAGCAAAATAAAAAACCTGAAACTGAATTATTAAATTTGAGAAACATGTATTACGGACGGCTCAGTAGTCGACCCGCAGAAATCAACTAAGCTTGCAGAGGCCTCACACGGTGGTTTTGCCGTCTAGATCTCAGGGAGAAATACTTAGGTCGTGGGGTTTTGAGGCTTGCGATGCTTCTGACTTACACCGTGTTTACAGAAAATTTATACATAATTGATTTTTTGGATATATAAATCGTACTCCATTGCGTCTGTATCACTTTTCGCAATACATCTATGACAAGTATGGCCCTCTGCCAATATCGTAACTGTCACTTCCTTTTTGAAGCGATTGTTTACAAATAAGTGGATCAGATAACGGTTTGTTTACTAAATTTTGTTACCTGTTTATTTGACTAAGCTTTTGATATCTCTCAAGCTAGTACTATTCGTTATTGCTACTTGGGTTGTAATCCATTTTCCACTCGGCTCAGAATACCTTTTACCTGCTGTCTTGCAAAAACGTACACAACGTTACGTTTTAAACAATAGGATGTTGCCCGTAGCCGTTAGCTTGATTTTAATGCAAGCCAACATGTTGATTTCTCAAAATACTACTCACAAAATGTAAAAAAAAACGAGAAGTGTGGGAAAATTTTGTAAAAGTTTGATCCGCATTTCGCAGCAAGTGCGTTGAATTTTACAAAGCTTGTCAAACGATATGTAACAAGATTTTGTCGGAATGAAAAAAATGGTTTATTCAGCGCTAAGCCAAGGCGTTAGGTTTGAATCGTAAGGTGTTCCAGAAAATTTTGATATAAAAAATTTCAACAACGGTTACATACGAGTTATGAAATTGTTGTACGGTTCAAAATATTTTAAACGACAAGCCGTATGCTTATGTGTGTATTAAAAAAATGTATGCAGTGTCAAAATTGTTGAGATCTAAAACCTTTCATGGAAATAACAAGAATGGCGTTTCATTCCCTGTTTAATTGTGTTGTATAATTGAAAACTTCTCGATACAAAAGGTTTCACTTTTATATATTATGACATCCGGTCGATATCGTTATAGGTATTTATTATGTACTATACTCTACATTTCAAGAATTCTTACAAATACAATTTATTTACTTATTTGCATTTTTTCCTTTTATTTTTTATGTTTCCACATTAAAATGCGGGTGTTAGTTACATTTTATGTACGTACAACTATGTGATACAAAAACAATTCTTCAAACTTAAAACTACATAAACACGTACCTAGATGAGTGCAACTATGTATGTATAGCTTATGTACATATATAATAAAAATTGTTGCTCCTTCAATCCAAGTTTTGTTGGAAAATTATTTGGAACTCACCGCGATATCTGCATGTGTAGCGAACGTGTAACATTAAATTATGGCGTCTCACTTCATCATATCCTTATATCAGTGAAGAGTGTGAAAAACTACTCTAAATTTTTTAGTAGACAATCTTTTTCTAAATAGGTGTAAACAGACAAAATCAATTTTCCAGCTTATTACAATTTGATCACGTACCTTCAATAAACTTGTGTTGACTTGTATGTGAATTATATACATAAGTCGTGTGGTTATATACATTATGTTGTGTGATTTAATATTTTTTTCTTTTTTTATGTTTTTCCAGCATATCACAAATGTCAATCGGATGATATACACTGTGGCTCACCAGTGGACGGAACTTTAATTACAGGACGTGTTGCCGATCCTTGTGTGTCGAAAGATAAAAAATGTGATGGATATTTTGATTGTCGTAGTGGACGGGACGAAGAAGGGTGTCCCGGTGTTTCATGTAGGTTAGATCAATTCCGTTGTGGTAACGGGCAGCGGTGTATCGATGCCTCACTCAAATGTAATCATAAAAATGATTGCGGTGATAATTCGGATGAACAGTCATGCAGTAAGTACCAAATTATTTTATATTTTTTATATACAGGCAAAAACATTTCGAAACCAAATGTTACGAATTTATTTTTATTATACGAAAGCTATACAGTAATCCACTTCTTTCGCATATACCCGCTCTACAAAAATTAATAAATGGGTATTAAATTACTCGAGCAGTGGGAAGATGAGGATTTTTTTTAACCATAAATCATAAATTCATAAAAGCTATATGTAAAAAAACGCAATGTATATACAATCTATTTAGATGGGAATTTAATTAAGTTTCAACAGTACTCTGGGGCTGGCATTCTATACATAAAATAAACAACACAAACTCCGCCGCATGTATTACCACCACTGCACTCGCCACCACTTATTTCAGGATGCGTGCTGTGCTGTTTGTGGCGCTACCTAAATCTTTTTCAGTTTTGTATAATTAAAATTTATGGCTTGGAATCAGGCATGGAAACGCGGAGAATCACCAATTTGGAATATTTAAAAATATCCATAAATTACTGGTTTACAATGAATTTAACAATGAATTAGTCAAAATATTCCAGGGGTTGTTGTGGGTGGTTCGCGATTTGGTATTGTACTACTTGGTCACAACGTGGATTTAGTGGTTATAAATTCATTTCAACGGGTTTTACGGTTTGCGTTATACATAATTCATATGTTTATATCTATTACTCAAATTAGTTAACCAAACCCTTTAAAGTTTGATGAAACCGGTAAAAGTAAAGTCTTATTATACACCTTCTAGGAGAACAAATATGCTTCCAATGTCGCATATATTCGAACTGTGGGAATTCGTACGACCAGCGGAACGTTATGTTTCAACATAAATTGGCCAAAAGACTTAATTTAGTGGCACAAACTCGTGAAGCACTCACTTAAAAGTATATATACCGGGAATTTCCACGTTGAGCGGAATTACTTATTTGTGCTCGAGACAACCAAAGAAGTTCAGAACACAATCTACTAGCTAAGAAAAAGGGTTGGCTTTCTTTAGATTTAATCATTACATCTTATTACGTACAAAACATTTCATATAAAAAATTAAGATCAAATAAAATTTTAGTTTGAGTAAAACCGAAAATCACGGGTTGAGAAAATCAAAAAAAGTATACTGAAATAAAAATCTGGGATAACTTTAAGTCGCCTGTTATACTCAATTTGTGATTAGTTGCGCCTTCAGAAATAATCAGTTATCATGGGCCTACTGCAATCACTTAAATGTTGCAGTTCGACTTTAATCGTTGACCAATGCTGACCAATGACAAATATTTCGACACATCTCTAATTTCAATTTATTTTTAACCTTAGATTTTGCAATTTTCTTGATATACTGGACGATGTTACGCTATTTAAATTAAACAAAAGCTGCTTGCAGTAATACGAAAACATTTTTTCATCTCGACCAATTGTCCGTATTTCAGTAATCTGTCAACATCTTTCAACATTCCATTATGCGATACTTTGAATGATAATGCTTATATACACCTTAACGGTCATTTCTCTGTTTGACTTTATCTCATGATATTGCTCCTCACTCGCTAGAGCTTCTGTTTTTTTCGCTGTCTTGCTAGTCATTCATCATTATTGGACTGCACTTATTGAAGCACTATTGTCTTTTAATGAAAAGGCGGTTGATTTGAATACTGCGACCTTTTGATTTATGTTCAGTTTAGTTAAGCTATCCCGTGACAAAAAAAACTTATTTCGAGCCATTTTATAGTTCGGTCTTGAAAAATTACCACGTTACCGAATCTGCAGCGGTTTATTCGAAATTTCCCTATTTTTTTCTTGTGACCTCTAAATGGGCCAAGTCCTTTCACGTACCACACGAGATATCTCAAAGATTGGCCAAGATGAAATATGGTGATCAGGGTTCTGGAAGGAAAAATTATATGACTGCACTATGCTATCGACCGAAGTGATTGGTTATTCGCCTATATTAACCTGGTTCATAATATAAAGGCTATGTCATCACTACTCTACCTCTAACTCGAATGCGTGTCATCGTATCGCATCCTCGTCGCGCATACCAGAATTTTCACAAAACAATATACAGCGTAAAATTTGTAGGGACCTGGTTCTTGCATCTGAAGCATCTCACTTTACTTCTAGCGTTGTTTTGCCCTGCTCTAGATTATCATAATTAGTATATTTTCACTATACACCGTAGTTTAGTCCCCCTTATATTGGCACAAAGCCCTCGAAGTTGAACTAATTTTACTGGTTTACAAAAGAGTACTGCAATAATGATTGCATCTACCTTTTCCCATTTAAACTGTTTGCATTGACCTTTAGGTAAGCTTGACACGCCAACTTGGTTGAGTTTGTATATTTCTGCTTTTACTGCAGTGCATAGTCAAATTTTCTAGTCTAACTCCAAGAAGTGAAAAAATGCGTATTAAACGTACAGGAAGGAATTGGATCGATAGTTGTGGTTGTATAAGACAGGGGAAATTTGTCCCGGAAAATAATAGAAAAGGCTACGCGCCATAAGTGGCAGCACTATCAGTTTCTGTTGTTATTTTATAACCAGAGGAAGTTTTTTATTCATTTTGTGCCTACTTTTCACAAAAAAAAATACTCTTGCGGAATAAAATTTTAAAATTGTTTTTTAAATTGAAAAGTTGTTTGACCTCCGAAGTAAGAGATTGAGTAATGAAATTTTTTGAAGCTCCATCGTTCTCCAACATTTCTTAACGAATTATGATGAAATTTGGTAGTAGTAGTGGGCCATTTATGAAATTTGGTTTCTAGATTGATTTTTGATTAAACCATAAATTTTGGATAAAGTTCTGGTATCTGGCCATTCTACATGATTAAAATGGATTTTGAGCTGGAGGGAATTCAGCTAATTCTTAACCAAAAATTGTGAAATTTGCATCGCATGTCTATATTTCAATTCTAATGTGTATTTTAAACCAGGTTTTGAGATGAGTCACAATGATGGGCGCTTGAATTGGAAACTTGCAAATCTTATAAGATAATTCGCTAATATTTCAAAAATTGCCACAGGTAAACAATATGTACAGTTGTTTTTCTAATAGCTTAGCTGATACTAATACTAAGTGGGAAATTTGTTTAAAATTTATAGGCTAGAATTTTCACTATAATTTTTTGATTTTCTGTGGCGATATAAGTTGGATGCGCCGCAAGAGTACACGAAAAATTTAGGGAAAATGTATCTGTTAGTATTTTCAGTACTATTTTTTTGATTTTCTGTGGATATAAGTTCTTTTCAGTTGATGGCCAATATATCAAAGAGCCCCACAAGCAACCAATACTTTCGATTGTTTTTCTAGGGTCATACAGAGACTACATATTTCCCAAATTCCGATGTAGTCACGGTTGACAGGTTACAGCATGACCTTAGCTATTAGACGAAAACAACCGAAATTGGTTGCTTGTGGGATTTTTTGAGATATTGGCCAGAAACTACAAAGAACTTATATGGCCGCAGAAAATCAAAAAATTATAATGAAACCTCCAGCTCGAAAATGTTCTCAATATGACCTTAGCTATTAGAACAACAACATAAATTATTGATTACTTACCGATTTTTTTGAAATATTGGGCAAAAACTGAAAACAACTTTTTTGACCACAGAAAATTAAAATCTATACCGAAAATGGTTAGTGAATTTTCCCAAAAATTTTCCATTTAGTCTCAGCATGACTTATAAGCTATCACAAAAACTACCGAAAGTATTAGTTACCTGTGGGAGTTTTTGAGATGTTTGCGATAATCTGAAATTAAATTTATGGCCGCAGAAATTCAAATAATTATAGTGAAAATAGCGATAGTCTCTCTTAATTTTCTTATTAGATTCGTAAGTTTTCAATTCAAAATTCAAATGCAAAAATGCATAATTTCTATTTACTTGTAAAGAAGTGGAGAGATCCGCACATCATCGACTCATTTCAGAACCTGGTTCAAAATGCAAATTAGAATTAAAATATATAGACATGTAATGCAAATTTAACAATTTTTGATTACGAATTAGCCGCATCTCTCCAGCTCAAAATCCATTTTAACCGTATAGAATGGACAGATGCCAGAACTTCATCTAAAATTTATAGTTTAATCAAAAATCAATCTAGAAATTAAATTTCATAAAGATTGTTTATGAAATGGACAAAACTCACTTTAGAATCTCTAATTACTACTACTAACCGAATTTCATCATAATTCGTTAAGCTGAAACATGGTAAAATTTAAAAATTTTACTACCGAGTTTCTTTGCGTCGGACACTCTTAAGACTTTATTCTGCAGGAGTGTTTTATTTTGTGAAAAATAAGTACAAAATAAAGAAAAAAAGTTCCACTGTTTGATAAAAAAAAACACACAAATTATCTTTGTGATAGTGCTACCATTTGTGGCGAGTAGTCTAATCTCTTATATTCTATTGACAATTTCCCATACTGTCACCGATAGTGAAAATATGACTAATGTTGAGTTTATCAAAAAATATTTTTAGAATTTTTAAATTGCTAATTAAATAAAAATATTTAAAAATCGAATTTATTGTATTTTATTTGAAAAGATTAGCTGTAAGGTAAAACAATAACCCATTGTTATGGATAATTAACATACGTGTAAAAATTCGACCAATAATCTCAACTATCCCCAGGGAACATATTCAGAATCACAAATTGCGCACTGTAATATATTAATAGAATTATGGGAAGGAAGGAAACATTGTTTGCATTCCCTGCAGTACAATATTTACATTTCGATGCCGCTTGTTTAATTTTTTAACAGAATTTTCCAGCATTTTCATTACGGTCGCTTCATTGTATTAAAAATTCGTGTCGCCGCGCTGTTGTATTACAAATCATTGCACATACGAAAAACAAAGTGGAAAAACAAGGAAAATGTATATAACAAATTTAACATGATGGTGTGGTAATTGGAAAGTAATTAAGTGATTATTGTTAATCGGTTATGTAATGAAATAATGTACACTTACGAGCATTGGTCGGAAAATATACATATACAATAATAATTATGGCGGAATAAAATGTAAATTTTTACCACCACATCCACCACCACCAGCCATCGATTTAAATTCTTTATGCAAAAAAAAACATGAGTATGGCGATGATGGGACGGGTTAATTAATTGTTTGGAACTTTATTAAAATACATATTATATTATGTATGATGATTAACATAAAATACATTCGAGATATACCGAATGATTTAATAAGCACAATACACAGTGTCTAATTCATATGTACTGTTAAATTTAAGATTAATGGTTTCAGTACCGAACATTAACTAATAATCATCGTTTATAAATCAATTTGGGGGATTTTTCATAATAATACACGAACATAAATCAATCATTAACCTGTGCTGTACACACCACCATGCACCTATTATACAGCAACAACTAAATCTCTAAAACAATATTGTCTTAATAACATGAATTTTAATCTTTTACTCGTCTCTCTAAATCTTTAAAGTCCATTTTGTGAAATATTATTTGGCTCTGTAGTTTTAGTTTTTAATCTTTATATGATTACATCATCTTTTATATCGTGAATGTACGAAAGATGCAGAGGCAAAGGTCAAATTGCATTACAAGATGTGCAGATTTGTAATTATTTAACTTGCAATATATACAATACATAATGGTTTATAATGCAAAACACGCTTTATAAAAATCAGTTAACGTTTTCCTATTTAATAACCAGTGGGTGATTTAATGTGTCTTTGTCCTACTCCAGAAGCAACCGAAACGAGAAATGACATTTGTTCCGCAATAAAAACGCAATTAGTAGAGAAAAAAATTAACATTTACCCCATACAACGAGAATAAAGCCTCAACCAGCGAAAACTTAAGAGCGGTATGACCACCAAAAATTTAGAGTTCAGTTGTTTATCTGTGGCGAGAAGTCTACAAAGTTATGGAGATTATAGCACTAACCGAAATAAGTTCGGCCCGAAACAAGCTTTCCTCGCCTACTTGGAAGGAAAAATAAAAAAGCAACGTCTAATATTAATTTATGCCTTTAGATTAACACAAATCGGAAGAATGACGAAAACTATATAGTGCCGCAACCATAAATACAAAATTATAATGTACCAAAGAATCGTAAACAGCAAAAAATCAATTTATTAAACGTAAGCTCTTTTTATTCCAATTAAAAAAGTGGTACGAGCTGAAACGTCGCGAGCTAATCAAAACTTCAGTCCGAACCATCCAACTCGCGTTTGCCGCATTTCCATGAGGTTTTTCGGGGGTGGTGTAGTGTAGTAAAACAAATTTGAACAAATTTTAGGAAAATCACACCATTTTAAATTGTATGTTGTCCCTGTTTGTTAAACAATTTGTGTTTAAAATTAAAACCAATTTATAAATGAAGGAGGCACATTGAATTTTACAGTGACTACTAATGATACGACATGCATGTATATACATCGGAAATAAAATCGGAATTAAAGAATGTGTCTGCTTCCAGCGTCATAGTGGTAGTTTTGAATACTAAATCGGTCCCAAATCGGTTAATTTTTGTATTCAACTTCTGATAAGAGAATTGTTCCTCGGAAACGATATACCACACGATCAATTTGAAAAAAAATGGAATTGAAAATATGTTGTGACCGCCGACTTTAAAATATACATGGATCTCGAACACACCACACTTGACTTCTCAAGCGAAAAATTAAACTTGGATTAATTTATGGTAAAACTCTTGTACTTTAACGCCATGTAGACGAAATTTCATAATGACAGTTCGTATACATAACAGTCGTGAAGGACTCATGTAGCAAATTTATCATGGAGAAATTTTCGGTTGAACAACGCGTTTTAATGGTGAACATCTTTTACACAAGTCAATGATCAATTACATTAACATTAAGAAAATTACGTAAACGTTTCGAATGGAGTGCCACCATTTTCCGGATTCAAAGCCTACCATTTTCCGGATTATCAAAGAATTTGAGGAAAGAGGGACTGTGGCAAATAAGCCAAAGTGTGTGCAATAACGTATAGCCAAAACATTAGAAATTATTGAAAGTGTACGAGATAATCTAACATGCGGCATCATGCGCAAGAACTAAGACCGAAGCTCTAATCAATATTTTGCATAAAGGCTTGGATTTATTCCCATATAAAATTTAATTATCACAAGTTGCTGCTACCAAGAGAACCATTGCGGCGCCGTACGGATGCAAATAATATATTGCTTGACTATCACAACCCGGATTAATTAATTATTAGAGAATTCACGAATAATTCATCAATCACCATTATATCCCTTGAAAGTGACGGTATGGTGTGCAATTCCGAATGGTTCAGCTGTTACAGTCACTGGCGAACGTTATCATCGTATGACAAGGATCGTTTTTAGACCAGAATTGCATTCCAATGGTTTGGTGAACATGTGGTTCCAACAGGACGGTGCAACATGCTATACGGCTAAAGAAACCATGAAATTATTACGATAAATGTTTCCACAGCAGTTAATTCCGAAATCTGGTGATGTGAATTGGTCCCCAAGGTCACCAGGTTTAACTGCTCCCTACTTCTTTTTATGGGAATATAAACCAGAGAATACCGAACAACTTAGAAAGAACATAAGAGAGAAATCAACAAGCGTGTTTTTTTATTAGAGCACTATCCGGAGCCGAATGTCAAATTTATACTGAAACTGCCGCTATTTTTCACGGGTGTCGCTATACCATAAAAATAAAAACTAAATGCATCCATAATGCATCCATAATGCATCCTAAATGCATCCTAAATGCTATACCATAAAAATAAAAACTAAATGCGTTTTAAATTTTTATTGTAAGATTTAGTTTCTATTGGTTTCAGGGGTTTACAAAATAAAGGCCTTTTCAAATTTGCTATTGAAATGGATAGCGCTCCCGATAGCGGCTCCCGATAAATAGGTAGAGCAAGATAATTTTTTATCGATTTTTAAGTAAAAAGTTGAATTAAAAATCTTAGTTTACAATTAAATAAATTAATTATATGCAATAATAGCGCGCTAAATATAAGTTTTGACATAGAAAATTGGCTGCTCCCGATACCGCTATCGGGAGCTAATAAAAAAACACGCTTAACATGATGCTGGGTGAAATGTATGAAAAAATGATAAAAATTATAATAAAACAAAACCGCATGTGCAAAGCTAATAAAGGCGGACATTTGGCAGACATTGTTTTTCATACATACTTCCAAATATATATTATAAACGTCTATGAACGCACAGGGTTCCCAAAAAAAATCGTCCGTGTGTTTTTTTTTTCAAAATGCGATCTATTTAAAAAATATTTAACTATACACTTTGCTGTTAATCAAAGGGCGCGAATCGCCTCAGAACAACCTAGAATAAACGATCTGTAAACATTAAATCTAGTTTCTTTTTAGACCACCCTTTTGATTAATCAAAAATCTTCATCACAACAAAAACAATATTGTACACAAAACAATAACCGTGTTTTATTATTCGAGCACTAGCCGGAGCCGAATGGAAAATTTCTACTGAAACTGCAGCTATTATTCACTGGTGTCGCTATACCATAAAAATGAAAAATAAATGCGTCCATAAATCAAACATTTATCACTTGAAATATACTAATTAACATTTATTTTGACATGACGCGTTTTAAACTTTTATTGTAAAATTAAGTTTCTAATGGTTTCAGGGGCTTACAAAATAAAGGCCTTTTCAAATTTCCAATTGAAATGGATAGCGCTCCCGATAGCGGCTACCAATAAATAGATAGAGCAAAAAAAATTTTTATCAATTTTGAATTTTAAAGTTGAATGAAAAATCTTAGTTTACAGTTAAATAAATTAATCATATGTAAAAAGGGGCTGCTCCGGATACAGCTATCGGGCACCAATAATAAAACACGGCTATTAACAACCGATTTTAATCATTACCAATTATGTCATTCCAAGCAAGAGTATTCCTACCCTATCATAGATGCCACTAATCATGGTAAAATGAATTAGACAACCAAGACACAGTATTATATACATAATTAACACGATGGCGTGTCGATTGCTAATTATTTTTTAATGTATCATTGCATGAAGTTCATAGGCGTACACGTCTATAATTCAAACAAATTGGTATCCAGCTGAAACTAGATATGGTGGATGCAATTCTTGTTACCATTAGCTACAATACTAGATCTAGCTAAGTTTTATTATAGTAATAAAACTAAATTTCTAGCCCAAAGTTTTTTTATATAATTCATACAAAATTATACGATTTTTCCTTATTCAGTTTTGGGATACCGGAGCAGCAACATGCAGCCACAACTCACCGACAACAACAAAATTATTTATTTTAATAAAAACTTTTTTATTAATATTTAAAATTAAATTAAAGTCTTTTTATTATAATTTTTATTATTATTTTTACAAAGTGCATCGCGTCAATTCTCTTCCGCATCACTTACATCGTTATGCTTTTCAACATCATTGCAAAAAATTTAAAAGCTCCCTTGACAGCTGCCAATTCCGATACAGATTTGCATTAAATTTTACAAAGATTTCCCGATTATTGTAAAAAGTTTAAGGATGAGGTTTATTCCGAATAGTAATCCGCCTGGGCTATAGAGCACAATTTTTGTGATTGTTTTACCAAAGCTTTCCATTTCCGGTAAAATTTCAAATATGATCTGAACAAATTTTCGTAATTGTTAAATACTTTTCAAAAATTTGCAAAAAACCTAAAAGCTCCTATAGATATGTTCCCACTTCCGGTTGACCAATTTCGGCCAAAAATCATTGAATTCTCCCAATTTTTGCCGACTATCCTTTCTGTCGCATTTTCAAAATTTCTGGCCATTTGTTAAACTCGTCAACGACCACCAGGTACCAAAAACCATTTACAGGTCTTGTAAAATCAATGTGCATGGACCTTAACCATGGACCTTTTGCCATTGTCCATTACCGCAACGTGCGCTTCATTGCCGCAACGTGCGCTTGTTTCCCGTTTGTAACGCAATTTCCAAAGAGCCCTACCAGTTTTTCGACGTCTTCATTGATCGACGTCCAATACACTTTGATTTGTGTCAACAGTTTCATGCAGGTGGCTTTGGTGTGTAGCTCGTAAAGAATGATGGCTACAGCATAGCGACTCGAAACGCCTATGTGCAATCTTGGATTGGTTCAATGTTTCATTAGTTTTCCTCGTATAGAGCAAAAAATTTTGTAACTTCTGGCTGCCTTATCTGGCGGAGACCTTGATCAATGTTTAGCACATACTATTCTCGTACTGTAGTGTCGTATTTAATGGTGAACTCGTAAGTGAGCAAGATCGCTAACCGCGATTCATGATCGGTCTAAAGCTCGAACTTGCGACGGAAGACTTATCGAAGGAACTTTTTCAGAGCATCAAAAGCAGAGCCTCTAGCTGGATCTGCATGTTGTTTTTCTCGAGTTTCGAGCAAATAATAACGCGGCGTGTATATCGTGAGCTACTTATTGTTTCTTCGGGTAATTAGCGCATCAAAACTTTTTAGTACGCCGGTTGCCACTCAAATTTTACGTCGTTGCACAACACTTTGTCCAATGGCTCACGAAGTTCTTTCAGATGTTTACAAATTTTCCGTATATCTAATCCATGCCGTAACTAAGCTTCTCGAATTTCTGTGAATTTGGTCGTAAGACTAATTCTTGGATTCGCTTCAATGTCTCGAAAAGATTGTCGTGGTGATTTTTATCGTCACTTCCTCCAACAATAAAATCGTCAATGAAAGGAAAAGTATCCTAAGCACGCAATGGACACGTCCCATAGGTTAAAAACTTCCATCCAATCACTTCCGACCACGTTCAACCACGTTTCACCGGTAATACGTACCGGTCATGCAATTTGCGACGTACATTTTTCAAGAGTATAGTATTAACTGGATTCCTTGGTTCGCTCATTGCTTGCGCTTCTAGTGGCTTACTACAATTATAATTTCGTGCTGTTGATTGTTGGATCAACAAACTTTTAGGTCGAAATGGTTAAAGCGACCACAGCAAAACTTCACTTTCGGCGGCTCTTCCTTTGGTGCGTGTTAGCATTCTGTTCTACCTCTTGCTTGCTGCTATGCCACTGACATTGACTATGTCTCGCAATATCCACTCCAGCTGCTTCGTGTTGCCTCTCGTGACTGCCCTTACTTGTTTAGAAGCTTTTCCTGCGCTTAAACGTTTTCCGGTTTGTTGAGGCGTGCAATTTGCAATGTTGAACTTTTCGCATTTCAGATTAATTCGTGCCGCATACTCGGGAAACTTCACCAGTTCCCTTTTCCATCTTTAGGAACTTATAGCGAAGCAAAAACTTTCATTATTTTTGGCCAAAAATGCGCTTGAGTTCTTTCCACTGTGTGATTTATCGAAAAAACTGTGAATTTTCTGAGTGGAAAAATAGAATTAGTAAACTTTTGATAGTCGGCTGTCGGGAGTTTATCGTAACGGCCTCGGCAATAAAGATAGTATCATATCTGAGTCTATATGTGTTAGGATAAAATTTTACAGAAGAAAAGCAGCGCGACCTGCGCCGGTTATGTTTTTGAGGTATTACCCCATGCTACATTTCCATCCCTCGCGTAATAATCTGCAGAAATTCCTCATTTGAAATTTGTTTTGTGCTGGTTGATTCCTTAGCCATGAAAATTCAAGCATTTTGTGAGAACAAGATACCCTTGTTTTAGAGCTTTATTTGTTCAACCATTCACAAATTCTTACGCACCAAAATAATTGTTTGGCATTTGTACGACAAAGTGGTCTGCTGAATTCATTAAATTTCTCAAATTTGTTTAGCCAGTTTTCAACATAAGTTCCCACGCATAAACGTAACATATACAACATTTGCATAACGAATACCAAACATTAATATTCAACCATAAATTCCAATCAAAATAAACATAAGCGTACTCACACAAGAATTTGTAGAAATTTGCAAAAAAAATGTTTTGAATATAAAAATAGCAGCATCTTTATTAATTTCTTAAAAATAATAACAACAACAACAACAACCGTGACACGAAACGGAAGAAGAAAATCCTACATCTAATTAATCTGTATATACACTGTACATTTCTTATAAAAGATAAACAATGTTGACATCCAATGACGACATTCAAATTAGATACAATTAAAGTCTCGACATTGATGCCTCAATATAAATTTTTTATTTTTTTTTTTGTTTTCTCTTACAGATTTCCCTCCATGTCATGGTGGACAATTTCGGTGTGCCAATGCCTTATGTATCCCATCGAATTTTCATTGTGACGGCTATCATGATTGTTCGGACGAGAGTGACGAAGCAAATTGTACAGCAATCGCTTGTCCAGATAATAAATTCTTGTGCCGTGGCCCAAATAATACACCAAAGTGTATTGCAAAAACTCAACTCTGTGATGGTAAAAAAGACTGTGAAGATGGAACGGATGAGGAGACAGCATGCTGTAAGTATTTTTTTTATATTAAGATCAAATTAATTCTAAAAAAAAATATTTTGCAGCTACTGCATCATGCCCCGCATTAATGTGCGAACACAAATGTGGTCCCTCGCTTACGGGAGGTATCTGCTATTGTCCACCGGGGCGCGCACTAGCTAATGATAATCGAACGTGTACCGATTTAGATGAATGTGCCGAATGGGGTCATTGTGACCAGCTGTGTACGAATACTGATGGATCGTATTCATGTTCTTGCGCTTCTGGATATTCCCTAATCGATCGAGCACGATGCGTTGCGCCGAACGCTGGCAGTATGGAGATTATTTTTGCACATGACCGAGCAATCGTTCGAATGGGAATTCACGGCCAAGATTCACGAAATATAGCAAATGCTACAGGTGCCAGTGGTATAGCTTTTCATCACGCACGAAATTTACTATTCTGGTCTGATACGAAAACACGAAAGGTACAGTCGCAGCCGCTAAATGAAGGTGGATTTGGAGGATCTGATATAACATTACCTGGAACATGGGCTCCAGTTGCTTTGGCTGTTGATTGGATTGGAGATAAATTATACGTGGCGGATTTTGTTGGACAAAAAATTGATGTGTTCGAGTTAGATGGCGGCTGGCACGCCGTTGTTCTCGGCTCAAATTTAACAAGTCCTTTAGATTTAGCGCTTGATCCAACTTCTGGTTTAATGTTCGTCGCAGATGGTGGACAAGTTTTACGGGCCCATATGGATGGTACACATGCTCGGTCAATAGTTTCAGAAGCTGCTTACAAAGCTTCGGGTGTTACAGTCGATGTAATCGCAAAACGTGTATTCTGGTGCGATTCGCTATTGGATTATATCGAGACAGTCGACTACGAGGGAGAACATAGATTTATGATTTTACGTGGCCAACAAGTACCCAGCCCTTCACGTCTTGCTTTATTCGAACGGAGAGTGTTTTGGACTGACGCCACAAAACAAGGTATAATGTCGGTGGATAAATTTTTAGGATCCGATAGTATCCAAGCTATTTTCAAGGCCAAAGATATTCGGGAGCCGAAAGCTATTGTTACGGTGCATGCATTAAGTCAGCCTAAAGTATCAAGTCCATGCGGCAATAACAATGGCGGATGCTCACAATTATGTATTGTGACTGCTGTAAAAGGGGCGCCTTCAGGGTTAGGTTTCCGATGCGCCTGCCACACTGGTTGGCAATTGGCTAGCAACCTAAGAAATTGCCACCTAGTTGATTCATTTTTAATGTATTCTCAACAACGATTCATCAAAGGAAAAGTACTTGATCCAGTCATCGAAGGGTTTAGCGACGCTATGCTTCCAGTTGTATCGAGACGTGCAAGATTCGTGGGTCTCGATTTCGATGCTCGCGATCAATTCATTTACTATTCAGATGTTCTCCAAGATGTGATCTATAGAGTTCATCGTAATGGAACAGGCCGAGAGATAGTTCTTGCATCCCAAAATGAAGGGGTTGAAGGATTAGCTGTGGATTGGGCATCTAAAAATTTATACTACATCGATAGTCGCAAAGGAACATTAAATGTTCTATCGACGCGTAACGTTACACATCGTCGAACTCTTTTAACTAATCTTAAGCGGCCACGTGCGATAGTCGTGCATCCGAACCGCGGATACATCTTTTTCTCAGAATGGGATCGCCCGGCAAATATAACTCGGGCTAACTCCGATGGCAGTGATCTGCTCGTATTCAAAAACGTAACGCTAGGCTGGCCGAATGGATTATCGATTGATTTTAAAGAGGATCGCGTATACTGGTGTGACGCCCTTTTAGATCATGTACAGCATGCCAACCTCGACGGATCTGACATAAAAACAGTAAACTCTCGTCTAATTCGACATCCATTTTCTATCGTTATTTATGAGGAGTGGATGTATATAACGGATTGGAGGCTAGACGCAATCGTACGAATGCATAAATTAACCGGTGAACAGGAAGAAATTATGGTACGAGAACCACAGACAAATCGACTCTACGGCGTTCGAGTGTATAGTCACAGCATACAGCAGATAGAACAAACTCAACCGTGTTCAATAAATAATGGAAACTGTGACAAATTGTGCTTCGCTGTGCCACGGAACAACTCAAATGCGCTTACGGTGAAGTGTTCTTGCCCCTATGGGGAAAAAATTCATGACGATGGCAAATCTTGTGTTGCAAATCCAAATGAAGAACCACCAGTTCAGGCTTGTCCAAATTCGTGGGACTTTACGTGCAACAATCAACGTTGCATCCCAAAATCATGGATATGTGACGGGGACGATGATTGTCTGGACAACAGTGATGAGGAACAGAATTGTACAAGTAAGTATTTGGTCTTTTTCAATATTTTCAAAACGGTAAAATTGTTTTCTCAATTTTTTTAGAACCAACCTGTGGCTCAAATGAATTCCAGTGTAAATCAGGTCGATGCATACCACAAAATTTCCGATGTGACCAAGAAAATGATTGTGGTGACCATTCTGACGAAGTTGAATGTGGTAACGTGACATGTGCTTCTTCACAATTTGCATGTGAAAATGGTCGCTGTATCCCAACAATCTGGAAATGTGATAGTGAAAATGATTGTGGCGACGGTTCCGATGAAGGTGACTTCTGTGCCGAAAAAACGTGTGCCTATTTCCAATTTACGTGTCCTCGAACGGGTCATTGTATACCACAGTCTTGGGTTTGTGATGGTGATGATGATTGTTTCGATAAAGCTGATGAAAAAGATTGTCCCCCAATAACGTGTCTGGCGAGCCAATTCAAATGTGCCGACCTGCGTCAATGTATTGAGGAATCGTACAAATGTGATGGAATTCCTGATTGTAATGACGGAAGTGATGAACTTGGCTGTCCATCGATAGAGCCACATCAGTGCGATCTTGAAAAACATTTTAGATGTAAAGCCAGTGGTATTTGTATACCAGCTGCATGGAACTGTGATGGATCGAACGATTGTGATGACCACTCGGACGAGGAAAACTGCGGAACAATTTCATGTCCGAATAATTTCTATAAATGCAACAATTCAAATTGTGTGTTCAAAGCTTATATTTGCGATGGCAAAGACGACTGTGGTGATGGTTCAGATGAAGGAGTGGAGCATGCTTGTGTAGCACCGCCATTTAGATGTCCTCATGGCCAATGGTTGTGTCCTGAAATTACTGGTCGGTGTGTCAATATTTCCTCAGTCTGTGATGGTGCTCTAGATTGTCCAAATGGTGCTGATGAAGGAGAAGGTTGTGATTTAGCGGAATGTCAACATCAAACCGGTCTTTGTAGCAATGGATGTCAAAAGACTCCACTTGGAGCTATGTGTATTTGCCCACCCGGAGAAGAATTAGCTGATGATGGTTACACTTGTCAAGATTTGGATGAATGTAGTCCTCCAGGGTTGTGTTCGCAGTCATGTACGAATACAAAAGGATCATATTTCTGTTCGTGTACTCCAGGCTATATACTCGAACCAAACAAGCACACCTGCAAAGCTGTAAATCACACCCAAGCCTTCCTCATCATTTCAAACCGACACTCAATTTTAGTGGCCGATCTCAAAGAACAAGGGCTCGAGCGGGTACCAATCATAGTAGAAAATGTTGTTGCGACCGCGTCGAACATGCAAACTGGAACAATTTTCTGGAGTGACATGAAACTGAAGAAAATTTCACGGTTAGATCGAGGCCAAGAACCTCAAGATGTTATATCGACCGGTCTTGATTTAGTCGAAGGTTTGGCTTACGATTGGGTTGGCCAAAATTTGTACTGGTTGGACAGTAAGTTAAATACCATCGAAGTATCAACAGAAAATGGGACAAATCGACTTGTTTTGGTGCGAGAAAATATTACTCAACCCCGTGGCATGTGCTTAGATCCGGCGCCCGGTAACAGATGGCTTTTCTGGACCGACTGGGGAGAAAATCCTCGTATTGAACGTGTCGGTATGGATGGAACAATGAGACAAACCATTATTAATACTAAAATTTATTGGCCGAATGGTCTTACTTTGGACGTGGCCACAAAACGAGTTTATTTCGCTGATTCTAAATTAGATTTCATCGACTTTTGTTACTACAATGGATCCGGGCGGCAACAGGTTCTAGCAGGTAGTCACTATTTGCTGCATCCCCACTCCTTATCTCTGTTCGAGGATACACTGTACTGGACTGATCGGCAATTAAACCGAGTATTATCAGCTCATAAATTCAAGGGGACGAATCAAACAGTCGTCTCACATTTAATCTCTCAACCTCTGTCTATTCACGTGAACCATCAATCACTTCAACCGATGTCCGAGAATCCTTGTGCCAAAGGGAACTGTCAACATTTGTGTTTACTCAGTCCGTCATCCTCAACTGGTTACACGTGTAAATGTAAACCTGGTTATCGAACAGAGCCCGATGGTAAATGTATTGAAGAAGAGAACCCCTACTTGATGGTTTTAAAAGGACACCAAATTGTAGATGTTCCTCTAAACGGAGGCGACGCTAGAGCTGGATCGTTAAGTCCTGTAGTGGGAATCGACAGTGGTACCGGATTGGACTTCGATCGTAAAAATCATGTTATCTATTGGGTGCAAGGAAAGGAAAATGACGATGAGAACTGCACTATTTACACGACACCATACGGCGGAGGTAACAAAACTGAATTCTTTAAGAATGAATCTGGACTCGTCGGTGCTGCATTTGTCATCGCATTCGATTGGCTCGGTCGAAATTTATTTATTGGTAATCGAATTGCCAGTAACATCGAAGCTGTACATGTTGACGGTAAATTTAAATACCGAACAATAGTGCTGGCAAATGATGGCAATAAAACTTCGGTATCGAAACCGAAAGCACTCGCACTCGATCCGACCGTTGGCAAATTATTTTGGATCGATGAAGGTGGTTTTGGGGTGCCTACAAAAATTGGTAGCGTAAATATGGACGGTACGAATTCGATGATTTTAGTCGATGATATCAATAATCCGGAGTCAATCACGGCCGATATCGATAAAAAACTAATTTACTATTCAACGACACATCCGCCCGCAATTATGATAATCGATTACGAAGGATTGAATAACAAAACTTTACTCTCCGAAAAGGATGACATCGCCATGCCACGAAGTTTGGGTATTTTGGACTCGAGACTCTACTTTATTGATCCGACTTATGAAAAAATCGCTCGAGTTGATCTTCCGAATGGAGACAATCCAAAAGTTATTATCGAAAATGAGTCAGATCTGCGCAACATGATCATATTTAAAAAGCGATCGATGAATCAACATCCTTGCCTAACAAATAATGGTGGCTGTGAACATCTGTGTATACCAGCGGTAAATAATGCTCGAACGTGTGCCTGTGGAATGGGCCATAAAAAAGAGAACGAAATCAGTTGTACAGCTTACAAGAGTTTTGCAGTCGTAACACAACTCGATATGACTCGTGGCTACAGCTTAAAAGATAGTGCAGAAGCCATGGTTCCCATCGCTGGTCCAGGACATAATATCCTTCACGTCGATATATTGTACCGTGAATCGTGGATCTATTGGGTCGAATATAATCGGGGTCATTGGAACGGTATTTTCCGAGTTCGCCCGAATGGTACCGAAATTCAGCACATAATCAAAGATGGCATTGGCAGCAATGGCATCCGTGGCTTAACAATCGATTGGGTTGCTGGTAATTTATATTTCACAAATATATTCCCGCACGAGAATTATGTTGAAGCTTGCTGGCTCGACGGAACAAACCGTAAAATTATCGTTAAAACAACGAGTGATGCGCCTCGAGAAATCGCTGTGAATCCCATTAAGCGACTTTTATATTGGATCGACTACGGCCAATATCCGCGTATTGGTAAAGCCTATCTAGATGGGTCAAACTGGATTCCAGTTATAACGTCGGGTATCTCAATGCCTCGGGACTTAACCGTCGATATGCTAACGCATGATGTCTACTGGGTTGATTCACGCCTCGATATGATCCAAAAGGTGTCGTATAATGGGGGAAATCGACAGCTCATCCGTCGAAATTTGCCAAACGCGATGGGAATTGCTGTGTATCTAAGTGATGTGTACTGGGTAGATCGAAATCTAGAAACTGTGTTCAAAGCATCGAAATTACCTGGAAATTCCAGCTTACCAACAAAAATACGAACCAACCTTCAAAAACTACGCGACATCGCGATCTATGACATTATAAATCAACCTCCGGATGATAGCAATCCATGTCTACGACTCGGAAATGGAGGATGCGACCAGTTATGCTTCAGTTTCCCACCAGACGCAGTTAATGGACCAAGATTAAATTTCCGATGTGATTGTGCAACAGGAAAATTAAGCACCGATGGTCGAAAATGTGAAATCGTTGACGAGTTCATTGTATTTGCAACACGAACCGAAATACGTGCCGTTAATTTAAGACCGCAATCGACCGGAACCCCATTCAAACCTCTCGTGAATTTGACGAATGTGGTTGGCCTCGATTTCGACTATGCTGATAACAAACTGTTTTTCACTCAAATTCGGCCATGGTCAAAAATTGCATGGACAAAAGCAGATAATCCGTCTTTAACCGATCTCAATACAGTGATCTCCAAGGGTATCAACCCCGAGGGTATTGCATACGATTGGACGCAGAAGAAAGTGTACTGGACTGATAGTTCGAACAACTCGATATACGCTATGAATTTAGACGGATCGGAGCTAATTATGATTGCAAGAGTTGAACGGCCACGCGCTATTGTACTCGACCCTTGTAACGGTACGCTATACTTCACGGATTGGGGACGTTTTGGTACGTCTGGTAAAATTTATCGCACCACAATGGCTGGATCATTGAAACGGGCGGTCATCGATAAAGACTTGTCGCAGCCAAGTGGTTTGGCTATTGATTATGAGGAACGAATGCTGTATTGGAGTGATGCTGTACGCGAAAGGATCGAAAGGTCGCAACTCGATGGAAAAAATCGTGAAATTTTGATAACAGCCACAATATATCCGTTTGCACTGACTGTATTCCGTAACTACATCTACTGGACCGATTTGCAGCTGCGTGGTGTTTATCGAGCAGAGAAGCATACTGGCGCCAATATGGTCGAAATGGTGAAACGGTTAGAAGATTCACCGCGCGATATTCACGTGTACAGTAAGGATCGGCAGCAATGTACCTTTAATCCGTGCAACCAAAATAATGGCGGATGTGCTCAAAGTTGTCATCCGGGCTTGAACGGAATGGCCGAATGTCGTTGTGATGAGAATTCGAAACTTGTCAACGACAATCGAATGTGCGTACCGAAGAACCAAACATGCGATTCGAGCAAGTTCTACTGTAAGAATGGCAAATGTATTTCACGTATGTGGTCATGTGATGGAGACGATGACTGCGGTGATAATTCCGATGAAGATCCAAACTACTGTACATTCCATTCGTGCGCTTCTAACGAATTCCGCTGCAATAACGGACGGTGTATCTTCAAAACTTGGAAGTGTGACCACGAGAATGATTGCAAAGATAATTCGGATGAGGATGGTTGTACCTATCCACCTTGTGTCGATGGTGAGTTCACTTGCCTGAATGGTCGATGCATTCCGCAATCGCAAGTATGTAATGGTGTTAACGATTGTAAAGACAACGCGACTAGCGATGAGACCCACGAGCGTTGTCCACAAAACACGACATGCCCGCCCAATCATCTAAAATGCGAGAAGACTAATATTTGCGTAGAACCTTATTGGCTTTGCGACGGGGACAACGATTGTGGTGATAATTCTGATGAAGATGCTTTGCATTGTGCTCAACGCACTTGCCCGCAAAATAGCTTTAGATGTCCAAACCACAGATGCATCCCAGCTACTTGGTACTGCGACGGGGATGATGATTGCGGTGATGGTGCTGACGAACCCCCAGAGTACTGCAAATCAGAAGGACGAACCTGTTTCGGTGACCTATTTACATGCGACAATGGAAATTGTATTCCACGAATTTATATCTGTGATGGTGATAATGACTGCCTAGACAACAGCGACGAGGATAATCGGCACCAATGTAGTAAGTAGTGTGCCACTTTGGAATTAAACTTTAAGCCTTTATAAAATTGTAAACACCAACATTTTTTTTTTTATAGATGATCGAAAATGTGACGAGGAGACTGAGTTCACGTGCGAGGAAAATAAATCATGGGGGCGTTCGCAATGCATACCAAAGAAATGGATCTGCGATGGTGATCCTGATTGTGTTGATGGGGCTGATGAAAACACTACAATTCACAGCTGTCCCACGCCACAACCTTGTAGCGAAGATCAATTTACGTGCCAAAATGGACGCTGCATTAATCAGGGATGGGTTTGCGACCATGATAATGATTGTGGAGACGGATCTGATGAGGGCAAACACTGCAATTCACAATATAAGACTTGTTCGACGCAAGAATTCACCTGCCGGAATTTCAAATGTATTCGTAACCAATATCGATGTGATGGCGAGGACGATTGTGGCGACTATTCAGATGAAATGGAATGCAAAAAGGATAATATGACGTGTCCAACAGGACAGTTTGCTTGTAACAATGGACAATGTATTGACATGCATTTGGTGTGCAACAAAGTGTCAGACTGTTCTGACGATTCAGATGAATCGCTACACTGTAATGTGGATGAATGTGCCAAAGTTGAAATTCACCAATGTGGGCATAAATGCATTGATACGTTGACGGGATACTATTGTGACTGTAATCAGGGATATAAGTAAGTTTGCCATTGCCCTAAATTAAAATTTTGTCATTTACAAGTTCTAAATCGTATAATTTACAGACTGCTGGCCGATGGCAAAGCTTGTGCCGATATTGACGAATGTATCGAAACTCCTGGCGTATGTTCCCAATTATGTTCAAACACTCCCGGAGGCTTCTACTGTAAATGTGATGAACGTTATTACGAGCGTCAAACGGACGAGCACACTTGCAAAAGGAAGGATAAAACTTTGCCTTGGGTTATCTTTACCAATAAATACTACGTGCGAAATATTTCCACCGATGGCACCCAATATAATCTTGTGCACCAGGACCTAATGAATGTTGTAGCTTTAGATTTTGATAGCAAGGAAAATTACATGTACTTCTGTGACGTTACTGCGAAAACTATATTCCGTTCGAAGATTGATGAAACTAAATCAGATGGTAAACCAGAACGTGAGCCTATAATTCGGCATGACTCCCACGGTTTAGAAGGTATAGCAGTCGATTGGGTTGGGCGCAAACTGTACTGGCTCGATAGACATTCGAAAAATTTGGATGTGGCGGAATTAGATGGAACAAGGCGCAAAACTCTTCGTAGTGGTGTTGTTGATCCACGGGCAATTATTGTGCACCCAGGAACTGGTTATCTCTACTTTACTTCATGGCATTTGCAGGCGTATATTGCCAAAATGGGTATGGATGGTTCAAACTTCACCCGAATTCTGACATGGGAAGATGACATTGCTTGGCCTAATGCTCTAACTATCGATTACTTTACTGACAAAATCTACTGGGCGGATGCCCATTTAGATTACATTGCGTTCGCTGATCTGGAAGGGCGACATCGTCATATTGTAATCTCCGGAGATAAAGTACCCCATGTATTCGCTTTATCAGTATTCGACGATATGCTCTACTGGACCGATTGGAATCTAAAAGCAATTCTTCGTGCCAATAAATTCACAGGAAAAATGATGCAAACTATTCGTAACACAACTCATCGACCATACGATATTCATATAAGCCATCCCCTTAGACAGCTTCCGTACACAAATCCGTGTGGCAATAATAACGGTGGATGTTCTCATTTATGCTTGATCTCTCCACCGCTCGAATCAACATATCTAAATGTAAATGGATATTTTGATGAAGGACAGCCTGGATACAGATGTGCCTGCCCCAACCAATACTATTTAGCGAGAGACACAAAAACTTGTATCTCAAATTGCACGGCTGGTCAACACCAGTGCGGCGGTGCCGACGAAAAATGTATTCCATGGTTCTGGAAATGTGATGGCGAGAAAGATTGTAAAGATGGTTCTGATGAACCGGACACTTGTCCACAGAGACATTGTCGTGCTGGCACATTCCAATGTGGTAACACAAATTGTACCCCATCCGCGACCATTTGTGATGGCACGGATGATTGTGGTGACGGAAGTGATGAGCAACACTGTGATCTTCCGTGTCCTGAGTCAGACTTTAAATGTAAATCTAGTGGGCGTTGCATATTGAACAGTTGGCGATGTGATGATGATGCGGACTGTAAAGATGGTAGTGATGAAGATCCGGCAGTATGTCGTAAGTATCCCATTTCATTTGTCTTGATAGCAAAAATTATATTCAATATTTGTTATTTCAGACAAACGAGCGTGTGATCCGGAAACCGAGTTCAGCTGCAAAAATGGTCGTTGCATTCCAAAATTGTGGATGTGTGATTTCGATAACGACTGCGGTGACGATTCAGATGAACCAGCTTATATGTGTCGCCAACGTAACTGCACAACCGGATGGCAGAGGTGTCCGGGCCAATCAAATTACCGTTGCATTCCGAAATGGTTATTCTGTGATGGTAAAGATGATTGTCGCGACAGTAGTGACGAGCTGCCAGAAAATTGTCCAAAATGTAATGCCGGAACCGATTTCAAGTGTGGCAATAATCGTTGTATACCAAAGTAAGATGTTTTGGCTGCTATACCCGCTGTAAAAATACTGAATTGTTTCTCTTATTTTATTATAGACAATGGACTTGTGATTTTGCGGACGATTGCGGAGACGGAAGTGATGAAAGTGAATCGTTGTGTAAAGGAAAATATCGAGAATGCTCGGAATCAGAGTTCCACTGCGGTAACGGTAAATGTATTTCGAATAGATGGCGCTGTGATCATGAAGATGATTGTGGCGATAATACGGATGAACTTAACTGTGAGGGGTACGCCTGTAAAAATGGTACATTCCAATGTGCATCGGGTCACTGTATTGCGTCTTACTTCCGTTGTGACGGAGATCGTGATTGTCGTGATATGTCAGATGAAATTGGATGTGCACCGCGTTTCCCGGGAGGCCGATACTGCTCCGATACCAAATTCCAATGTAACAATAATTTATGTGTTTCGACGGCAGATCTATGTGACGGTACCGATGATTGTGGTGATAATTCAGATGAGGATGCGACAGTTTGTGCCAACTTCAATTGCGATACATTACGCCGATTCCAATGTGCCAATCATCGGTGTGTTGCCCGCTATCAAATATGCGATGGCGTTGATAATTGCGGAGATGGTTCCGATGAAAATAACATGACCTTGTGTGCAATGAAACAGAAACCATGTGATTCGCTGACCCAATATAAATGCGCCAACAAGAAATGTATCGACAAGACACAAGTTTGTGATTTTGCAAACGATTGTGGAGATAGTTCCGATGAATTAGGCTGCCATCATTCAAATACATGTTCAGATTTGGGTAAAGGCGGATGTGAACACCACTGCACAAATCTAACGGATGGCGGGTACATATGTGCTTGTTACCCGGGTTATATAATTTCTGCCGAAAATCGTAAAAAGTGCAATGACATTGATGAGTGCCTAACTTCAACCCATACATGCTCGCAAGATTGCACGAACTTGAACGGAACCTATCAGTGCACATGTCGAGAAGGCTTCTTGCTTTCGGATGGCATGTCTGGTGTGTGTAAAGTACTAAAAGATGATGTCACACTAATATTCTCAACTGGACCGGAAATTCGAGCATTCGACTTAAAAGCACGCGAAGAATTCGATGTGATAGGGTTAGAGAAGCGTATCGAGGCTCTAGATTACAATCCAATTTCACAAATGGTATTTTGGGCTGACAGTTACGATAAGACAATCAAACGTTCGTATATGGTGAATGCCCTTGATGGAAAAGTGAAAATCGGGTACGCACAAGATTTGAACATGAAGGGTAACTCGAAGCCGACTGCAGTTGCGGTCGACTGGATTGCTGATAATTTATATTGGACTGAAACTGATAGAACTGGCTCTAAACCACGAGGGCGTGTTATGGTTGCAAAAACTGATGGTCGATATCGTCGTGCCGTAATCAATAATGGCCTTGAGCTACCTACTTCAGTGGCAGTAGACCCGCAAAGAGGTCGTATGTTCTGGGCTGATGCTGGGAGTGCTCCGAAAATTGAGGTGTCATGGATGGATGGTTCGAAGCGACGGCCAATAATCACCGAATCTATCAGACATCCAGCCGGTTTAACGATTGACTATTCCATGGAGCACACAATATACTGGGTGGATACCAAACTTAACACGATCGAAATGATGCGATCGGATGGTACCAATCGTAAAGCAATCGCGAAAGGTGATTTCCTTAAACATCCTATTTCACTGGATGTGTTCGAATCGAATATGTACTGGGTTACAAGGGATTCTGGTGAACTAGTACGACAAGATAAATTTGGCCGTGGTGTCCAGGTTGTGCTCCAACGAAACTTACTTAATCCATCGGGAATAAAAGGTTTGGAGTCATTTTACAGGTTCGCAGTAGGTCGCTAATGTTTTATTTTGTTTTTTTAGTTTATCACGATTTGCGTTACAACACCTCGATTAGAAATCCATGCCATAATAGTGCCTGTTCGCATTTATGTTTATTAGTTCCTGGAGGTAGACGTTGTGCATGTCCAGATAATACAATTCCGACTTCACATCGTAGCACCGCTGATGTAGTTTGTGATGCTGGTAAGTAAATCGCATATTAAAATTATTTTTGGAGTTTAACGTGACAATGATACTTTTACAGCTGCCGAGCGACCACGTCTCGAGCCTAAAGTGTGTACATGTGAAAATGGTGGAATGTGTCATGAAGATGAACAAGGAAACCTCAAATGTGAATGTCTTCCAGAATTTAAAGGTCCAAATTGTGAACAATCACTGGGCCATACACATCATCCGACCACAGGTAGTTCGGCCGCAATTATAGTACCAATTATGGTTATACTGCTAGTTCTACTCGCGGCTGGTGGTGTTTGGTATGTGATACGGAAGCGACCATTGTAAGTACCCGATGATAAAATAAAAGTCATGATTCGTCAAATATTAATCATTTTGCTTTGATTACAGTGGTAAGGTCGCCCGCCTAAGTAGTTTATCGTCATCACAAAGTGTATCCTTCCGACAAGGAACCAATGTTGAATTTAATTCACCTGGTTTTGTCGGGCCAAATGGTCCATCAGATGGAACGGCAATTCCTCCGCTAGATGGATATAATTTGGAGACGATTAATAATAAGCCAAGGGATTTTTCAAATCCAATGTATGATGCTGTGCAATCGGGTACAACGGCGGATCCAACACTAGGAAATGGTTCGTCTGGTAAGTTTAAGGAACAGGAAATTAGTACGGCCTTTACTTTATGCCTTATTTTGTTTGTAGGAATCTATGAGGTGCCAACTGATCCATCAAAACCAAAAACAATATCTGGTCCATTTACCGAACCAGTTTCAGCGATATTAGCACCTAGTAGTATAACACATAGAACATCACCTCAGTTACAATTAAGAAGCAGAGAGCTAGATCCGGCCGCCGATACGGGCAAGGATACCCAAAATTTAGTCGAAGAAGATAAATCGGAATGCTGATATTGAATGAGAATTTTTCGGCATCAGGCGAGAAAAAAGAAAAAGAAGAAAGCAAAATTTATATTTTATATTAATTACATATAAATTTAAAAAGAGAAAAACGTTAATTATAATTTTGTTTTATTAAGTTTTAATAAGTCTATGCATACATAATTAATATATTTAAAAGAGTTTTAACAACCAACAACAAAAATACATTCCAAACATAATTAAAAAAAAGAAAATCTCTAAACAAATGGAGCCAAGCTCATCTCGATCGACATTTTTATTTTACATAATTTTTATTTAATTAAATTATATAATTAATTAGAATTAAACAAATATATAAAGAAAGACACTAAATATATTTTTATACTGGTTTTGGTAAACATGCGCATTCCTTCCTAATTATTATTTAAATTATTACGGTTATAGATGGTACGCCATTTTTATTCCTTTGTTATTAAATTTTAAATTATTTTCCATTTTTATTAATGTTTGTTTTTCCAATCTATAACTGTGAATTAATAAAATTTGTAAATAATTATGTAAAATGAAAATTATAAATATTTTTAATTTGCCATAAATAAATAAAATTCTAAAATAAAAGAAATTTTAATATTTTTATAAAGAAGTAAATAAATAAAAAATTTGAAAATTAATAAAAAAAAATGACTGAATGGTGCAAGTTAAAGTAAAAAAAAAATAATTAAATTAATTAATTATAGATCTGTTTTTAACGTTTTATAATTTCTAAAATTATTTAACATTAATATTATTTTCGTGTAAATAAATTTTAAATTTTTATAGAATTTCAGTAGCTGTATGCGATTAATTAAACGATCACACTGTGTTAATTAATAGTTTATTAATTAATGCTACACATAAAAAGAGACATATATTTTTATTACATATCATGATCGTTCCTTTTTCATCACAATAAATAAGGCAACAAATTATATATTTATCAAATTAATGATCGTTTATTTAAATTAATTATATTATTATTATTATTATTTCTTTTTATATCAAAAACATATTGTAGAAAAGAAAAATATATAAATATTAAAAGTAGTTATTATATAAATAATTAATTAAATAAATATATATAAATAAATAAAAATGAAGAATGAACATAAAAATGATGAAAAGTAAAATAAATGAAAAAATTAAATAAATATAAATAAAACTAAATAAAATAAAAACTACGAAACCGTCCAAAAAAGTAAAAAAATCATAAAAGTAAAGAAATAAAAAAAATTAAATTAATTTTTAAAAATGTATAAAAAAATATTTGCGTTTAATTATTTAAATCACATTCTAGCTAAAATTAAAACCACCGATTTTCCCAAGACATTAGAGTCCCATTATTATATTTTTTAATTTATAGTGCATTTTTTGGTAAGCGTGTATAGAAGTAGAATTTTTACAGATAAAGATTTTGTTAGAGGCACGTTCAATATTTATACACTTTGACGCAACATGTGTTTAGCAGTAAGTTCGGAAATTTTCAGTAGAACTGCATTTAGATTAGTATGTTGGCTCATTTGAACGTAATGAAATTTTGATTACAAAATGTGACCCGATTTCAAAATTCGACTATTCCAACAACCGCGCTTCTCGTATGTAAATTACCGGTTGTTTCTTGCTCAACGTTGTTCCTCTCATGTAATGCTATTTGCATTACCTATAATCGTGTTGAACCGGAAAAACAACAAAATTTTTTTTCCAATTTTTTTGCTAAAATCCCTGATGGTTAGCCTTACAGTTTTTTTGCCCGAAAAAATTTATTGTCTCTGATTCTTTATGTTTCGGTAATTTTGGGTAAATCTGGGAATTTTCAGTAGGGTTGCGTTTAAATTATTGCAATACGTTGCATCATTCGAATGCAATGAAGTTTCGATTACAAAATTCGACCGAATTTCAAAATTCGACTCTTCCAACAACCGCGCTTCTCGTATGTAAATTACCGGTTGCTTCTTGCTCAACTTGCTATTTGCATTACCTATAATCGTGTTGAACCGGAAAAACAACAAGATTTTTTTTTCAATTTTTTTGCGAAAATTCCTGATGGTTAGCCTTACAGTTTTTTTGCCAGATAAAATTTATTGTCTCTGATCCTTTATGTTTCGGTAATTTTGGGTAAATCTGGGAATTTTCAGTAGGGCTGCGTTTAAATTATTGCAATACGTTGCATCATTCGCATGCAATGAAGTTTCGATTACAAAATTCGACTCTCTCAACAACCGCGCTTCTCGTATGTAAATTACCGGTTGCTTCTTGCTCAACGTGCTATTTGCATTACCTATAATCGTGTTGAACCGGAAAAACAACAAGATTTTTTTTCCAATTTTTTTGCGAAAATCCCTGATGGTTAGCCTTACAGTTTTTTTGCCCGAAAAAATTTATTGTCTCTGATCCTTTATGTTTCGGTAATTTTGGGTAAATCTGGGAATTTTCAGTAGAGTTGCGTTTAAATTATTGCAATACGTTGCATCATTCGAATGCAATGACGTTTCGATTACAAAATTCGACCGAATTTTAAAATTCGACTCTTCCAACAACCGCGCTTCTCGTATGTAAATTACCGGTTGTTTCTTGCTCAACGTGCTATTTGCATTACCTATAATCGTGTTGAACCGGAGAAACAACAAGATTTTTTTTTCCAATTTTTTTTCGAAAATCCCTGATGGTTAGCCTTACAGTTTTTTTGCTGGATAAAATTTATTGTCTCTGATCCTTTATGTTTCGGTAATTTTGGGTAAATCTGGGAATTTTCAATAGGGCTGCGTTTAAATTATTGCAATACGTTGCCTCATTTGAATGTAACGAAATTTCGATTACATAATGTGACTGATTTCAAAATGCATCACTTCCAATAACCGCGCTTCTCGTATGTAAATTACCGGTTGCTTCTTGCTCAACATGCTATTTGCATTACCTATAATCGTGTTGAACCGGAAAAACAACAACATTTTTTTTTCAATTTTTTGCGAAAATCCCTGATGGTTAGCCTTACAGTTTTTTTGCTGGATAAAATTGATTGCCTCTGATCGTTTATGTTTCGGTAATTTTGGGTAAATCTGGGAATTTTCAGTAGAGTTGCGTTTATATTATTGCAATACGTTGCATCATTCGCATGCAATGAAGTTTCGATTACAAAATTCGACTCTCTCAACAACCGCGCTTCTCGTATGTAAATTACCGGTTGCTTCTTGCTCAACGTGCTATTTGCATTACCTATAATCGTGTTGAACCGGAAAAACAACAAGATTTTTTTTCCAATTTTTTTGCGAAAATCCCTGATGGTTAGCCTTACAGTTTTTTTGCCGGATAAAATTTATTGTCTCTGATTCTTTATGTTTCGGTAATTTTGGGTAAATCTGGGAATTTTCAGTATAGAGTTGCGTTTAAATTATTGCAATACGTTGCCTCATTTGAATGGAATGAAATTTTGATTACAAAATGTGACCCGATTTCAAAATTCGACTCTTCCAACAACCGCGCTTCTCGTATGTAAATTACCGGTTGCTTCTTGCTCAACGTGCTATTTCCATTACCTATAATCGTGTTGATCCGGAAAAACAACAAGATTATTTTTTCCAATTTTTTTGCGAAAATCCCTGATGGTTAGCCTTACAGTTTTTTGCCGGATAAAATTTATTGTCTCTGATT
The DNA here is from genome assembly GCA_932526605.1 of Nephrotoma flavescens. Classification (NCBI taxonomy): domain Eukaryota; kingdom Metazoa; phylum Arthropoda; class Insecta; order Diptera; family Tipulidae; genus Nephrotoma; species Nephrotoma flavescens. The sequence goes on from OW052220.1 coordinate 2,582,949, forward strand.
CTTTATGTTTCGGTAATTTTGGGTAAATCTGGGAATTTTCAGTAGAGCTGCGTTTAAATTATTGCAATACGTTGCATCATTCGCATGCAATGAAGTTTCGATTACAAAATTCGACTCTCTCAACAACCGCGCTTCTCGTATGTAAATTACCGGTTGCTTCTTGCTCAACGTGCTATTTGCATTACCTATAATCGTGTTGAACCGGAAAAACAACAAGATTTTTTTTCCAATTTTTTTGCGAAAATCCCTGATGGTTAGCCTTACAGTTTTTTTGCCGGATAAAATTTATTGTCTCTGATTCTTTATGTTTCGGTAATTTTGGGTAAATCTGAGAATTTTCAGTAGGGTTTCGTTTAAATTATTGCAATACGTTGCCTCATTTGAATGTAATGAAGATTCGATTACAAAATTCGACCGAATTTCAAAATTCGACTCTTCCAACAACCGCGCTTCTCGTATGTAAATTACCGGTTGCTTCTTGCTCAACGTGCTATTTGCATTACCTATAATCGTGTTGAACCGGAAAAACAACAACATTTTTTTCCATTTTTTGCGAAAATCCCTGATGGTTAGCCTTACAGTTTTTTGCTGGATAAAATTTATTGTCTTTGATCCTTTATGTTTCGGTAATTTTGGGTAAATCTGGGAATTTTCAGTAGGGTTGCGTTTAAATTATTGCAATACGTTGCATCATTCGAATGCAATGAAGTTTCGATTACAAAATTCGACCGAATTTCAAAATTCGACTCTTCCAACAACCGCGCTTCTCGTATGTAAATTACCGGTTGCTTCTTGCTCAACGTGCTATTTCCATTACCTATAATCGTGTTGATCCGGAAAAACAACAAGATTATTTTTTCCAATTTTTTTGCGAAAATCCCTGATGGTTAGCCTTACAGTTTTTTGCCGGATAAAATTTATTGTCTCTGATTCTTTATGTTTCGGTAATTTTGGGTAAATCTGGGAATTTTCAGTAGAGCTGCGTTTAAATTATTGCAATACGTTGCATCATTCGCATGCAATGAAGTTTCGATTACAAAATTCGACTCTCTCAACAACCGCGCTTCTCGTATGTAAATTACCGGTTGCTTCTTGCTCAACGTGCTATTTGCATTACCTATAATCGTGTTGAACCGGAAAAACAACAAGATTATTTTTCCATTTTTTTTGCGAAAATCCCTGATGGTTAGCCTTACAGTTTTTTTGCCGGATAAAATTTATTGTCTCTGATTCTTTATGTTTCGGTAATTTTGGGTAAATCTGGGAATTTTCAGTAGGGCTGCGTTTAAATTATTGCAATACGTTGTCTCATTTGAATGTAACGAAATTTCGATTACAAAATTCGATCGAATTTCAAAATTCGACTCTTCCAACAACCGCGCTTCTCGTATGTAAATTACCGGTTGCTTCTTGCTCAACGTGCTATTTGCATTACCTATAATCGTGTTGAACCGGAAAAACAACAACATTTTTTTCCATTTTTTGCGAAAATCCCTGATGGTTAGCCTTACAGTTTTTTGCTGGATAAAATTTATTGTCTTTGATCCTTTATGTTTCGGTAATTTTGGGTAAATCTGGGAATTTTCAGTAGGGTTGCGTTTAAATTATTGCAATACGTTGCATCATTCGAATGCAATGAAGTTTCGATTACAAAATTCGACCGAATTTCAAAATTCGACTCTTCCAACAACCGCGCTTCTCGTATGTAAATTACCGGTTGCTCTTGCTCAACGTGCTATTTGCATTACCTATAATCGTGTTGAACCGGAAAAACAACAACATTTTTTTTTCAATTTTTTTGCGAAAATCCCTGATGGTTAGCCTTACAGTTTTTTTGCCGGATAAAATTTATTGTCTCTGATCCTTTGTGTTTCGGTAATTTTGGGTAAATCTGGGAATTTTCAGTAGGGTTGCGTTTAAATTATTGCAATACGTTGCCTCATTTGAATGTAATGAAGTTTCGATTACAAAATTCGACCGAATTTCAAAATTCGACTCTTCCAACAACCGCGCTTCTCGTATGTAAATTACCGGTTGCTTCTTGCTCAACGTGCTATTTGCATTACCTATAATCGTGTTGAACCGGAAAAACAACAACATTTTTTTTCAATTTTTTTGCGAAAATCCCTGATGGTTAGCCTTACAGTTTTTTGCTGGATAAAATTTATTGTCTCTAATCCTTTATGTTTCGGTAATTTTGGGTAAATCTGGGAATTTTCAGTAGGGTTGCGTTTAAATTATTGCAATACGTTGCATCATTCGAATGCAATGAAGTTTCGATTACAAAATTCGACCGAATTTCAAAATTCGACTCTTCCAACAACCGCGCTTCTCGTATGTAAATTACCGGTTGCTTCTTGCTCAACGTGCTATTTGCATTACCTATAATCGTGTTGAACCGGAAAAACAACAACATTTTTTTTTCAATTTTTTTGCGAAAATCCCTGATGGTTAGCCTTACAGTTTTTTGCTGGATAAAATTTATTGTCTCTGATCCTTTATGTTTCGGTAATTTTGGGTAAATCTGGGAATTTTCAGTAGGGTTGCGTTTAAATTATTGCAATACGTTGCATCATTCGAATGCAATGAAGTTTCGATTACAAAATTCGACCGAATTTCAAAATTCGACTCTTCCAACAACCGCGCTTCTCGTATGTAAATTACCGGTTGCTTCTTGCTCAACGTGCTATTTGCATTACCTATAATCGTGTTGAACCGGAAAAACAACAAGATTTTTTTCCAATTTTTTTGCGAAAATCCCTGATGGTTAGCCTTACAGTTTTTTTGCTGGATAAAATTTATTGTCTCTGATCCTTTATGTTTCGGTAATTTTGGGTAAATCTGGGAATTTTCACTATAGAGTTGCATTTAAATTATTGCAATATGTTGCCTCATTTGAATGCAATGAAGTTTCGATTACAAAATGTGACCCGATTTCAAAATTCGACTCTTCCAACAACCGCGCTACTCGTATGTAAATTATCGGTTGCTTCTTGCTCAACGTGCTATTTGCATTACCTATAATCGTGTTGAACCGGAAAAACAACAAGATTTTTTTCCAATTTTTTTGCGAAAATCCCTGATGGTTAGCCTTACAGTTTTTGCTGGATAAAATTTATTGTCTCTGATCCTTTATGTTTCGGTAATTTTGGGTAAATCTGGGAATTTTCAGTAGGGTTGCGTTTAAATTATTGCAATACGTTGCATCATTCGAATGCAATGAAGTTTCGATTACAAAATTCGACTCTTCCAACAACCGCGCTTCTCGTATGTAAATTACCGGTTGCTTCTTGCTCAACGTGCTATTTGCATTACCTATAATCGTGTTGAACCGGAAAAACAACAACATTTTTTTTTCAATTTTTTTGCGAAAATCCCTGATGGTTAGCCGTACAGTTTTTTTGCTGGATAAAATTTATTGTCTCTGATCCTTTATGTTTCGGTAATTTTGGGTAAATTTGGGAATTTTCAGTATAGTTGCGTTTATATTATTGCAATACGTTGCATCATGCGCATGCAATGAAGTTTCGATTACAAAATTCGACTCTCTCAACAACCGCGCTTCTCGTACGTAAATTACCGGTTGCTTCTTGCTCAACGTGCTATTTGCATTACCTATAATCGTGTTGAACCGGAAAAACAACAAGATTTTTTTCCCATTTTTTTGCAGAAATCCATGATGGTTAGCCTTACAGTTTTTTTGCCCGAAAAAATTTATTGTCTCTGATTCTTTATGTTTCGGTAATTTTGGGTAAATCTGGGAATTTTCAGTAGGGTTGCGTTTAAATTATTGCAAGACGTTGCATCATTCGAATGCAATGACGTTTCGATTACAAAATTCGACCGAATTTTAAAATTCGACTCTTCCAACAACCGCGCTTCTCGTATGTAAATTACCGGTTGTTTCTTGCTCAACGTGCTATTTGCATTACCTATAATCGTGTTGAACCGGAGAAACAACAACATTTTTTTTTCAATTTTTTTGCGAAAATCCCTGATGGTTAGCCTTACAGTTTTTTTGCTGGATAAAATTTATTGTCTCTGATCCTTTATGTTTCGGTAATTTTGTGTAAATCTGGGAATTTTCAGTAGGGTTGAGTTTAAATTATTGCAATACGTTGCATCATTCGAATGCAATGAAGTTTCGATTACAACATATGACCGAATTTCAAAATTCGACTCTTCCAACAACCGCGCTTCTCGTATGTTAATTACCGGTTGTTTCTTGCTCAACGTGCTATTTGCATTACCTATAATCGTGTTGAACCGGAGAAACAACAACATTTTTTTTTCAATTTTTTTGCGAAAATCCCTGATGGTTAGCCTTACAGTTTTTTTGCTGGATAAAATTTATTGTCTCTGATCCTTTATGTTTCGGTAATTTTGTGTAAATCTGGGAATTTTCAGTAGGGTTGAGTTTAAATTATTGCAATACGTTGCATCATTCGAATGCAATGAAGTTTCGATTACAACATATGACCGAATTTCAAAATTCGACTCTTCCAACAACCGCGCTTCTCGTATGTAAATTACCGGTTGCTTCTTGCTCAACGTGCTATTTGCATTGCCTATAATCGTGTTGAACCGGAAAAACAAGATTTTTTTCCAATTTTTTGCGAAAATCCCTGATGGTTAGCCTTACAGTTTTTTTGCCGGATAAAATTTATTGTCTCTGATCGTTTATGTTTCGGTAATTTTGGGTAAATCTGGGAATTTTCAGTATAGAGTTGCATTTAAATTATTGCAATATGTTGCCTCATTTGAATGTAATGAAGTTTCTTCCAACAACCGCGCTTCTCGTATGTAAATTACCGATTGCTTCTTGCTCAACGTGCTATTTGCATTACCTGTAATCGTGTTGAACCGGAAAAACAACAAGATTTTTTTTTTCAATTTTTTTGCGAAAATCCCTGATGGTTAGCCTTACAGTTTTTTGCCGGATAAAATTTATAGTCTCTGATTCTTTATGTTTCGGTAATTTTGGGTAAATCTGGGAGTTTTCAGTAGGGTTGCGTTTAAATTATTGCAATATGTTGCATCATTCGAATGCAATGAAGTTTCGATTACAAAATTCGACCGAATTTCAAAATTCGACTCTTCCAACAACCGCGCTTCTCGTATGTAAATTACCGGTTGCTTCTTGCTCAACGTGCTATTTGCATTACCTATAATCGTGTTGAACCGGAAAACAACAACATTTTTTTTTTCAATGTTTTGCGAAAATCCCTGATGGTTAGCCTTACAGTTTTTTTGCTGGATAAAATTTATTGTCTCTGATCGTTTATGTTTCGGTAATTTTGGGTAAATCTGGGAATTTTCAGTATAGAGTTGCATTTAAATTATTGCAATATGTTGCCTCATTTGAATGTAATGAAGTTTCTTCCAACAACCGCGCTTCTCGTATGTAAATCACCGATTGCTTCTTGCTCAACGTGCTATTTGCATTACCTATAATCGTGTTGAACCGGAAAAACAACAAGATTTTTTCCAATTTTTTTGCGAAAATCCCTGATGGTTAGCCTTACAGTTTTTTTGCCGGATAAAATTTATTGTCTCTGATTCTTTATGTTTCGGTAATTTTGGGTAAATCTGGGAGTTTTCAGTAAGGTTGCGTTTAAATTATTGCAATACGTTGCCTCATTTGAATGTAACGAAATTTTGATTACAAAATGTGACCCGATTTCAAAATTCGACTCTTCCAACAACCGCGCTTCTCGTATGTAAATTACCGGTTGCTTCTTGCTTAACGTGCTATTTGCATTACCTATAATTGTGTTGAACCGGAAAAACAACAACATTTCTTTTTTCAATTTTTTTGCGAAAATCCCTGATGGTTAGCCTTACAGTTTTTTTGCTGGATAAAATTTATTGGCTCTGATCGTTTATATTTCGGTAATTTTGAGTAAATCTGGGAATTTTCAGTAGGGTTACGTTTAAATTATTGCAATATGTTGCATCATTCGAATGCAATGAAGTTTCGATTACAAAATTCGACCGAATTTCAAAATTCGACTCTTCCAACAACCGCGCTTCTCGTATGTAAATTACCGGTTGCTTCTTGCTCAACGTGCTATTTGCATTACCTATAATCGTGTTGAACCGGAAAAACAACAACATTTTTTTTTTCAATTTTTTTGCGAAAATCCCTGATGGTTAGCCTTACAGTTTTTTGCTGGATAAAATTTATTGTCTCTGATCCTTTATGTTTCGGTAATTTTGGGTAAATCTGGGAATTTTCAGTAGGGTTGCGTTTAAATTATTGCAATACGTTGCATCATTCGCATGCAATGAAGTTTCGATTACAAAATTCGACTCTCTCAACAACCGCGCTTCTCGTATGTAAATTACCGGTTGCTTCTTCATCAACGTGCTATTTGCATTACCTATAATCGTGTTGAACCGGAAAAACAACAAAATTGTTTTTCCAATTTTTTTGCGAAAATCCCTGATGGTTAGCCTTACAGTTTTTTTGCCCGAAAAAATTTATTGTCTCTGATTCTTTATGTTTCGCTAATTTTGGGTAAATCTGGGAATTTTCAGTAGGGTTGCGTTTAAATTATTGCAATACGTTGCATCATTCGAATGCAATGACGTTTCGATTACAAAATTCGACCGAATTTTAAAATTCGACTTTTCCAACAACCGCGCTTCTCGTATGTAAATTACCGGTTGTTTCTTGCTCAACGTGCTATTTGCATTACCTATAATCGTGTTGAACCGGAGAAACAACAAGATTTTTTTTTCCAATTTTTTTTCGAAAATCCCTGATGGTTAGCCTTACAGTTTTTTTGCTGGATAAAATTTATTGTCTCTGATCCTTTATGTTTCGGTAATTTTGGGTAAATCTGGGAATTTTAAGTAGGGTCGCGTTTAAATTATTGCAATACGTTGCATCATTCGAATGCAATGAAGTTTCGATTACAAAATTCGACTCTCTCAACAACCGCGCTTCTCGTATGTAAATTACCGGTTGCTTCTTGCTCAACGTGCTATTTGCATTACCTATAATCGTGTTGAACCGGAAAAACAACAACATTTTTTTTTCAATTTTTTTGCGAAAATCCCTGATGGTTAGTTAGCCTTACAGTTTTTTGCCGGATAAAATTGATTGTCTCTGATCGTTTATGTTTCGGTAATTTTGGGTAAATCTGGGAATTTTCTGTAGGGTTGCGTTTATATTATTGCAATACGTTGCATCATTCGAATGCAATGAAGTTTCGATTACAAAATTCGACTCTCTCAACAACCGCGCTTCTCGTATGTAAATTACCGGTTGCTTCTTGCAAAATCTATGCAATGACGTTTCGATTACAAAATTCGACCGAATTTTAAAATTCGACTCTTCCAACAACCGCGCTTCTCGTATGTAAATTATCGGTTGTTTCTTGCTTAACGTGCTATTTGCATTGCCTATAATCGTGTTGAACTGGAAAAACAACAACATTTTTTTTTCAATTTTTTTGCGAAAATCCCTGATGGTTAGCCTTACAGTTTTTTTGCTGGATAAAATTTATTGTCTCTGATCCTTTATGTTTCGGTAATTTTGGGTAAATTTGGGAATTTTCAGTAGAGTTGCGTTTATATTATTGCAATACGTTGCATCATGCGCATGCAATGAAGTTTCGATTACAAAATTCGACTCTCTCAACAACCGCGCTTCTCGTATGTAAATTACCGGTTGCTTCTTGCTCAACGTGCTATTTGCATTACCTATAATCATGTTGAACCGGAAAAACAACAAGATTTTTTTTTCAATTTTTTGCGAAAATCCCTGATGGTTAGCCTTACAGTTTTTTGCCGGATAAAATTTATTGCCTCTGATTCTTTATGTTTCGGTAATTTTGTGTAAATCAGGGAATTTTCAGTAGGGTTGAGTTTAAATTATTGCAATACGTTGCCTCATTTGAATGTAACGAAATTTCGATTACAACATATGACCGAATTTCAAAATTCGACTCTTCCAACAACCGCGCTTCTCGTATGTAAATTACCGGTTGCTTCTTGCTCAACGTGCTATTTGCATTACCTATAATCATGTTGAACCGGAAAAACAACAAGATTTTTTTTTCAATTTTTTGCGAAAATCCCTGAAGGTTAGCCTTACAGTTTTTTGCTGGATAAAATTTATTGTCTCTGATTCTTTATGTTTCGGTAATTTTGGGTAAATCTGGGAATTTTCAGTAGGGTTGAGTTTAAATTATTGCAATACGTTGCCTCATTTGAATGTAACGAAATTTCGATTACAAAATGTGACCCGATTTCAAAATTCGACTCTTCCAACAACCGCGCTTCTCGTATGTAAATTACCGGTTGCTTCTTGCTCAACGTGCTATTTGCATTACCTATAATCGTGTTGATCCGGAAAAACAAAAAGATTTTTTTCAAATTTTTTTGCGAAAATCCCTGATGGTTAGCCTTACAGTTTTTTGCCGGATAAAATTTATTGTTTCTGATTCTTTATGTTTCGGTAATTTTGGGTAAATCTGGGAATTTTCAGTAGGGTTGCGTTTGAATTATTGCAATACGTTGCATCATTCGAATGCAATGAAGTTTCGATTACAAAATTCGACCGAATTTCAAAATTCGACTCTTCCAACAACCGTGCTTCTCGTATGTAAATTACCGGTTGCTTCTTGCTCAACGTGCTATTTGCATTACCTATAATCGTGTTGGACCGGAAAAACAACAAGATTTTTTTTCAATTTTTTTGCGAAAATCCCTGATGGTTAGCCTTACAGTTTTTTTGCCGGATAAAATTTATTGCCTCTGATTCTTTATGTTTCGGTAATTTTGGGTAAATCTGGGAATTTTCAGTAGGGTTGAGTTTAAATTATTGCAATACGTTGCCTCATTTGAATGTAACGAAATTTCGATTACAAAATATGACCGAATTTCAAAATTCGACTCTTCCAACAACCGTGCTTCTCGTATGTAAATTACCGGTTGCTTCTTGCTCAACGTGCTATTTGCATTACCTATAATCATGTTGAACCGGAAAAACAAAAAGATTTTTTTTTTCAATTTTTTGCGAAAATCCCTGATGGTTAGCCTTACAGCTTTTGCCGGATAATATTTATTGTCTCTGATTCTTTATGTTTCGGTAATTTTGGGTAAATCTGGGAATTTTCAGTAGGGGTGCGTTTAAATTATTGCAATACGTTGCCTCATTCGAATGTAAAGAAATTTCGATTACAAAATGTGACCCGATTTCAAAATTCGACTCTTCCAACAACCGCGCTTCTCGTATGTAAATTACCGGTTGATTCTTGCTCAACGTGCTATTTGCATTACCTATAATCATGTTGAACCGGAAAAACAACAAGATTTTTTTTTTCAATTTTTTGCGAAAATCCCTGATGGTTAGTTAGCCTTACAGTTTTTTTGCCAGATAAAATTTATTGTCTCTGATTCTTTATGTTTCGGTAATTTTGGGTAAATCTCGGAATTTTCAATAGGGTTGCGTTTAAATTATTGCAATACATTGCCTCATTTGAATGTAACGAAATTTCGATTACAAAATGTGACACGATTTCAAAATTCGACTCTTCCAACAACCGTGCTTCTCGTATGTAAATTACCGGTTGCTTCTTGCTCAACGTGCTATTTGCATTACCTATAATCATGTTGAACCGGAAAAACAACAAGATTTTTTTTCAATTTTTTGCGAAAATCCCTGATGGTTAGCCTTACAGCTTTTGCCGGATAAAATTTATTGTCTCTGATTCTTTATGTTTCGGTAATTTTGTGTAAATCTGGGAATTTTCAGTAGGGGTGCGTTGCCTCATTTGAATGTAAAGAAATTTCGATTACAAAATGTGACCCGATTTCAAAATTCGACTCTTCCAACAACCGCGCTTCTCGTATGTAAATTACCGGTTGATTATTGCTCAACGTGCTATTTGCATTACCTATAATCATGTTGAACCGGAAAAACAACAAGATTTTTTTTTTCAATTTTTTGCGAAAATCCCTGATGGTTAGCCTTACAGTTTTTTTGCCGGATAAAATTTATTGTCTCTGATTCTTTATGTTTCGCTAATTTTGGGTAAATCTCGGAATTTTCAATAGGGTTGCGTTTAAATTATTGCAATACGTTGCCTCATTTGAATGTAACGAAATTTCGATTACAAAATATGACCGAATTTCAAAATTCGACTCTTCCAACAACCGTGCTTCTCGTATGTAAATTACCGGTTGCTTCTTGCTCAACGTGCTATTTGCATTACCTATAATCATGTTGAACCGGAAAAACAACAAGATTTTTTTTTCAATTTTTTGCGAAAATCCCTGATGGTTAGCCTTACAGCTTTTGCCGGATAAAATTTATTGTCTCTGATTCTTTATGTTTCGGTAATTTTGTGTAAATCTGGGAATTTTCAGTAGGGGTGCGTTTAAATTATTGCAATACGTTGCCTCATTTTAATGTAAAGAAATTTCGATTACAAAATGTGACCCGATTTCAAAATTCGACTCTTCCAACAACCGCGCTTTTCGTATGTAAATTACCGGTTGCTTCTTGCTCAACGTGCTTTTTCCATTACCTATAATCGTGTTGATCCGGAAAAACAAAAAGATTTTTTTCCCATTTTTTTGCGAAAATCCCTGATGGTTGGCCTTACAGTTTTTTTGCCGGATAAAATTTATTGTCTCTGATCATTTATGTTTCGGTCATTTTGGGTAAACCTGGGAATTTTCACTATAGAGTTGCATTTAAATTATTGCAATATGTTGCCTCATTTGAATGTAATGAAGTTTCGATTACAAAATTCGACCGAATTTCAAAATTCGACTCTTCCAACAACCGCGCTTCTCGTATGTAAATTACAGGTTGCTTCTTGCTCAACGTGCTATTTCCATTACCTATAATCGTGTTGAACCGGAAAAACAACAAGATTTTTTTCCAATTTTTTTGCGAAAATCTCTGATGGTTAGCCTTACAGTTTTTTGCCGGATAAAATTTATTGTCTCTGATCCTTTATGTTTCGGTAATTTTGGGTAAATCTGGGAATTTTCATTATAGAGTTGCATTTAAATTATTGCAATACGTTGCCTCATTTGAATGTAACGAAATTTCGATTACAAAATATGACCGAATTTCAAAATTCGACTCTTCCAACAACAGCGCTTCTCGTATGTAAATTACCGGTTGCTTCTTGCTCAACGTGCTATTTCCATTATCTATAATCGTGTTGAACCGGAAAAACAACAAGATTTTTTTTTTCAATTTTTTGCGAAAATCCCTGATGGTTAGCCTTACAGTTTTTTGCCGGATAAAATTTATTGTTTCTGATTCTTTATGTTTCGGTAATTTTGGGTAAATCTGGGAATTTTCAGTAGGGTTGCGTTTGAATTATTGCAATACGTTGCATCATTCGAATGCAATGAAGTTTCGATTACAAAATTCGACCGAATTTCAAAATTCGACTCTTCCAACAACCGTGCTTCTCGTATGTAAATTACCGGTTGCTTCTTGCTCAACGTGCTATTTGCATTACCTATAATCGTGTTGGACCGGAAAAACAACAAGATTTTTTTTCAATTTTTTTGCGAAAATCCCTGATGGTTAGCCTTACAGTTTTTTTGCCGGATAAAATTTATTGCCTCTGATTCTTTATGTTTCGGTAATTTTGGGTAAATCTGGGAATTTTCAGTAGGGTTGAGTTTAAATTATTGCAATACGTTGCCTCATTTGAATGTAACGAAATTTCGATTACAAAATATGACCGAATTTCAAAATTCGACTCTTCCAACAACCGTGCTTCTCGTATGTAAATTACCGGTTGCTTCTTGCTCAACGTGCTATTTGCATTACCTATAATCATGTTGAACCGGAAAAACAAAAAGATTTTTTTTTTCAATTTTTTGCGAAAATCCCTGATGGTTAGCCTTACAGCTTTTGCCGGATAATATTTATTGTCTCTGATTCTTTATGTTTCGGTAATTTTGGGTAAATCTGGGAATTTTCAGTAGGGGTGCGTTTAAATTATTGCAATACGTTGCCTCATTCGAATGTAAAGAAATTTCGATTACAAAATGTGACCCGATTTCAAAATTCGACTCTTCCAACAACCGCGCTTCTCGTATGTAAATTACCGGTTGATTCTTGCTCAACGTGCTATTTGCATTACCTATAATCATGTTGAACCGGAAAAACAACAAGATTTTTTTTTTCAATTTTTTGCGAAAATCCCTGATGGTTAGTTAGCCTTACAGTTTTTTTGCCAGATAAAATTTATTGTCTCTGATTCTTTATGTTTCGGTAATTTTGGGTAAATCTCGGAATTTTCAATAGGGTTGCGTTTAAATTATTGCAATACATTGCCTCATTTGAATGTAACGAAATTTCGATTACAAAATGTGACCCGATTTCAAAATTCGACTCTTCCAACAACCGTGCTTCTCGTATGTAAATTACCGGTTGCTTCTTGCTCAACGTGCTATTTGCATTACCTATAATCATGTTGAACCGGAAAAACAACAAGATTTTTTTTCAATTTTTTGCGAAAATCCCTGATGGTTAGCCTTACAGCTTTTGCCGGATAAAATTTATTGTCTCTGATTCTTTATGTTTCGGTAATTTTGTGTAAATCTGGGAAATTTCGATTACAAAATGTGACCCGATTTCAAAATTCGACTCTTCCAACAACCGCGCTTCTCGTATGTAAATTACCGGTTGATTCTTGCTCAACGTGCTATTTGCATTACCTATAATCATGTTGAACCGGAAAAACAACAAGATTTTTTTTTTCAATTTTTTGCGAAAATCCCTGATGGTTAGCCTTACAGTTTTTTTGCCGGATAAAATTTATTGTCTCTGATTCTTTATGTTTCGCTAATTTTGGGTAAATCTCGGAATTTTCAATAGGGTTGCGTTTAAATTATTGCAATACGTTGCCTCATTTGAATGTAACGAAATTTCGATTACAAAATATGACCGAATTTCAAAATTCGACTCTTCCAACAACCGTGCTTCTCGTATGTAAATTACCGGTTGCTTCTTGCTCAACGTGCTATTTGCATTACCTATAATCGTGTTGAACCGGAAAAACAACAAGATTTTTTTTTCAATTTTTTGCGAAGATCCCTGATGGTTGGCCTTACAGTTTTTTGCCGGATAAAATTTATTGTCTCTGATTCTTTATGTTTCGGTAATTTTGGATAAATCTTGGAATTTTCAGTAGAGTTGCGTTTAAATTATTGCAATACGTTGCCTCATTTGAATGTAACGACATTTTGATTACAAAATGTGACTGATTTCAAAATGCAACACTTCCAATAACCGCGCTTCATAAAATAAATCAATGAAATTACACAAAAAAAATGTATTATCTGTTGATTTACAAAAACATTTTCTCTTCCAACTTCGAAATCTCAGTTTCTTAGCCAACATTTAGGAAATGTTTAAATCAAATTCGAAATATAAGTAGTCGACCCAAATTACAGGTGATTTAGGCGATTCATATTACAAAAAAAATCGAGCACAGGGTAATCCTTGGTAAATTTTTTATTTTCTTTGTTTTCTAATCGTTGATTACAGTCAATAGATAACATTTTGGTCCAATTTAATCACTGCTTCATTAAAAATTCTCTGGTCTCACAAAATCGCCCTAACCTTTGATGAAGTTAGTGCTATAAAATTTCCCAATTGTACTGGCCCCGTACTTGAAAGGTTTTTTAAATTTTGGGAAAAACCTTGTTTGTGTGTTTCTTTGTCATTTAGCTGCTATTTTTTCAACCTTTGAAATTTTAAATGGCATTTCACTTCCTAAACGTACGGCGTTATGGAAATGGTTTTTCATTTAAAAATATCAAGTTCATTTGACGGAACGTGACCCGTCCAGATATCACCCGACTATTAATTGCAGTTAATCTTACGTTTATTGAGCTTTTCTCGCAAGTTAAATGAAAACATTTCGTAATTAATTTTTGATTTAAATACTGATTATAATTGTTTTACTATTTATTGTTATTTATCACTTATATACGGAGTTATGTTGTTGTTTATTTTGTTAGTGTAAACCACAACATCTTAATGTATACATTTATTCATCTTTAAAATTATTCAACATGAACAGAATACGTAAATTAACAATTTGCTTATAATAAATTTAATAAATGTTTCTACGAGTACTTAGTTACTCTTATAGAGGTTTTAGTCTTGTTAATTGAAATAAATTTCGATCTCTACAGCTGATCGTGAATTATAATGCCAAGACACGTTTAGTTGAGGATATATTTTATAAAAGATTAAATTTAGTTTAGATACAATAATTGACAGATTAATTGATACGATTATCTCGTGTTCTGTGTGCGTGTTTGTCTGTATAAACCAAAATAAAAAAAATGGTGTTTCTAAAAAACTAAAATTTATTTATTAATCAAAAACTTAACAACAAAAAAGTAAAAATAAAAGTTTGGTAAATAACGAAAACTTATTGTCTAAGAAGTAGCTGTACAAAATTTTCTAGAGCGCGGAGGAACCACACTTAAGAATTTTATTTATCCTTTTTCGCGGCACCATTCGTGTAGCCATTTTTATTAAAGTCCGCTGGTATCGTATTTCCATTCATTTCTTTCAAATGGCCATTCGTATGCCCGTTCTGACCATTTTGCAGTTTTTGCTTGAGTCTCGCCTGTTCCAAAAGTTTCAACTCATGCGGTAGACAATCGTTAAGTGCCTCGTTCGCCAACTCTTTTTGTTTGGCCAAACGCCTTTGGTACGATCGCTGGTAGAAATCATTGAATAGCATATAGAAGAAAATGGCATTTGGAAGTGTAAAACAAACGGACCATCGTGGATATCCACAATCGGTGTACAATAACTGAGCTGAGTGTAAAAATGCGGCACAGAATTGAATCTAAAATTAATTTGCATATTAGTAATTTAATATTTAAACAAGTAAATAATGCACTCACCATTTGTAAATTTGTAATGTATTTTTTCCACCACAAATATTTCTGGTATTGTGGTCCCATGGCCGCAAAGAAGTAATACGTATACATGATGATATGAACAAAAGAGTTAATGATACCGATAAATAATCCATGGCCGCCAGCAAAATATTTGGTTGCACCCCATGAGATCATTGGCATTACGGTGTGATGGTATAAATGTAAAAATGTAATTTGGCGCTCCTTCTTGCGCACAACAAAGAATACGGTGTCCAGAAGTTCAGTAAATTTGGCTATCATATAAATATAACTGCCGCGTGCCTCGCGCATTCCCTCTGGCGATCTACTAAAGTCAACCGGTTGGCACCTCCAACTAAAATGGCTCGATAGGAATGCACCGTCCATACCCTCCCAGAACATCCAAACACTAGCACACACTTGTAAAAAATTGTATATGATTAGGGTGCGCTCGAGTTTAAACGGTTTACGATTGGCCATGTGCCGAGGACCCCATGATAGCACAAAATATAAATATGATCCGATTATAATTAGGCCAGGTATTGGTGATCCTATCAGTGGCCAACTGTTTGTTCGTGGATCTAGAAAAATAAAGTAAAGAAAGTTTAATTAATTTTAATTTCTTTTATTCGCGCAAGGTTTACTAAATGGAACCAGATGAAAATGGCTCAGAGGAAGTTGTTTGTATTGAACATCAATTCAAAATGAACGTTCAGTATGATTTCAAAAATCATTTAAATGTTGTTATATTTTTTTCCGAATTTTGAACTAAGATTTAAGATTTTTATTTAAGATTTAAGATTTTTAAGGAGATACGATTTCTTGCGGAATCCTTCTTCTAAGGACTATTGAAAATGATCTGTTTTTTTGAGTTTAATTATAAATAAAAATTTCTGCAACAATATTTTTTGATTATCAGGAAACTTACCTGCTAAATCTGTGAACAAAAAATTCCAATATTTAACTACTTTATTGTCGTAAATTGACATCTCTATGGTGATTTAAGTCTTATCTCATATATGAACACTACGTCTAATTAGCTTGTAAAAATTATGTTTTGATTTTGTTTGTTTTAAACCCGTCTGCGGGATGTGTTTTTGAGTTCCTAGAAAATAAAAAAAAATGTTGTAGTTAAATCACTAATAGCTTAAATAAAAAAATTACATCTAAGGTCAAACATCTCATATTTATATTGTAAAACAGTGCGTATGTGTGAACTCAACTCATGATGTGTGGAAATTATGTCAAAAACTCTTGATCTTGAACAACTAAAATATGATATTGAAAAACTAAACATACTTTTTCATACTGTTTGCATTTCATACTATGTTGACTTTTTTGTTATATCGAAATCACATTTGATTTGTGTCAATTTTTGAAAAGTGATCTTAGCTTCATTTTAATGATCCTAAGTACTCGTAGTAATAAATATTTTAAATATGTTGAAATATATTTCATATGTGAAGGTGATGTGAAAGAAATAAAGCAATTTTCACAGTGTCATATATTCGTAATGCAACTTGCTCCTTAATTACTTGGGGCTAATTAACAGATAATAGTTTTAGGATCGTAAACAATGTTAAGGACGACTTCACAATAAAAAATTGGAATGTTTCTTCAAATTGTTGTTGTGAAGATGATTTAATAGATTTTCTTTTGGAATACGTACGAGTGCGTACAACCAATATTGCACTGGGAAAAATAGCAAACCAATCGAAACGGTTTGGTCTTCTCTGCTACACTATATCAAGATAAAATGCTAAAATGGTATAAAAAACTAAATAGTTATGTATATCTTTATGTTGGTTAGGTTACCCATTAAATCTGTATGAAAAGGTGATGTCAACACAGGTTGTATAACAAATATTTAACTTTCCCCAAATCACATAAAATGTGTTGTAATTTAAATGTTTTCTATGCGTGAGCTGGATGTAACGTATCAACTATACCGAAATTTTATATTAGATTATTCTCTGTGGTTAATTATAGGGACCAGGTCCAATATTTAAGCAATGCACACATTTTGATTTAAATTGAAGTGTTTGTGTAACCACAATCAATTTTCAATTAACGAAGCTCGTGCCATCTAATTACGAAATGTACAAGCACATTAATTGTGGATGGTTTTGAAGTCGTACTATTCCGCCAAATATAAAGAAAAAATTATGATAACGATGAAACAAAGAATTATTTCTAATTGCGTAATGTAATTATTTCCTGTGATTTAGAAATATGGCGGCGGCGGCGCATGATTTATCATTTTAATTAATTTTTTTGTTTTATAGTTGAGGTTGTTAGTTATTGTTTTTCACAATTTATATTTAACAAATTGGATTTTCTTGTACAAACGATACGTGGAAACTTTTAACTGCAATAAACTCAATCTTTAAAGTAAAAATGGTTGCGGTCTTAGCCGAGACTCATTGGATTCACAGAAGTTTAAACATTCATATTGTTACTTTTAAGATTTATATTTAGAAAGATGTATTAATAAAGTGAGTGGCTCAACTCTTTGCATTCGCAACAACCACCTTCCCTCGAATCAAATCGTAAAAGAATTTATTTTAAATCAATTAACCAAATACGCAACTCCCTAATAATTATAATTATTTTATGAAAGTGTTGGTTCTAACAAAAAATTAACAGCAATATGTGCTAGTTTTTACACTGCTGAACGTTGAAAGAGATAGCTCTACGATATTAGAAAGAGATGATAAGCTCGCCGTATGTTTTCAAATAAGAAATAAATTAAAAATTCGTTAGGACTTAACCTTTCAAATGACATCTGTGACATTCCCAAACGGATTGATATTGACAGAGTTTTGAGTAGAACTTATTCAGTGGAATATGGAGATTCATGGAGGATGAGTGGAATACATATAATGGCCAATAACAAGACATCGCATAGCTTGTACAAAAATGCCACCATTATCGGGTGACTTCTAAAGACTTAATCTTTTGAATTATTTAAACGAGATAGGTTTGATTTCCATTTAAAGTGTGCCGCTCAACGAATTCAATGAACGAGTTTTACTCAAAAAAATCTATCTCGACCAATTCGTTTGGAAATCAAACCTGTTCCATTTGAAAGTTTAAGTCTATAGAAATCAGCCTATAATTATGTCATTGTAGTACAAACTGCGCGATGTTTTGTTATCGACTATTAAAACTAAACTACTTGTAGTTTTACTTTATGATTTGTTGATCATTCGTGCAAAATTTAGTTCGAAATATTCTGTTTATTTACATCGATTTACGTATTCATACATTTTTATAGTTTCTTTTAAATTGAGTGATTCATTCTGATTTAATTTCAAGGAAAGAATGCACAAATGCGTAAGTTGGGTCAAAACACATACAAAAATAAATTTTTGACATGGTACTTTTAGAGACACAATTGCGTTAACGGGCAGGAAAAGGGATATGCCTATTGGTGGCGCATGACAAAATTTTCCTTCACCAAAATGTACCGGTGACTGGATACGCGTAGAAAAATAGTAAAATACATAAATTCATAAAAAATTCATTTATGTTTAATAAACAAAATTTACAAAATATTCAATAAAACAACAAATTTAAAAAATTATATTTCTAAAAACAAAAAAAAATTCGGCCCTTCGACCCATTCGGCCCTTCAACATTCAGCCCTACGACACATTCGGCCCTTCGACTTTCGGTCTTTCGACATTCGGCCCTTCGACACATTCGGCCCTTCGACACATTCGGCCCTTCGACATTCGGCCCTTCAACATTCGGCCCTTCGACATTCGGCCCTTCGACATTCGGCCCTTTGTACCCATTCCGAGGCTACCACCAGTATTTTATTTGTATTCAAAAATTTGAAAGTAACGACTAACATGGATTCAAAACTCTTATAACTTGTTTGGTCAGCGATGCAGGTTACTATATCAAAACATTGCATAATAGCAAATCGAAATCAATCTGTTAGGATTCAAGCATTTCCCAGTCATAGATTATCAGCTATAAATAGGATATTAAATTATTTACGATCTACAAAACGAGCCCAAAAAAGCAATAGTTACAGAGTTATTTTATCAGTACTTCATACTAAATGCCATCATGTCAACATAGTCTTGGTCTCCCATTAGACGTATCAGCTGAATTTGATTAAACGCTTTTCTCATAATTTTTTCCGAAGAGGTTCTTTGATGTGGCAAATCCGGTCAAAAATGTATCAAAATGAACGGAAGGACAAATGCTCTGTACATTTGATGGGGAGGTAGGGTTAGATTTTAATTTATTTGTATATTTCGAAATCAATTTTTCCCACGCTTTCTTCCTGATGATAATATGGTCCTATTTAATTTTTTAAACAAGCAATTCGATATGTTTATAACTCGTCTTTAGTGTAAAGACAGTTAACGTTAGATTTGAACCATAAATTATTTCCGAAAGATCCTCATTACCTTGACGATGGTTGCCACAACTTTTTTACTCTGGTACATGTGGGACAAATAACTCATGATTTGATGTATAACAGCCTTAATAGTGGCAACCTCCATTGATACTTGGAGGTAACTTTATAATAAGGAAAGAACTTCAGCCAACTAAAGTATAGGTTTTTTATTATTGCGTTTCAAGCTGTGGTATGAGGTGTACCAACATGTTACAATATTACTATTTTGAGTGCAACTTCAAAGGTTTATTGCCTCAGTAAACATGCTTTCCATCTTGTAATCAAAAATTTCGCAAAATCTGAGGAAGTGGAAATATAAAATCCATGTCTTTACGTGCACCATCTAAGTATTCATTTGTTTGTGGTCTGGAATATTATACCAAACGTATTCTCGAACAATTTCATTTTTTTGGTTTCTTACTTCAAAAGTAATATTCCATAATTAACATTATCAACAGTTTCAACCACTAATTAAACTGTAGATTCGTTAAACTATTGCATCATAGTATGTTTATGTACGAGTATTTGGGCGGTAGTCAGAATAACCTGTCGGATCTTTTGGTGATAATCACTTTGTGTTGATGTAGCTCTTAAATACAAAATAAAGAATGAAATGGTATCTTATGTGAGCGAGTCTAACTGTGAGGGTGAACTTCAAATAAGTTCTTAATAAAAGATTTACCATAAAATAGACGAAAGGTAAAAGTATTCAGAACAATAATTAGAAAATTATTCAATACGCTAAATTATACAGTAAACACTGTATAATAAAAATCATATCAATATTATTCAGTTTTATGGTGAATTTTATCCTTGGCCCAATTTTTGCGATGCATTATTATCATGTTACAACAATTACTATTCCGATATATCAACAACTTGCGAACGAATTAAGCGGAACGAACGCATCTCATGCGACCAATTCAAAATAATAATGACTCAATAATAAAATATTCATTGTACATATTTGTATTATGTTCAGATGATCGAAACGTTACCGTTTATCGAACTCATGTGAAGCTGTGCCCACTTAATCAAAGTTATGCAAAAATAAATTTAACCGATTTGAATATTTAAATTTTGTTTTGACATACCATGCGACATACACAATAGGTAATCCCAGAAATTTGTTGAGATTTACTTGAAACTGGATTGCCATGACCTTGGTGTTAATGTTGTAAGACATTCGTTGTGTTTAGGTAAATTGGCAATGCTATAAATGTCATTTTTATATAGAAACGGATTTTAGCTGGTTGTGCTTTCGAATGTTGTGTTTATATTGGTGTTACATTTGTCATGTTGCATTTATTAATTATTTATAAATTTGGTACTAAATAAATTTTTTAAGTAGTATACCTAAGTCTACTACTACTTTAACTATCAAAATTGGATTAAAAATTATTTCACCTCTAAAAATTCTTTAAAAGAACATCATGCATAACACTTAAAAGTTGGCAAAGTACTAAGTCAGAACTTGTAGACTCAAATAACATATACGATCGGCCTCGAACACAACTTTGACTTTGGGCTGAATGATGTTTTGTATGGTTATTCACTGTGTGTTGTTAGACATCAGAACAGATTATGCTCCTAATCTCCGTACTTGTGCTTCATACCTAATGTTCAATCATGAGATTTAGCATGTGGTTCTAACAATACTCTTTAAAATCGTGCAGCTCATGCTGTGTTTGCAAATTAGAATTTTGACTTCGGGTATTATGCTGTTAATGACTGCAGATACATAAAATATTTCAGTAACATGATCACTACTTTTAAGGATTGGTATTTGATAATAGATTTTAAAACTTTTAAGGCTAGTTAACATCAATATCTGATTACTCTTTAAATCAATTTTTACCTAATTTTCCCGCTTCAAAATACATACTGCGGAATATTTAACCTTGGAATAATTTATTTAACATAAGGCGCTTGGAGTACTCTTGGCTTTGGTCGTTTGGTTTCAAATCCAGATACCATGTTTAGTTATATTTCCGAGGACATCTAACATATATGCATTTCCTCGGAAACGATTATTCTACATTTTAACAACCAAGATAACTTTTATAAAGCTCATATAAGTTGTATAATTCCGCTCTCCATACTTTAAATCATACCTTGGGCTAGACTAGATCTTCTAATTAGTTTCAACCAAAAAGTATATCTCGATATGAAGTGTAACGGAACAGTGAAACATTTTTCATCAAAAAATGCATGTGTTATGCAATTTAAATGGATTGTGCAATATTTGAGAGTCTTGAGAACACTGGAATCAACTCAGCAGTTGGCCTCTAGCAAGAGCAATATTGATTGAATTCTAGGATAATGTCAATCACCAATTTTAACTTGGTTGTCAACAAAATTATTAACTATTAACTATTAACTTTCTCGTGGTAATATATCGAAACCGAGCCCTTGAAGTTTTCATAAAAGGACTAAATGGCGATTTTTAAATTTTGATTATCCAGAAACCAATATTTTGATTACAAATGTTACCAAAGCTTCATTACAGAGCAGACAACCCAATTATATATAAGTCGGCCAACGAACCAATTGAGACTCAGGAATAAGAGGATAAATATACATACTTGATTAGCGAAGATTCGGGCTTCGAAGTATACTTGAAGATGATAATCAGAATCCAAAGAAACTGCAGAATTAAATTTTATGAGGCGGGTGCCTTCCTAGCTTCTATATAACATAGCATATCAAATATCAAACGTCTAATTAGAAAGGGTGCAAACAAAAATTTCTTCAAACCTGAATTAAACACGATTCCCATGAACGTAAATTTCAAAAGCAAAAACATTTTTAGATCATTTTTAAAAGCATCGGCATAATTCGTGATGTGTGACACACTTAAAGAACTTGGAGCTGTTATTGATAAAAAACAACATGGCAATTGCCTCATATTCCATGCTGTCAAATACAAGCTGTTTCACCTAATATTCACCCATCGGTACTAATGTGACGACAGAAATCAAAACAATTACAGACGAACTCGTATGCGAAACAAGGTGAGGAACAAATGTGTCAACTTTTGGAAAATGAAATCATACCACCGACAAGTCTATATAACTCGCCGATCTGGACAGTGATGAAAAACCGGACACTATACGTACCCAATTTGCGGCATCTGCGTAACATCCATAAATATGATAGACATTCGAATTGAGTAATTCCAGGAAACACGCATTCCAACGTATCCAGCAGTACGTGATTTTATAAAGTGATTTTTCAAAAGTGATTTTTTATTAAACATTTAATTTATTTCTAACTTTTTCATACATGTTGAAAGGTAATTACGGCAATTAGGTATTTTGTTAAAAAAATCATTTTAAGGGCTGTTACACAAACTGCAACAAAAATTGGGCGATCTGAAAGCGTCATCCACAATTTTTAAAAAAAAGGCCTAAATTACGGTGTAAAAGCCCCAACAAAAGGCCGAACCAAGATCTCAGCACGTCAAACTGGTCAAATTCGACATAAGGCTACACGAAATCGGCTGGCGCGTGACGACTCGACACATTGCCCGTATTTTGGGAAGTTCACCAAACATTAAATGGACCAAATTGAGAAGTAAACCGCGATTAATTGCCGTGCATAAGGAGAGCCGCAAAATACATGTCGTGAAAACAGATTGGCGCAGAACGTAATTTTTTCTGAAGAGAAAAAAATTAACCTCGATGGTCCTGACTGCTACAGTTGCTAGTGGCATAATTTGAAAGAACATGGCGTCATCAGGTCAAAACGTAACTTTGGTGGAGGGAGCGTAGCGTTATGATATGGGGAACCTTTTCTTACTACGCAAAGCTTCCTATCTGCATCATAACAACTCAGATGAACTCCCGTATGTACATGAATGTTTTGGAAGAAGTTTTTCTTAGTTAACTTGCTGGTATTGATCACGAAAATTGCATATTTCAGCAGGATAATGCTTCTATCCATAAGTCAAATGAATCCAAACAGTGGTTTCGCGAGAAAAACATCCCTCTTCTTGAATGGCCAGCTTACAGTCCTGACTGCAATACTATCGAGAACCTTTGGGGTATCCTGGCTGGCAAAATCTATGCAAATTGTCGGCAATTTGATAATGTTAATGACTTGAAAAGTGCAATCCGTGATTGTTGGGTGAAAATTGATCTAGAAAAACAAAATGGTGGAGGTTATACAAAATATTAAATAAATAAAAAACCAAATTTTTTCTTGTGTTTTAATTATCTCGAGTGCGTTTTATGAATGTCTACCTAAATTTTAGGTTTTTCAATTTTATTAAAGTCAAATATTATAATTGTCATTAACTTGTTATCTTAACTACTTATTTTAGATGAAATAGACAATTTAAGTTAATTAGAAATAATTAGATAGGTCTGGTTATAGTAATATAATTAAAAAACATAGTGCGTTTATACGAATGTCTATCACTGTATATGTTCCCAATGAAATGTCTGAACGCAATTTTAGTTTCAAAATCAAATTTGTACAGAATACAAATTTTGAATTCAGTTCGTCTAACGGTTTGGTGGGCTGTATATTGGCTATCAGTTTAGGAACCTGACGTTGTTCGTGAATGAGAGAAACTAAGTTTCTCTAGCTGTAGATGAAGTTAGATTATATATAAGACGAGTAGTGCAAAAATGAGAGATGAACAGCAGGGTTTGGTAATATTTTGAATTTCAAGGATAGTACCACATTGATAAACCTTTAACATAACCCCATCTCTCCATGAGTATTTGTTAAACTGTTCATCATGCTTCTACTATTCTACACTTTCTCTTATGCAAGCCTGGCCATAGTGCAAAGGTTGATGTCATATTGACATTATCCACCTGCCTATTTACATCCCTGACGTTTCAACACCCTTGTAACAGAACATTACAAGATACTGTGAAAAATTATATAGGCTAATTTAATGGTCTTTTAAAATTCATTGCAACTAAACTGAAAGTTTAGCAAATATTTTTTGCTCCATCCATCGTATAGATAAAAAAATGACCTAATGAGAACCCAAACTGACAACAAAACTTTCTAACAAAACTGAGATCACTGTCTGAATCGACTGGTGCGTAATCCCTGATTACTAATTTCATGAATTTCCGAACTAGAGGTATAAGTGTCCGTTTGTCTTACATGGAATATTAGTTTACTTTTTATCACTTGCTGCAATAATCAGCGTGTTGCATTGATCAATTACAACAACAATTGCAATAAAAATTAACCCAAATGGATTCATCTAATTCCAAAATTATTTTGGATTTACGTAAATTTTTAGTACTCTAGGATTGTACTAAAATATTAATTCAAACTACAAAATTGACATAAATATTATTTTGATTATAAAATAAAATTAAAATATTAATAAATTCACGAAATATGCAAATTACATAGGAAAAAACAATTTTAATTACAAACTTTGAAACCAAAATCTAAATCTAAAAATGGTTGTTGATTTGGAAAATTATAAATCCAAAACAAAATGTTAATCCACTTTTGCCAATGCAATCAATACGCTTTATGTTTAGTTAAAGCTTCGTGAAAATACCCAGATCTCAATAGATTTCGAATTAGAATTTGCGCTGAAAAATAAAATTTGGATATATATTTCCATATAAAAGTTGAAATAATCCAGAGCTGCAACCAATAAGAACTGCAAATATGATTTCACAACATAGCCAATGTTGATTGGCATTGTTGAATCATACATAGGCACTTGCATGTTTCATATGTATTATAGCCAATCTCAATTATTTCACTCAGATACGTCTAATAATTTTCAAGTGGTTACTCGTCAATTAGTTTTATTTGTTTTTTTTTTTTTTTTTTTTACTAAATTAGACCCGAGTTTCTCCATTTTCATACTTACTTTCTTCTAGTCAGTTTAAACAGGACTGATGTGAAATTTTTAAAAATATTTGTATACTTAGACATAATAAATTTATTTTTTTATTTATTATATTACTGGCAGTGTCGATTCATTGTTCCAAAAAATAAACGCTCAGGAATTGATTAACGATTCGGTTTAGGCTTTATTCGTTGTGTACCTGTGTTAGCAAAGAAGTATACCAGAAAACACAAGAAAAAAAATCAATAATTCTAAACTTGAGAGTTCAATGTTATTGATTCACCAGCCATTTAGCCATTTGCCATCTGACCAAAGTACACTCCGCATTTCCTATCCAATTTCAATTGATTTCGCAAACATTTACAAATACTTGTATTACAACAAATACGTTAAATTATACAAATCTAAGAAGCAATTAGCATACGTAAATATGTAATAGCGCGACGATTACCCATAAGCGATACGGCATCGCGGTAATCTACATACCAAAACAGATATAGTCGAATAGATTGAAACCTATTATTATTTATAATTATCTTAGCTAATGGTACAAACGAGTCTGTGGCTACATGTGAACGATATTCCGTAGTCCGTAAATATAATTTTATCAGATTCTTACATACATGTTATGATGTATTGAATGTATAACGCACCGTATAATACACAAAATGCATAATGGATGCGTAACATTTTAGCCGTTTACAATTTAATGGAAGTTATTAACGATAAAACAAAGAACCGTGCTTTGATCTATGATCTCACTAATGACCACAACGTCAAAGACCCTAAATAAAATTTGTGTAAATTTGTGCCTAGCTTCCGCGTAGGTTAAATTATAAAACCCAACATTATTTTACTGAATGCTATCGAATTTTAAAAATCATGTTACACGGAGGTAATTTAATTCAATGTTCCAGTTTATTAATTATGCAGCATATTTATAAGGTATAAACTGCTGATTAAAATGTATTTAAATATGACATTTATAAATACTTAACATGAATAAACGAAACTGGTAACTAGGCAGGTAACTAAGCAGTTAGGTAGGCTTAAATTCTGGTTTTAAAGGTTCAAGATTAATATTCCTGAAAAATATTAATTTATGGCAAAAAGCAAATTAATTAGTTTTAAGATATAATAAAGAAAATATTCATGAGCCAATAAATGTTACATGTCCCTTGAAAGTCAAACAACAATTACCTCATACAGCAAATAGAAAACAGTTTAGACCGGGGATGCCCATAACAATAATGTGAATGCGCATTCAGTGACTGGAAATAGAGTGAGCGGAAACAACATTTAAAATATTGGTCTTTGCCTTTCTTTCCAAACTTCTTTTCTATCTGTTGAAGAAAATAGGGGCGTTAGCACGATAAGTTAAAATCGGCATAAACATAGGCTTTAAAAAAAATTGCCTTCGGAGTTCCGTATTCCGTATAATTCCAAGGTTAATTTTAAAAAAGAACGAATACGAACAGTATTCAAAATCCTGTTTTTTGAAGTGCGTGAATTTTAAAATTCAGGTTAAAACAGGATTTTATCTTACAGGTGTTGAATACTGTAAGTATTCGTTCTTTTTTAAAATTGATACCTTGGGATCCTACGGAATACGGAATTTCGAAGGTAATTTTTTGCTGTGCTTTTGAAATTTGAACACACTACTGATTGAACTGGAAAAAATTCCGTTGCCTAACCAAATAAATTTGATTTTTTATGATTGGATTGGCCATTGGGTTTTAAAAATTAATTATGAGCCGCATAGGATCGCTTAGGATTGTCAAAGATTTAAATTCAACACGAGTTTTGTACGATATTTTAGAATTTGACAATGATTGGCAATTTCTTAATCAATTATAGGATGTTACTGGAATAGTAACTTTAATTTTAGATGAGTCTTTAGATGATTACCATGCTGGATAAACCATGACCATTTGATCGGGATTTACTTATGAATTTTGAACTAAATTCTGCCAGTAGTACTTCTTGAGTCGATCTCGATTATTTTTCAACGAAATTCTTAAATTGATCAAAACTTGGTCATACTTTAACCGATTATGGTAAAGTTTGGTTTTTAGGATTGGATTGGTATTCTAATAAGAATTTCAATGATTTTTTTTATTTCCCAATCATGTTCAATTTATTTGTTTAAGATAAATTTGCATTCTAACAATCGCTTTGTTCGAACTTAGAATTTGGCCTTACTTAATGAAACTCCGTTAGAGTGGTTGGTTAACAAAGCTCTGAAGTATGTTCATGTTAAATTAGACTCGACCATTTTTAAGCTTTTATTATCATAAACGTGTTGAACATGAGTATTAAGAAAATTTCAATGATTTCTTCTAGTATAAAGCAGCGCTAAGCCTCTCAAAGGATATAACGCCTGTAATGGGTGAACATTTATTAGATCAAAATTTCGTTTATACGGTTCCAATAGCTGGTCTTAAATTTCACCAGCAAAATTGACGATGGCAATCATTTCCCCTATAATTTTACAGTAAGAGATTGGTGGTAATCAGCGACACCTTGTAGAATTCAAGTACATAATTTTGGAAACCGTATTTTTAAAAAAGTTACGGTTTTAATTAATCAACATTAAACAACATAGAGATTTTGAATTCTTTGAATAAAGAGTTCGGCGAATTCTAATGGACAACGGAATTTCTTATTTAAAGAATTGCAATCTCATCATTAGTTTGAAATCAAATTTCAAACCTCTTAATAACTTCACATCGAAGTCCAAAAACAAAAATTTAAAAATTTAGACATGTGAAGGAGTCTATCCAACTTTCATTTACCAAGGCTTCCGTCAATTTCTCAAACGTTAAAGTTTAAACGTATGTGACAAATTTTTCTATAATTGTTTTTTCCGGTTGGTAAATTAAAAGTCGTGTAATAGCCAAAAATAACATTAAAGAGTCATCTCAGCACGAATAAAATATATGATCCAAAATTAACGGCCAGTACCTACAATGCTAGTGAGAACCAGCAGAGATAAAGCTTAATTATTCGAGAAGTCGGTGAGAACAATCCGAACCATTGATTTCCTAAAATAATTAATTGTATATCGCAAAAAGCAAATTTATTAGCCAACACCATAAACGTTTGTGAAATGAACACAATTAATTGTTGATCCTTGTTTGCTGGAAAATATAATTTTTCCAATAACTATATACTTAAGTCAACCGGAACCACGATTCTTCAGGCACTGTGGAGTTTCTAACATTATAGCCGAATTCAAAACAATGCGAGCTGTATGTTTCCAGCTAACTATAGGCGGAATTATATTTCCATCGACCGGAACCAATGATCGTTAGAGCAACAAGTGCACTGCAATTTGGCTGGTATAACGTTCAGTCCGAACTTTTAAGGAAAAACTAGCAGTGAAATTGTTTCCCAATTTAATTTTAATTTATAAAGTCATTACTAAGCTGTTTACTGTAGTATGCCAGAAAAAATTATTTAAACAAAAATCATATGTAAATAGTTTTTTTAATTGTACGAAATCGAGCCATAGAGGGACCATCAGGCATTAGCACAATGTGCCCAATGCATTATAGATGGTTCGTTTTAGGTGGTCGGCAACATAATATAAGCAATCAATCGGGAACGCAACAAAGTCAGCCAAGATCACTACAATACCAACCGTTGGCCAAACTAAGCCAAAATTTGCATGGGGCAGTTCAACCAAACATGTTGCGATGTAGAATATTAGGTACTCTGTAAAATACTATATACTCTAACTAGAACCATAGAAAGTCAGCACAAAGTAGAGTTGAATCAAATGGAATGGTTCGAAGTTCACAAAATATGTTTTATATCTAGTTAGCCTTTCATCGGCCATTAAACCATTTCAATGGTTCTGCTGATGTGTTTTTCGGTTCCGGCTGGCTTTCTTCGTTCTGTTTGGCATTTTAGTGATTGCGATAAATTTATATGGTTTTGATTATTCTGTGCCAAATTCGGTTAGTCGTTTAGTAGCTACGGCTGCCATACTGAAATAATTTTGCACAACCGCATCCAAAATACATTGTGCGCATTATGCAAAGGCCGGCATTGTATTGCTTCAAGTTGATATTTTAAACAATGGACTGGATGGTGCCAAGTAGCTGGTCTTGGCTGTCATTGTATTTGATGTCGGCTAATATGTTATGACGCCGGCTGAAACTTTTATGTTGAATAACTATTTGAAAGGGTTAAAGAATTTCAGTGAATGGAAGTCTGATTCCGGCTAAATATGATAACACATCTGATCGTCAAGCATGTTTGCTGCGAATATTGTAACGGTTTATTTTATATAAATGCTGTTCGAGAAAACGATCCTATCGGCAATGATTTGGTGAGATATCTTAGGGACCCGTCTTAAAACGCGGACTAAGGTGTCTAGTATAAGTCATTGGGCTTTTAAGCCTAAAGGCATAATTAACATAAATAATATGGGATTACACGTAATTTTATATAATTACATCTTCATCCAAGGTCGTTTTAATCATCACATATTGTTTATGTTCTATGTGTTAAAGCGTACTGTAAGCATATACACCGTGGCCCGAAAGATGGTAAATTATATCCGATCAGAGCCACTTATTCTGGTAATTCCCGGGGAATGGAAATTTTAAATTTTGTAGCAGTTGTATTCTTTTTTCTCCTAAAGTAAGTTCTGGATTTTGGAATTTTTTTTTTGTGAAAAAAAGTAAAATTCGATAAATAGTATATTATACAACAATGTTGAGAACTATGCTATTATATAATAAACGAGGGTTATAATAGTACTTTTCAAGAGTGGTGTAAATAATATTTTTCCACTACTAGTAGAAGGCACACCAACCATTAAGGTTTTTTGTTGATAAGAAAATTAATTTGATAAGGGAAAATACTTGCCCTTTAATAATATTAACTGTGTCGAAGTAGCCCGAATTTTTTACTGAATTGTAGTAAGCGTAAATTTAAAATGACACTGCATCTGGTTTTGTTATTTGAAGTTTTAATTTTGTTTAGTGAAATTGGCATTCAACTAAAAAAACGCCTGAAATTTGACAAATATTGTAAATTTTATTTGGACCAAAATCTATTTATTTAATATCATCTCCCTATCCATTTAATCGCATTACATCTATTGTACATTTTTCATTATTAACTAGTGGTCAATAATAGTTGCTTTCCAATCGACCACCGCAAGTACTTGTAAGTGCAGAAAATGTGTATTGGCTAAAGTGTCGATTGGAAAGCACAAAAAATTACAAAAGCAAAACATAACCTACAAATGTGTAGTTTTTTGTGATAACCTTTTAATTAAAAAATATCTATATCGAAATTTTATTAGCGCTTCGCATACGACATCCAATTATATTTTTCACAGAAAAATACTACACACAACCACCTAGTGGATAAATTTATCGTAACTGCTTTCAACTACTCATAATAAAATGGTAGAGCAGTTGTGAGTAGTTAATTTAGCAAAGACAAAAACCACAAGTGTTTATAAGTACTTGCGGTGGTCGATTGGAAAGCAACTAATAAAATATTATTAACCACTAGCCGAGACATTTTGTTTCTCAGGCTACTAAAACATAATAATGCCTTCTAGGACTAGTAGTGAAAAAAACTAATTAAATGTACCAAACTATTTTTAGACATTTGGTTTTTTATTTTATTGTGATCGTGTGTCGGTAGTACACTTTGTAGGACTGCTGGTTAAATAAATAACATTTAATGATGTTTTCTATCATTTTCAATAAAACGTTGATTTTAAACTGATTTCAATGTGCGCTTTCATGTTTCGAACTATTGGTATCATCAATATTAAATATTGAAATCGTCAATTTGATTTCAAAATCTCATAACGGTTATAATTTTGATAATGTTGGCCGGGATTTAACAGCACCCGACGCCAAATCATCTGTTTTGGTATTAAAATTTGTATTGGATGCAATTGACAGTGTGAGTAAAAGTGGTTCAAGTCCTAGGGCGCATACTCCATTGAAAAAAAATTAAATAAAATGTATAGCTAACGTCATTCTTCCTTTCATCATATGTGAACGTTAGATGGAGACACGATTTCAATCAATCTAACGCTATTCTGACGTCCATTTGGCCCCCATCTAAAATAATAATTGCAACACTGCTGGCCGGGAAATTTATTCCCGATTTAATTTTGTTTCTAAAAAATTTATTACAACTATTTTTTTACCTTAGTATGCCAGAAAAATATAAAAAAATATATGTTTTTTTTCCAATTAGGACAATTCCAATTAGAGCCATTTTTATTTTCCAATTAGGACAAACATTCGACCCATACTAATATACTATTACTATACCATACTAATATTCAGGGCAAAAGTACCATCCGTAACTATAAGACAATACCCCCCCCCCCCCCAGAAATTTTTTCTACCATGGTTCTAACCGCATTGCCTTGTTGACTTTTATATTAAAACCATTACGAATTGTTTGACACATATGCCACTCTATGCTTCAAGTGCGCCCCAATTCCATCTAACGCAACTTACAAAATAAATAGATTTAGTAATTAACACCGCATGTTCTTGCAAAAAGAAAAATTGACATTAAAGTCTTGACAAAAAGTGCGGTATCAGACGATATTAGTACATCTGACAGATCCTCGAAGTTCAATAGTACAGTACTATTAAATGATAATAGTTTACGGACTACTAATTAATTTATTTGTTAATGGTGTGTGCCTCGGGTCGATTTTTTCGACTAAATTATGAACTAAACTAAATTGCTCAGTAGTTCACAATAAACATTCATAGGTGGCAGTAATATCAACAAAACAAGCTGTGCCTGACTATTTGAAATACTAAATTGTCGACGAAATGTTTAAAAATAAAAAAAAGTCTCTTGTAAAAAATTTGTACAAATTTTTACACAGTAACACATTTGCATTAAATACCAAATAATGACATTTGACAACAAAATTGAAAAGTTACCTCGCGAGGAGACTTACTTTTCGTTTGTAATCCTGCGGCGAATAGCGTACGGTCACATCAAAAAGTTTAGTTCATAATTTAGCCGAAAAAATCAACCTTGCTTCTGCATTAGCATTAATTTAGAATATTCACTTGATGTTGGGAATTTTAGAGTATTAAATGAGTTTTTACAGATGTGCGTATAATATTTTACTTTTGGTTATTCAGAGGCTGCGGACCTGGGCCGTTATTTAGAGAACGGTGTGGGGCGGAACCGCTAAATTCGTATTTGTTTGGAATCAAATTAGTATGATTCTAATTTAAAAGTATGTGGAAATATTGAGCTCCCGTATTGTTTCGTGCTCGAAAGGGGGCATTTAAATAAAAATCTTCTGGTGAAGAAACAGCAAGCCAACATGGAAAAATCTTTAGAATAATTTTATTTTTGGGTCCAGGTTCAAATGTTAAATATAAATTAAAGTATAATTTTAACTTGCTATTAACTTTGGTAATTAGAGCACCGAAGCAGTAGAAACTGAATTTTTAGTTGGAGAGGCATATAGCAGATTGCACTTATGCACTCAAAATTTATTTGGTTTAGTATTATTTCGTTAAATTGATTTATATTTGAGTTATTCGGATCTAGAAAACGAGAACGCAAGAAATCTCTATTTTTAAATAAGCTTAACTCATACATATACATCTAGAATCAAAATTTGAAACAGATTTTTTGTTTTTAAATATCACATTTGAATCAAAAACTGTCACTATTACACCTGGTTGTATGTGAGAAAATTTTTATTAGATCAAAATTCATGAAATTATAGATGGTGCTTTAAAATGTTTTTTTAATGGAACAATCATTTGGTTTTATAATTTCCTTCACAGTTCCAGTGACATTGAGCGATCACATTATCTATTGGCATGCACGAAGGAAACTATTCCGGTCCTTCTTTTTACATCAATTTTTCGAAATTGAAAAAAGTGTCGGATCTGACCTAAACAAATTTACACGATCGATTTATTATATACAAATGTTTTGATGGTATATTCATATACGAATTGCATAATACCTATTGATAATCTACATGTATGCTAATATTGATCGTATATTTTCAAATGGCATACTTTTAAATTCAAATTATGTATCCGACAAATTTTGAGAGTGAAAGCGAGGGGATTTAGCATGATATAAGAAGCTACGATAATTTAATCAGAAACTATAGGTAAATTAAGTTATCATAATATAATTGATTAAGGTTGGAATCCGCGTATAACAGGAACTAAGTTCAATGAATTGTATCTTTTACATAAATCGCGATATTTTGACAACCTAGTATTTATATTAATAGTAACACAAACACTAGTGTTGTTAAACGTGTTATATGTTCTAATGCATTTTATTGATTTTTGTTGTACATCAATTTACCTCATAGAATAAATTTGATTTTGTTTGTTTAACTTAAACTCGACCTTTTGTTAAGTAACCGAAATTAATGCTAATGTTAATTTTAATAATAAATTAAACTAAATCAGTGTTGTCGATATTTGACGAGTCATGTTAACTTTACACTTCATTTCGCACGCTTATCAACGAATTTCAATATCCTCTGGTTTTGTTCAGTTACCAACTAAAGCTTTAAAATATTTAGAGTAAAGTGGGCTAATAATCTGTTGTCCCACTAATAAGAACACAACAAAAATACCAACTCATAAAATACCGAATCGTAACTTAGTAATAAATTTATTAACTTAAAGCACAACCAAATCCAAACTTGTCTTTTTATAGAGTTGTCTTTTATAAATCATGGTACAGCATAATTTATCGCTTTACACACATTTTTTGCTGGGTTATCAAAAAACCCCAAAAGTTAGAAACAACAATAACATCACAAAAATATTCTGCATTGCAGACACAACTCAAAGTTTCAAAATACACAGAGAATATCTGTTTTCCTAAAAGCTACGTCGAGAGAAATTTTTTTTCCTCACAATATAGAGAAAATTATAACCGATTTTCATCTTCCCACATAACGAAAATCAATATTTTGTTGCAAATCGAGAACATATAGTATAAAGCACATAAAAAAAAAATTCTCACCGTAAATTATAAAAAAATTCAGTTTAATAAACACTCGAAACACTTTTATTTCCAATATTTTATCAATTTAAATCTTCATTATAATTATTAATTAATTTTATAAAATTATTTCACAATTTAATAGAATTCATTCCAGTTAGATCACAAAATCACTTTACGAGTACATGTGTATTATCCAAATAAAACCCGGCGGACGTGCACAATATAAAAAATTTGTAACGAGCTTTACAACCGACCAAAAAAAAAAATAAAATTAATTTTAATTTAAAAACTATCTAAAAAAAATTAATTAAAATTTGTACAGTAGGTAATTAAATTTTATGTCTGCCACTAATGAATACCCGAAATGTACTGAATTACAAACGGTACGGTAACAAGCGAAGAAGCGTTTAACATATAAAAATTAAAGAAATCACCAATAGGCAACTTAAAATACTTGTGCTGTAATGAATTTTTTTTTGTTAACTGAAAAGCTAATTTTCTCAACGTGTATACATAAGATTTCCACCACCCCTCCCAAAACGATTCAAATATTTTATGTTATACCGCGCGTCTCGATGTGCAAACGAAAATGGCAATAAAAAATGAAAATTTTTAAAAGTGGAAGAAAGAGAAAATCGTACATGAAACTTAAAGTGAGAGTAAAAAAAGCTCAAAGTATCATTTTCATGTTTTGCATTATATTATGTCATGTTTTATTTTGTTGTTTTGTTTACAATTCATACAGCCGACACAGCTTTTAGTTTTCTTTCATTCTCTATGGGTTTATTGCTGTGTTTGTTGTTGTTGATTAAATATTATAAGTGTTTATCTTTCGTATATTACGACAAGTTCAGTATATGTATGATGGTCTTTTAAGAGAACAAATTTTTTATGTTATTTGTGTGCAGCTTAGGATGTGTCATGCTTGTGATGAAAATGCTTAAATAATTTTTGATAATGTGCGGTAAGATAAATTTATTGGAATGATCGGATATAACTTATGCATTTAATCTATAGGCTATTAACATAATTGCATACTTCGAAAGTGTGCCCTATCGGATTTATATCTCGCTATGATGTAAATGTAATAATAAAAGATCATAATCGACTATTTTATTGAGGAAATCAGTTGGTTTATTCGATGGATTTTTCAATATTTTAAAAGATTATTTTTACTGAAAAACCAAACAATTAAAAATTATCGAGTTCGGACTGCGTATTTTAAGTAGAATTAACCTGCATTTTACCTGCATTATTAATTATATATTTATATAGTTCATATCTAATGCATATTTGTTGTCATATAATGGTATTTTTAAATATTTTCTACAAATATTGCATGTTGATCTAAAAAGCGCCAACAAACACAATCAAACTGGTAATATTTAATAGTTACGTCTGTGGCGGTATGTTGTACCATCACAAATTTTCGATTTTCGACTTTAACCGTAGAAACGGTTCATTTTCGCTTTTAAAATTGAGACATAAAATATATAGAAAGTCGAAAATTGTCAAGGAATACAACTTCCCGCCCGGACATGTTTGTGGTAATAAATAACACAAAAATCACAATTCAAACAAATAAAAGTTTTTTACTGTAAGAAATAATACAAACCTATGAAACATTCTTCAATCCATCGATGTTTGATGGTTAATTTTAATAATACATCGAGATGAGGTTACTAAGGCATTGAAGTTAGGTTACGAACTAATGAAACTGAATTCTTTAAATTAAAAAATTCCATCATCGAGACTGCAGCGACTAAACTACAAAAATATTGAAAATACTTTGAACTTACATGAAAAGTATAATCATTATTGTTGAAGGTGGCCAGCCAAGGACATTCTCACAGTGAGAGTTAAATATTGTGGTTACACTTATAACTGGCAGACTGTGAAGAACCAATGGCCTGTAAAAGAGAACTGCTTCTACTATTAATGCTTGTGGGTAACTGCAGCAGGGACACTTTCGAATTTCTAATAAAGTTTTCCACACCGATTAAGCCTTTTTGTGTTAATTTGTTGCTGACTGATTGGAAAAAATTTGGATTGGTCCAAGAGCCAAGAAAATGGGGGAAAACACTTTAAATTTCAAATTAAACCAGAAGTAATTTAAGCTCGACATAAACATTTTCAAAAGGTGGGTATAAACTGACAAAATTTGAATTAATCATAAACACAATTTTAATTTTTAAATTAAGGAAAAATTAACAGATCGCTAAACGGTACTATAAAAATGAAATACTCGTATATGTGCCGGTCAGAAACATTTGTATTCAACAACAAATTATGTATTATAATTAAAATGATCTAGAATCCATGCGACTTGGCATATTCCTTTCACGTATGTTCATTACCATCATTGCCATCCGAAAAATATATGGGTTGAATTCGTGCTAGTTTAGAATTGACCTAATTCCATTGAAAAAGAAAATTGGTTGAATAAAAGATTTTCTGATATAGTGTTCTCGAAACCATTGAACGATGTATGTACATCAGCAGTGCTAAGTTATTTATTTATTTATTTATTTTTTATTTGAAAAGTTATACAGATAATTAAATTAGTTTACAAAGTATAGGAACTTAAATTTACGCTTAAGCATACGACATTATAAATTAAAGTCAAAAATAAAAAATAATAGGAACAGTCAGAAGCTAGGTTAAGCTTGTTTCAACTGTACCAACAAAAAAATGAAATTTATAAGATAATAGAGCGTGTTCATCAATTTCTAAAACACTTTACGTCAGGGAAGTATTTATTCAGCGGCTTTTGTTGTTGCTTGATAGGGCAAACAAAGTTTTTAAGTTCCAAACACCTCAACCATATATAAATAATGTGGTCAATCTATCTGCAACGACGAAATAGTTCTTGGTAACATCTAGGTTGAGTAATTCAAATTTCCTGACAGTTTATAGGCCCGTAATTTTAAAAATATCCTGAATGTATTTTTGAAACTAGTTTTTTAAAATTGTTGAAGAACGACAACGTAATAATAATCAAGAAGGGCAGTAACAAAAATCACACCGATCCCATTGCAAACAGGCTAAACACGATACCTATGGTTGATGTAATAACAGACATAAGTGTGATATAAAGGGTCACAGTCGTGTTGTTAAACCAACATTTGTCAAATTTGTTGTGAATCGTTTAGTATGGTATGGCAAATCACCATGGATGGTTATAGCGTTGTGGCAAATCATAAAATTTTAATTTCAAAATTAGTGTTCCGTTCGAGAATCATGATTTTTATTCTCGCCACCACATTCTCCGACTATTTAACGTTTGGTGGACAAATTCGAGTCAACCAGTTCGATAAATTATCAGCCAACACAGCAGAAGGCAGCAAAACCCAAGGCAGTCAATTTCTCATCGTTCACAAGAACTTCGTCTTTATGCGACTTCAACTAGGCGAATTTTGTGTAGATACTTGGGTCTGCCTCCGTATAAAATCCAACTGACCCAGGAAGGTAAGGTAAACGACAATAGATAACGCTGTGTGTTCGCTGATAGGGCTCTAGAGCATTTGAAAGATGACTCAAATTTTACCAAAATATTCATCTTTAGCAACGAGGCTCATTTTTAGATAATTATATGTAAAAAGGCAAAATTGTCGTATTTTGGGCGATACCGATTCCCACGAGATACACAGCACCAAATGCACACCGAGATATAGTCACTGTTTTGTACGGATTTTGGTCTGGCGGAATCATGGGTCCGAACTACTTCCAAGACGAAACTGGCATTGTCATAACCGTCAACGGTGAGCGCTCCAGGTCAATGATAAGCAATTTCTTGTGGCCTAAACTGGAGGATTTGGATACCAATGAAATGCGGTACCAACAGGGTGGCGCTATATACTACACAGTGCATACCCCGAAGATCATTATGCACGAGCGATTAAGGGGCATGCGGTTATTTGCATGGTTTGTTGGCATAACCCAACGACTTAACGTAACACCATGAAAAGAAATCCAAAGGTGTTAAATCGTATAAGCGAGGTGGACCGGACCATTTTTTGAGATTACTCGGTAACTGAACTTCTGCTTCCACAGATCAATTGTTTGCAACTATGTGGCATGTGGCAGCATCTTGGTGAAACCACATATCACTGATGTCCATCCAATTCTGGTCAAAAATAGACTTGCTATAGATGGCACGATAGCAAACTCCATTCAACGTAACGTGGCGACAATTTTCATCGACAACAAAATACGGTCCAATCATACCTCCGGCATGAAATACACACCACACGGTCACTTATTGTGGTTGTATAATGAAGTTTTCTGAAGTACATGTGGGTTTGTTGCTTTAGGAAGCCATTAAGACGTTTCAGAATTTTCTTCAAACTTGTGCAGTTCGTGGAGTGATTCCCAATTCTTGTCAACGGTGTGGTATCGACTGATTTTGAACCGAAGCACTTGCGGCTGCGATATTTTTGGTACTTCGACAGATGCGTTGTCTCACTGTCACTGAAACATCCAATAGTGCCCCCAATAGTGCAATCCACAGCCTGTGAGACGATTAATTCAACCGAAAATTGGATTAAGAGCGCTTAAAGTTGCGAACATCAACTCAAAATTGCGGTAGTAATTTTTAATAATTTCCGAACGTTGCTCGTTCGTTAACTTCACATTGATAAAAATGTTAACCTTGACCGACGTTTTGACGTTGACATGAAACACGTCCAAAGATGCCTTGACCCGTCAAGAAAAACCCATTATAACATTCATTACTCTTAAATACCGAGCTGTGGTCCTATTCTGGTAATTCCCGGGGAATGGAAATTTTAAATTTTGTAGCAGTTTCATTCTCTATTCCCCAAAAGTGTATTCTGGCGTTTGGGAAAAAAAATTTTGGGAAAAAATTATTCCCCATTATAGCAGTTTTGACGTTTATTATTCCATATCTATTTTAGGAAAGAATTAACTGGGAATAGAATTTAACAGAAATTCATTGTATTTTGTACTTATAGCAATATTATGACTGTAAATTTATACTGAAAACTGATAATATTTATTGGAAATATTAATCTAATGTTTTACTTTAAGAAATAAAATTATTTTTTAAGTATAATTCGATTAAAATATCAACAAAAACCAATTAAATGTAGTAAACTATTTTTAGACTTTTGTTTTCGTGTTTTATTGCGATCACTCGATAACTAGACCACAAATCACTAGACCGCGAATAAATAAATTATTTTCCCGTAAATTTATTCCCCAATCGCCAGAATTAAATTTTGGAAAACGGGGAATTGGGAAAAATATATGGGGAATAACTGCTACAAAAATAAATTATTCCCTATTCCCGGGGAGTTACCAGAATAGGGCCACTGATCGATAGAAAATTGTGGTCCATAAGGCTGGAAACAGAAAAGAACATTGAAGAAATAAATGGCATGTTATGTGCATCTTGGGCCATCACTACACACAATGACATAAATTATTGTCTAATTGTCATGACAAACACTATTCGAAATGCCTAACAATTATGCCATTCACGGCAAGTAAATAGCGGTCTACACATTGCACTTGTCAAATAAATACATTTCATAAAAGTTAGCAGACCAGACACAAATTGGTTACAATCATCGCAACTTTGATTTAAAAATTTCATAGAATTCAAAATATTCATAACATTTTCACTCAACATGTATTGTCAGCTGTTGGTTGACCTGAAAGCGCCCAATGTAAAGATTTTTTTATTCATAAAATTCAGCAGAATTCTCGTTCACGAAATTATAAATAATAAAATGGTAAGATATTTCTGAGCAGTTGAAGGTCTTAGGATTTTTTCACATTGTCTGGTTCAATTCACACACTTTTTTTTCCATTCATTTAGATGATAAAAATCATCTAAAAGGGCTTATTTGCTCAAACATTTGTCGTATAACTAATGTAAGCTTGTACTTACACTCTTAATTGCTTTTGCGTAATAACACAATATTACTTGGCGTATTTGCTTATCCCGCCTCAATTACCTGAATGACCAAAAATAATAATTCAAAACAAACTTCACAGCACACAAAGTGTTTATTAAGAGCTAAACATCAAATTCAATAAACGATAAATTAATTTATGTCTATATCTTTAAGCGACTACCAATTCATTCTCGACAAAATTTTTGTCTTATTTTTTTGATACATAATCGACGATACATCGATTATTTATCACAAACAAGACAATGGTTTGTAAAAAATCATATGTGTTACGAGTATGATATCAAATTTTCAAATCTATTTACAAAATTTTCTTTAATTTATTTATTATTACAACAAAAAATGCTGTTAGCAGATAATGTATTATAGAGACGTGGAAGTGAATTCGAAATCCTCTATTATGTGAATCTATGTATTTTATGTTCATCGTGGCTAGCCCACGATCGAATAACGTTACATCGTAAAAATTATCATAGACGTCTAACGATTTTCTTCTGTGAACTAATTATGATCGCGCGATAAAATATTTAAAAATTTCATAATAATAATGGCCAGTGCGTATCCAAGTGAAAGTGAATTTAAATAAATTAATCGAGTGTGGTATAAGCGCAGGTTGATTTGCAAAGCATTTAAGTAATATTTTGGTAATAGCGGAAGTTCAGATTAATTGTTAAGATACAAATTGTTAACCAGGGATTTTCTATATTCCTGTCGATTGTTTTCTAAAAATAAATTAATTTGAATATGCAAAATAAACATCATAAATAAAATTTTGTGACGTCGATTTACAATTTTACAGAACGTACGAAGTAAGAACGAGCATTTTCTGACATTTACATACTTAGGAATAGTTAAATATTTTTTTAAATACAATTAAAGGTGTCAAATTAATTTTATAAGTAGAATAATATTAGATTCCCGCTTATTTATATAACATCACATGATGTACATGTTATCCACAGCCAGGCTGAAACGACTGATTTTTGGCTTATAAATAGACATAATGCAGCTGTTGTTAATTATTGCGAAAGTTTTATTAAAACATTATACATTTTTATTTAGACTGAATGGCAGTATAATAAATGTGAAGGTTGCTTCTAAAGCAAATTTCAAAATATATGCATTAGCATAATATATTTTTACCTCGACTTTATTTTTATCTCTAAAGCAATTTACTTAAAAATTTTGCAACCTGCGGAAGACAAAAATATTTTGTTATTACTTTTTGTTTTGCATTGCCTTCGAGTACTATACCTTGTTCCACCAATTAAATTATTTTCTCAGCTCCACTATCTTTTTTGCCTGCGCTGTGGCAGACAATAAAGATGGATTCGTACTATAGGCGAAGGCAAACGAATGCGAAAATCTTGTAAACATCGACCGAATGAACATCTGAGTCTCTTTCTATATTATTCGAACATTAGTAAAGGTAATCGAATTCGTACGAGTTGTTTATTGGATGAAAATTCTAGGATATGTTTCAATTGCCATCTTAAAAGTAAATGTAGTTAATTCTTTATCTATTCGAAATAGATTAGAATAACTATAGTGAATGTAACTGATAGCGGTGATCATATATAACCTAACCACTATACAGAGAGCAATTTTATTAAGACCAGTAAGATGAAGCTGATCTTGACAAATATTGTATGTTATGTATTGTTTATAGATCTGATCTCACACCTGAAATAAGCGTCAAGGATTCAGATGGTGACGTATTGATAGCCGTACATTGAACTCTAGAGAGTGCTCCTGTAATATTAGATCCATCGAGACTTGAGCAGATTTGTGTGAAGATTAAAATAGAGAAACAATATCACTTTATAAAGGGTGATCCAAAAAGTGCTTCCGCAAGATTTTTTGAAATAACACGCATTAAAATCAATTTAAGCTTATTTATTTATTTATTTATTTATTTTACATTGGACCACAAAACAGTAGCCTATTCCATATGGCCTCGAGATATAATTTATAGTAATATACAAATATTCGTACTAATATATCAAACCGATAAACAAACAATCAACTCGATAGTCAACGAAACCGCTCTTCATACAAAGTTATATAAAAACAAATCAAAAAAAATTTAAATATAATTAGAAAATTAAATAAGATAAAAGAATTAAATGTTAACCAAGTCAGTGGCACGCGCTCTAAATAACCCCAAGCCTATATTGAAAAAATCCAGTGGAGAGAACCGATCATTATGACGTTCATGCATTCTCACAATTGGATTGGATAGTCCGCAGTTAGTCCTTACTTGCCATGGCAAAAAAGTTTGAGTATTACGAGTTCTATATGCAGGAACGTAGAAGTTTATTGAAGATAT
This sequence comes from Nephrotoma flavescens, assembly GCA_932526605.1. Classification (NCBI taxonomy): domain Eukaryota; kingdom Metazoa; phylum Arthropoda; class Insecta; order Diptera; family Tipulidae; genus Nephrotoma; species Nephrotoma flavescens. Next base: position 2,625,392 of record OW052220.1, read on the forward strand.
CAAATAAGTAGAGACAATAGAATTTATAATTTTATAGAGCATAATTTCATCAAACACGCAAGTCTTCTGCACTCAAGCGTATCAATATGTTAAAAACTTTGCGACGGATATCAAAATTGACATAATTAGTATAAGGAATTGATCTTACGAAGGTATTAAAAAGTGTTAAAAAGATTTGACGATTACGAAACTCACACGCTCTTCGAAAAATGATGCCTAACATGTTATGTGCCTTCAGGTAGATATTTTTTATGTGCTTATCAAAACGTAATCCTGAATCAAACGTCAAACCTAAATCATTAATTTGCGTTAATCACAAGATTTTGGAAACCAATTCACGAGTCCGTTTCTTGATGTGATGTTCTCATTAACATTCTTTTCATGTCATTTGACGTGTGCGGACGTAATGTCTTACCACAATCTAAAAATATTTAATCAAAATAAGTAAATCCAATTTGAAATAATAAAGTTAAAAGTATTTAAAATTAGTTTTTTCTTAACTCCAAAGTGCTTTATTTATTATAAAATAATACAGTTTAATTGAAAACTGCAATATAAAATCCCCGAACTCTTTTTGCACCATTCGGAATATGTCAAATACGTGTTTTAAATGATGCTCAAAAGATATTACTGGAACAATATTTAAAGGTGTTCAGTTTAAACTGTAAAAAGTTTTTCCATGTAAAATGTGCTGCTGTGAATGGTAACTTCGATGAATCTTTCGAAAACGGTGCATTTATTTGGTGTTGCCCCTCATGCAAAAGTGAGGTTAGAACTGCCATTAATGTGGAAAACAATGTTTCGTCTAAAGCTAACACCAACGGTAGTACTGCAAATGCATCAATTGAGGATATTCAACGCAGCATAAATGAACTGTCCATTAGATTTGGCGGTCTAGAGTCCTCAAGATGAGAAGATGAGTGTAAATCTCTCCGTCATCGTGTAAATAAACTTGAAGCAATATGTGACTACCCAGTGCAGCAGAAATTAGTAAATAATATTGTTATCGCTGGAGTTCCCACAAATAATCTTGACAACACAGAATTGGTCACGAACATCTTATCAACTTTGCAACCAGATTTCGATAAATCGCTTATCACTGAAATCATTAAATTCAAAACGGACAACTTACCAGCTGCTACTACACCATCAACAAAAACTTCAACACATAACATAAATAAAAGAAATACCGATAAATACATCGTCAAACTATCGCCTCTCGAGATTAAAACAAGAATCCTGGAGAGAATGAAAAGTTTAAAAATTCTATCGTCAGACACCCTGAACATCAATTTCAAAGCATCTATACCGAATCGGATTTTCATTATGCATAATCTATCAGCTTACCAGTCGATATTGTATAAAGAAGCGCAACAAATTAAGCCGGAGCTCAATTTTCGCGTCTTATGGATCAGGGATGGTCTCATTATGCTGCGTCAAGATGTTGGCAAGAGGGCATTTTATATACGTTCGCCTAGCAATTTTGATGAGGTTAGACGAACTTTTCGAGGATAACCACATCGTTAGTCCCACACTATTTCATAATACCATACGCATGTTCACTTCACATCAGAGCAGTAGCACCAGATATGCTCATCACACGTCTTCACAAAATATTTTCTATGCTTTTTTTTTTCTTATCGTTATTATTATTATTGATATTATTATCATTAGTGCTTTTTTGACAGTCTGTTTATTCTATGTTATTTTTACCGTCAGGGTTGAATTATTTTTTATAGTACATTTCTTTATTGCAACTTCCATAAATTTTGATTGGAATATTAATTTCAGTAATTTACAGTATATTGAGTTTTCATGTATTAGTCACAACAGAGATTTGCATATTTTATTACACCATGTAAAGGTCGAGTTACTTTACGGGTTTTCTTGCAACAAACTTTCTAGTGGCATTTTTATTTTTATATTACCAGGAAATTTGCTTTGCCGCATATTCTTTTTTGGCATCTAATGGTTGAATTCCACTACCGAGTTTGTTGCATCGAATTTCTTGGAGTAATTGTAATTATAATAGTTTCTAAACATTTTTTTTTATTGTTGTAATATTTTTATGGTTATGGCTAGTTCTTTAAAGAGCTTTGATTTTGTATATCAAAACATTAGAAGCATGGGAAGAAATTCAGATAGGCTGCTTGCTTAATTGGATTCCGCGAATGTAAAGCCTATGTTGACTGGCCTCCCGGAGATCTGGGTCTATGAGGACGAAATCACGAACTTTAGTCTGGAGAATTACAATTTGTTTGCCGGGTGTAATGAGAATTACAGATCTGGTGGTGTGGCAATTTACGCTAGGAACGATTTGAATTGTAAACATATCAAGCTCGACTATAACACTTTTGATGGTACAGGCATTCCCTCTATGTTAGGATCAAAACCAGTATGTACCTTGTGCATCTACAGATTAAATTCTTCCAACATTTCCAATTTCATTGCGGAATTCAATATGTTTTTGGCTGATTTAACTAACTCTAATATAATTATAATGGGCGACTTTAATATAGATTTTCTATTAAAAAATTCTGATGTCAACAGTTTACTAGATGTGCTGTCAGTTAATGGCCTTGATATTCTTGTATCTGAACCTACCAGGATTTTCAAATCTGTAGCAACCTATATCGATAACGTACTCTGTAGGTTTGACCAGAGGTACTTCCGAAGTCCCTCATGTAATGTTTTAGACTTGGGCATATCCGATCATTGTTTAATAGAAACTAGTTTTTTAGGTGGTTCCATTTCTAGACCAATCATGAGAAACTCTGTTGATATTGTCCGCATTGATTTTTGCCAACTGCAAGATTTGCTTCTATGGAAGAATTGGCGCGAAGTTTATAGCCAATCCAGCGGGTCACTGGCTTTTGATTATTTCCCATTGAAGCTGCACAAAAGTTACTCTAAAGCTGGAAAAGTAGCTAAGCTTAGACCTTGGATGTCTGATGCAAACTTGCAAGGACAAATTCAATTGACAATATAGACTTGCTAACTATAGTCGCAAACTATGTGACAGCGTCAATGCCAAAATAAGTCAGGGTAAAAAGCAGTATTACGTTGAACAGTTCAATTCCAATGGCACTAATGCCCGAAAAAACTGGCAGTCAGTAAATGAATTGATTCATGGGCACCCCGAGTCTGCTGAAATTAAAGAAATAAATTGTAAGTTGGGTGGTTTTATCTCTGATTCGAATGCCATTGCAAATGAGTTTAACAGTTTTTCTGTGCGAGTAGGTGAATCTAGTTTTTCGACTGTATGAGTTGATAAAACATAGATTGGTGACAGAAAACTACGATACTAGGAGAAGCTTTTATTTTTCCCCGATCTACCCGGGTGAACTATATTCAATTATCAACTAGCTTAAAAATAATTCATCGCCTGGATTGGATGGTGTTTCGAATATATTAGTTAAGAAGATGGCTTGTTATCTTGTGGATGTCTTAAGTTTCATCATAAATTTAAGTGTCAAGCAAGCAAGCTGTAGTCATCCCAATTGTTAAAAAAAATGATAAATCGAGTTTAGACAATTACCGACCAATATCGCTTCTTTACAATTTCTCTGAACCTACCTTTGAAAAAGCCATGAAACGTAGGATGGTACATTTTCTGAATAAAAATAATTTTCTGTCTCTGCTGCAATTCGGGGTTAGGAAAAATAAGAACACGGAACAAGCTATTTTAACAGTTCTGGAACAAATAAGTGCGAGCATTGATTTAGGGCTCAAGTCACCAACTAAGCGGAGAACTGGCAATTACGGCAGGAGTTCCTCAGAAATAACTCTTCAATGTTGTTTCACATCTTCAATAATTTACCGATTGAAATTAGAATGTCTGGGAGCTTCTCTGTTTTCTCTAAAGACTTAAAACAGTTTTTAATTGCAACGCAAGACGTAGAAAAACTATTCTCAATTCAAGTATAAATCAATTTTATTTTTATTTGTATTTTTAGTCAATAAGGAATCATTGTGCCCGACACGAGCTCTAAGAGCCTAGGGTACAATTATCTTACCATACTTTGCCATTTGTAATATATATATGTTTTTGTAAATTAGTTAAAATAAAGTTGGTAATGAATGTAAAAAAATCTTTCAATAAATCGATGGTTTGGCCTGCTGTGTGGCATGTTGCACCATCCTGTTGAAACCACAAGTCGGCTACACCAATATCTTGAATTTTTGGCAATAATAAATTCATTGATCATTGCGCTCTGTAGTTTGCGCCATTGACGTTTACACGCTGTCCTTTCCCATTTTTAAAGAAACACGATTGATGATGCCACCTGTTCATAAACCGCACCAAACAGTGGATTTTGCAGAGCATTAGAAGCTCTTGAATCTCTTCTTCGCTGAACTTCATCGCTGAACACAATTTTTCAACGCCCGTAAACCAAATCGATGACGCAAAGGATAGTAAGTTAACCGATTCTTGAACAAGCTGTATTTTGTATGCCCTAAAACGCAATATGAGAGACCCAGAGCTTGAGAATGGTGACGAATTGATTGATTGCGGTCTTTACGTACACTTTCAGCTACAGCAGTAATATTCACATTAGATCGACTTGTACGCACTCTAGTCGGTTGATGAAAAAAGAAATAAATGTCATATGAACATGACAGTTGTCACGCATGAATCCCAATGAGAATCCCAATTGGAAAAAGTTATTGGATCACTCTTTATATACGGTATATTATACGGTAGTTTGTAAAGATGATGATGATGTTGATGTTCCAAAATGTTGAACTATTTTTCCAATTGTGAACGATGGTGTAAATGGTGAAGTAAACAATATATTGATGAAAGGATTTGTAATTTTAAGAACCAGTAAAATAAGTAAAAAACCACACTATTGAACACTTAACGTTATTTTATTAATAAAGACAGCCAAACATATTACAGCCATTAGACAGCCATTATTTTAATTTTTATATTATTTTATCGCTTGACTGTAATCGAACGAATATAAAATATTTGGTTTCTAAACTACACGTGTCAACATTTAAGTAAACCTAAAATGTCGAATTTATGGCAAAACAGATATTAATGTTAAAAAATTCAAATTTTACTTACTTTATGGCATTTACCGGTTATGATACATAAATTGTTGTGTTTAACCGATTCCTACCGCAAGTCTATTACAAATTTTGCTTTACCTAAATGTTAAACAGTTTGACAATTGGTTTACAATACAGTTTGTTTTTGGTAGTTTCGCCAACATATATATCGCCTCGTTCAAATAGTGACTTTTATGCCAGCTGCGTCGGTATGATTGGTGAAGTCTTGAAATCATAAAATCCGTCAGATTTAGTTCTTGTACTTGGTGGCTTCAATCAACCGAATATCATTCCAGATGGCCATGGAATTGAATTTGTTGAAAAAAATTTCAAATGTCAAATTTTTTTGATCCAAACATTCCAGTCGGATTTGTTACCAGCTATATGCTGCTCTAAATTTACATTATTTTTACTGACCAATCGTATAAACAACCAAACGATCCTAATCGGTATTTGCATGAAACCTTTGTTTTCGGTACTACAACTGGGAAGTCGATGGTTAATCATTTTCTGAAGTTGTTCAGTCACTTTGGGTTGTTATTGTCTCTTTCGTTTATTAACGATATAAATACTAGTGTGCAAAGATAAGGATTCTTCTAATTGTGGTCATCACGAAAATCACGAAGTGTCCGCAATCCATTTAAAGCTTTCCAATATAAATTATGCAATTTGTAATTATGGGTGTTCTTGCATATTTGGTGCAATTGAACATCCTCCTGATTTTGATAATGTTTTGAAACTTTTTGTTCATATCCTAAAATGGTAAGTATTACGGGTTTGTGTAACAGACGGCGGTTTCTAGTTTCCAATTTTTATTTTCCTGTCTATAAGGACTTATCTTTCTATCGCTCGTTTTGGGAATTATTATTTCAAGCGCATTATTGCTTGGTGTATACATGAAAAGACATTTTTGAAAAATGCAGTTTTCAGAAAGAGTTTTTATTTATATTTTTTGTCGATATAACCCAATCTAAATTTGCTTTTGAAAATTTTGTCCATTTCTTTAGTTATTTTGAAAACCTATAAATGCCATCAGTTTTTAGGCAGCCAACATTTAAACCCAATTTTTTGCAAATTAAGCATTTTGGAATTATAACAAAAGCCTAGAAAATCACCGAAAACACTTCAAAAATAATGAGTCGAGCTTACAATTGTGCTTCTGTGACCACCGCGAAGTTAAATCAGGGGAGAGATTTCATAAAAGGTGATAAGTGATAATAACAAATTATAATTTAGTGGGTGTAGAAAAACTTAAACATTTTGGCGCAACAACAACAAAAACACGTGTGATCACTTGTCTCTATCACCAAAATACATTCACCATATTACCGTCTAGAATGCGACACCAGATTATTCGTACAGAAAGAAAGCTTTTCATACTTGTTATATTTACTAGAAGGATATAAACCAATAAAAGGCCAGATCGCCTGTTCTATACGTCAGTAAAACTTTATTGTTGAAAAACTCCCGGGAACTTTTAATATTTTGGTACTTGCTTTGGATCATGTGACAATTTCATTACTAGCCCGAAGACTGAAGAAAGTCTTCGTCTTCGCGATAAATTAATTTTGCGAAATAGTTTGAAAATTTAGCAAGTAAGGGTTGTCATATATTGAATACGCCTCAAGATCAGGAGTAATGTTGAAAATCCAATAAATGGTGTTAGTTGGTAGTTTAAAGTTTCAATCCAAACTTTCTACATATATAAGAAATCATCGTCACTAGTTATAACGTGTGAATTGTCTATCAGACTTTAACTTTTCAGATTTCGGATTTCAAACTACTAGATCCTCAAGTATAAAAAAAATGATCAAAAAATTATTACTACACCATTTTTGAACTATAAACTGTTTACTTAAACAAAACGTGTAATGCAATTTATTAAGTGCTTGGTTGTATTTTATACTACGTCATATTAAGCCATGTATCACCGCTGAGTAATAAATACCTCTCAACAAGAATACACAATCCAATCCCAATGTTAAATTTTATAATTAGCCAACAACTGTACGAGTACTAACCATTTTGTTGTTGCTCAACCAAGTAACTATTACTAAATCCCTATAAAAAATTGTTCACCACAAAAATTAATAAAACATGACTGAAGTACCTCCAACTAAATCAATAGAAAAATTTTTAGATGCTCGACAATCAAAAAGGATTTAGTAATATCCACCAAATTGAAGTCAGTTTTTTTTTAGAAAAATGCCATTCATTAAAGTTCAATCATTCGGCTAACCGCTTATGCTAATTTCCACTTTGATGGCATCATCAATTTGTGGGACAAGACCTTGATCATCTTTAAGTATTATTGTCATACACAATTTGTTCATTTGTTTGTTGTACAATTAACCGCACAAAAAAAATTGTAGTTTTAAAAACTTTTTTGTGTGTGTGTGTATGCGTATTAAGCAAGACAAATTTGAAAATATATATACAGATTAGAAATAAGCACACTCCATTTTTACTTATAACGCACTCACTTAAACAACCTTGCCTAGAAAATTGTTAACCACGAACTTGAAAATATTGTATCCAATTGGTATATGGTCTCGTCTTCGGAGTGTGGCATAATAAAACGATTCTAGTAGTCGTAAAACCGTATTATATAATCTATGCTGCTTAAAAATGAAAGTGATTATATATGTTAAGTTAACAAAATCATGATTTGATGATGTTGCCTATTAATGGGCTATTATAGTTTGACGACAAGTTTTGGTACAAATTTTACCTTTTGGGTTATTGAACTGCAGTTTTAATTAATTATCGCATTATTAATAATACGCGGATATTATGCAACATCGAGAAAGGGATTATCGATTTAAATTAATCTGCGTTTAATATTTTGGTGTAAATTATTAGGGCGGAACCATAAAAATTTGAGAAGTGAGCGATTTTGGTAGGAAATTTAATTAAGGTTGATGCAGACTGTCGTAATGTACATAATCAGATAGAGCTGAAATCTGGGTCATATTATATAGAAAGAGACTTTTATTTTTTAATAATCTTGTTACAGGGATTTTGTGTTAACATCATTTAAAAGTGGATCACGACTATTTCCAGAAAAACTTAGTTAACAAAAAAATGTTCGATGAATTGGAAAATCATATGATCGTTATACGTTCGCAAAATAGTTCTTTTTCTAGAATTTTCCAAAACATGTGCGTGTAAATAAATCGTAAACTTAAACTTCGACTGAAAAATACATTAAATTGTAATTACAACAAAGTAAAAGCTACAAATTAATTAGTAATCAACATTGATGACGAAGTGCGATTCGCATCGTTAACTTTTCAACGGTTATGCAAGCCACCAAGAAAATGTAGGTGAATTATACTAACTTATCAATGTGAATGCATATTTTTATTTTCCATACTTTGATTTTGAAGTTTATGAGAGTGTACTAATAATACTTGTTTGTAATGCTATACATTTATTTAAACGATCAAATAGAATATTTCAAAATTTTCTAAAACAAATTTTAATTGCTTAGCATACCGATTAAAAAATAACTTGAAGAGCTTTTGGATAACGATCACCTTGATCTCTACACAATATCAACATAAAATATATCCCACACATACTTGTTGTTGTAAAGTTATAAGCCGTCAAAATATCAAAGTAGTTAAATACTAATTTCATATTTTGACATTTAGAATTTTTAAATTTTTTCTTGTTTTTTATGCAAAATTTCTAAATTCTCTTTTCACGATGTTAAAAATTTTTATATTTCTATAATTTGCATAAAAGTTACAAGATTGTATAATTCACGTGGTTTATTTGTTGTTTACGCGCGCTGTCATGCAAATATGTCGTTTATTGTGTTGTTTATTTACGAGAAAATCGCATGTTCTATAACAATCAACTCGCCCAATTATCTTCTTCTTAAGAATCTGATGATAATTGAAAATAAATAAAATAACATTACAAAATGTTAAGTGACGTAATGATTGCTTTATTTTTTTAGTACAAAAATGCTTAATTAGCAGTAATTACGTTTACGTATTTGTATTTTGTATTTTGTTATGATCAAGAAAAAAAATGTTTCCCCAAAATGTTTTATAAATGTATTTTAGCTAACATTTAGGCGGCATTTTTAAAATATGATCGTTTTCGATGTTTTCTATGTTTCTATAGAATACATATACGGTGTTGAATTAATATAACTACATATTTATAAATTAAAAATCAGCTACCTATATTCGTTTTAAATTTTTTAAGTGGAAAGATGGAAAATTATTTCGTCAGTGGCGATCGACGTTAATAATTATGGAAAGTTGGTAGTAAATTATCGTTTTAAATTCAGTGTTATCGAACGGAAAATAACCGTAGGCATAGTTTATTCTATAAACAAATTTTCACGTTGGAGGGAAAATTGGAAAATTTAATCAAATTTTATGACACACGTAAAATGCAGGTGTCATTTTTGTGCGGAAACGAAATAGAAATAAAATCTCTTATTAAAGTAGATATAATATAAAAATTCATAATCAGTACTTAGCACAACTTTTGAACACATTCACGACCAAGCTGCTATCCTAACCTTGAGTGGCCACAAATCAGATGATAAATTTACACGAAATGAGCTGATCGAAGCCTAATGGTAGAATAAATGGTTAATAGTATGACGCATAAACGAGTCACCGGTTTTTTAGAACAACATTTCCTTGTATAAACCGCACGACGCACATATGCGTCGTGTGATCATGAACGTGTTAAAATATAGTGAATTTTAAACCGATGTAAATTTAGTTTACGATCAATGAAAGTTTGTGAAGTTATCCCATGGATTTCAGCTCAGAACAAAATACAAATGTTCATCAAATTATATAATCAAATGGAAAATGATTATAATTGCCGGAGAGGATGTTGCCTACCATTACTGAAGAGTTTATTTTAATACAAACAATTACCAAGGGAGAGCTGACTGAATGACATTCGTCACGGTAATATTGCCAGAGTCCTTTTAATGGAAATTTAAAAACCGAAAGCAAATTATTTTACGTTTGTAGCCGGCTGAAATTTATTGTACACCCGTTGTACACTTGAGCTAAGTTTTTTAAGCGAAGTGAGCTATGTTTTAAGATCACAGCTTCTTGGTTTAGTTTTCAAAACCGAAATAAGTGAAACCGAATTCGTGGAACTTAGCTGAAGCCACAGAAACACGCTGATTTATTTAATTTCTTTATTTAAATCTGTGTGGTTGAAACATAGCTCTCATAGCTCATGTTTCGACCGATGTGAGCTAATTATTTATCTACAAGACGAAAATAAAACATCGAAATATATTGCTTTACATATTGGGTTGATCTGAGATGACAATGTAATTGTTTCACTTAGTAAAGTTTCGGAAACCAAAACGGGTAGCTGTAAAATGAAATCATAGCTCACATCAGTCAAAAAACACAGCTCAAGTGTGGAACGGGCCTAATAAATTGAAATTAAAAACAAACCGAGCACGAAAATAAAACTACGAGAATAAATAACTTTTATCAATGTATTAAAGCCAGGCAAAACTTCAAAAACCTTTTCTCTCCCTCCCCCAGCAAGAAGATTATTCAATAATTTTTTTAAATTTAAATAAAATCGATTTGTTTGTTTCTTGAAGAGCTCTGAATTAAAGGTCTCAAGAAATACGGTATCGTCTAACTGGTTCCACATCGAGGTTACTCGGGGATTCAATTTCAGATGAAATGAAATGAAAGTTGATGGAATGAAATGAAACTTGGATCGCGTAATGAACACCAACATTGACTTGCCATTTTGAAGATTGCATATATCTATGTTTCTCCGACGGATCGCTGATAATTTGCACACCCACCATCATACATTTTCATTCACAACATTTCAGTATAATTTGCTATCCAGTATTGTATTTTCTGAGAGAATAGAGAAGGTTGGAATTTGCTAATAATTTGCTATCCATTCAATAAAAGAGAGGCATGTAAATCCAGCGAATGTAAATAACATTTCTCCCAACAATACTGCAGTCTGTAAGTTATGAGTTCGCCGGAAGAGCGATTTTTTTCGGATTCCAAATTGAAAATAACGTAAGCGGTTCTTAATAGCCTGTAAGTTGAGAATAGATACAGAAAGAAAATAACGTAAGCGGTTCTTAATAGCCTGTAAGTTGAGAATAGATACAATTACTTTCGGCAAAACAGATAACATAACAATCGGTTAACACTTTATAGGCTTGGCACAATAAGCTCATATATTAAGAACGAGTGCCGTGACACATCTCAACTGATTCTAACACGAAATAATGTCCAACATTCAAAATTAAAATCACAAAATCATTTGTATCTTGAGATTGGTGCTATATGACCCATAAATTTAAACGAATGGTTCCCTGGAATCTATAAGTGTATGGAATCTAACTGATCTGATATATCCTATAGGTTATGTCAACCGTAAATGTTTGGCGCTCTGCAGTCTTTGATGTAGCCGCATCATTTTGTGATCAAACTAGTTCAAATTTAAATTAATGGTTCATGATTTGAATTAATGGGTTTGGTACCAAATAATTAATTGGTTTGTCTTCGATTTTTTTTTTCTAGAGAATCAATCGTCTATATCTCAAATGTATATAAAATGAGCCATTTCATGATCCTATAGCGCCTCTTATAGTCTATATTTCATGACAATGTACAATTTTTTGGGTTGATTGTAAAAATCTTAAGATGGGTCAAAATTTGTAATACCTGATGAGCGAATTAAGCATAACTGGTGTAATCTGGTGTATTACTCGTCAGAAATCATTTCGGGTTGGAATATTTTATATTTATTTCTATATATGGCGAGGATTCAGAGACATATCGAAGCTTCTTCCTGAGTTCGATGGTCTAGGGGATATATCCTTCTGGATTTCAAGTGTCGAAGAATATAGTCAAATATATAATATGTCGGATTTAGCCATACGACACTGCACTATTAAAATTAATTGGATCGGCTAAAGTTTGGATGGTTTAGGAACAGTCAATTTTGAGTGGCGGGAATGGAGAAAGCTACTATTTGAGAATTTTCCAACAAACGAAAGCGCATTAGAAAGGCGAAGAAGAGTAGAATCGTATAGATGGAAAGCAGGTGAAAAAAATTTTACCATATTATTTTCAAACGTTATCGTTGTGTAATCAAGCTGGTATGAAGAATGACGAAATTATTGAGTTAATTTCTATTTTTCCTGGGTGCTATGATAACATATATACGATACCACGTTGTACGTAAAAGCTCTAAATGCGTTTCACCAAAACTTATGAGATTCTCCAATATCTCTAAACAATCGAAAAATTGTTTACTTATTTATCAATAAAGATTCATAAATTTTAGCAAATATTAGACCGCAAGCTTAACTCGGCGTGGAATGAGTCCTTGTCTGAATTCAACGTGTATGAATCAGTTGTGGATATTTAACATAAAACAAAGCAAGAGTTGGAAATAAAGAACCCACTATTCTCTTCACCTGTTTTTCATCACAATAATTATTATCAGTCCAAGTTATAAAGCAATATTCATCGCAGTGAACTTATCACAAAATTTGATAACTGTAAGAAACTTTGATTCAATCTTCAAAAGGTTCAGTTAAAATTGAAAAATAATAATCAATTACTTATCTACCGGTAAATCGCTTTACTGGATAAAGCTGCACATTCTCTACACTTCTCGTTAAATTCACACTGAAGGAAATCAAATTAGCAGAATTTAATTAAATATGATAAAGAAAAAAATTAAGGTCATAAATTATTAATAAATTTTGTACTGAAAAATCTATTGTGAAACCATTTAAATTTTTCATGCAATTTTTATATTAACTATTTAGATTTGGCATATAATTAAAAATCGCGTAATTTATGCTAAAAGTATTTGTAATTGTTGTATTACGAACAAATCATCGCCACTGATCCTTCTAATGCATTTGTATCATTTAACGCTGTATCAGCCAATGGAATATGTGGTGATTTATAAAACATTCATGAGGCTTTCTAGGTTTTTTTTTTGCAAAATCCTACTTTATTTTTCAACATTGTTTCCTTCAAGAGTGGTACATTCATTCCAGCAATTCGAACTCCGAGCACCTTTGCCCACCGGCTTTCACCTGCTGCTGCTGCCCACTCAGCTGACCAATGTTTTGATTCTGGAGTGTGGTAGTGGATTCATTTCATCCATTGTCACATAACGACGCAGACAATTCTGTTTATTTCGGTTAAACTGTTCCAAACAGTGGAAATGAACTCAAAAGTTTGTAGAGTGTTAAAGAGCAACCACCTTTATCGCTCGGTTTATCGTATTTATGATTTCTAGTGTGATCATGGCAATGCCTTAAAATTATTTCATAACTTAAAATTGAATGACCTCACTATACATTATTCGCTAAAAAACTTTTATACGCACCTCTAAAATTATAACTACAAATATTATATAAATTTATTTATTCGATCAATTATAGCTACCGCTGGTGCACTTGAATTTTTACATTACCGTTTATTGCTATACATACGGTAGTAAAAAATGGAAGGCTTTTAAAAATTACAAATTATCAAGTATGACGTATGAGTATATACAGGCACAATATTTGAAATGTATAAAACCTATTTACAAAAATGTTTTGATTTTTTGATATACCGAACTATTTTTGAATTATAATCTCAGTAAATATTATTGCTACACGCGCAGGGTTAAATATGTTTCTAACCAGAGAAAATTTATTACTTGTGAAGGTGATATAATTTTTAACGGAACGAAGTTCATTGTGTTAAACAATTTGTTTCTCATTTGCAAAACGCTACTTTACATCATCTTGTCAACTCTTTATGCCATTTATACATTTTTACAGCCTTAAGTACGAAAATTAATTTTCTGGTTTAGTTTTTAATAGTTACAGCATTTATATTAGGTGTGCAAGTAGAAACTCGGCTCTGAATTTTTTTGCCTTTACCTTTTCTTTTAAACTTTTACCTTTTGAGTATCTCGCACAATGATTCAAAAGTGAATACCAAAAATTGGAATTGAAAATAACTTCATTTTACTTTTTGCATACAATGTGATATTCTTAAAATTGAAGATATGAAAATTGAAAACCTAAAGCAAAACGCCGATTTTGAATCGTAGCTAGTCTTTAGTCTTTTCTTAAGGTAAAAGTTTAGAGTTAAGGTAAAAACTATTTTTTTTTCTAAAGTTTTATTTTTAAACAAACTTGTAAGGTAAAAAAATATTTTCTATTGTTAGAGCTCTGTTAGTCATTGCCGTTTTATGACATAAGTTTCAGTCACTTACAAGCTGTTGTTCCAAAAAAATGCTGCTCAAGCTATGGAATTGATTATAATTCGACTTTGAGTGAACATTCTGCGAGTCATTCATGAGTAAAAAAGTTGTTTGCAAGATCTCGTGATGGCAATTTTAGCCTTGAGGGCGATCCACGGCCAGATGCAGTAGAACAATATGTATGCCGAATATCTTAAAGTTTTACTGGATGAAGTCCGTATCAAACCCAAAAACAGTGTGCAGAACAGTTAGGAGTTACTTACCAAACATATATATCACTTTGAATACATGCAATGGGAAAAATGTAGAATAAATCAAAAACCAAAGAGTTCACATCTGCATGAATTTGCTTTCGCGGTACAAAAGAAAGAATTTTTTGCACACAATCACTACGGGTGTTAAAAAGTGGACTTTGTACGATAATCCTTAACGCGTAAAACCATGGGTTCCAGGCCAGCCATCAACATCAGTCGAAAAAGTGAATATTCCAGACAACGCCCGTCCACACACAGCAGAATCAACCCAGGAACTCATCTTCTCCTTTGGCTAGGAAGATTTACAGCATGCAGCGTATTCTCCAGACTTGGCCCCCCTAATTCGCACTTATTCAGATTTATGTCATTATATTTGGAAAACCAGCGGTTCACCAAAATAGAAAATGTGCAAAAATGGCTTCGAAACTACCAAGTTTCTATCACGAAGGAATACATCATCTACCTGATAAATGGCAAAAGACCATAGATTGTATAATGACGAATATTCCGATAATTAATCTTTGTAACAATTATATTTTCAATAAAATTGAATTTGACCAAAAAAGAAGAGTTTCTACTTGCACACCTAATAAAACATAATTACGAAGTAATTTAATTTGATATAATTAAAGCTGGTTGGAATGTGTTTAGTTGAATATTCTTCCTTGTACACCAAGTACTGTATAAGAAAAAACCTTGAATTTTAGTTCGCAATTCCATAATGACACAAATGCGAGTATGTTCCCCATTACTTCTCAGCATTAACAATAAAAATTATAAAAATTATTTTATTGGAAAATAAAAATCATTTAACATACTTCACAACCAATCAATGCAAATTAAAATTATATTGATAATAATTTTTTAATTCGTTTGTTCAATTCAAGAATTAAAAATGCAACTATTAATCCCAAACCGCGCTAAATTTCTAGTAAAGGCCCGAATATTATATCGCAATTATGGTATGACTCCCAAATAATTTTACCTCAAACAGGGTTACAGGGGCGATTACGATTTTAATTAGTCGTGTTATAACATTTTGTTTTAAAATAATTTATAGTTATATGATTAATTGAAAGTGAAATGTATTAGCTTTTTGATTATAAAATAATAATTTCATGTTAATGTAGTTATGTATTATGGGGTTAAAAAAAATGTTCAACCTTGCAAAGAAGTAAATCAAAATCATATTACATAAATTTCCAATTCACACATCAAATCTATGTTGAGGTTTGATTTGGTAAGTAACTTATTCATACTCGTAAATGTAACAAACTATACATAATGATTAGTGGTGTATATAGTTTAATACATAATTTAGTTACACTTATGGTAAATTTGTAGCTAACGAGTATGTGATGAAGCAATCTTGTTATAGAAATGGTATCAATTGCTAAAATCAGAGGATTCATGAAGGTTTCATAAATAATGAAATATACTTGGTTTCACAACATTTTGTGTGCACTTATTTTAAGTGTACTATTCGCGTTATTTCATTTTCTTGGTGATAATTCTGATACAGTGCAAGACACAAACAAGTAATTGAAATTAGTGCAAAATGTGTAAAAAAAGTTATCATAAATTTAAATTGATCAGTGGCACTATTCTGGTAATTCCCTGGGAATAGGGAATTGGGGAAAGATTTTATATGTAATTTCAGTTCAAATATTTTTTTTCCGGCCTACTAAGGAGAAAAGTTTGATGTAAATATTTATAAATTGGGAATAATTTTTCCATATCTAAATTGGCAGGGAAAATTATTCCCAATTTTATTTTGTTTTCAAAAAAATTACCACTAGATTTTTACGTCAGTATGCCAGAAAAAAAATTCTAAAATAGAAAATACATATAAAATCTTTCCCCAATTCCCTATTCCCAAGGAATTACCAGAATAGTGCCACAGGAACTATGATGCAATAAAAAATTACATACTCCTAATTTGACGTATACTCGGGGCACTCCCTAGAAATGTAAGGTTATGCTAAAAACTTAAACAAAAAAAATATTGGGTCGATCGAAGGTGGTTTAGAGGTCGCTACTTGAGCGCGAAGTTCGATAAAAATGGTATTTTTTCAATTATTCACTTTCAAACGAACAGAATGATGAATTAAAATTTTTTCTCAGCCTAAATAAAAATTGTGGTGAATAGAGAAGGTAAGTAAACGGAGTAATAGGAGATAATTATCTTTCTAAAATATCAAAGATATCGAAAATCGGTTTACAAATAGTGAGATTATTGCCAAATATTCAAAATGCAAAAACAAGACAAACTATTACTACTTTTTTATTATAAACTCGATCTTCTACCCATGAAAGATGTTTTGGTATATGTTGAAAACTTGTGTATGTAGTCCTTTACGATTTATAGTAAATATTGCTAATTTCTTATTTTAATCTTGTATTAACATAACACCACATTCTGTCTAATCATTTACGACTTTTATTTGACTTATAATCTTCATTCCGTTCTTAAAATTATCTTCCTGAAGCCGCATATTCGGATCCTTGTTTTAGAAATCTGTGGAAATTTTAAACCGGTTAAGAAAATCGCTAGTGTTTAGTGTAACAAAATCTGGTGATTGTTTCGTAATAAATGTTTTCACACAATCAATTTTCAACTTGTCGCGCTTGCTAGACTCTGCCTCTACATCCCTCATCATACCGACCTGTTGCACCATTCTTCTTTTCTCTGCACTAGAGACGATCTCGTGGAAAAATGAGAATGTAATCTTTTAGTCGGACAAATACCACAATTGACCAAATATTTTATTTAGGACAGTCATCGTTAACTTTTCATTTTCATCATGTTTTGTAGAAATAAATGTCTCGTAAACAGTTCAAATACAGCTTTTGTGCTTTAGCTAGTGCAATCGAACCAAATTTTCACATAAAATCGTACGACAAAAAGTTCTGTAAATTCTTCTGTTCTTGTGCTGTTAACTTAAATTCTTCACGAAAGGTAAATAATTTCAATACATAAATGTCTTTGGACATCGAGCGAGAATGATGGCAGACGAAAACGAACATTTTCATTTGTTATCATGTCAAAAAAAATTAGAGTGATTTGCCAATTCGTTCTTACAAAAATTCGCTAATTCCACTTTCACTTCATTTAATTGTTTCTGGACGTTGGGATCACCTATGCCTGCTTTGAAATTATCCTTATTCAATGAATTCCAGTCATTCTTGAATCTCACAAATAACAGAACATTTACTCCTGACGTATTGCTCGTTTTTGATTCAATTGCAGCGCGTAATGTAATTTCACATATGTGACGTCGACAAGGAAGATATAATAAACTTCGTTCCAGTTTCTGTTCTAAAATAATAGCTACTCCATTTAATCTTCCTGTATTTGAATATGTTCTATCGAAGCAAGCCACCACATCGTCAACTGCTCTCCAATCGATTAAGCTTTAGGAAAGAGCCTCCACCATTTCCAAACCAGTTGATCTTGATATTTTGGGAACCCCAAATAATTGTTCTCCATATATGGGAAATAAGGACCGGCAAACAATCCACGGTTTTAGTAGCATGGGCAAATCAATATTTTCAAAGCGCATGTTGTTATCAGATATCCTTTCGTTATCACTCTCCGATGACCATAATAATACTTGAAGAGTCTATTGGAATTGATTTAATTTTTTTTTGTTCAAGATTTCTTAAATTTTTGAACGATATCGAAAATATCATCATCATGTTTCTTCTTTTTCATTGTAATTCATGCTTTTGACCAAAAAATAGACACTTCCTGGATTATCCGAGCTGTACGGTGGTTGTAAGCAAAAGACACAACACTTGTTTTTTTTGAGAGCAACTTAGCACCAATAATTTGACAGTACTCATGGCCAAGAAAATAAATTTTTATATAGTGAACCATAAATTAGCTGCCATTTTATCAACTTTAGTATCATTTTCTTAAAAGTATTAAAACTGTTAAACGGACTAGATTTAATTATTACAAATTTGTGTCCTTTTCTCGAGAGATTTCGTTTTAAACTGAAGTTAATTTGCATTTCTTTTGTTTATATATTACATAATACAATAAAACATATTGGTCATAGCAGGTCATAATTAATGCAGTAGGCGGATTTAAATACAATAAATAATTAGACGAATGATGATGACTTCATAAAACACAACTATCGTAAGTCTTTATGATTCATACGGTTTTCTATGACATCATAGGACTTTGTTTAGTCGTTATACCTAATTTTTATTTATTTATTTATTTTTTTGTAATTTTGAACATAAATTCCAGAATTTAAAAAAACCGTTTATTATTTGGGTTTTTATTAGTTTCAAGAATTGGCAATTAACTCGCTATTTATTAAACAAATTTCGATAACTTTAATGTTTTGGAAAGATAATTATCTCTTCTATTCACCACAATTTATTTTAGGCTAAGAATTTTTGTATTCGTTTGAAAGTGAAAAATTGTAAAATACCTTTTTTACCGAACTTCGCGCTCAAGTCGCGACTTCTAGACCATCTTCGCTTGAGCCAATATTTTTTCTATTTAAGTTTTTAGAATAATGTCACATTTTTAGGGAGTGTCTCGTTAGATATATCAACATTTTTTCGCCCCATACAAACAACAAGGACCACCCTATTTTAACTTAAAATAATAAACTTGCTTAGATGGCATTTTAACTATATATATATATATATATATATATATATATATATATATATATATATATATATATATATATATATATATATATATGTACATGGAAAACGGGAATAATCTTCACGCATAAGAAACTTTATGTAGGGATTTAAAAACATGTCGTCGACAGTATATTGAGCATTTAGAAATGTGTTGTTTACTCATATGTCAAATATTATTCAAACGTCACAATTTTTTGATTTACTTGTTAATTATATAACCTCAAGGTGAGGTTATCAAGACGATGGAAGTTTGAAATTCGCTAAGGCATTGTGATTATACTTTGATTAGTTCAAAGTATTTTCAATATTTTTGTAGTTTGGTCACTGCAGTCTGATGAGACGACCGAATACAAAAAATTCAATGTTTTCATTAGTTCGAAACCAAGCTTCCATCGTCTTGATAACCCTAAATTTAATTATATAACATTTTTTATCCATAAGCGGCCATTCTAGGATGACAGTCAGTTTTGGGAACCCTATAGAGTTAAATGTATCGTTAACCTAAAATAAATTAAAACAATAATTTAAAACACCAAAAAACCATCAACAAAAAACCATAAATATAATTTACTTGTTTAACCAAATTTGCTAGTTCATGCCAGTATTTGGATTTTGTAATACCCAAACTACCCATTCTGATCAGAGCGCAAGAATTAGTGTACGAGAATAATTGGGTTGCAAATGTTATTTTTTGCCTCTGTGTATACCTTTTACGTTTAGATGATTTAGAGTGCTGGAGTTGGTGTGGTTCTTTTGTCAATAAATTGTTATTTATGGATTCCAGAATCAAAAAAATGATTCATCAAAAGTTTAATCCTGTGACCAAATTACTACGACATTACTTATATGTTTTTACGCATATCACAAGGATTTACAAAATAAGGCTATTTCTCGCTTACCTCGTACTGATTCCAAAGACCCCGAAAACCCTCTCCTAAATCGATTACAATAGCCACAACATCATATTTAATTTTACGTAGTTTTGAAACAATCGTTTCAAGTACAGTTTTACATCATAATTATATAGAACAACGGCTGTTTCCAATTTTCAAAGAGGTTCCTTGCCATTATACGACATAATTAGTTGGTCCAAGTAATATATCTGATTTTTGGTCATATTCATAGGATTTTTAATCTTCATTTCGTCCGCCATCAATACGCAAACCTTTTGATCTCCAATTTTATTGTTGAAGAATTTTCAGCACACAAATTTTCACTATCAACAACCTTTACAGCATAACAGCTATAACAGTAATATTAAAGGACCTTTCTACAATCAGTTGTTTTGATTCTCACTGTTTTTACCGATATGTACGTTTTATTGATGACTGATTTAATCCCTAGATGTTGGTAGATTTTCTGATGGTATCGCGTCTGCTTTTAGTTTTTTACTATTTTTTGGAGAATAACTCAATAATCCGCGGTGCAAATTGCTTACATAAGGTTTTTGTAAAATGTTTAGAACAAAGATGTGTTGAATTTGATCAACTGAATCTACTGTATTTATGAATTCATGTTTTAGAATAATAAACATCCCGTGGAAATATTTTTTCACTAGCGCGTTTGTCAAACAATAGATTACGAATAAAATAAAATTGCAATACGTCGTAAAATATAAGCTCTCACAACAGAAATCTCATTTGAAATCCGATTTGAATTTTTATCTGTATCGAAATAATACAATTACTAACCCTAACTTGGAGGTGCTATTTTATTAAAAGGCACTTGGGATTATCTATGCCACTAAACAATTTGGCGGATTAATTTATAGTGGGTCAAAAATTGTGGGATGACTATATATTGTGGCCAACAAGCGAAAAATTAAATTTACCGGATTTTTGATAATCAAAAATCATTGTTCTCGCTAAAATTTCAGAAAACCAACAAAGCCTTGTTGAAAATTTAAACAATACATTTTTTTGAACTCTTCAACATCAAGAACCATTTGAAAAAACTCTCTTGGAAGCCACACAGATTTTCATTAATTCTCGCAAGGCCATACTATGAATGATGAAGATCATTCCGAACAGTCAATTTGCCTGGACTATGCTGATGCCAAAGTTTGGAGAAATATTTTTTTTTATCAGAACTCGCTATTACTTAAAAAATGATGCAATCTAATTTCGACTGAAATTTAATTTACAATCTTTTCGTTTTTAACGGTTTTCCATCCTATAGCAGCTGCCACTTCGGGATCAACCAGTCCGTATGTACGCAGGGACCGAATTTTTTGAAAAAAAGTTTTTTGTCAAAAATCGTTATTTCATCTTAAATTTTGAAAAACTGATCTGGAGCAGTATCGTGGCACAAGTAAATTACAATATTTTAGTTCATAGTCGTTTTTCTCGTATATGATATACTTTTTAAAATATTTGCTAAAAGCGAAAAAGCTGCCACTTCTGGCGGGCCGACTGGGTCTCCACAAATTATAGTTAGATAGAATTTAGATTTTCATTCCGATCAGTTTTTCGGTCAAAAATCGTTAGTTCCATGAAAATTTTGGAAAAATAATCAAGGCAGATATTGTTGTAAATTTAATTTAAAATCTGTTAGTTTATTGTTTTTTTCCTCGTCAATGCTATACTTTGCCAAATACTTGCAAAAAAGCGAAAAGCCCCTATATGGAAAGTGCTACTTCCAGTAGACTGGTTCCGATCAAAAATCAGTCAGATCTAATTTGTAAAAAAGCTTAAGTATCAATTTCTGGTTTGGGTTTAGAGGACCAACAAAGTTTAGTTTATCTTAGAACTTTTGCTGACTTAGTTGATATAAATCTGCAATAATTTTGAGGTCAAAACTTTTTAGGATGACTATATCCTTACATCTACTACGTAAATGAAAGCAAACTCCACCATGAGCTGAAAGTTAACAAATGACAATCTAAAATACATTCTTAAAAGCAATAAAACTCCCAACATCGTAATTATTCAATAACATCATTGCCAACGTAACGTTCATCTCAGCTCTGAGTGTTATCTGTGTGAGAATTGAATTTTTGGAACTTTAGGACTATATTGAAAATTTGATCAACAGAGCAAACCTTTAGAGCCTCAACGCTGATTTATGCAATTTCGTAGCCATTCTATCTTTTACTAATCTGGATCTAAAGTCTACATTCCTACCACAATTATAAAGTCATGGTTTACATGGCGAAATGGAAATATTCAGACGTAACGATGAGCGTAAAATTTAATCATGATCACATTTTAAATAATCTTTGAATTTTAGAATCAAACTAATTATAAATTATAAACTAAACCATTGCGTTTTGCAATGTCCAAATAAATTGAAAACGTAATATCATCATGATTAAATAAAAACAAAATACCATCATGGTGGTAATATACGGAAACGTAATGATCTACTACTGAAATGTAGTACGAATGATCAAGCCATTTTTGCGAATGACAAAAATCGTTATTTAATAAGCGATACTCGTATAGACCTTCAAACACAACAAACGTATAATTAGTTTATTCATAAAAGTTCAACGTACCTAAGAAACCTGTAAATTAAATATTTATACATTTCTTATTGTTATAACTAAAGATCAATGAAGGCGAATTTACTTATATATCTGAAAGTATTGTTCGACTGGCTTTAGCTAAGTAACGTGAAGCTGTGATCTTTTCTAAACCGTTTACGTTGTGTTTATTTCTTTACTTTCAATTTCGAAGGAAATATTTATCAGAATTTGATAAATTGGTATGGCGAAATTATATAATTTTTTTTTAATACAAAAATATTTATTTAGCTGATGATTATATAAAGATGATGTTACAATATTGTCTCGTGATCGCCGTATACTTGAGGATATGCAATTATATGTAACAATTCGATATTCTAGTCGAAACAGCAGAAGAATATTATCTTATCGTTTCGTACCGATTACTAAAAAATATTATGTAGGGCAATCTTGATTGATCGTTTTTTTGTATGTTTTATTGCAAATACCCATCATAATTATCGAAACACAATAAAATTTTAATTTGTTCATCGTAATTTATGTTCAAAAAGTGAGATGAAAATTATAAGACAAAATATTTTTGTAAACTTGACCGCGATATAATTTTTTATGCATGCGTTTATGCTATTACGTGTCTGATCATATGTGAAAGTGTTATTGAACTGTTTTAAGAAAAAATATAAAAGCATAATCAA